>JARWLC010000017.1:74478034-75078034 GCA_033318265.1 Phyllotis vaccarum | reverse complement strand
TCAGGTGACAACTCTCTCAGACTGTTTAAGTCCTTGTCACCATTTAATGTTTTGAACATATTATCTAGTTCATCATTTTTAATTCCAATAGTAGGTCATAAGTTGGCAATGTCTCCTAGTAGTCTTTGAAAATCATTAAGTGTCTTTAATCTATTTCTCCTGATCTGTACCTTTTGGGGTCTAATTTTTTGTTGACCTATTTTATATCCTAAATAATTAATGGAATACCCTCCTTGTATTTTTTCTGGGACAATCTGTAATCTCCAACCAGGCAAAATTCTTTTCACTTCTTCAAAAAGTTTTTCCAATGTATCAATATTTGAATTGGCCAACAAGATGTCATCTATGTAATGATAAATTATAGATTGTGGGAATTTTTTGCATATTTGTTCTATTGGCTTTTGAACAAAATACTGGCACAGAGTAGGACTATTCAGTATTTCTTGAGGGAGGACCCTCCACTGGAACGTCTTTACAGGCTGAGAATTATTATAAGTGGGCACTGTAAAGGCAAATTTTTCTTTGTCTTGTTCTTGTAAAGGTATTGTAAAAAAAAAAAAAGTTTTAAATATATAACTATCATAGGCCATTCTTTAGGTAACAGAGAAGGCAAAGGAATCCCAGATTGTAGAGAGCCCATTGGCTGGATCACCTTGTTTATTGCCCTTATGTCTGTTACCATTCTCCACTATCCAGATTTCTTCTTAATAACAAATACAGGAGAATTCCACAGGCTGGATGATTCTTCTATATGCTGAGCATTTAACTGTTCCTGTATCAGCTGCTCTAAGTCCTGTAATTTCTCCTTTGTTAGAGGCCATTGATGAACCCATATAGGCTTCTCTGTTAGCCATTTCAGAGGTAGTGCTGTGGGTGAAAGATCAGCAGCTGTTTGCCTTGTTTCTCTATAACCTGAATGGTCTGTGACTATTTCTCATAATACTTTCTGATATTTTTCTGGAACCATGTGCTACTTCATGGCTTATTTCTGTATTTGGAGGAATATTAATCTATATGTTCCACTGTTGCAGTAAATCTCCTCCCCATAAATTTATAGCAACATCATACAGATATGGCTTTAATATTCCTCTTTGTCCTTCTGGTCCTATACATTCAAGCCATCTTGCACTCTTTTTTACCTGGGATATTGACCCAATACCCAAAAACTGAACATTTACCTCCTGAAGGGGCCAACTTGGATGTCATGACTCAGGTGAAATTATGGATACATCTGCGCCCATGTCCAAAAAACCTTCAATAATAGCATCATTTATTTGAACTTTTAATTTTGGCCTTTGCTCACTGATAGAAGTTTGCCAAAATATTTGTTCTATATTTTTTCTTGAATTTTTTTTCTTTTTCTGTAAATTTTTTATCATTCCAGTTAGCGTGTCTTTTTAAAATAGGTTTTAACCTTTTTAATTGTTCTGGGAAGGTGTTTCCTCCACAATGGCAGGGTAAGACTGGATTGGACTTGATATGGGGGCTTTTGAAAGCCCCCTTGGGGTGTTTCCCAAGGGCAGAAAGTTACCTGACCTGGGGGGGGGTTGAAAGCCCCCTTGGAGCATTTTCCAAGGGCAGAAAATTCCCTTGTTTGTCTCTTGTTGACTTGCATTCATTAGTCCAATGTCTTCCTTTTCCACACCTTCTGCATATTCCAGAAAGGAGGGGTGTTCTCTTGGGATTATTCCTACCAAAGCATTGTTTCTGGGAACACCTTGTTTACAGTCTCTTTTTATGTGACCTTCTCTTCCACAATTATAACATTTGACATTTTGATTTTTTCTTATACCTCTTGAAATAAGCTCTCCTACCCAGTTATCATCACTCTAAGACTCCATGTTAATTATCTCATGAATCCAGTCCTCCAAAGGTGCTGACCTTGCTTTTAAAGGTCTAAGTATTTTTCTACATTGTACATTGTCATTCTCAAAAGCCAGTGATTCAATGATTATTCACCTGGCTTCTGAGTCTGGTACCATTCTGTTTACTGCTGTGGTTAATCTGTGCAAAAAAATCTGTAAGTTTCTTTGGGACTTTGAATTACTTTTGTAAATGTTTTACTTTTTTCCCCAAATTCTTCAATCCAGTCCCAAGCATTTAAAGCTGCCATGTGACATAAATCCAGAAGATGATCACTGCATAATGACTGCCTGTCAATATCAGCATAATCTCCCTTCCCAAGAAGTTGGTCTTGGGAGACTTCTATTCCTCTGACTCTGTTTCTTTGTTCTATTGTTTTAGCCTCCTCCCTCCACCATGACTTGAACTGCATGAGCATCCGTGCCTCAAGAATGGCTGTAAACATATCCAACCAATCTTTAGGGGTGACCTGGTTACAGCATGACCAGGAGTTCAGCATTTGGATCCCATATGATACAATTGCTTCCTTTACTCTCTGTAATTTTAATATTTTTACTGGAGCCCAACTAGCTTCTCTTTCATCTTTATCATCCTTCATTTTTTTAAAAAAAGATTACTGGGTATATTAATGTTGACTGTTTTTGTCTATTTTTAGAAGACTTTGCTGAATTTGATTCTTCATATCCCTCTGTTTGAATTTGAGCATCCTTGTATTCTCTCTCAACAGGCTTTTTAAAGACCTTTTTCTTTGGATTTACATTAGTCAACTTTTCTGTGATATCAAACAATAAATATCCACAGTAAATAGTATAATAAACATTATGATATTTCCATCTATCTTATCTATGTTTTCCTTTACTGGTTTTAATATCAAATAATCTAATGAGAGGTTACAGTATGACCAATCACCTTCCATTGCTTTAAACAAATTCCCTCTTTTTTTTAAAAAAAAGTTGAGTTACTTACGGTTATTGTCCATTGATGACTGTGAAGTGGGGCAGCTACCTAGTGTGATAGCAACCCAAGGAGGGGTCCAAAAAGGAAAAAGAAACAACCCACCAGGAGAAAGAGGCCACTGTCTGAAAGACTTACCCAGATGAGAGTGAAACAGAAACATATGTGGCCAGTGTGCCTAAGGCTGGAGGCTAACCTGGAACAGAAAGCCTAGCCACTAGTAATTACTCTTCCGACCACGTGTTATTCTGGCTGGCAAGTGCGGTTTTTTGGGTAGGGAGGAGAGAAATTCATGCCCCAAAGTTGGATGCCAATTGTTGCATGAAAGAATGAGACTCAGGGATAGATCTCTGAAGAAGTTGGAGATACTAGAGGGAATAAACACCACAGTCAGATCTTACCCAGCTGTCTTCCGGTTTCCTCAGCCTTGCTTCCCTTGGAATGGTTCCCTCTGTTTCAATCCTGTCTTAAGTACTCTTTTGGTAATTAAGGTGTGGCCCCACCACACCTGCTTGGGAGCCTGGAATTCCTTCTATAATCTGAAGTGACCTGGTTTGAGTTGGGATTAAGGGTGTAGGTCACCACTCCCAGGATACTCCCTGTGCTGGGATTGAAGGTTTGAATCACCACTCTCTGATTTTCCTAGACTGACTGTGGTTATAGCTCTGAGACTTCTGGAGCTTTTACTAACTCCCCACATAAACTGTGGGTAGATTATCTCTGATATCTCCAAAACTTCTGAAACTTTTATTGAATCCCCACAGTCCCATGACTATAGTATATGGTGTCTTCAGCAACAAGGACACACCTTCTGCTTCTGGGCTCTAGCCAAGTGCAACTACAGTAGTCTATAATATTTGGGGAGTCTTTTGGGCAACCATAACCAATAACACACATGAACTCTTTTATTATTTATTGGTGTGGGATTTTTCTTAGATAGTCTATGACTCTTAAAAAGAGCATTGTTAGCTTAGTTAGGCTTATTTTATTTAAAATATACATGCATGCACACATACACAAACATACACACAGAGAGACATACATACACAACTTTTGGTAGACAGGGAACCTATGCCTGGTACTAGAACCAAGCCAACAATGTGGGTCTTGTGAGGTATCAAGAGGAGAACCTTCAACTATCACAGTACCAAACTATCACCATATTTAATTACATTAGAAATATGATGTGGTAATGTCTTTGTGTATGCTGTGAATAGCAATCTTTAAATAAAGGAGCTGTTTTGGCCCATGACAGGCACCATAGAAAAAGTAGGGGGAAGAATCAGAGTAGGTAGGAGGAACAGGGCGGAGTCAGATAGACTGAGCCAGAAGCCCAAAGGAGCAACATGTAAGGAACCCAGGTAAGCCACGGGCCATGTGGCAGGAAAGATGAATAGAAATGGGTTTATTTAAGATGTAAAAGCAAGCTAGCAATGTGCCTGTGCCATAAGCCAAACAGCAAGAACTTAATATAAGCATCTGAGTCATTTCTGGGGCCTAAGCAGCAGTGGGCAGCTAAGAGGTCTGGGGCTGCAGGTCTGTGAGTCTGGATCTCTGGATGCCCAGGACCAAGAAACTAGTACATTGTAACAGAAATATTTATCCTATGTGTATGCATGTTCTGGCTAATGTTATATCCCTTCACATAAGCTAGCATCATCTGAGAGGAGGAAACATCAACTGAGAAAATACTTTCATACATTTTGGCTGTAAGGTATTTTCTAAATTAATGGTATGTGGGGTCATAGCTCAATGCTTATAGTGTTATTCCTGGTCTGGTGGTCCTGAGTATTGTAAGAAATTTCTGTCCCAGCCTACTTCCACAGTACAAATGAATCTCTCCTGTCTATGGCCTGGCCTAGCTTGAGGAATCTCTACTTTGTCCCAAATAATCATACAAAGGCTTGTGTTCAGCTTAAGGCTCAGGATTATTGCTAGCTAGCTCTTGCATTGCATCTTAATTCAATCAGTTTCTATTAATCTGTCTTGCCGTGTGGCTCGAGTTTTACCTGTATACTATTAGATATTGCTTGTTGTGGGGATGGATTGCATCTCCTGTGATTCCACCCTTGTTCCTCTGTATCTATGCTTGGATTTCCCACCTTCTTCTAAAATGCTCTGACATAGACCCAAAAAATCCTTTATTATCCAGTGGTATTCACAGCATATACAAAGACATACCACATCACATGGGTTCTATAAGAAAGCAGGATGAGTTTGTCATTATGAGTAAGACAGTTACCAACACCCCCTATGACTTCATATCAGCTCCTTCCTTCAGGTTACTACCCTTTTTGAGTTCCTCTTCTGGCTTACTTCAATGATGGAATACAATGTGGAAGTCTAAGCAAAATAAATCCTTTCTTTCACAATTTGATTTTGGTCATGGTGTTTCATCACAGGAATCTGAAGACATTGCACATGTAAAAGTAGTTCTTACCTTTCACCTAAGTAACTTTTTATTACAACAGACAGAGACAATTATTGAAAATTACAACCTATCAAAATATAGTGAATGATATCATATGGTGCCCAATTCTAACTATATATCTACAAAAAGATGTATATATTCTTGCACCTATTGCTTAGGAAACAAAAGAGGTGACAGAAAGATTGCAAAATCCAAAGGAATAGGAAGCTTGTTATGGTGTGACTTCTATTAATTTGTCTTGCCGTGTGGCTTGAGTCTTTCATGTACACTATTAATTATTGCTTCTTGGGGGGATGGATTACATCTCCTGTGACTCCACCCTCCTTCCCCTGTGTCTATGCTCAGATTTCTAAATTTCTTGGATGCTAAAAATTTTATAGAGGGTACAATCATGTAGTCATCAACATGACTGCCTAAACAAAGGCCAATGGACATGTTATTATGGGAGGGGGAAAGCCCAAAGGGCCCAAAGCCTAGAAAAAGAACTAGATATAATAGGAAAATGCAAGAATGAAAAAAATTTCTTCCATAAGGAAGAGATCACCAGATGGCTAACACATACTGAGTAACTAGCTCTGAGGTCATTATGTGGAGTTGTGTTTATGCACTTAGGTTTATTAACAATTAATAAAATGGCCATGAATTTACAAGAGTGCAAGAAAAATGCATGGGAGTGTCAAGAGGGGCAAAGGAAAAGGGAAAATGCTATAACTATAATTTCAAAAATAAAACATAAAAAGTGTGTGTGTGTGTGTGTGTGTGTGTGTGTGAGAGAGAGAGAGAGAGAGAGAGAGAGAGAGAGAGAGAGAGAGAGAGAGAGAGAGAGAGAGAGAGAGAGAGAGAGAGAGTTCTTGGAATAGAACTTGTTTCCACTGAAAAAACAGCAACCTCTCTTAACCACTAAATTGTCTCTCTTGTTCCAGGTACAATTTTTGAAGTGAAACAGATAAGATGAGCACTAGTCCATATTTCAGTGTTTTATATTCCCTTCTGTTACATTAAGGTTTCTTGGCCCCATTAGGCCAGAGGTCCAGACGCACAGACCTGCCACCTCAGACTCCTTAGCCACTCACTGCTGCTTAGTCCTCCCAAAATGATTCAGATGCTTATATTAATTTCATACTGTTTGATCTATGGCTTAGACATCCTGCTAACTAGCTCTTAACTCAACCCATTTCTATTAACTGTCTGCTATGTGGCCCATGGCTCACCTGTGTTCCTTACATGTTGCTCCTTTGGGCGGCTGGCTTGATCTGATCTGACGCCACCCTTGTCCTACCTATGTTCTGACTTTCCCTCCTACTTTTTTTTATGGTGCCTGTCATGGGCTTAAACAGCTCCTTTACTTAAAGATTGATATTCACAGCATACAGAAAGATATTCCCAAATCACCCTCCAGAGGCTTGGATTTGTCATAAAACATCTCATGAGCTTGTGTGAAGTTTTACTGTTTGGATTGGATGATTGTTTAGTTGGTCTTCTTTACAGTTTTTTACTCTTACTATTAAGTTCCTAGGTCTGGAAAAAATAGCTTTTCTTAATGCTGTATGAGAGTTTTTATTTTCATAACATTCCGTAAGTAGATGTTTTTTAAAGTATGGTTTTTAGGTTAGAACTATCATCATCATCAACACCTTAACTTTGTTACAGATTACAATTATTGGATCAGTCATATAGAATCAAAGAGACTAAGACTGGTTCTCCAGCACATATTTTAACACAAAATCTGAATCACTGATATTTGGATTACTTAATCATCCTATTTCTTTTTTCTTAAAGTTTTCTAGAACAGTCATTGAAACCAATCAACTTAATTATCATACTCCTATGCTTTCCAAATATGGAATGTATAAAAGAATCTCCTAAAAATGCTGTCACCCTCAGACAGCAGGGAGTAAGTTTAAGAACACAATCCCTAAATATTCAAGAGCTGGCTGGGGTGGATGGTTTTGGGTCTTCCAATGGATTATGAATAATTGTCATTATTTAGAATGGTTTATTACAAATTGTTAATGGTAATCATAATTTGGAAAAGGGTGATTATATTCAGGGTTCTTGTTTGAATAAAAAAAGGGGATACAAATATGACAGGATAAAAGAGTAAATTACTGAATCTACTCTCACAAAAAGGGAATATAAATATGATAGGATATAAAAGTAGATTATTGAATCTATTATTAAAAAACAACTACTAGTTTTAAATAATTTATATTGGGTATGATTTTTGTAGAGTGTATATAAATTTTATATATTGATACAGAATTGAGATTAACTTTGTTACTGTACTGATGTAGAATATCTTTCTATATGATGTAAATTACCCTTGGATAGTAAAGGAACTGTTTTGGCCAATGGCAAAGTAGCTTATAGTTATGCAGGAAATCCAAATATAGAGAAATGGGAAGGATGCAGTCAGACAGAGATGCTGGGAGCTGCTGTCCAAGAGAGCAAGATGTAATGGAATCCAGGTAAAGTCATTGGCCATATGGTAAGACATAGATTAATAAAAATGGGTTGAGTTAAATTGTAAGAGCTAGCTGATAATGAGGCTAAGCCATAAGCCAAACAGCTTTTAATGAATATAAGCTTTTGTGTGATTTTTTGAGACTAAGAGACTGTAGGTCTAGACCTTGGGCCTAGGCCAGACCAGAAACCTCTGAATACAACTGGTATTCCAACATGGGGCATGACTCCATAGACCTGAGAAAGCTTTAAAAGATTCTTAAAGAGAGCAAATACCAGCTTCCTAGCTGTGTCTCTCAAGTGAGCCATGGTACAGAGTGGTGTTCAGGCTTGAGTTACAAAATGGTGGGTTTTATTATTTTTATCAGGTTTAATTAGGCTGAACTGCAGCTTGGCATGCTTCGACAGTCTCACAGAAGCCTTGGTATGAGCACAAGATACATATGATGGATTTAAGATTTCTGTTCATACAGACAAAAAGGGAACAGAGTCGAAGCTGGCTTTTTAATAGCAGCATTTTCCAACTAGAAGTGGTGCTCTACTTGGTAGCAGTGTGGACCCTAAAATTTCTCAGAGTCAGAGTGTTAAATGTGGTTTCTGCTAGTACCTCTGCCAAACCACCATAGCCCAAGCCTTTAATACTAGCCATACTTTAGCAGCTTAAAGGTGTGGTCAGAAATAGAAAAGATAAAAAAATATAAAGACAAATTCTCCTCCCCCCATAAAAGGTTTACAATGTATTTAAAAATATATGTAGACTTTTGGAGAGGAAAGAAAAAGGAAAAAAATATAGAGAAAGTTCTTTTAAAAATAAAGTATATGTATGAAAATACTCAGAATTTAGATACTGTATGTCATGCTGTCTTTGAAGTTTTTGACTGCTGAGGATGGAGCCAGAGTCACTAAAAGACATGCAATTATAAATCTTGCTTGATTAATTCAATTTATATATTTTATAAATGCCTTGACTTCAAAATTAAAGTCAAAAGGTATGTTACTTTAGAGAAGAAGTTCTCTTCTTATTTTCACAGAAAATGAGAGTTTGCATGTTTATTCTAGGTTAACGAGTACTAGGTTTGATCAAGGAAACCACTCCAAAAATCTCTGATGGGAAGAGATGGCCACATCAGCTTCAAAGCTGCTAAGATGATCTAGCCTTAGGACCCCCATAAGATTGACAGTACCTCCAAACAGAAAGAAGTGGTAATGTAGAACCTAGCCCAAATTCTCAAAATATTGTTTATAAATGTTGGTTTTATTATAAATTGTTAGTGGTCTTAATCTTTTTCTAGGGACAAAGTTGGTATATGATATAGAAATGATTAAAAGATAGATTATTGAGTCTACTTTGATTCACAAAAGCAACTGTTAATCTCAAATACTTTACATTGGGATGGATTTTGGTTTATTGATACAAATTTAAGGTCAATTTTGTTATTCTCTATGCATATTTTTACTTCTGTTTAAGATAATATGTTTATTCATCTTATTTAAGATTGTAATGTATAATTAAGAAATACAGATTAATAGTCATCTATGTTTCATGTTTCATTTTTACTTCTGACAGAAAGACCATCCACCAGGAATTGGCACAGGTCATACCCAGACACCAAATTCTCAGCACAAAGGAGTTTTATTTATTGTTTATATCTTCTAGTTCAGTTTAACAAAGTTATGTTTACACTTAAGACTCTCATGTTGGAGGTTTAACACGTGTCCTGTCCTACACTGGTGATGAGGCATGAGCAGACAGGACTAGAGCAGCCATTGACCCCATGATTTTCCTAATGATCTGCATAAGTATCAAATGAAAATGTTTTATAGTAAATATTTTGAACTTGAAATATTATTTGTAAATTAAAACTAAGCTAACCACAAGAGAAATGCAATTATTATGAGAAGATATTATAATTTTTAAAAAACTTTTCAGCAAATGTTTAATCAGTTACTTAAATAATAGTTTCATGACTTCCACAAAATCCATTTCAGTTCAACCATTAGTCCAGGTTTGAACTGATGAAGGAAACACACAACAGTAACTTGACAAGCAAGTCACCTTCAATTCTGCAGTATACAGCAGCTATATTCTCTATAACTCTCACCACCAATATTGTTTTTATTTCTTAAATTGTTTTTGAGAATTTTATACATGAGCACTGGATTTACATTATTTTCACCCTTCCTCTCCTTCTCCAGACTCCTTCCATGTTATCTCCAACTGCCTTTCAAATTTATTAACTCTTCTATTTATATACAGATATGTTTCTGTGTGTATGTATGTGTAATATATGTATATACATAATAGATGTATGTTTAACATGTTGTGTTCATTCAGTTTTCTTTTATGTATATGTGTTTGTGGCTCAGCCCTTGGGACTGGGAAATCTCTTAGTGGTCTCATACCTGGAAAAGACTGACTATTCCTCTCCCAGCATCCATTAACTTCATGTATCTCTTTGTCTATGGATCGGGCAATGTTTAATCATGTTGCTACGCCTGAAAACAGCTTTATCTTGATGGTTTCTGACATCATGTTCAATATGCTTGTAAAGCAAATAGGAAAATATACTGTCAGAAAATTAAGTGGAAATAGATGATGACCCAAGAGCCCTCAAAAGCATAAATTTTAATTAAAAAACATATAAATACTAGAAATATCCCCAAAGGACTTTAATCTTAATTACTGTTATACTTGTATATCCATATTTGTAATAGCAAGAATCTATCAACATATAACAGATAATGAAAATGTAATATATATTAAAATTTTATTCTTCTACAGAGAAAAACAAAATTATAAAATTTATATAAATTGATTAATATAGAAATTATATTAATCAAGATAATGGAAACAGAAAAATAAATATTTCATGTTCTCCTTCATATATGAGTTCCAGCCTTTAATGTCTTGCAAGTGTATACACATGTGTGGGTGTTGGTATAGATCATGAAACAAGAAAGAGGACTATAAGAAGGGAAAGAAAAGATTCTGAGAAAGTTGGAGAGAGCAGTGGAGCATGTGTCAGATGAAAGAAGGGAAGAGTTAAAGGGAGGAAAGGAAATGAGGGGAGCTGACAAACGTATTTGCAAATTTGGATATACCTTGGGCAGAGATAAAGTCTATGAATAATTTTAACTAAGTCTTTTCCTTTTAAGTCTCTTGTTGAGTTTTGATAAAAAGTTTTAAATTATAGCAAAGTACAGTATATCATTGCTATTTTTAAATACTGGTTTATTATGAAAATGCCACTTGGGAAAAGAGACAAATAAGTAAGGCCAGGTTTTGGAGAGTGGGTATTATGCATTTTTTTTTGCCTCTCTGATCACATTACTCTCCCAGAATTCTGACATGTGCACCAAACATGAAATTAGTTAAATTAAAGGTTCAGAATTTTAGCAGACATACCCACTCTACTTCCAAATTCCAATGAAAATTTAAACTTTTCATCATGTATTTTTTTTCTACTGAACATTCTCACACTGAAGCTATATAGAGAAAGTCCCCTGAATTCATCCCATTGCCATAAATTCAGAGGTGAGTAAAAGGGGTTCTGTGTTAATTACAGAAGACACTCCTATTACTAGGAATGCCCCAAAAGTTTTATCAGCTCTCTGCCAAGAATTGGGTGAAAAGATTAAATATATTTCTTATTCCATGGGTTATACTTTAGCTTTTGACCATGGATCACTTAGAATGAAAGTATCAAGTTAGTACTATTTTATTAGAGTTCCATTGTGTTTTAACCAGCCTAAAATCAAACTACCTGTTGGACTCTCCGATGATGAGACCATTTATAATGGCAGACATACCTTTGGCTAGGTTTAATAAAGTAAGAACAGAATCATCTAATCTAAGTCAATATTAACTCTTCTACCCTCTTCATAGACATTGATATAGGTTTGATATCTCTTACTACATAACCCCTTTGCTCATTCCTCTAATCTCACTCCTTTTTAAAAATCTATTTATAACCAAGCTTTTCCATCTTTAGAAGAAATATCAGGCTCAGCTGCTGTACTGTTCCAGTTTAAGGATAGCAGCTGTGGTCCAGCGACTGCTTTCTGAGTCTACTCTATCTGTACAGGAAATGACTGCTCAGTAACAGAGCTAGAAGGCACTCCTGATAACTGGGCGGTGGCATGGCATTTTCTCACTATCCCAATTGTGCCATCCATGGTGAACACACTGTCTGACAATGAAGAACTGAAGAATTCAGACACAAAAGAATAAAAAAGTATTCCCTTTCCTGATAGTTAAAATTAAAGTCACAGTCCTTCAATCATTGCATTGTGTAAAAGCAAAACTGAACTGGTATGGGCAAGAGTACAGGGGATACACTAATGGACATGTCAAACTGGAAAAAGAAAAGCCTATGAGGCCTCAATCCTTCACACAGAATTATAGGCAACTGAGGAAACCCAGGAGCTGTACAAATTGTTTCCCCAGGATAGAGCATACCAATTGGTTATCCAGTGCTAACAAGCCCTGAAAACACACAAAGTAATATTATATATGCCCAACAGGCTACATTTAGGGATTTTTTTAATGTAAGAGGCCATGAAGATGAAGGAGAACAGATCCATTCTTTTCCTTCCTTCCAAGCCCTCTGTGCCACCATTGCTCCAGGACACTTTTCAGAAGAACAGGTTGTGGATCAAATATTTGCATCCCAGTCCCCACCATAGGAGCCTGGTTACAGATAATGGATGGTGCAGGCTCCTAATCATTTATTCCTAAGAGTCCTTGCTATGACAACCCTTTTATGTTCCAGGAAGCTTCTACTATAGTAGGTTTTTACACCACCCTCTAAAAGCCTCTCCTTACAATGTCTCTTCACATGCTCTCTTCCTGTGTCTTTCCATCCTCTGCCAAATCTCTCATGTTTCCACACCTATTAGTCCCCAGTCCACACACAAATCTATTCATTTCCTCTTCTTGGGGAGATCCATGTGTTTCTCCTGAGCCTCATAATTCATCTTTACTTTACAGGTAATATCTACTTATAAGTGAGTACCTAATGGGTTTGTTTCTCTTGGTCAATTTTGCCACCCTCGGGATGATTTTCTGTTTTGAATTCTATCTATTTGCCTGCAAATTTCAGGATGTCACTTTTTTGTAAAAGCTGAGAAATACTCCATTGTGTGAAAATACTACATTTTTAAAATCTATTCTTTGGAAGAAACATCAAAGTTGTGTAGAATTTCTGACTATTATGAATAAAGCCTCTATGACCAGAAATGAGCAAGTGTCCTTATGATAGGATGGAGCATATTTTGGATATGTGCCCAAAAGTGATATAACTGGGTCTTGAGGTAGAGTGATTTTTGAGGATCTGCCATACTGACTTCTAGAGTGTTGTATAAGTTTGTACTTCCACCAGCAATGAAGGAGTGTTCCCTTTGCTCTACATCTTTGCCAGCAAGAGCTGTAACCGCTGTTATTGAACTTAGTCATTCTGACAGGTATAAGAGAATTTCAAAGTATTTTGATTTACATTTACTTGATGGCTAAGGATGTTGAACATTTCTTTTGTTAAGTGTTTCTTAACCATTTGAAATTTCTCTATTGAGAATTATCTGTTAAAATCTGAACTCCATTTTTAATTGGATTATTTGGTTTTTTAATGCCTAGTTTCTTGTATTCTTTATATATTTTAGATATTAGTCCTCTATCAGATGTAGGTGTGAAAATCTTTTCTCATTGATAGGAAAGATTTTGTGCTATTGACAGGGTCCTTTGCTTTATAAAAGGTTTTCAGTGTTGCTTCTTGGGTGAGTCAACTTTCAGCAGCACAGGGCTCAAAGGGATTCCACAGAGCCATTGCATACAATGATTTTTTTTCTCTGAGGAAGTAAAGGGAAAAGACACACAATCTCTTGATGGTTACCTTCACACCTTTTCTTTATTCTTCTTTTGCATTCTTTATTTACTTTCTACTCTCATTCTTGATGTTTTCCTTCTAACTCTATGTTTTCTTTTGAAATTATTTTAACTCTATCTTCATTCTTTCCCTTAAAGCTTATATATTCTCAGCAAAATCTTTCAGATAATATAAAAATTGCAATGTGGTTGCATTCTGTTTTTCAAGTAATGATTACAATAAATGCAAGTAAAACAGCAGGATGTTTCCCATATACTTTACATGATTAAATATTTTATCTATTACAGGTAAAGAAACACATATTATCCCAAGAACCCACATACATTCATACCCAAGCTACTTGCTATAGACTAGCAGTATATAAGAAAGCAAGATATTTTTTCCTTTTTAAAAAGTTTTTCCCATACCCAGCACTCCCCTTTTCCCCCTCTTCTCTCAGTCCTCCCTAAGCCTCCCCCTGCCTCATCCTCCAGCCATTCTCCAGAGAGGCCAAAGACTTCCAAGGTGAGTCAGTTGAGCCTGGTATATCCAGTTGAGATAGAGCCAAGACTATCCCCAAAATATCAAGACTAAGTAAGGCATTTCACTGTAAAGAATGAGCTCTGAGAAGCTAGTTCATGCACCAGGAATAAAGTCTGGTTTGCCTGCAAGAGGCTCCACAAACTGCCTGTGTCATTCGACTGTGATCTTCATTTGGAGGGTTTAGTTCCTTTCCATGAAGGTTCCTCAGCTGTTGTGTAAGAGTCTGTGAGCTCCCATTTGTAGGTACCCCTGGCACATGGTACTAATCTGAATAACCTGACATGTATTCAGAATAAGCTACATGTGGAGGGCATATCCCTCTCCTTCATATTAATGATCAGGTGAGCCACATAAATCCCGCTTGTACACATGCTACCTGGGAGCTCTGGGTACTCCCAGTATCCCCCTTCATCCATATTCAGACTTTACACATGGCTGTGTAGACCTGTGCCCACTTGCTATCTCATAAGGGAATGGATGAGGGTATCACTCTTTCTTCTCCTCTTCCCTTGCACTTGTTGGCAATTTACCTGAATAAATTCTAGTGTGGTTATTGGTGTGTTCTCATGTGTGGTAACAATAGCAATAGCTCAATTCAGCTGTCTTTGTGGGTCTCCTCTTCATGATCTTGATACTTTTGCTCATACAATATCTCCTCCAAGATATTCTTTTACTGGCAGGCTACATCTTCTGGCTCCAAAAAAGGACTAATCACTTTATTACTTATCTTGAAAGGTAATCTTACAAGGAAACATAAAGGAATGACAAATCTAAACATTTATATATAAAAAAGAATCAGTGTTACAATAGATTTCTTGGCCCAGGGTGGCCAGAGGTCCAGACCCACAGACCTGCTGTCCCAGACCCCTTAGCTGCTCGCCACTGCTTAGGCCCCTAGAAATGACTCAAACACTTATATTAGCTTCATGCTGCTTGGCCTATGTCTTAGGTACATTGCTAACTAGCTCTTTCATCTTAATTCAACTCATTTTCATTAATCTGTCATGCCACATGGCCCATGGCTTCCTGAGCTCCTAACATGATTTTTCTTGGGTGGCTGACTCAGTCTGTCCCTGATCAGCCAAAAACTAATGAAAGCGTCTGTGTGTCTCTGTAGGACTGCGGGACTGCGAGTCTGCAGACCTAAACTTTGAGTTTAGGCCTGAAAGTCAGGGCCAGAAACCTCATACTACATAAAGGGATAAGAGATGTGTTGAGAGACATGGACACTAAAGATGGAAGATGGGATATATTCTGTAAGGAGACATGCAGGAGAGAAATAAAGGAGAGTGGGAGGGGGAAAGGAGAGCAGAGGAGGGGAGGGGAGAGGAGAAGGAGAGAGAGAGAGAAAGAGAGAGAGATCCAGATTTTAAGGAGGAAAATCAAAGATTACAGAGTGCACAGAGAACTGTGAAAAGTACAGAGCTGCACAATGTCTACAAACATCTAAGGAATGGGAGGGGGAGATATAGTCCTTCCCAGGGAAGAGAGCACCAATCAGTTACAAATCACAAATGGTCAGCCCTGAAAGTCCATACAAGTAACATTATACAGTCTGGGCAGGATATATATACATAGAGATACACAGACATAGAGATTCTTCAATGCATGTATGCATGCTATAGTTATTGAACTAAAGGGCATAAATTTGAAAGAGAGTAAGGAGTGGTTTATGGGAGGATTTGGAGAAAGAAAAGGAATGAAAAATGATATTACTATTAAAATCTCCAAAAGGAAAAAGATTTTAAAAAGGTTCCGATCTAAGAACAAACCCCAAACCCAAAATAACAACAACAAAAAAATCTAAAATCCCAGACCATGTAGAAAATATTCAAAGATTAATTATTGCTCAGTTTTTCTTAGTTTTCTCATTTGTTCTTTTGGGAAATTAACCCACTTATTTCTCAACAGAACCTAGAAAATTATCACCAAATGTAAAAAGAGAAACATCAAATATATAAACAAGTTCTTAGTAGGTATGTCATTGTGTCAGTAGGAAAAGTAACAAAGGTGCATTTGAGGAGAAAAAGTAAAAGGAAATAAAACTGCATTTCTCTACCTGAAGTTTATATTATAAACACTATGCATAGAAAAACTAAACAACCATAATGATTTGCTTGTCAGACATCATACATGGGTTACTTTTCTGACAGTATTTTATATACTACAAAATCAGGGAGTCTGGAAAATATTAGCACTCAATAGAGAGTACTCCTGTTGGTTTTGAATAATTTTAGAGACTTGTAAATAATTTACACTCATATGTCTTATTTTTATGTTATGAAAATGACTATTTTCAATTTCAACAGCCCTCTTTGAACTTTTATGTTATAAACTATTTTCCTTGATATTGTAACTTCATAGTGTTCAAGAATATGAGTCCAAATGATTATTGATTTATGTAGATTTTTGTGTTTCTTGATGTATATTCATTGAACCCAGTACTGTGCTATGTCATGCCATCACATACAAGGGTACAATGTATATTGAGAAAAATGCCTTGATTTCCTATTTCATTTAGTTTTTTCAAAGACTTTTTATGAATGTCCTAGAAAGAATGGTGACCACTTACCTTTTGACTGTAATCCTTCATACTTGACCTCATATGGCCATAAAAATAATATAAAAATAGGACATTCAATTTCCATTGCTATCACTTAATTCAAGATCTGCACAATTTTCATCCTCCTTTCTGTTTTCAGAGTGATATCCAATATGTTATAACAATATGTAACTTTTTACCAAATCAAGCTTTTATTTCTTTATTAAGCCAGTGACTCTCCTTAAGATTATTTTAGTTACGTTTACCAACTTCTACCCACCTTTCAATGGCTATTTTCTGGGCATCCCTCCTGAAGCCCTGAGTTGCTTTGTTTGTTACCATGCAAATTTACACATATGCCCATTTCACAGGGAAGGCAACAGGTCCTAAATGGGGAGGAAAATGCTAAATGGGCAGATATACTTAAAAATATCTAAAATAAACAATCATTTTTAAATAACAGGATAGATATAAATGTTCTTCTAATAAGTTGTTACCTTTTCCACTTTATTAAATTCTTATTTTCCCCTTTCTCTCTCTTAACTGGCAAACATTGGTTAAAGCATCCTTTAAATAAATGCAATAATAAATCAAAATACAATTTCTTTCATTATCTAATTCAAACTTAATATATATGTATGCATGTACATATCTATTACCACTCATATTTATTGAAAAAGATATATATTTCCTTACTTTAAGCAGTCCACACTGTTCATTCAAGGTACTTTAATGTCCTTATTAATTGCATGAAACGATATTTTAACATTATGATGCTATAAAGTAAGATTTCTTAAAAATGTTGTTGTCTTTGTTAAGGTAGCTACTCTATATTGTATTTTCAAGTTTTTACACTGATATAACCATTACGTCCAAATGTGTTTATGTAACTCAACCTTGTTTAGGAAATAGTTATAACATCTTAATTACACTTTGAAATTTTAAATGTTAAGTATTGAAAATAAAAACAATGCATTTAATTCTTTATAAACCTTCAAAAAATACAATTCAAAAGTCAAGGGAACATTAGTAGGTACCATGCACACACACAAGAAGAGAGGAGCACAGACTGTCTCCTCAGCAGCACATATATATCCAACACTAATAGTAGGTACCATGCATACACACAGAAGAGAGGAGCATAGACTGTCTCCTAAGCATTACATATATATCCAACACTAATAGTAGGTACCATGCACACACACAAGAGAGGAGCATAGACTGTCTCCTCAGCAGCACATATATATCCAACACTAATAGTAGGTACCATGCATACACACAGAAGAGAGGAGCACAGACTGTCTCCTCAGCATTACATATATATCCAACACTAATAGTAGGTACCATGCACACACACAGAAGAGAGGAGCATAGACTGTCTCCTCAGCAGCACATATATATCCAACACTAATAGTAGGTACCATGCACACACACAGAAGAGAGGAGCATAGACTGTCTCCTCAGCAGCACATATATATCCAACACTAATAGTAGGTACCATGCACACACACAGAAGAGAGGAGCATAGACTGTCTCCTCAGCAGCACATATATATCCAACACTAATGCCATATTAGAAAGGACTTCATATTTTAAGACATCTAAGTCATAAGGAAATTTTTCCAGATATAGATGTGATATTCCTTTGTTTCTATGTTTTTCTTGCTGATGAACATATATTCTTAAAATATAAGGTAATTATAAAATATAAATTATTTCAAATCCAGTCTAATAGTGAAATATAATTTACTATATTATTCAAAAACATTTTAAACTGCTTGATATGCAAAAAGACATGTGAATTGTTAGTTGACTCATTTAAAGGAAGCTGATTTGGCAGTTGATGAGAATATTATTTTCTTAGCTAGACTTTGTACTATGTAGAGATGAGAAGGTAAAGATGTGGTTATTATTTCCTCACCTCTAAAAATTTTGTGCCCTCATCTTTCCATTTACTTTCACAGGCTGAAAAGAACTGTCTTTCAGAAACACAAGATTCTGATATGAATCTTTGAATCCAAGACCAAATATCAGATGTGAGTGTTTTGTCCAAAGCCAGGGGATACTGGAGTGTGTCACTGCTGCAGGAAATGATGTCAGCCTAAACTGGGTCCTAGGGATTCCTATATTCCTAACAGGGCAATTATTACCAGGTGCAATAGTGACCAAGAGCAAACTCTTCTGGGAAACTTAATTTCAGTCACTGCTTATGCACACTTAGATCTTTAATATGAGATCCAGGCTTTCAAGTCACATGCTGAATAAAAATTGTGAAGAAATTAATTAATTTCTTATGGAATCTTTTTTATCAATACTATCAGTAGTCTCTGTATGATCAGAACATAATCTTGAAGATCCCCTAATCTGAATTCAGGTGAATATATGATATGTCAACCATTGTACTAGGGATGGATTTTCATATATAGATTCTGCTGAAGAGAATGAGAGTAGTTACTTGGACAGTGTTATCCACATTCTTCAGTTTATATAAAAGACTCTGTGGTCAATAAGTTTGAGGGGCCTCACATATAAATCTCTTAAAAACTCACAAAGTTCACTGGTATTTCTTTCAAATTCACAAGCAAAGCAGGTAGGCTAGAGTTGCTTGAGACTACTTTGTTCCAAATCCATTGCCTAAAGGCATTTTCTTGAGTAAGACCTCTTAAGAACTTGTACAAAACAGATATTAACACAAGTGTAGAGAGACATCATCACATAAACATGCATTTAGAAAAGGAGAGTGCTGTGGGATTTTGCTCTTGTACAATGTAAATATTTGCCATTTCTATTGGTTTAATAAAATGCTAATTGGCCTAAAGGCAGATAGGAAGTATAGGCAGGTGTAGTATAAATTCCCAAAATATTGGTTATTAAGTGTTTTCATTATAAATGGTTAATGGTCATAGTCAATCTCTTTCTTAGAAGAAAAGGAGGATATGGAATAGAAATGACTTAAAAAGATAGATTATTGAATTTACTTTATTCCAAAAGTCAGCTGTTAATCTCAAAATATATTACATTGGTACGGATTTTGGCTTATTGATACAAATTTAAGGTCAATTTTTGTATGCTGTATGTATTTTTCTACTCTTGCTTAAGGCATGATGTTTATGTAGTTTATTTAAAATTGTAATATTTAATTAAGAAATGCAGAATAATAGCCATCGACGTTATACAAACTTACAGTTATGTGAGTTTGATGTTTTATGTATACAAAGATATATTTCAATTAGGTCATCTTCAAACACTTCAAAGACCTTCAGAATATGCATTTAAGTATTTAAAACTTTTCTGGACAGTCAGACAGGTCTGCTCCTGGCAGCACCAGTCTACTTTAAGAAAACAACGGCATTGAAGAAACTCCATATGGAATTTACTTTGTGGTAACAGTTAGGTTAGCCACTGGACAAGAAACTATTCTTGTATTGACTGCTTGACAGTATGGCATTTAAACTGGACATGCAGGACTCATAGGAAGGTGACCTCTGAATTTGGAAGAACAAGATGGTCACTCCTGCTTTGCAGAGAAAACTTCCAGACATCCTTTAGAATACAAAGAGAAGTAACTGATGAGCTATGCCAGAATGGACAGAGCAGCTCTTCAGATTTCCTGCTTCACTGAAAGTTATGCCAGAGACTCTAGGCCTGTAAGGTAAAGATGGATGCACCACAGTTTTACAAAAGACTGTGGGTGACTGTCCAAGCAGACAGATGTCATTTCTAGATTTTGGAATTTGCTTGCACTTTCTATTCACTCAGGTAATATTATATCCTTCTGTAGTCTTTGATGTAGTTGAAAATTAAATAGTTGTAGGTATATTTTTTTCTTAGTTATTTTAAAAGGCATATTAAGTATGAAACTTTACACTCACAAGGATAAAGTAGATGATAGAATATTTTTTCATTTTACTAAATACAAATAGACTTAATATTATAACTATAATTCTTAATTAATAGCTATTTTGTTACATGTAATTTTGCTTTTTAAAAATTGAAACTTTTGATTAGACAAAAAAGGGGAAGTGATTTGGAATATCTTTATGTTATGAATAAAGGGACTGTTTTGGCCTATGGAGGGCACCTTAGAAGTATGCGGGAAATTGGAGCATAGATAGGGGAAGGAGGGCAGAGTCAGAAGAGACACAGTCCAACCACCCAAAGTAACACAAGTGAGCCAAGGGCCACATGGCAGGACAGATTGATGGAAATGAGTTTAATTAAGATACAAGATCTAGCTAGCAATATGAGCCACAGGATGAACATGAAATTACTATAAGCATTGGAGTCATTTTGGGGGGAAAAAGAGGCTGTAGACAGGTCTGGACCTTGAGCCTAGGCTGGGCCAGAAAACTTATTTTACAGGTGAGAGAATTCTGGGAAGCTGAAGAGCAGAGCAGGGATGTCTGTAGTCACAGAGGAAAGATGATGAGAATTCTGCTCTGAGGAAAGATACAAAGCCACATGGCTAAACAAGATAAGAATCATGGGTTAGTTTAAGAGTATGTGTTAGTAAGTTATATGCCTGAGCCATCGGCCAAAGAGCTTTTACTTAATAGAAGCCTCTTTATATTTATTTGGGACTAAGCCACTGTGGAATCCCTGAGACTGTGCAGGGCCTGTAGCATTTTACTACAGGAGAGGGCACAGTTTTATTGATATCAGCTATAAGTCAATGTGAATAAACATACAAACAAGCATAGGTTTCACAAAGAACACTGACACAAACACAGATTATCCTTCTCTGTGATAACTGTCCTGAACAGTTCACTCAATGTCATATCTAACAGCAAACTGAAAACAGGCATATGCATTGGAAAAGTGGTATATAGCTGATGACAATTCCACAAAAGACCCTGTTATGCTGAGACAGATTTAACAAATGTACCTCTCTCCATGTCTCCAGAGCAGAAATGGTCACTAGTTTTACATCAGCTTCACACAAGCTGCAGTTGTGGGAAGAAAGAACATCAATTGAGAAAATGTAAGCACCATATTATCTTGTTGTGCATTTTATGGTTAGTAAATATTGAAGGAGGATCCAGCACATTGGTGGGGAGTCACTGTTTGACTGGTAGTGTATTGCATGAACTCTATTTAGTGCTATAATAAAAATCTGAAGCCAGATATTGGGAAGAAGCTGGAATATCAGAGAGAGGAAACAAACCAGAGCCAATTCTCACCCAGTCAACGTCTCAGGACAAACATGGAAAGTCCTATCTTCATAGAGCCTCAGTCTGACTTGTCATTCATAAAGAATGCTGAATTTCTGCCTTCTCCTGCCTTATACTTCTTTCCCCACCCAGCTATTTTACTTTCTTGTTCAACTTTGCTAGAGATAGATTTAAAGGTGTGAGCTACTATTGCCTGGCTGTTAGCCTTGAACACACAGAGATCTGGGTGGATCTCTGTCTCCAGAGTGATGGGATTAAAGGCATGTGTCACCACTCCCTGACCTTTTCAGCTTGGCTTTCAGTAATTCTATCCTCTAATATTTTAGATAAATTTTATTAGATAAACAATATATCACCAGAGTAGAGCTCTAAAAAAGAAGGCTGAGCAAACAATGATCAAACAAGCCAGTAAGCAGCACTTCTCCATGGCTCTTGCATCAATTTTTGCTTTCAGGTTCCTGCTTTGAATTCCTTCCCTGATATCCCTGGATGATGGGCCAACTAAAAGATGTAAGATGAAAGAAACCCACTTCCAAATTTTCTTATGGACATGATAAATAAAAACCCTAAGACAAAGGCAATAAGCCAGGCAGCCAACTAGATGGCATTTATGTCAAAACTGGCAATGTTGATGCAGTAGAAAGATGATTAGGTTAGTGGGACATTCTCCTTGTGGATGGAGTGTTTCATATGTTCTGTGATAGAACTATTTTTTAGGAGGAAGGACTATTACAGAGTTAGACTCCTGTACACAGAGCTATTGCTCTATCCATAAAGACTCTCAGGAGGGCAATGAGGTTCTTCCTGTAATTCACCAGTGAGAAGTGATTGTGAGTCTCCTGGGGAGAGTAAGATGAAAAGGATTAATAACACAGAATAATTTTAGTATAATATGTTTAAGGTTCATTATTTTCCAGGAATGGAAAAACTGTGGATGTATCCTGGGAAGAATAAGGAGTGTGTGTGTGTGCATGTCCGTGTGCGTGTGTGTGTGTGTGTGTGTGTGTGTGTGTGTGTGTGTGTAAGAAACACACACACACACAGAGATACTAGGGCACTGTCTTGAAGGTCTCTCCTGAGGCACAGTCTTCTTGACATGATTAGTGGTTTCTCACTGTAAAAAAGATTTTTCAGTACAATGTAGAGATGAGGACGAGGACAGTGTGTGTCCCCTGGATGTTGTAAGGAAAGTATGAAGAGAAAGCCAGAAGTGGCTAATTAGAAGCAGAAACCACCTAATAATCCCTTCAAGTACTGTGATTCAAGGTAGGTGCCACAGTTAATTTATCAAGACTAGGCATGGAGAGAGTAAATTAAAGTTTGTAAAAAAACATCTGTTACACAAATCTTTTTACATTCTTTTGATTCTAATTATTTATTGTGTTCTGTCACAGCTATTAAGGTCTGTACAGACTTGAGCATCCCTCTAAAAAAGTAGTTGTCTATTTTTATTAATCACTTGCTTCTTGATAAATTTAGAATGCACTTACTACTATGATATTTATGTTATGTTTTATGGTACATTGAAATCTAATCCAGTGATCCCACCATTTCTACTGGGTTGACCAAAAGTGTAACTCAGCTGCATAAAGAGTCCTTGATGAGTGAATGTGGCAAAATTGGGAAAACAGGAAAGAGCCTTCTAATAGTCTTCTCCAACACAATGTATGGAAATTATATGCACTATTATAGACTTTTAGAAATAGTCATTATATGTTAGTGAAACACTCATTTCCTCATAGTTTCTACACTCAGATACTGCAGTGTTTCAGAAACAATGTCTAACAGTGTGTTTTGACTTTAAAAGATCAGTTAAGGGACCAAACCCACCAACGAATATTTCTAACCTTGTGACACCAGGGGAAAAAAGACTTTTTTTCACCAACATCGTTCACAAAGTAGAAACATGTAGAGTGAGTTTGACTTGGGTCTTCAGGCACCATCTCTTTCATATTTCCAATTGCCAATAAAAAAACACACACACCTGAGGGCGTGAACCTTCAGACTTACCAATACTTAGTGCACACTTTATACCACTGAAGGTCTATGTGTAAAATGGAGCTTGATTATTTGTAGGAAACCATTCAAACAGATTAATTAGAAGAATGGGGAAGGTTATATCATGCAGTGTTAATAAGAAACTAGTGAATTCAAAATTTAGGTCAAGAAAATGTAAGAGGTGAGAGGCAGATTCACACCCAGAGTGTTCTGACCCTTGTTTCTTTCTCAACAGTCTTGAAACTTCTTAGTAAATCATTCTCATTCCACAGATTTAGATTAAAACATATGATCTAGCTGTGAGTCCTAAGCTGATTTCCCAAAAATTTATCTGAGATTCAAGACCACATCCTCTATAGAGAGCAATCTATACAAATACAGAAACTACTACTAAAAGGCAAGGTTTTAAGATTTTAAAAATAGCCATTTTATGTGTTAGCTTTTTGGTTGGTTTTGTTTTGTTTTGTTTAATCTTGCTTTGCTCAACTACACATGGATTTTGTTAATATATAATACATGAAAATATGAAATTAAAATCTTACATGGAAATGTTTATACTTTAAAGTATGTGTAAAATGCATCATAGAAGAATACTCAGTGTTGCAGCAATTTTTATAAGAGCTGAGTTTCTTGAGAGTTCAAGTAATCATAGACTTCCTGCTACATGTCATCAGAACTGTAAGTCAGCCCATGTGTTCTCCTTAAATTTTTAGAATTTCTGCATATACATGTGAATATCTTCTAACAGATTCAGTAATGTATTATATGCAACTACATCATCTTCTACCCTCAGGATAGAACATTCAGGCACAATATTTATATATGTATGCTTATTTTAATTTTTTACTTTTTTATTATCTGCACAGATATATTTGATTTAGAGAACAATTAAGGAATATGTACAAAAATTACAAATTGTGCTATGAAATTCTCCAAAACAGAGTGGACACAAATATAAATATGTCTTTGTGTAAAGAAAACAACATTTACATCCTGTGTAGCTGATAAGCATTTACACCTGACCAACAATTTAATGATTTGGGGAATTAATTCTCATAGAAGGACCACATAGGGAATAGAATTTTTTTCTCAGCCATTTTACTAAGTGGTCAAATTGAGGAGTAAAATTTGAACAAATACTGTTATCTAGCATTGTGGTCTATACTAAGATATTAATCTCATAAGTGTGATATCTTGTTCTAATCTATGGACATCTTTGTGTGTTTGTGCCATACAATTATATGTGGCATGTATCTGTGTACATGCTTTATATGTGTTCATGGACATAGGTAATAAGATTATAATAATGTGTAAACTCTGAAGCCCACATTTTGTTTATTGATCAAACATGATGTGATCTGCTCACATGCAAATTAGTAGGACCTAGTGATATTTGGTTATATATTGTAACTAGAGAAAGGACCAAATGGCTGATGGTATCTGCTATTGTGTCTTTGTTAGAGAAACCATGGTGTATTCAGATTTTTGGCAAAACCCCCCCAAACTTTAGCAGATACACGTATACCACACAAAACAGAATGGGCCATATCTCATTTGAAAGGGAAAAATTCAGACTGAGAGAAAAATGAGTAAGCTGATTCTGAAATATCTGAAGGACATGAGATTGAACTGCAGAGAATATATTGGAAAGTGACAAGCAGAATATCTAAGGAGACAGAGTAAGGTAAACATTGAAACTTCTCACTGCATGAGAACTTATGGACTGTTGAAAATGGCAAATGTAAAGATAAGAAAAGTGAAGTCTATAATCAAGTCTCTGTATAAGGCTATGCTCAGAAAGAAATAAGAAGTACTTACCATCACAGTGTAAACGCTCTTTTAGAAGTTTTGGTGTGAAAAGCATGAAGTATTACTACTAGGCAGAAGATTTGGGTCATCTCCAAACAGAAGAACAAGGCTATGTATGCTGTAACTGAAGAGTTTACCAGGTAAGCAATCAAGCAAGCACACAGTAGCCTCCATATGAGAAAATGAGCAAAGAGAAAATGAAGTGTGTAAATACTTTGTGTACAAAATTCAAGTAATTCTATGAAAGTGTAGTGTGGGGTCAGTTGAGATGGAAGGTTAGGAAGCAAGTTATATCCAGCCAGACATGAAATTCTAGCATTTAAGAGACAGAGGCAGGGAAATTGGGAATTTGAGGCCAAGACCCCATCTCTTTAACACTTTTTTTCTTTATTTACCCCAAATCCCTGATTCATAGAATCTTGTGAATCATATTAAGGAAATAGAAATTTAATATAGTCAGTGATACTCTCACTAAGAAAGCATGCTTTATTAAAACATGAGAACTGCTGATATATAGAAATCAGCTGCTATCTCAGCAGTGCACACAGTTGTCCATTGAGTGATTGTGCTGCTGTTGGTTAACCACACTTTTTCTCATGTGTTAACTTGTGCATTTTTTCTTAAGAAGTTTCTCTTACCACCCTAATAATGCAGACCTCAGGATGTGCCCTGTCTTTAATGCCATGTATTACAGGAATAATTTATTTATTGAATGGTTATTTGATTTAACATTTTCTTCAGGAAAATATGAGTTTGGCTTGAGAAAATGATATTTTATTGCCTGTATCTGAATATTAACAATAGCAATACTCTTTTGTGCCCAATACATTCTGAGAATCATTGGAGAGAAGGTATTTGTGGCAACAGGAAAACATAGATATGAATAGGTAGAAGAACAGTTTTTCTGGGTGATATTGCTAACTAGTCACTGAGAAGCTCTTAGAAAGAATTGAGCCACAATTAATATATTTTATTTTGTATTTGAATGATATTTTACTCCATAAGTGAGACTAAACTCATATGTGTGATTAGCCTTCTTCCTCAGCTTCATCAGTGTTAAAAATACGAGTGTACACCCCCTTCTCTACATGCTTGGACACTTGGTATAATGCACAGTACACTTTGGAAGATCCCCTGATGTGGTAAACAGAGAAAGGTATTGATATGAAAATCTGTGAGGATGAATCATTGTTTCTAAACTTAATGTTATGAGTGCAGGTAAAGATTCTGCCTCTGACTTAAGTGAGGTTCTAATTGTATTAAAATATAATTTCCCTCATCAGAAAGAATCCTTCTGATGACTTGCTGTTCTCTCTTCCAGGAGATGAGTGTCAATTGCTCTCTGTGGCAGGAGAACAGCTTGTCTGTCAAACGCTTTGCATTTGCCAAGTTCTCTGAGGTCCCTGGAGAGTGCTTCCTCCTGTTCACCCTCATTCTCTTCATGTTTCTGGCATCACTGACAGGCAATGCCCTCATAGCTCTTGCCATCTTTACCAATACAGCCCTACACACGCCCATGTACTTTTTCCTGGCTAACTTGTCTCTCCTGGAGATTGGCTACACTTGCTCAGTCATACCCAAGATGCTGCAGAGTCTTGTGAGTGAGGACCGGGGGATCTCTCGAGAGGGTTGTGCCACACAGATGTTTTTCTTCACATTGTTTGGTATAACTGAGTGCTGTCTGTTGGCAGCCATGGCATTTGACCGGTACATGGCTATATATTCCCCACTCCACTATGCAACCCGAATGAGCCGTGAGGTCTGTGTCCATTTGGCAATGATTTCATGGGCAATGGGATGCATCGTAGGGTTAGGACAGACCAATTTTATTTTTTCTTTGGATTTCTGTGGACCCTGTGAGATAGACCACTTCTTCTGTGACCTCCCACCTCTCCTGGCACTTGCCTGTGGAGATATATCTCAAAATGAGACTGCAATCTTTGTGGCAGCAGCCTTGTGCATATCTAGCCCATTTTTA
Source organism: Phyllotis vaccarum (assembly GCA_033318265.1). Classification (NCBI taxonomy): domain Eukaryota; kingdom Metazoa; phylum Chordata; class Mammalia; order Rodentia; family Cricetidae; genus Phyllotis; species Phyllotis vaccarum. The sequence continues at coordinate 75,050,422 of JARWLC010000017.1, read as the reverse complement.
CTGATTATTTTTTCTTATGGCAGAATTCTGTTTGCAGTGCTGATGATGTCTTCACCTGAGGGACGCCATAAAGTTCTTTCTACCTGTTCCTCCCACCTGCTTGTAGTCACACTCTTCTATGGCTCGGGGTCTATTACATATTTGAGGCCAAAGGCTAGCCACTCACCAGGAATGGATAAACTCTTGTCCCTCTTCTATACTGTGGTGACATCCATGCTGAACCCCATCATCTATAGTTTACGAAACAAAGAAGTCAAAGCAGCCTTGAGGAGAACTCTAGGCCTGAGTCATGTTTTAACAATTAATAAGTAACAGAAGCATGCAGCACTGTTCACTAATAAGAATGCACAAAATCCACAGTAAATAAACAAACATTGGTACACTTTTCTATCTGACTTATATTGAATTTCTTCGTAATTTTAAAGGTACTCTGTTCTCAATATTATTTTCTAATTACTAATTCTCAAATGATGTCAAATACTAAGAATACAAGTAAAAGTCCTATACAATAGTGAGTATTTTATTATGTTTCAGCTCAAGATGACAGCCTAAATTGCCGTGTTAGATCTCAGAAATCTTGAAATTCTAGTCCCTATGATTTCTACTTTCTATCCAGATGTATACCACATAGCTTTTTATTCCATAGTAACTGTATAAATGGTATTATTTCAGTCCATAACTATTTTATAGTGCCACATACTAAAGTCTCTTAAATCTTTTGTAAATTATATATGTCAAAAGTGTGTAAACATTGAAATACCCTGAAATGTTAAGATTTAAAACCATTTACTTTAAAATATTAAAGAAAACATGAGAAATATTTTCATGACAGTTTTTTTATTATATTATTATATTATAAATATCCCTCAGACCACTCAGTCCAGGTAATAGGTCAGCTAACTGTATATCTTCACATCTTATCTATTCCTCCATGTCTTATCTCCAGCTCCAGAGCAGAACAGCTAGTGTAATGTCTCCTTCATCTCTGACTTGCAGACCTTCTCCTACAATATTTCTTCACCCCACTCAAGCCACTATGCCTACTTCTAACATCAGCAGGCATTCCCTGTGGAGAGCTGTCCATGCAGGCCAAGGAAACAGGTAGGCTGACTGCAGGTCTTCACTTCTCCCTCCTGTCTTTAGATTGGATCCCTTTACATACCTCCAGCTCTACACAGATCAGCTGCTTCAGCCCATTCTTCATGGGAACACACACATCTTCCCTTACAACCTGTTTTTCCATTTTCATCACTTTATCTCACACTCCAAATCTAGCAGGCATTCTCTGGGAACCCACAGGCTGCTCCTGCCAGGGATAAAAGTAGTCTGTGAATCTTCATGATCCACAAATGTTTCCTTTAGTCTTTGTAGCAGATCATGTGATAAGGCTGTCTACTTCCTCTCTGTCCCTATCTTCAGCAGATCATGCAGAGCTTCTTCAACCTTCCTCATCCAACCATCCTCTTAGTCTAGACCCACTTCTAGTTGGTTTCTGTGGGAATTTACCAGCCAAGCCTGACTAAGAAGCAAGTAGGCTTGTGAAGAAGGTAAGTGGACTTCAGAGGTCCCTCTGTGGCCCTCCCTTCTATCCCATTCCTATTAGTAAATGTCAGCTCCCAAAACCTAGAAACACATTTTACCTTGAATACCAAATAGTCACACTTATCAGGATTCCACAAAATTTTCAAAACAGACAACACACAGCTGCCATACTTAACTAACAAACAAGAGACTTGAAAGTGGAATAGAGTCAATTAAAAAAAATGAGAGAAATCTGAAAGTGAAACATTTCAGAACTCAAATGTGAATTTCAGAGACAAGCATCACCAACAACACAAAAGATAGAAGAAAGAATCTCAGGCATTGAAGACACAATAAAATATTTTCTTAGTCAAAGAAAATATTAAATCTAAAGAATTTCCTAGCACAGAACATTGAGAACATCTGGAACACTGTGAAAATACTAAATCTATGAAAAATAGGGTTAGATGAAGTTGAGGAGGTTAGGAAAGGAGTGTCAACTAGCAGTGGAGTGAAGAGGGAGATGAGGAACAGTTATGGAGAGATTCAGTTGAAATTGAGGGCCATTTGAGAGTAGTATAAAAACCTAAAACTACAAAAGCTTTCTTGCTGAGAGACAGGACATAAAAACAGCAAGTGGCACTTGTGGAATGCACAGGCCCTAGAGGCTTCTAAGGGTCTGGAGACCAGCCTGGCCTCAACCAGTACAAACTGGTGATTACTGGTGCCTTAAAACGTGTGCCTACCCTTTCTCAAAGGGTAACCTGAGGTCTGTCAGGAGTCTTGACAACAAGGGTGGAGTTCTGATTCAAGGTGACCTAGATCAATGAGAGACCACCAGGCCGTAGCTGAAGGTACCAGCAAATCAAAGTCTTTTCTCTTGACCTGGAGAAGGGTACTTAAGGCCTTCTCCTCCCTCAATAAAATTGGACTTGCTTGTTTTAATGAGTCCCCAGAGACTGTGATATTGTTCTCTGCACCTTCATATATATATATATAATATCTACCTTTCCTTATATGTTATATATTACTTAAAAGTTTTAGTTCATTTTACATATCAACCACAGTTTTATTCCCATCCCTCTTCCTGGTCCCCTCCAACCTAACACGCCCACAACCCACCTCATTCCCTCTTCCTAAAGAAAATTATTACTACGAATGACATCCTCCATGAAGCACATACACCCACATAAACCTGAAGAAAGTGTAGAAAGGATTCTAGAGCCAGAATGAGAACAACAACAAAAAAGCTTCCCAGTTGTGTCTCTCACATGAGCCATGGCCCATGGGCTTGAATTACAAAATGGCAGGCTTTCAGAGTGTAGCCTAAGCTACAACAAGGCTGCCTCCTGAAGTCTCACAGGAGCTTTCATGTAAGGAACAAGCTGCATATGATGGATTTAAGCTTTCTGTTTATATAGGAAAAAAGGGAACAGAGTCAAAGACTGCTTCTTAGTAGTAGCAGAATTTTCTTGAGAGGGCCCTGTTAACTGAAGGTAAGCAGAGGCTCTGCTTTTTTTTAAGTGAGGTTTCCTGACTCAGTGTTAGCAGCAAAACACTTGTGAGTCTTTTAAAAAGCCCTGCTGTCAAATACTTAAATGGAGTTTGTGAGCAGCAGACAGCAGTGCTTTACTTGGTGATTATATGGACCCTAAAGTTCCCTAGAGTGGTAATTGTAGTTCCTACCAGTACTTCTGCTAAAAAGTTAAACTTTATGAAGCTAGACTAGGAGGAGAGTGGGACCACCCACCCCCACTAGTGAAGACTTTAATTCTTAGCCACACCTTTGCAAATTAAAATTGTGGTCAGAAACAGAAAGAAATGGAGAGAGCTGGATGGAGTCAGTCACCCTACCCAAAGCAAAGGTATGGTCAGAAACAGAAAAATCTAAGAGATATATAACAGTGACATTCAAAAAACTTCTAAATGGTTTAGAGTGGGCTTAAATATATACATAGGCTTGAGAGAGAAAGGGAAAAGGATGAAGTCTTTTAAAATATAGTAAAAAAAACAGTAAGTCACATAAAAATGGAAAATACAAAGTGTCTGGATACTGTATGTTATTGTCTTTAAGTTTTTTGACTGAAAATGAAATGGTAAAAGCTGTTAAAAGACATTTGATTATAAGTGGTGCTGGATTAATCCAAACTATATATTTTGTAAATGAGTGTCTTTAAAATTGAAATCAAAAGATATGCTACTTTGAAGGAGAGGTTTTCTTTACATTTCTACAGAAAATGAGAGGCTGTGGTTTTATTCTTGATTAAAGAAAATAAAGTTTAATCAATGAAGACCCCTGAAAATTCTTCAGTAAAAATGAATGGCCCAGATCATCCAGCATTTCAGAGTACCTCTGTTGCAGTCTTTGGAGCTCTGCATCCAAAACAATTTCAAAGAGACAGGCTGAGATGACCCAGGATTACAGACTATTCCACTGAAGACTTGCCCATAACATTTTTCTTTGGGTCCTCATGGGATTGTCAAAGCCCCCATTCAGCAGGAAGTAGCCAAGACAAGTACGCCCACATTCCCCCAAAATGGATTATGGATGTTTGTCTTTGTTAAGAGTGTTGGTGGCTTGTTGTTTTAGATAATGGTGAAAAAAACTATACAAAAAATAGACTTGGGGTTCTAATTTTAAAAAGAAAAAAAGGGGGAAATGAAGTGGGACTATGTTCTAGTACATTATGAATATTTGTCCCCCCCTACTGATTTAATAAACAGATGATTGTTTAGAAGGCAGACAGGAAGTGTGGGTGTGGCTACCAGAATAAGAAAACTCTGGGAACAGAAAGAGCAGAGCAGAGACATCAGTGGAGAAGCCAGAGGGACATGAGGAGAGACACCAGCAGATGCACAGGAAAACCATGCTGCTCTGAGTAAGGTACCAAGCAACATGTCTAAACAGATTAATGGAAATACATTGAGTTAAGATAACAGAGCCAACTATCTAGCAGTATCTCTGAGCCATAGGTTAATCAGCATGAAATTAATGTGTGTGTGTGTGTGTGTGTGTGTGTGTGTGTGTGTGTGTGTGTGTGTGTTTCTGTGGAACTGCATGTCTGCAGTTCTGAACCACAGGTCAGACAGGCCAGAAACTTAGTATTACATCTACCAAGTAAAAAAAGTCCAGGGCCAGATGATTTCAGAACAGAATTCTACCAGACATTGAAAGGAGAACTAATACCAACACTCCTCAAACTGTTCCCTACAATAGAAACTGAGGAGATATTGCCAAAATCTTTTTATGAGGCTACAATCATCCTGATACCCAATCCACTCAAAGATGCAACAGCAACAAAAAAGAAGTACAGACCAATCTCCCTCATAAACATTGATGCGAAAATACTCAATAAAATACTGGCAAACCAAATTCAACAACATATCAAAAAATCATTTACCGTGATCAAGTAGGCTTCATCCCAGAGATGCAGGGTTCACAAACAAAAGAATCAGTACATGTTATCCATTATATAAACAACCTGAAAGGGAAAAAAGCCACATGATCATCTCCTTAAATGCTAAAAAACCTTTGACAAAATCCAACAATCCTTCATGATAAAAGCCATGGAGAGATAAGAAATTAAGGGAGCATACCTAAATATAATAAAGGTGACACACAGCAAGCTGACAGCCAGCATCAAACTAAATGGAGGAACACTCAAATCAATCCCACTAAAATCAGGAACAAGACAAGCTGTCCTCTGTCTCCTTATCTATTCAATACAGTTCTCAAAGTTTCAGCTAAAGCAATAAGAGAACAAAAGATTAAGGGATACAAACTAGAAAAGAAGAAGTCAAACTATCTCTATTTGCAGACAATATGATCGTATACATAAGTGACCCCAAAATTCTACCAGGGAAATCCTACATGTGATAAACACCTTCAGCAAGGTAGCAGGGTACAAAATTAACTCAAGAAATCAATAGCCCTCCTATGCACTGAGGATAAAGGGCTGAAAATGAAATGAGGGAAGCATCACCCTTTATAACAGCTGCAAACAGCATTAAATATCTTGGCATAACTCTAACCAAAGAAGTAGCAGACATGCTTGACAAAAACTTTAAGTCAGTGAAGAAAGAAATTGAAGAAGATATCAGAAAATGGAAAGATCTCCCATGCTCCTGGATAGGTGGGATCAATATGGTAAAAATGGCTTCTTGGAGCCCATTCCCTACAGAGGAACACCTAACCCAATCCTAATATTGGGAGGAGGGAATCAGAGCTATCTCAAATGGATATACCAGACTGAACTGACCCACCTCGGGACTCCTTGCCCTCCTTGGGGAATAGATAAGGGGATGGAGTGGGGGAAGGCTGATGGAGCACTGGGAGAGATTGAGAAGAAAGGAGTATATATGGAAAAAACTTTTTAAATAAAAAAATGCAAAGGGAAACATAAAATAGGTAAGGAATAGAAAAATCCTGACATGTTGAAGAGAGGTGTGTGTGTGTGTGTGTGTGTGTGTGTGTGTGTGTGTGTGTGTGTGTGTGTATTATGTGTGTCTGTGTGTGTATGTGTGTCTGTGTGTATGTATGTGTGTGTGTCTGTGTGTGTGTTTATATGTGTGTGCATGTCTCTGTGTGTATGTGTGTGTATACATGTGTGTGTGTCTGTGTGGGTGTATATGTGTGTGTATGTGTGTGTGTGTGTGTGTGTGTGTGTGTGTGTCTAGAAGCCCTTATATATATATATATATATATATATATATTTCACAACCTTAGAAAAAAATTTTAAATTCCCTCCTATGGAGAAGGCCTCCATCAGAAGGTGTTTTTCCCCTGTAACAATTGTGCCAGTATTGCACCAATGGCACATCATGACTACAGTGTCAGTATTGCAGCATGTGCTGTCCAACACTGGGTAAGACAACTCATGTACTTTATTTCTAAGCAAGTACCAATGCATCTTTTGTCTATATGCAGTTGGTGTTTTTCCATAATGCTTTTCTTCATGTGTAGTTTCAATTTACTTACCTGCCACCCCCTCAACTTCCCCACTCTTATCTCCATCTCCATTTAATTCTGTAATCCAAGAATTTTCTCTCTTCTTTCACTTTACATGACCCCTCATTATTTTTAGTTTGGTTATGAAACAGCAAGCATCCATATGTCTTTTCATATAAACTTCCTTTTTCTTAGCTCTCCCATCCACTCATTTTTTTCAAATTCCCATATTCCTTTCTGCTTAATCCTTTTACTTTTCTACTCCTATTTTACATCTACTATTCTCTTCATGTAAAATGTTGTTTCCACAAAAAAGACCCTTTTCTATTTTCCGGGATTTCACATGTGCTCAAGTTAAATTCACAAGACAAAATATTTTAAGCTAGACTCCACATATGAAAAAGAAAAAATTATAAACTTTGGGGGTTTTGTACCTGAGTTAGCCTCAATTGGTATAATTTTTCCTCTTACATTTATTTACCTGTTCTTTTCATGATTTTTTTCATAGCTGAATATTCTATTGGGTATATATGGTACATGTTTCATATCCATTCATCTGTTGATAGACATCCAGCTTGATTGTATATTCTAGCTATTATAAATAAAACATTAAGGAACAAAGATATTTGAGTGTCTCTGTACTAGTATATAAATACCATGAGACATATCACCAGGAGTGTTATATTTAGGTCATATGAAAGATTTGTTGTTAATTATTTGAAAAAAAACTCTAGTGTAGGCGTAGTTTCACTTACAAGGCACCAGTCCAAGATTAATATTTATTAAAATATAAACCAACACTCATAATACAGGTAACTGCTTATAGTTGTGCCTGAACAGGGACTGGAGTCTCTGAATGATGGACAATGGATTCCAACTGGTCTCTCCAGCATCCAGGAACCAGGGAAAACAGGCCTCCCAGGGTCCCAGAAGCCCCTTATCAATGGGGTTAGCCACTCCTCATTCAGGGGCCCGGGACCCTGGGTAATCATCCTTGGATCTTATCAGCTGACACCTGAATCCCACCACATCTCCCCCTTTTGTCTAACTAAGAAGGTTCTAAACTAAGACTAGATAAAATAGGAATTATTATGAAGTAGTATCTAGGAGAGGATAAAGTACAAATTACAACCAAAACCTAACATATATGAAGTACATCATATATTTCTAGAATATTGGTAGATGGTAGGGTGTATAAATTACTTCAAAGGTTCATCTTAAAAAGTGAAAATTCAACACTGGAATGTTCTTTTCTAAGGGATAACAGGGTAGTAACCTTAAATACCTATTCTTCAACTCCTTCAAGACATGAGAAGGAAGATGTATCACCTAAAAGTCAGAAGTACATGGAAGTAGTGGCTTCCAAAATTTGGGAGAGGACAGCGACATAGCTACCTGGATAATCACCTCTGGTTTTGTGCACCATTGGAGCATCCATCATATTGGCTACAGGCCTATGGTATCTGACAGATCTTTTCACAAGCAGGACAATTTTGGAGGGACTGTCTTATCCTGTCCAGGCAGGTTTTGTCAGTCTCCATCCATCAACTTGTTCATCCAGCTTGGACATCATGTGTATACTGTCAACAGTCAATGGGACAATTGTCAGAATCATTGTATTAGTTGATCTATCTAAGAGACAGGGATCAATCACATCAGCTTGACTGGTTTGCATCACCTTTAAACAAAGTCTGTAGCTCAGCAGTTTGCACTCTGCAGGTGCTGTCTGAATAGTATCTGTAAGCCAGGTGGAATTATGTTAGGAGAAAGATCCCATCCTCAGGAACAGACAGGAAGGTAAATAAGCTGTACACACCTGGAGGCTATTTGACCTATGACAGGTCATCATTCTTATGACAGTCCTATAACTTCTTTAATTCCCTGAAGTTTATATGAATTTTTAGTTTACAAAAAGAGATAAAAGTTCATTATTTTCATTGTATTGAAACAGCCATTGTAGAAAAACAGGTGACTGCAAAACAGCTGAAACAGATTTACAACTTGGAGTCATAACAAAAGCTATGGCTTTGGGTTAAAGGGCATGAACATTTGTTTTTCTGTCCAGAGAGCCAGATATATGTTTTTAGCTCAATGAAAAGAACCTTTAAATCTCTACTTAAAAGACAACTATAAGAAATTTAAAACCTTGAGCTTGTAGAAGTAGTCAGTGTTCTACCAGCTTATCAGAACTCCACTGACCAGTGTTAAAGCTTTGAACATTTGAAACTTTAGTATAATTTTATAGAAAGGGAAAGAAATCTGAAGCATCTTTTAAAACTTTTTATACTTGAAATTACTTTTGAGACCCTCAGAAGTTACTTACGTTTTTGTAGCCTCAAACCTTTACATGACTCAGAGCATTTTTAATCTAATTATTTACAGGAGAAACGAGTAGTTATTACTGAAAGTGGTTATTACAAAAACATATTCCTATAGTGGGATGTTATATCTGAAGCCCATTTATCCTTTAATATAAAGTCTGTGAGCAAGGCAAACCTGTTTAGCTTTTCTTAACAAGAGACCTAGTAGCTTTAGATGAACTGAATAAAGAACTAATAAGGTAGCTGCAGCCTTGGGGGAAGAAGCTGTTTGATGCTACCTAGCTGACAAAGCTACAGTTAGCCTAGCCATCAATATCTGAGATATGAGGAGGAAAAATTATAGCAGGAAGTATAATTCTAATGGCCTATGTGTCAATTAAAATGACAGAGACTAGCCCATAGTCCATTATCTAGACAGTCATCCCAGGCTCCTATTGTCTCAATGACATTGGGGCAGAGATACTAGGGCAGCATTGACCTTCAACCACCAGTCCCAGGAGACTTGAGAGACATTTCCTGTGAAGGAACCTGAGGGACTGAGCTTATTTATATAGGCAAAGTGGCACAACCCACTTTCTATTGTCCTGATTGTATACAGTTTAGACAGGGTCATGGCCACAGGTGAAGTATTGGGGCAGTTTATCCAAGTGGTTAGTGTTACCACAATCTAGATGGAGTCATTGGTGCCCCATCATTTTCTTTGGAGATTTTGGGTCAGTGTTAGGATCTGGCATCTCCGACAAGTAAGCTTGTTAAGCATTTTAAATGTCATGTTTAGCAGATCTCTGACAAGTTTGAGGACCATTAGCTATCTGAGCTAAACGAATCTTGTTTGTTATTAGTTACTTACTTTAGGTTTAGATTTGAAACTACATACAAGAGGCTAAATAAACCTTTTTCTCTGTAATTAAATATGTTAGTACATAGTGTAACTACAAGTATAGTTCTGAACACATTAAAAAATTAGATCATTTATTAGGTTACTGACCATTAACTTGCATATCTTAATTATCTTTAGCAGTTTACAATAATAAACATTTATAAGATTGGGATTTTTTAGTTTTATCACCATTAAACTTGAGACTTAAAAAATAAGTTTCTTATATGATTCAGCTTATCAAAACACCTAAAGCTGAATAAAGCTCTTAAAGACAAGGAATCTTAAGGATAATAGACCTTAGGTAAGCAAAGACAGCCTCTAAGCCAGTGTTTTTCACCCTTCCACAGTTCCTCATGTTGTGGTGTCCTTCCCCCAACCACAAAATCATTCTTCTTGCTATTCACAAGTGCAATGTTGTCACTGTTATAAATTTCAATACAAACATTTAACATACTGGGGATCCTAGGCTACCCTTGTGAAAAGGTCTTTTAACCCCCCAAAGGGTCATGACTCACAGGTTAAGAACTGCTGCTCCAAGCCCTTTGAAGGACTGCTTAGGTCATTGTCTTGATACATTATAACATAGAAATATCCTAGTTTCTGTTGTTTAGTGTTTGGTATTCACAGCTGTGGTTCTACCTCTTTAACTTTATATTTATTTATTTATTTAAGATCACATAGAAATAACATAAAACAATTTATCAACTTAAGACATACCAATATCCTTACAAACTTAAATATTTAAAAAACGTTCCTTAAAAAAATCATTACTTTTACTTATTTTTTGTAAAACTCCAAAATTTCCTCTCTAAAATTACACATTTTTTGAAAAATTTAAAATCACTCAACTATGTGCTCTTACAATATCAAAAAGGTACCTTTTTAACTTCAAGAGGGAGAATACAAGGCACAATCACAATCTGCAGAAGGCAAAACCAAGCTCCAAAAGTGTAAATAATTCAATGTTCAAAATCTGAGATGCCTACATAATTCATTGGCCTTTCCTAAGGCGCTTACATTTCTTTGGCCTCACTCTCAGAAGCTTATACATAGCCTGTTTTCTAGACCCAATTTAGTTCCATTTCATTGAATCTGGCAGTTCTGGTGACTGTCTTATGGGAATCTCCAAATTGCTATGATTCCACATTGTGATTAAGCTCTCTTTAGAACTCCACCCCTATCACACACTGGCAAACCTCAGCTGTTCTCCATGACTCCTTCATATCTTTAAAACTAATACCACATAAGTGACTCTTACATTCCAAAGTTTGGCTGCCAGTACAAGGTACATTCTTGCATACGGAAGTATGGGCATGCAGCTTTAATACTTTATTAAACTAGCATTGTTTTTAAATCCTACCTTGTTTTCAGGACAGGACATGAATTATTATACGGATACTAATCCAAAATATCTTGGAGACTTGTTGCCTCCTTGTAAAAGCCATGCCATGTTGTCACCTTTAATAATGATGACAACAAAGTCTCACAGCATCTGTCTTCTCCAACCCTAGCAAACATGACTGCCACCCATATGGCTACACAAAGATGGTTGTGAAGTACCATGACATCTACTCTCTTCAACCCCAGCAAAGATGTGTTATGAGACACATGGCTGCCTAATGATGGTGGCAAGCTATATCTTGTTTGTATGCCCAAATGAAATCATGCTACATGATTCCCTTAAAATTACCTATGCATAGATTTTTAACCATCAATCCTCAGTGTTACTGGTTTTAAGTTAACATTTTCCACAGATTTTTAACCTTATCCAATAAAATAAACTTATAAATCTTGAGGTATAGAATGTTCACATAAACCAAGTCTAATTTTTGGCTGTTCTGTTTTTCCCTCTTTTCCCTGTCACAGCATCAGGTGACTGACACAGGATAGAGGAAACTTCATAATATGCTTCATTCTACAGAAGGAAGAGCAATAACCCAACTCTAGAATTAGCTTTCCAATAAAATAGGACAGCATTAAATAACTTCAATGCTACCCATATCCAAAATATATCTGAACTCCTACTAACCTGAATCCAGTGGCCAGAGAGTTCAGAAATAAATTCTCTGAGCTCTGGCAAAAAGTTACAGCAGCAGTGGTATGTGTTGGCTGTCAACAGCAGAGATGGCAAAAAATATTCAACTCATTTTTGTCTCAGCTGCATGTTTGCAACAACACTTATAGACAAACCAGAAAACAGACAGACAAAATTTTCCAAGAAAACAGATGCAACTTTCAGGAGAAATAGACAGGCAAAACTCTCCAATCAGGACCAGGTAGGAAAATGACTTCTTGCTATTTGCCCTGGACAGGAAAAAAATGAAGCCTCATCTAACTCCCTTCACATTCCAGATATGGATCCAACAAAAGAGAACCAGACTATGACTCAGCAGAAGTGTGATGATCCATAGATGCTTGCTACTTTGTTCAGTAAGGAAGTTTACACCAAGTTTACATCAGTACACCAGGTACTGATGACAACCTTGGAGCTATGGAGCATCTCAAGGCATGTACATTCTGAAGCAGCTCCTCTGGAGTGAAAATTTAATTTTAGAATTTGAATGGATGGTCTGAATCTTGCTTAGGGCATCCAGAAAACATTAATTCAACTGAACAAGAATTAGACCACTGCTACAATTTAAAGCCAAATTTGAAGCAAGTTTCAATTAAATACTGGCCAGTAGATGGGCTCTGGCCAGATGTATCTCTGCATTTCCAGAAAATGGCCACAAGTCATGACTTGAAGAGGCTTACAAAGGTAACTACAAAGGCCATCATATTTTAAATCAGATCCAAGCAGGGGCAAACATACATCCTGACATAATGAAAACCTTTTGGATGCCAGCCCCAAATAGGTTTTCTCTCAGAGCTTCAATAAGATGCATGACTATGGGCATGGAGTGGGGGGATTTCTACAGGAAGCTGAGGAATCAGATTTATAGAAATTCTTGTTATTACATCTTTAATGGCATGATATGATAACAAGCCACGGTGTGCTGCTGTGCACATGGAAAGTCAGAAGGAGAGGAGTTGACAACCCTGGTTAGAGAAAGCATATAGGAAGAGGCTCAGGCTGGAAGACTACAGGAATTGACCTCTATTTTTTAACAATGGTCCAAATGGATGTTGAAATCCTGGTTACCAGGTAACCAGAGGCCAGCAGCAGTCTCAGCTGACTCACTTGTTGGGAAGCCCTTGAACAATCAGGATTTTTTTTCATTCCAGACTTCTGGTGGCTCAGGTCCCAGAGAAGCCAAGATAGGTGGTCTTGACCACCCTTGGAGATGTTGGGAGCAAACTCTGACCCAACACCTCTGGCCATATTCCCACAGGGAAGCCAGGGAAGCCAAGGTAACACAGGCCAGGCAGTAGCAGGAAACCTTTCTGGTCCCTGTGATCCACTGAAGTTCCTCACTGGGTCTGTGTATCCGTGAGAACAAGGAGGAACTTTTTTATGCTTGGTTTTCACTTCAGGGTGTGGTAATGGGTTCTTGATGGGTTTGAGCTTCAACATTTTTAAAACCTTCTTCCTTTGTCTTTCTTTAGAATAAGAGAGATGCAGAAGACGCCTCGGTTTAATCCCATCAGCCCAGATTTGTAGGGAATTGTGCTGTTTCATGGTAAATAATTGTGCCACCCACCACTGGTTTAATAAAAAGAGCTGATTGGCCAAAGGCAGGCAGGAAGTATGGGTGGGGCTACCAGACTAGGAAAAGTCTGAGAGCAGAATGCCAGACAGAGCACCAGAGAGAAGCTGCAGGATGCAGAGGACAACCATGCAGCTCTAAAGAAAGGTACCGAGCCACATAGCTGAACAAGAGACATGGGATAGCTTAAGGGTAGAGAGTTAGCAAGCTATATGCCTGGGCCTAAGGCTGATCAGCCTAAAACTATTGGAAGCTTCTGTGTGTCTCTGTGGGACTGCAGGACTGCAGAACTGTGGGTCTGTGGGTCTGTGGGCCTAGACCTTGAGGTTAGGCCCGAAAGTCCGGGCCAGAAACCTCATACTACACAGATTACCTGGAGAAAATGGTCAACTATATAGCAACTGCTTTTCAGAACCACAAAAACACCTTCATCTGGATTTTACTGGCAGTTTACCCAAAGTTTGCTACCACCTGGGAAATGCTGGACATCTTGCACCATTGGTCCTGATTCTGGACCTTCAAAGTGACATATCCTGAGATGGGGTGGGGGAGACAACTCTACATTGTGTCAATCACTTTTCTTAAGAAGTGTCAAATGCGATCTTTTTATGCCTTGATCAGAACTTTTTTTTGTCATTTGTATTAAAGGTTCTAGACACTAACTCTGTTTGCTTTGATTAAGAGAGCCAGATAAGAGTCCCTGGGGGCCACTTAAGAAGTCCTGTACTGAGATCAGAAGGGAGTATTAGATGTTCTGAAGGTAACATTGGGGCAATTGAGAAGCTGTTGCTCTGGATGCCAGAAATCAAACTGAAGTTCTCTGCAAGAACAGTTATGCTCTCAGCCACAGAGCCTTCTCTCCAGCCCCAGACTTTGAGCATAATTTTTCTTTGCAATGTTGCTTGTCATTTTGGGTCATCTACTGTATTCATGAGCACATGTGTAAGCTTGTACACAGTAAAAAAAATGCAGCTCTGTCATAAAGATGAAATTGGTGAAGATGTTTTGTCAACTTGTGGAGAACTTTCATCGTAATTCTTCTAAACAGTATCAAGGATTTGGTCTTGTTTAATTTCTCTTACTTAATATTTTTTAATTTTTAATATATGAATATTGCACATTTTCATTAGTTTTGACCTATTTAAAATTTTGTCCAATTTTCAAATAAATAAATAAATTACAGGTACCTATGTATGTTACTGTGTGTATGTGAATATGCTTTTGTTGTACCATGTTTATTAATTTATTGTTTGTTTTGGCTTTTGAACAGTCTCTGTAATAGCCCTGCCTGTCCTCTAAGTCATTCTGTATTAAAGACTGGCATTGAACTCACAGACAATTAAACTCAGAGATTATTTGTAGTATTTTAAAGTCAATTAACTTAAGTATAGTTTCTTATATTATTTAATTATAAATTCATTAATTGTGATATGCTCCTTAGTATATTATATGCCACCAGGTGTTACTGATGAAGAACATTACTGTATTATTTGGTTGCCTTTGGTTTCTTTTTCTTTCTTTGTTGGCTGGTAATCCAGTTAGTGCAAAGCTGATTAAATAGGAATAAAGTAAATGATGTTGCTTATAACATATAAGGGCTGAACTTTTCAGGTGTTTTAAATATTTATTAAGATGATACTATAACTAACTTGTTAATGGGGGAAAACCACAATCTTCTTTTTGTTCTACATTTTCTTCCATTTGAATTCCAAACATTAAGCTTTCTTTGTTATACTATATTATATATTTTATGTCTTGATAAATCTTTTTCTAATGTTATGTTAAACATTTTGGGCCATAGGGCACAATAATTTCTTTTTTCAATACCCTTCTTTGGTTTTGTTATCAAGATAATTTGGATCCAATTACATTAGTTGAATATTGCATCTTCCAATTTCTTTACTAAAGTAACATGGGTGTTTTGATCATAACATAGATGTCCAAGAAGCCTAGCAAGGAGCAGCTTAGGTTCCACTCACTGCATGAAGATCCTTGAGGGGCTGTGAGCAGAGGCTCATTCCCATGCCCTTAGCATGGAAATAAACAGTTCAGATGCCCCCCACCCACCAAACCCTTTCCTGGTTTCTATTCCAACACCAGATTCAAGAAGGTCCCTCTAGATCTCTTGGTAGGTTGGAGGCACATGGACTTAGTGGTGACTCCATCATGGAATGGCACAGGTATGGATCTTTTCACCCTGACTGTGTGAAGCACTAGCAAACAATGACATTGGTGTGCTTGGGTGCTGAGGGAGTGTGAGCCTGCCTGCATAGTGGGAGCTTTGGGGTGGCTAGGGTTGAGGACTAAGCCATTGCCAGTCACCCTCCTCTTGGGATTTATACTAGAGGGATGGTACCAGAGACTTCATGGGCTGGTGGAGGAAAACAAATCTCTAGTGGTCTCCTTCATTCTGAAGAACAGTGGGATGTATGTAGCTAAAGGGCCCTAGGGGAATCCATCCCCATCACAGCCCAGTTTGCCCAGTCTGTCCTCCAAGAGACAGAAAGTGTCTGGAGCCCTCTCCATACAGTTCTAGACTCCTGACCACTGTGCCCAGCAGCATGTGGGCTGGGCAGCCTTTTCCTCATTTGAGGGACCATTGCTGTGCTGGTGGAGGGAGGCCAGGCTTCTGACTCTACTTCCCATCAACCTGAACCTCCCTGCAGTGCTACATTCTGCTTTATGTCCATGTAGCTCCGAAAACATCCCCGGGACCTAGAAATTGTGAAGAGGCTGTTGGACTATAGAAGACTCAATGTACCTTCCTCAGATGTCACTATCCAAACCAATGAGCTCCTTCCTCAGATATCACCATCCAAACCAAGGAACTCCTACCACTGCTGGAGGAGCAGGAAGCCCAAAAGCCCAAAAGGGTAAAGAAGCCTGGGGTATGTGCCTGGGAAGGTAGGAGGTGGAAGCCTGGAACCAGAGAGGGACACTATTTCTATGAGATATCCTATTGTGGGGAGAGGAGACTGGGGATTCTTTGATGTGAATAGGTCTCATGTGACCATCAAGGCCATCTCTGGGAAGCTTACCCCATCCTGGAATCTTCTAGGTGTCTCTATTAATGGCCATTGGTATCTGACCTTAGATTGTGGGCTCTTCAGGACACCAACTCCAGATGCCCCAATGCAGGACTCCTCATGGACTGGAGAGACTCTGCATCTGATACCAGCTACTGTGGCAGGGGTACAGGGAAATCAGAAATCCCAAGAGATAACCAAGATCATGGAGCTGGCAATTGGGGGAACGAACAGTGCCAAAAGCTGGACCAGTAGAACTGACTTTAGATCAACATCTGCCCACAACAGCTGATACACAGACATCTCTAGATGTGGCTGCAGATGTGCCAGCTGCCAGGCTCTTATTTCTACCTGCTATTGTGCAGTTATGTGCACCAGAGTCTGTTTCCCCTCTGCCTGATGTTGACATACAGTTAGGAAGTAGAATTATCTGGGATCCACCAAGAACCAGATGCATATATAAGCTCTTTCCCCTCTTAGACAAAGTGTCTCCTTTAATTTTGTTTAATTCTTTGATTGTTGCTTTTATTGTTGGGTTGTTATTTAGGTGTTAGTATTAATAAAATCTTATTGCTTACTCATTTTAAATTGTACAGCCCAGGGACATCATTTCTATCCCCTATGTGTACAATCTCTCTGTGTCTACCTGTGGATGGCAGCTCTGATCCAAACATTGATCATTGAAGGTGGACACTTGCAGGCAACCTTGGAAGCAGAAAAAAGCAAACAGCTTGCGTGGCAGAAAATGGGCAAATACCAGTGGTGGTGACTGAACTGGCCTTCTTGTGCTCAGCACTAATACTTAGGAACATAGATTCTGAGCTCAACCATAGTGGGGTCATGGTCAAAGGTTTCCACTTTTACCTGTGGCTTCTGCTCTGCCAAATTGTTCTGCAGGCCATGCAGAGAAGGATGAAGTCAGCTTAACTGTAATGATTCTCACCAATCTTGCCAACCCTGAGCCTAGAGCTGTGCATACATACTCACTGCACTTGTGACACTTTTATTTGGGCTGATAGCATGTGTTTAAACAAATAGTTACAATAAAGATTTCCAGGCTTTCCCAGAATTCTGGAGTAGTTGAGCTCAAGGAAATTATACTATAGGAAGTGTATTGGATATAGTCTTACTATTCACTATGAACAGGCAACCCTCCATAAGACAAAGATATCACCATAAAAATGGTTCAATGAAGTCCTCGTTTTAGGCATATGAGATGCCATCTACTATTTACAGGATACTGAGTGCTGTCTGCTTCCCTTTCAAGTGAAAGAGAGCTCTTTTGGACTCCCATGAGGGAGGACATGTCCCTCCCCCATGCATATGCACACACACCATGTCATTGTCAACCCAGGCATTTGGCTTGGAGAAAGGTTATAAATACCAGGTTAGTTAATGTCTCATCAACAATTGAACTTTCATGTCATCTAGTCCCAGAGCTGGGGTGTCCAAAGGCTCTGGGGAGACCCAGGGCTGTATTTTACAGCTTGAGGGAAACCCCATCTAGGTTGTAGGTTCAAGACCATTGAACAACTGAGACCTGTCCAGCACAGAAGACAGAGAAGGGACAGTAGCAGAGAGGGGACTGATGGCAGCTGTGGTCTACTTGTCATCCCTACACACTGGGGAAGTAAAAACTAGTACCTTTACAGTATGTGCAAAAGTCTGGAAGAATCCAGAGAACATTATTAGAGTTAGTAAATTAATCCACCAAAATTACCACAGAATCACCTACACACATCACATGAAATGAACTCTCCCTACAAATGCAGACCAGCCATGCACAGGGAAAACTCCACATAGGAGCGTGGACCAGAAACAACATCCGCAGGAAAGTAAGTAGATGTGGCTCTTCAAACACCTATTTGTTCTGTATTGCCTTGGCCCTTGTTCTCCTCAGTGTACCTAATGTTGTGTCCAGATATTCAAAGTAATGTGAACATTGAGTAAGAAATTATAACATGTAGCTAAAAGCCACAAGGAGAGCTAACAGATGTAGAAATGGCAGGTTCTTGAGTTAAAGGACCATAATTTTTAAATTGAAATTAAATTTTAACTGGGTGCCCTTTATTTTTATCTTACAATCATACTCATAATGCTTAAATTTAGGATACCTGAGAAATTGCTGGATAGGAAGAAGAGAATCCTCATACCATAATCAGTGGACCAAGTACAGAGAGTCAGCTCTGGTCCGTTCCCTTCAGCAGCTTGAGGACTTATCTATAGACAACTGAAAGCATGTTGCGATGGTTCATTTTGGTTGTCAACCTGACTGGATTTGGAATATCTATGAACAATAATTTGGGTGTGTCTGTAATAGCTTCTGTGATTGGGTTAACTGAGGTTGGGAACCTGTTCTAAATACAGGCAGAACTGATGTAGACAAAAGCTGATCTCTGAAGGGAGAGGACTGTGGTATGAACTGCAGTTTGCTCACAGATGTCATGAGATGTCATGAAAACAGATGCTGGGTTTCAAATAACAATAGCCTGGAGCACAGAGGGAATCAATAAGATGGCTTGTTCTGGGTATGAGAAAGTCAAAATATTAAGGTACAAAGGACAAAGCTCTGTGCCACCACAGCTAGACTCCCGCTGTCCTTGAAAATCATAAGGAAGTGTGGTCTTTGTATACATACCTCCTTCTGATGCTGTTCTAATTACAACAGACTAAATTATAAGTCAGTATGGCCTCTAGCAAGAGGCTTCCACTTCCCTATAAAGCCCATTCTGTAGACACAGAAGTGAATATGAGGTAACTGAAAATGGCTAAGGCTGCCTCTTGGTGGCTGGGATAGAGTTCACTCTCTGCTTGATAGATCTATAAGCTAATCATGCAATGTGAGAAAAAAGAAAGCTTAACACAACCAAAGCACTTGAGATATCTACAATGTTGGAGTCAGCAACTCCCCCCAGTGACTAGCAGACAACGAAGATCAGCAGCCAATAAAACACAATTTGGAGGGAGATAGGAAAAGAGGACTTTGAACACCCCTAACTGCAGGGACAGGGAGCATTACACAGGCATCTCTCTGGCTGGGCCAGGAGAATGTTTACAATGCACATGAGCCCTCCATTGGCTCACACATGATCACCTAAAAAATTAACCAGTAATATCTGGGCTTTGGACCAATTCTTACACTGTCCTAGTTAGTGATTCTCAACCTCTGGGTCATTAACCTGTTGAGGAAGAATATCAAATGTTCCGCATGTCAGATATTTGAATTATAATTTATAACCATGGAATAATTAGAGTTATGAAGTAACAATAAAATAATTTTATGGTTGGGGGCTACTACAACATGAGGCTATGCCATGGAGAACAAGTTAGCTAGCAGTGTTCCTCCATGGCTACTGTTTTAGTTCCTGCCCTGAGTTCCTTCAATGTTGGACTATAAGCTGTGATTTGAAACTCATGCTTTCATCCATGAATTACTTTTGATCATGATACTTATCACTGCAATAGAACCCATAATTAACCAAATTCTACAATTGAACCACAGAACTATCTTGCAAAATAAACCCTTTTCTTCTTTTAACTCTTTTTTAAAATTACATTTGTGTGTGCGTATATATGTGTGTATGTGTGTCATGTGTGTGCATGTGTATATTATTGCATATGTGCTGTGCCAATAGCATGTGTGTGAAAATCAGAGGATAAACTGTGAGATTAAGTTTTCTCCCTCCACCATGTGTGACCTGGGGATTAATTTAGGTCTTCATTGTTGTCAGCAAGTGCCATCACCTGCTGAGCTATCTTGCCAGCCCCCTTCCTCTTATTGGTTTGTTAGTTTTTGTTTTGGCAGTAACAACACAAATATCTAATGTGTGGGTGAAGCCTAGATTCTTTGCCACAGAACAGAATCTCAGGGTGTGTAGGCTGTGTTTTCCTGCTCTGACTGCTTGGTCCCAAATAACCACCAGATACTTCCCAAATAAATGACTTGGAGAGACTTAATATAAATTATAAATGTTCTGCCAATAGCTCAGGCTTGTTACTACAAAACTCTTACATTTAAATTAACCCAAGTTCCTTATTTATGCTTTGCCAAGTAGCTCATCCATTATGTCATTTTCTACATGATCTGCTTCCTCAGAGGCTGACTGGTGTCTCTTCTTCCTCCTAGCTTTCTCAGTTTGACTGTCCCACCTACATTTCCAGCCTGGCTACTAACTAATCAGTGCTTTATTAAGCCAATTTGAATTACAAAAGTTTACAGTATACATAGAGAGTATTCCAAAGCAAGGATCAGCCAGTGTCAAAAAGAGATGAAGTTTGCTCAAAAGAGGTTTTAACACAGATTAAAAGCCTGGGGCTCAGTAGAAAGAGAGGTGTTTGGGGATAGAGAAAGGAACAAGTTGTAGGCAGTGCTCTGGTTATTGTCCAGCATTTTGCCTTCTTACAGAACACTCAGTGGTATATTCTTTTAAAAATGGAAATAGAACCATACCCAAGTGTAGGTGTGGGCTTTTGAACATACTTATTCACATGTCTAATAGCCATATATATAATATATATATGATTTTGGTGGTTCTCAAGTACATGTCAAAATCTGCTAAGAAAATTTTCAAGAACTTTCTCCTTCATCCTCCTTCTTTTTCCTTCATCCTCCTCTTCCTTCTCCTCCTCTTCCTCTGCCTCCAGAGCACTGTGATTAAAAGCATGCACCACCACTGCCATATTACTATTCTTAGTGAGATTATTGAGTAGCTCTGAAGGGCCCTAGATAGGATTATGTTCATATGAGATAAAACCGTGGTTCATAGGGGTGGCACAAGGGGGTTAAGGCAGTAGCTTTCACTGTAATGTGGTTTCTAGACAACTGCAACTTTACAGCTGATAACAGAGAAAGGCCATACACACTCAGACTTTAAGCATGATTTGTTGTTACTTATTTGAAATAGTTTTATCCAAATGTGTATTGTTTTAGGGCTGGAGAGATGGCTCAGTGATTTGGGATGTCTATCTGTATGCAGTTAATGAAGGAACTGTCTTGGCCAATGGCAGGCATCTTAGAATTGGGTGGAAAAAATTGGAACATTAATTGGGGAAGGAAGGTGAAGTCAAGAGAGATTCCAGGTGCCCAAGAATCAACATGCAAAAATAACACAGGTAAGCAAGACAGATTAATGGAAATGGGTTGAATTAAGATGCAAGAGCTAGCTAGCAATATGCCTTGGCCATAGGCCAAGCAAAATGTAGTTAATACAGGTATCTGAACCATTTTTTTGGGGGGGGAAGCAGAAGCAGGCAGTCTGGGCCTTGGTACTATACTGGGCTAGAAACCTCTTATTACAGCTGAAAGGTTAAGAGCACCAGTAGCTCTTCCAGAGACCCGAGATTCAGTTTCCAGTACCCAAGTGGCTGCTTATAACCATTTGCAACTTCAGTTCCAGAGGAACTAACATTTTCTCCTCATCTTTATTGGCTTACAAGTGGTATATACATATATCCAGGCACATGCACATATACTAAACAAATAAGCACATTTAAATAGTCATCTCCACATAGGCAATTTTCACAGCAAATGTTATTTTGATGGAATTCTTGACACTGAATCAGCAAGATCCCTCAACCAAATGTCAGGGAGACAGACTTCTTTCTTTCACCACATCCCCTTTATTTACCTGTTGTGCTCTCCTTTCTCATAGAAAAGTGAGTTAATAAAGAAAGTCTTTTTAGTACCTTATAAATATAGAGGAGTGTCTGTTGAAACACAGCCCCTATCACTCTTTCTGAGGATAGGGTTTCCTCAACTGCAAGATGTGGTCAACCAAGGTATCTTTTCAGAGTTTAACTGGAAATGAAATAAAGCAGTGTGAACACTGAGCACAGAGCAAACAAAGCAAGCAGAGATTATAACATGTAGGACAGGAATGATAGGATGTGAAGAAAGGGATGGGTAAAGGCCCCACATTTGAATCTTTAATCTTCACTGAAATCAACCGAACAAATTGACTAAGCTTCTATTTTATACATGTGCCACAACAAAGGTCCCACAGTGAACTAGACTCTTCTCCCAAGCCCAGGAAGTTGATGCCACCAAGTTTTTCAGAGTGAGGGGGTGGGACAGGGTTGAGTTTGAAAAGAATTAGAGTAAAATACCTCTAAGAACTCTGTGTGTGTATGTGTGTGTGAGAGAGAGACAGAGACAGATACAGAGAGAGACAGAGAGACATAGAGAGAAAAAGAATGAGAGATTTATTATGTAAACAGTGTTCTGCCTGAATGTACACCTGCATGGCAGAAGGCACCAGATCCCATTATATCATTGTGAGCCACCATATAGTTGTTGGAAATTGAACTCAGGACCTCTGTAAGAGCACTCAGTACTCATAATATCTGAGCCATATCTCCAGGTCTATTTTTTAAAATATAGAAGAAATAACCAGATCTCAAGAATCCAAGAGACTTATTATGGGAGGATTGGTAATATTATGCACCACTTAGTATGCATTAAAAATTACTACTTGATAGGAAAATGGTCATACACACATTTAATCCCAGCATTTGGGAGGCAGAGGCAAGTGGATCTCCGAGTTCAAGCCTATCCTGGTCTACAGAGTAAGTTCCAATTCAGCCAGAACTACACAGAGAAACCCTGTCTTGTTAAAATAAATTACCACTTAGATTTCAGGCACTATTTTAAAATTGTTT
Source organism: Phyllotis vaccarum (assembly GCA_033318265.1). Classification (NCBI taxonomy): domain Eukaryota; kingdom Metazoa; phylum Chordata; class Mammalia; order Rodentia; family Cricetidae; genus Phyllotis; species Phyllotis vaccarum. The sequence goes on along the minus strand of JARWLC010000017.1, from coordinate 75,027,422 downwards.
CTTATTTCACAAATCACAAAAGTGTGGAGAGCAAAGCTCTGCCTAACTCTGACCCAAGGTCACATCTCATGATTCACTGGCAATTAACAGGATCAGGCTGATAGCAGGTCTTGTTTACACCTTGTTTACTGTTTACAGCTTTTGCTGGAAATGGAATGTGTCCTTGCTCCTCCACCCTATTGCTCTCATAATCTCAACTATCTTAAGCCTTCTCCAGCTGCAACTTACTTTTCCTTTCAAGGTTAGCAGCAAGAGAGTAATAACCAACCCCTTCACCCTATTTATACTCAGTTTATTCTCGTAATAAACAGGGGCTCGAACAGATCTATATTGTCGTGCTCCCATTCTTTGCATCTTTCTTGTCTCTTCCCCATTCTCACTCCCCTCCTCCAGGGTCTTTGTTGACTTTACCCGCGGGCTGGGGCACAAAAGATTTAAACTCTCATTTTCAGGAGTTAACTTGAAAACTTTGCTTACTTGTGGTCTCTTATTTCAAAGGTGGCTTGGGGTTTTTCTTTGTTTTCCTCATAATTTCCTCTCTGATCATTGGTGAGAATACTGAATCATAGTGGTAAAAGCATCCAATCATGGTTTCCTTCCCTTATTTCATGTAGGACCAATGGGTATTTCTCTATAAACTTAATCTGGAAGAAGCTGTTATTTCTCAAGGTGTTTTCCACAATAACAGACTGTGATAATGGCATGCATTTTCTTTCTAAAATACATAGCACTGTTCTTGCTGCACATAAATAAAAAATAATAGTGTATTTCTCCCAGTTGGAAAGAAGAAATGTAAAAACCATGAGAGCTGGTGACTGAAGACATGTCCTATTCACTAAATCTCATATCTGCACCTCTCAGGTGTCACTGTACTTTTACTAGTCCCTCTATACGTGATGGATAATGAATCCACATTGCTGAGCTCTGCCTGATGGAACAAAGGCTATCACTTGTCCCAAATACACCATCTGTGCTCTCCATATTCTCTATTACTAATGTATAATGTAGGGAAGCCAGCTGAGGACTCTATTTTAGGCACCAATAAAATCTATGTATAATCTATAAAGTCCAATGAGTACTGCTTATATGTGTAAATGTGTGGATCACCCACTGAGGCATGGGCACTAATCAATGTCGGGACCTTGTTCTCAGACTCTCCCTCTCTTATCAGCCACAGACTTCCATTTGCTCATCTGTTGCTGATTCTTAACAGTCCTCTGGGGGGCACCATCAGGAGATCTGACAGCATCTGTTGCTAGGCAGATTCTGAACAATCAGGAACTTTGGACAGAAGATGTTGCTAGGTCTTCAGGCAGACTGCAGGTTTGTGCATAAGAAAATACATTATGTCCATGCCCTGGTAACTGGTTTGAGCCAATTTGCTTGGCCCTATGGACTTGTCGTACTACAGTTATCAATTAGAAATGGGGTATGTGGAGCATCTCCCACTCTATGTTGGAATTTTTAAGTCTCACTGTGTCTCTCTTTGTCTGTATGTCTATTTATCTAATCTCTATCTATCTATCTATCTATCTATCTACCTACCTATCTATCTATCTATCTATTCATCTCAGACTTATTTTAAAGTATGTGTAACTGTGGAGGTGTATGCACATGTCAATGAGTACCCAAAAAGTTCAGAAAAAGGTGGTGGATGCCCTTGAGTTGGCAGTCATGAGCCACTATGCAAACTGCTGGAGTCAAACCCAGATTTGCCCTGAGGAAGAAAGTTTGAAGATAAATTATTAATGTGTGCATTAAAAAGTAAGCTTGAGGAGTGAAGGGGGAAAAATATAAATGAAATACAAAACAAATGTACTCAGCAAAAAAATTTCCTCCTCTTATCTCAGAACAATGAAACAGGACCCAGTGAGTTCTTTCCAACTTTTCTACATGCCTGAAACATTGTGGCACATTCTTAGTGACTTCACTTGGAATTTTAAATTATTATTATTCGACCATACAGTACATTCCAGTGCCAGTTTACCTTCCTCTACTCTACCCCACCTGCTCCCTCCTGGATCCATTCCTTCTCCATTTACCTTCAGAAGAGAGCAGGCCTCCCAAACAGACACAGCACAAAAGGTACAGTGAGAATAGGCACAAACAGAGTCAGGAACCAAGAGAGGCTCCACCTTGACCAGGGCTTTTTTTGAGGATTAATTCCCCTTTTCAAGCCTGAAAGGACTAACCCACAAATTGAAAGTTGGCCCAGAGAAGCCATAAGTGCCCTCTAGCCCATAATTCTACCTTTGGCACTAGTAGGAAGGATACCATGTTTCTTCTTCCTTTAAAATACATTTGGTTTAAAATATTAATGAGTGTAACACAGAGATTGATTACTGACCCTTGCAGGCACTTTGCTTAGCACCAGAGTCACAATGGCAAAGAACAAATAAACACAGTCTTTGAATTTGGGGTTTGTTGGCCCTATTTAAAAGTACCTGGTATAGAGTAGTTCATCAAATCACCTTCTGAGCAAGTTGTTTCTGATGGGGTGACTGATTATATGAACTGAGGCTGAGGAACAGAGAAACCAATCAGAGCCTCTTGGTTGTTACTGGAAAAGAAACTCAGATTCTCCAAAACCTTAAAATTCATGTTTCAATCAAATTTCTGTTTTTATATAATATAAGAAATTAAAACAGATTTCAGACCACCTTACAGTCTGATTGGGAGTGTGGGTCCTCACTCCAAAACAATATGAATAAGCAAGGCATCTCCTCTTTTTTGTTTCCATGTTATACTTAACTTACATTTACTAGTTCCTGGACTCATGTCTTCCTCAGTGATGGCCAAGCCTTTATTATGTATAGTATTATGTGACTGGTTCTTTTTATGCTTATTTAATTAAGATAATTATGTGTTTGTGTGTGTGTGTGTGTGTGTGTGTGTGTGTGTGTGTGTGTGTGTGTGTGTGTGTGTGTGTGTGTGTGTTTCACATGCATGTATGTCTAAAGGGACCAGATATATAAAATCCTGTTTGGAACTTGGTTTACAGGCAGTTTTTGTGAGCCACCCTGTATGGATGCTGGGAAGTCCTCTGCATGAGTGTCAAGGGCTACTAAATGCTAGCCCTACTTTTTAGCCCTTCTGTGAGTCTTAAATGTACAATTGTCCAATGAATGCCCCAACTGAAAATATGCCACCTCACACCTGACATCCCAGAAAACACAAAGCTGTTGAATCCTAGAGTCCTTTTGAAGCTATATTCACATCAAAATAAAGATGTAAAGATTTGTATCCTTAGAAAAAGTGGTTTTTAGGACTCCTTGATTAGACTAATGGTCAATACAAAGTTGTCATTTCTAGAAGCACATCACTGGTGAGCCACTGTATCAGAGCATATTTTCAATCAGGTTACTGTTGAATGAATAAAGGAAATTCAGAGCCTGATCTTAGAGAAAGGCTGAGATATCAAAGAGAGTAAACACCACAGTCAAATCTCACCCAGCTGTCTTCCAGCTTCTTCAACCTTGCTCCTCCTGGCTTCTATCATCTGCTTTGTCCTTCTACGCCTGACTTAAATACCTTCTCTCAATTGTTTCACATTCATTTTAAGATTAAAGGTCTGACACCACCACTGCCTGCCTGGGAGCCTCGATCTCCTTCTGTAAATGAAGATGACCTCAAACACATATTTGCTAAGATTAAGGGCATAGGTCACCACTCCCAGACATTACCTGTAGCTGAGATTAAAGGTGTGAGTTACCACTGTCTGATCCTCCTAGACTGACTGTGGGTAGATCCCTCTGCTATCTCAGACTGATTTTTATTAAATTTGAAACATATCCCCACATATCCTCTTTTGTGTCAAAATTTTAAAAAGAAGGTGATAGCTAACATAAAAAACCACATACAATAAGTACAATAATTATATACAATGTATACAAACAATAAATGAGTAATGTCCAGTCCATTAATGTGGGAATGCATTTGTGAGTGCTGTATCTTTAAATAAAGGAGCTGGTTTGGGCCATGGCAGGTACGTAGAATAGGTAGGAGGAGAAATCAGAGCTTAGGTAAGAGAAGCAGGGTGGAGTTAGAAGCAGACCGCGCAGAAGCCGCCCAAGGGACGACATGTAAGGAACACCGGTGAGCTACGGGCCGGGGCCACGTGGCCCGCGGATTAATAGAAATGGGTTGATTTAAAATGTAAGAGCTAGCTAACAATGTGCCTGAGCCATAGGCCAAACAGCCTGAAATAAATAAAGCGTCTGAGTCGTTTCTGGAGACCCGGGCGGCGGGCAGATAAGCGGCGCCAGGCAGGTCTGTGGATCCGAGACCTCTGGGGCATGGGACCAGCGAACTAAATACAACAGATGGCGCATCCAACGTGGGCCAATTATCCACTTAGAGCCTGAGAAAGATTAAAAAGAGTTCTAGATCACAGAAACTGAGCAAAGGCAGCTTCCAAATTGTGTATGTAAATCGGGTCTTTGTACAAACAAAGCATGGTCCGGGTCACATTCAAAATGGCGCCAGCGGCGGGCTGGCGACAGGCAGTGTGAGCTACAATCAGGCGGGTTCCTGAAAACTAACAAAAGACTCAGTAATGTGATTGATTTTAGATTTCTGCTTATTTTGAACAAAAGAGAAACAAATTTTCTTCGTGGCAGCATTTTCTTAGGTGTGCTCTGTTTACGGTCCGTTTAAGGAAACTTAGTGATTCAGCCTAATTTGCAAAAACTGTGCTTCTTTTTGGAGAATGTATTTTAAAAGTTCTTAAGGTTAGAAGATGATTAAGGATTCACAATAAAACAGATTCAGATAAAAAGAAAACCTGTAAACGGGTTACAATGTTTGTAAAAGGTACATAGGCTTCAGAGAGAAAATAAAGAGGTTAGAAAAAGTTTTTAAAGCAAGAAATAGAGTGATAAAAATATAATAAGCCACGTAAAGATGGAAAATAGACACAAAATCTGGATTTTGGTTGTTATTGTGTTTTCTTTTAATTTTTTAACTGTTAATGAGCTAACTGCAAAAAGACAATGGATTGCAAAGGCTACTAAGTTAAACAAGAATGTATATTTTAAAGGTATTTTGATTTCAAAATTTGTGTCTAAGGATTTATTGCTTCGGAAGAGTTCTGCTTTTGTTTCCACAGAAGATGAGAACCTGTGGATTGCTTCCAGGCAAATATGGTTTCATCAACCAAGACCCCCTGAAAAAACCTGATGAAAAGAGATAGGCGTATCAGCTTCAGAGCTGCAGACTGATTCAGCCTCAACAACCGTGAGACTTTCAACGCCCCTTAATCAGCAGGAAGTAGTAATAGAAAAACAACGCCCAAATTCCCCAAATATTATTTCTAGATGTTTGTTTTCATTATAAATGGTTAATGTCATAGTTAATCTCTTTCTAAGAAGAAAAAGAAAATATGGTATATAAATGATTTTTTAAAAATTAGATTATTGAATTTACTTAGATCAGGAAATCAGCTGTTAATCTCAAAATGCTTTACATTGGTATAGATTTTGGTTTATTGATACAAATTTAAGGTCAATTTTGTTATGCTGTATGTGTTTTTCTATTCTTGTTTAAGGTATGATGTTCATGTAACTGTTTTAAAATTGTAGTGTATAATTAAGAAATGAAGGTTAATAGTCACTTTTGATAATCAAACTTATAGTTAGGTTAGTTAGGATTTTTAAGTATACAAAGATATATTTCAATTAAATAGGTAATCTTCAAATACTTCTAAGACCTACAGAATATGGCATTTAAAATGTTTTAAGAGCTTAGACTTTTCTAGACAGTGAGACAGGTCTGTTCCTGGCAGCACTAATTTACTTCAACAGGAAGATGGGCATTGAAGAAACTCCATATAGAATCTCATCTATTTGTAGTGATGGTGAGCCACTGGAGAACAAACTGTTTTTATATTGACTGCTTGACAGTATGCTGTTTAAACTGGACATGCAGGTTCCATAAGAAGATGACCTCTGAACTTTGGCAGAACAAGCCTAAATGGTCATTCAGGTTCCTGCTTTACAGAAAAAACTGTCAGACATTCTTCAGGACTCAAGGAGAAGCAACAGATGAACTGTGCCAGAATGGACAGAGCGGATTTCCTGCTTCACTAAAATGAAAAGAGACTCAAGGCCTATAGGCTGAAGACGGATGCCCCAACTTTATAAAGAAACTTTGGGTGACTGTCCAGGCAGATAGGTGTCATCTCTGTCCTTTCTAGATTTTAGAAGTCGTTTGCACTTCTGGTTTACTTGGGTAAATATTATATCCTTCTGTGGTCTTTGATGTAGTTGAAGATTAGATAGTTATATGTACAGTTTTTCTTAGTCATTTAAAAAGTATATTAGATATAAAACTTTAGATTCATAAAGATAAGATAGATAAAATATTTTCTTTAATTTTGCTAAATACAAATAGACTAGATATTATAACTGTAATTCTTGCTTGATAGCTATTTTGTTATATGTAATTTTGCTATGATAAAATTGAAACCTTCCTTTTTGATTAGAGAGAAAGGGGGAAATGTGGGAATGCATTTGTGAGTGCTGTATCTTTAAATAAAGGAGCTGGTTTGGGCCATGGCAGGTACGTAGAATAGGTAGGAGGAGAAATCAGAGCTTAGGTAAGAGAAGCAGGGCAGAGTTAGAAGCAGACCGCGCGGAAGCCGCCCAAGGGACGACATGTAAGGAACACCGGTGAGCTACGGGCCGGGGCCACGTGGCCCGCGGATTAATAGAAATGGGTTGATTTAAAATGTAAGAGCTAGCTAACAATGTGCCTGAGCCATAGGCCAAACAGCCTAAAATAAATAAAGCGTCTGAGTCGTTTCTAGGGACCCGGGCGGCAGACAGATAAGCAGTCCCGGCGGCAGCTGTGGGTCCCAGATCTCTGGCTGCCCCGGAACCCGCGAACTCTCTACAACACATTAACAATTGACAATTCAAAGAAAATATTTCAATAATTATCTTTTCTTGATGAGTCCAAAGGATTATACCATATTCACTTTCTTTCTAACTTGTATTACTAACTAAAAACTATTATTTTGATGTTTCTTAAACTTACACACTTTAACTTCAAAGTTTTTTTTCTAAAACTGTCACTAGAAAACTGCAACTAAAACTATCTCATCTTCAACTACCTCAGAGAACCAAGAAGGAAATAATATTTACCCAAGTAAACAGGAAGTGCAAGCAACTTCCAAAATCTAGAAAGCTAGAGAGGACACCTATCTGCCTGGACAGTCACTCAAAGTTCCTTTATAAAGTTGGGGCATCCATCTTCAACCTACAGGCCCAGAGTCTCTTTTCATTTTAGTGAAGTGGGAAATAGCTCTGTCCATTCTGGTATAGTTCATCAGTTGCTTCTCCTTGTGTCCTGCAGAATAATCTGACAGCTTTCTCTGAAAAGCAGGAACCTGAGGTACCATTTCCGCTTGTTCTGTCAAAGTTCAGAGGTTACTTTCCTATGGAACCTGCATGAGCAGTTTAAACAGCATATTGTCAAGCAGTCAATACAAGAACAGGTTCTTGTCCAGTGGCTAACTATTTCCAGAAACAAAGTAGAGTTTCTTCAATGCCCATTTTTCTCTTGAAGTAGATTGGTGTTGCCAGGAGCAGGCCTGTTTCACTGTCCAGAGGAGTCTAAGTTATTAAAATATTTTAAATGCCATATTCTATGGATCTCTGAAGTGTTTGAAGAAGACCTGTTCATCTAAAATATATTTGTTTGATCTTGAAAACATATTTAATATGACTATGTTTGAATGAAATGTCTAACTACTAACTTGCATTACTTTATATTCTGATTAGTTGGTAATAAAAACTTTCATGGACTAGCAATTTGTGTTACATTGTTAGATGAACTGAATAAGTATAATACCTTGAACAAGCATAGAGATATTTGTACAGTAACACAATTAATCTCAGTATACACAATTTGTATACAATGTACAAAAATCCAATTGAATGTAAAATATTTAAAGCTAGTAAATCATTTAAAAGAAGATTCAATAATCTATCCTTATATCCTATAATCTGTATCTGCTTTTTCTTTCAATTTTTTAAACATAAATCTTGAATCTAATCACTCATGTTTAACTTTTCCTAACAATAACCACTAACAATTTTTAACCAATTAACCTAAACAATGACAATCATCCATAACCCACTGAATAACCAAAAATCACCTACCCCACCTCTTGAGAATGTAGACACTGTGTTCTTAAATTTACTTCCTGCTGTCTGGGGGCAATGGCATCTTTAGGGGATCCTGAAAAGAAAAGTTTTGTTAATTGTCAAATCCTGAAATAAGTGGCTGCATCATTTGTTATTCAGTCTCTGTATAACAGGAAAGTGCATGGCTTGTCTCAAGTACTGGCTATAGTAGTCTGTGAATCTGGTTCACCTCTGCGAGCCACCTTGAAATTGTTCTGAGCAGTTTGTAGTCCAAATCTGATCTTTGGTTGGTGTTTGTCAGCCTAGTGGCTTTGTTCGAGTTCATTTGAAACCATTATTGTGGGGCCCCATCTTCCTTTTGGATACTTCAAGTTTGCAATTAGGTATTATCATGGATCACTGGAAAAACTGATAAGAGACTAAATGTTGTGATGAGGTTTCTTGCCCCACATTGGGTGTCATCTGTAGCAATGAGGTTTCTGGTCCCAAGATGGTCAGAGGTCCAGGCCCACAGACTTCCAGCCATAGACCACTTTGCCACCCACAGCTGGTTTGGTCTCCAAAATGATTCAGATGCTTATATTAGCCTCATGCTGTTTGGCCCATGGCTCAGGCACATTGCTAGCTAGCTCTTACATCTTAACTCAGCCCATTCTCATTAATTTGTCTGCCACATGGCCCATGGCTCACCTGTGTTCCTCACATGTTTCTTCTTTGGCAGCTGGGTCATTCTGACTCTGCCCTGCTTCTCCTGCCTATGCTGTGATTTCCCCTCCTACTTTTTCTATGGTGCCTGTCATGGGCCAAAACAGCTCCTTTATTTAAAGATTGATATTCACAGCACACAGAAAGACATTACCACATCAACTAAAACCCAACACAGTGTACAGGAAGCTAAATATGTAACTATTTATTCAGCATAGGATTAGTAACAATAGAATAGTCCCTTATTTTTTGTTATTCTTCTGTCCTATATCAGGTGGCTCTTCTGATATGATACAGAGATTTTGTATTTTCCTTTAATAAGTGTGTTTGAGTTTAGAGAAGGATAGAGCCACAGTCCAACTTTAAAGTCAGTTATAAATTAAACTGGGACTTCAACTTACAAAATTATATAGGGGTTAAGCAATGGGATTTTACCCTTTGAAGTATACTGGTAATAATAGGTCCAATATTCTTTTGCTTGTATTTTTTTCTGGATAACCTCCCTTCTGCTTTAGACATCTAGATGTCCAAGGTCTTTTAACTTCTTGAAGATGGTAATTTATATTTTTCTGTAAAGATAAAACCAAAAACCTGCCCCCACCATTTGTTTTTTTCTTATGACTTAAAGAATTGTAATATGGGTAGATGAGCCATCAATTCTTATTTTCATGAAGTTTCTCTGGTTCAAATAGAGTCTTTATTAATTTTGATGATATCCATACCAATTCTTTACCTGCAGAAACAAAAGCAAAACCTTTCCCCAATGTAACACATATCTTCGCTTCCATTCAGAGGTTAGTACATATTTGAAGTAGACAGTCTCATTTATTAGTTCAGCTGTTTTTTTTGTTGATTCCTAAATAGTGCCATTCTGGCCCTTATGGCCCCTCCTCCTCCCCAAAGGACTAAAACCTTATGTTAAATAGGGGGATTAAGAAAAACATGTTTTCCTGCTCTACAGTCTCCTTATCGCTGCCACCTGCTGAGTGCTAGTCTTTGGGGGTTTTCCAAGACCCTGGGCGGGCCGGACGAGGGGGCGGGGTGTGAGAGAGTCAAGAAAGGAGGAGCTAAGTGGGGGACTAGGAGAGAGAGAAGCAGGACTAAGATGTAAGGTGTACTAAATAAAGCTTGGGTCTCTCATTGTGATCCTGAATGATAGAACCTAATGACTCCAGAGTGCAGATTATTTAACGTCGACGCCCCTCGCCTGGACAAGACTCAAACACCCTAAAACTGGACATGGTAAGTGGAGGTTCCACCGAGATCCAGGAAAGAGGGATAAGCAGACGAGGCTCACCGGTGAAGAGACTGGGGGAGGATCTGGGAAATACCCAGGAATAGGCACCTAAAGATAAAAATAGAAATATAAGAATAAGAATATAAGAATAGAAATATGGGAAACTCAACCTCATAAGTTCAGCTGGCTTCCGAACTCCAAGTTTTATTAAGGCAACAGGGACTTTTAATAAAAGCCCAGACCTCACTCTCTTTTGTAAAAATGATAGGGGAGATTAGTCCATAGTTCTTGATGGGAGGAAGTTTTAACGTTTCTGATTGGGTACAAGTTAAGATAGACTTACAAAAGACATTGAGAGATCAGGGTCCCAAATCTCTTCCAGTATTTACCTTCTCTCTCTGGAGATTCATAAAAGACGCACTGCTCTCTAATCAGGTTAAAGTAAAACAACAACTCGCTGACCTGGAGCATGCGTTTGAAGAAGAGCAAGAAATAGAGACCCAGGAATCATTTAAAGAAGCCTCAGATTCAAATTTATCCGGTCTTGAATTGGAGAAGGGGGCTTCCACTGCCTCATCCAGTAAGAGTAAAGGAAAAGGATGGATGGTGGCAAATAGTTATGATTCAGACAGTGAAGAGGAGAGACATTTTGAGGAGTGCTCCCTTGTTAAAGACACTCATAAATTGACTCAAAAATTAAGGGATTTAGAAGTGACTGAGGTGAAGGGGCCAGTCAGTCCTTCCACACCTCCGCCACCCCCATATAATTGGGATAGACTGGAAAAGCGGCTGATGCGGTGGAGAGAAGATAGGGAAGAAAACAGCCCCAAGGGAGTAATTTTCCCAGAATTGCAAGCTTACCCCCCAGTTACCAAGGTACAAGATGCCCAGGGCCAGACTATTCGGCAGCATGAGCCGCTCACCTTTAAAGACCTGAAGCAGCTCAAAGAGGCTGTTTCCAGTTACGGCCCTCATGCCCCTTTCACCCAATCTCTTTTTGAATCTTACCAAGGGTCGTTTTTGACTCCTAGTGACTGGCAACAATTGACTAGGGCTGCTCTATCGGGCGGAGATTATTTAATATGGAAAGGAGAATTTCAGGAAAAATGCATTGAAATTGCCCACTTAAATGCCCAGGCTGGAAAACCTGAAGTTAACGTAGAGCTGCTGACCGGCACTGGAGCATATGCTAGTATACAAGCACAGATTCAGTATGATGCCGGCACTTATGCTCAGGTTGCTGCTGCAGCAAACAGAGCATGGAAAACCCTGCCTAATACTGCGGCTGGTCAACAATTAACTAAGGTCTTATAGGGTCCTTCAGAGCCCTATGCAGATTTTGTTTCTCGACTGTTGCAATTAGCAGAGAAAATACTTGGAGATGTTAAAGCAGCTGTGCCAGTAGTTAAACAACTGGCATTTGAAAATGCCAACAAGCATTGTAAAGAAGCCCTGCGACCTCACAAAGGAAAGAGTCTTGATTTTATGATTAAAGTCTGTAGAGATATTGATGCAAGCTTTGTGCAGGCACAGGTTATGGCTGCTGCAATTAGCAAAGGATTGAGGGCAGGAAGAACAGAAAATGAAATGAGGGGAAGAGGTTGTTTTCAGTGTGGACAGCCTGGACATTTAAAATGTGATTGTCCAAACAGTTAACCTGCTAAGGCAAGGCATGCCCCTGGAATTTGTCCTCATTGTAAAAGGGGACAGCACTGGAGTAGTGAATGTCACTCGAAGTGGGACAATCAGGGAAACCCCATCCAGCCGGGAAACAGGGTGTGGGGGCCTCTCTGGGCCCCAAAAGCCAATGCATACGGAGTTTTGAGAACTACAGCACCCCTTCCAGACAGTGGCAGACTGCATCACATTCCAATAAACAATCGGACCAACAATCCTTTTCTGTCAGAGACCTCTACCGAGCAACCCCAGGTAGTGCAGGATTGGACCTCAGTGCCTCTGCCAGAATGATATTAATCCCCTCCATGGGGCCTCAGGCAGTACCTACAGGGGTTTCTGGCCCACTTCCCATGGGGTCAGTAGGACTGTTGTTAGGAAGAGGCAGCATCACTATGCAGGGCATAATCGTACATCCTGGAGTGATTGACTCTGATTTTACTGGGGAGATAAAAATCATGATGGAATCCAAAGGGGGAGTAGCAGTGATTGAGCAAGGACAAAGAGTGGCCCAGCTGTTACTTCTTCCTTATCTAAATACTAATGCCTCTAGCACAGCACCTATGCAAGGTGATAGGGGGTTCGGCTCTTCAGGAGGGGCCCAAGTTTATTGGGTTGCTCAGATGTCCTCACGACCTCAGCTCACCCTTAAAGTGAGTGGTAAAGAATTCTTAGGAATTCTGGATTCTGGGGCTAGCGTTTTGGTTATTTCCACCCTCTACCGGCCCAAGAAATGGCCAAAGGATGAAGCTACTGCTATACTCCAAGGTTTGGGACAAGTAAGGCCAGCCCGCAGCTCCCAAATTCTTGACTGGAATGATGGAGAGCATTCAGGAAAATTTCAACCTTATATAGTTCCCAATTTGCCCGCTAATTTATGGGGATGGGTTGTACTAGCTGCTATGGGGGCAGTGCTTACTACCCAGGCTCTTGGGAACAGTAACCCTTTTGTGACCAATAGGATGTTGGACATGGGATGGACACCAGGCAAAGGGCTTGGCCGTTTACAACAGGGGCGCCCTAAAGCATTACAACCTTGGGATGAAGTTGCTAGGAGGCCTGGAGATAGAAGAGGGCTCGGTGAAGAACCTTTTTTCTAGGGGCCACTGTGATTAGGCCTGAACCCACACCTATAATATGGAAATCAGATTCCCTGGTGTGGGTAGAACAGTGGCCCTTGACTAGAGAAAAATTACAGGCCGCACAGAATCTTGTCAAGGAACAACTGTCAGTGGGACATATAGTTCCTTCCACATCACCTTGGAATACTCCTATATTTGTTATAAAAAAGTCAGGAAAATGGAGGCTGTTACAGGATCTTAGAGCAGTTAATGCCACCATGCAAATTATGGGGGTGCTGCAGCCTGGACTTCCTAATTCTGCTGCTATACCTAAAGATTGGCATTTGATTGTTTTAGATTTAAAGGATTGCTTTTTTACCATTCCTCTTGCTCCTCAAGATTGCCAGCATTTTGCTTTTTCTGTCCCCTCACCAAACTATAAAGAAAAATTTCTATCTCTTTTACTCCATGCCTTTTGGTCCCTTTACCCAGATTCAGACCCTGGAGGGTGGGAAGGGTCTTTTAAACTGTTCAGCTCTAAATTTCAGCTTAAGAAACTCCTGTTGGTACGAGTCCCAGCTGCAGTGATGCTGGTGGTGGTTCGTCAGACCAAGATCCATCTCCCAGGTGCAAAAGAGAGACTCCAAAATAACTACACAGTCACCCTGCTGCTTTTGGAGCTACAGCCTCGGAAAATGCATTGAGCCAGACAGCCAGAGCTGCATCCCTGGTGAACCAACTATCAGCCAGGGTGGTGACTGCCTTTGAAATTCCAGAGACTTTAAATGGACAAATACATTTTAAGATTTATCCCTCAACCAACAAACTGCCCTATTGACATTTTGCATATGTAATAATGGCTATTGTGTAACCTTGGATATTCTGATATTTGTGTTACCTCAAGTAAGATAGAAAATGTTAAGTCAGCAGTTGCATATTGTTAAACCAGTGTTTTCGGGGCCCCTAGAATACAACCTTTTTAATTTACACCTTGAAGTTAGCATACACCATTACACCCCTTGAGACTAGTGGCTTAGAATACCCTGGCTAAAATGGCTGGGTAGATCACCCAATGGTCTGGATCTATATCCCTTTTTAATATTTTGCCTCAAGGGTTGGCATGCTGTCTTTTCATTCTAGTACCCTGCAAAAGCAGCAAGGTCATCAGCAGGAAATAATAAAACAGGCTTCTGGCCTTGCGACCCCCGACTGATGCTCAAATATGCATATCAATGCTAGAAGGACTCTCCCAATGACAGGCAACTTCCCCGCCTGCTATATCTACCTAAGACAGGAGTTGGCACATCCAATGACGGGTTCTGTAGCAGGGGCTAGGGGTCGATCCTAAGATAGGGGTTTCCTTCTATTTTTTTTTAATAAAGGGGGGTGAGATGTTGATTCCTGAATAGTGCCATTCTGGCCCTTATGGCCCCTCCTCCTCCCCAAAGGACTAAAACCTTATGTTAAATAGGGGGATTAAGAAAAACATGTTTTCCTGCTCTACAGTCTCCTTATCGCTGCCACCTGCTGAGTGCTAGTCTTTGAGGGTTTTCCAAGACCTTGGGTGGGCCGGACGAGGGGGCGGGGTGTGAGAGAGTCAAGAAAGAAGGAGCTAAGTGGGGGACTAGGAGAGAGAGAAGCAGGACTAAGATGTAAGGTGTACTAAATAAAGCTTGGGTCTCTCATTGTGATCCTGAATGATAGAACCTAATGACTCCAGAGTGCAGATTATTTAACGTCGACGCCCCTCGCCTGGACAAGACTCTAACACCCCAAAACTGGACGCAGTATTTTTTATTTAGTCCAATGCCTTTCAGGAGCTGTTGTTCCTTTCTCATTAGCATTGAGAAAATTCAAAGTTAATAAAGCACTATGTAGTCTATCTTTTAGGGGTCTTTGTTATTTCTTTGTTTATTTAGCATATCCTTTAGAATTTGATTTAATCTCTCTATAACTGTTTGTCCTGTAGGATTGTGTGGTATTTCTATAGTATGCTTTATATTATAAACAAAAATTGTTTCATTTTACTAGAGACACATGCCAGAGCATTGTCATTTTCATTTGTACAGGTATTCCCATCATGGCCATAACTGCTAGCAAATGTGTGATTACAGAATCAGCCTTTTCTGAACTCAAAGCAGTTGCCCATTGAAATCCTGAATACATATCTATTGTATGATGGACATATCTTAATTTTTCAAATTCTGTAAAGTGAAATACATCCATCTGCCATATTTTATTTCTATGTATACCTTTAGGATTACTTCCTGATGGCAATGGAGTTTGGTAATAGAAAGAACAGGTGGGACATCTCTTTACAATTTCTTTGGCTTGTTGCCAAGTGATAGAAAAATATCTTTTTAAATCTTTGTTATTGATGTGATGCTTTTTGTGAAATTCTGAGGCCTTTGGTACATTTTCTATTAATAAGTTATCAATTTCATCATTACCTTGTGCTAAAGGACCTGGCAGACCCATATGAGATGGATCAAATGTGATTTTTAGTCCTGATTATTTCTTGTAACAGAATAAATATTCTGTGGTGGCAGAGACACCATGACCCCTTCCAAGAACACTGTGGACTGGCCCCGAGAAACCACTATTCTATTCCATATCCTCATTGTGTTCTGTTACCTCAAAATTTACCCTTTGAGAGCAGCATGTTACACATAACAAAGTCATCATTTGCAAATGTTTTCTGGGAAAGACTCAGTTTGATATGTAGAACAATGAGGTTTTGATTCGTGTGTTTTATTTGTCAAATTTTATATCAGAATTGTCCTTATGTTCTTGAGCATGAACATGGCCTTGTCTATGTGTTGTTGAATATGTCACAAAGTTTCAAGTACTTTCACTAAGGATTGTCATATCTAGATACACAAACTGTTGGCTTATAATTTGTTTATTTTAAAATTAGGCTTATTTTGTTCTATTTATTTTTGCTGTGTGTTTATCTGTCTGTTTCATAACACACACATATGGAAGTCTGAATACAGCTTGTGGAGGTCAGTGCTCTTTTTCCAACACGCAAGATCAAAGGAGAACACTCAGGTCATCATGTCTGGCACTAGACTCCTATAGAATTTGTAGATCCTGCTAGACAGAACCCTTCCTTATCCCTTATTGAATAGTTGTAGAAATATTAGTGTAATTCTTCATTAAAGGTGGATAAAATTTATACATGAATACATTTATACAAATCTTTTATTTTTTGATGTTTTATAGTTTAAAATATTGAACCTTTGCTCCAATGTATTTCTGTAGTTCACTGCTATAGTCTGTGAGTTCATTGTTTTATAACTGAAGTACACTATTTCTTTATCTTTTTATCTGGCTACTCTTCTGAATAGGTCCCTAACATTAAGGGAAGGCTTTCATAATATCATCCCAATGAGAACTTGTCATTGACAACTCTCTCACTCTCTCTACATTGTTGTCATTCTCTGTGTTATTTCCATCTCTTTCAGGAAAGGACTTCACTGGTGTGGGTGATGACTCTTGATGACATACTGCTTGAGTCATTCTAACACTGTTCCTTTAACAAAATAATAGAATCTACTTTTGTCTAGGCTTACGACTGATCTACTTCTTTCTTGGTCACCTTACCAGTATCAGATATGGCTTCCATTTTCTTGAGTGGGCCTTAAATATAATCATAAAGTGGTTGGTGTTTGCCATAGTTTCTGTGCCAATGTTGTATCAATTTGTTTTGCAAATGGATAACATTTTTCCTACAATTTGAAGATATGTGATATTGATGTGTGGTAATATATTTTATGTATAATAAAATCAGTCTGAAATATCAGAGAACACCCACAGTCAAACCATGAGGGTCATAAAGTGGTAACATGCACCTTTATTCCCAGCACAGGGATGGCAGAGTGGTAACTCATGTGTTTAATTCCAGGGAGGGAATGACCTACACCTTTAATCTTATAACTCAGTAGACAGACGTATTTCTTTCTGTGACAACAAAACAATAGTAGTTCACACCTTTAATCCTAACTCTAGGATTATGATACAGAGATTAGTTGAGAAGTGAAACTACTGGGAAAAGAAGATATTTAAGGCAAGTCTAGGCAGACATTGAGGTATTCTGTAGAAGCAATGAACCCAGACTCTTGAAGATAGCTTTTACATTAATAAGTTCCCTGGGTGAGAACTGACTGCGGTCTGTTTCTTCTTTCTGGTATTCTAGCTTTCCTCTAATAATTGACTCTGAGTTTTCATTAAATACCAACTTGAATTTCATTAAATACCAATCATCATATTTCATTGATGATTATTTTTCTCCTGTAGGAGAATGAAGAATATATTTCTGTGTCATGAATGTCAGCATATGGATAAAACTCCTAGTTATGCACCAGCTTGACTTCTCCATATTAGTTGACATACATGTTGGCTTAATCAAATGATCATAATTATAAGATTGCATATGATCAATAGTCTTTACTGTAGATGTTAGCTTTGGGGTTTTCATGGGGCCCATTTCTGGCTGTGAAACAAGATAAAAACCCAATTATTTCACTGGACCAAAGCTATTTTTCAAATGAAAGAACAGAGAAACCTGAAGGACTGGGGAGAACATGGGGACACAGAACACAGATTCAGTTACCTGGAAATCTTGGTGGCTCGCAGAGATCCTGAAGGGAGTCTTACCTAGGTCTTCTGCATTTGTGTTATGGCTGAGTAGCTTGGTGTTATTGTGAGATTCCTAACAGTGAGAGTGGGGTTGTTCATGACTCTATTGCCTATACATGGGAACCTTTTGTTCTTACTGGGTTATCTTGTCCAGCTGTGATGTGGTCATATATGCTTGGTATGTAGTAGTATATTATGCCATGTTTGGTTGATGTCCCTGAGAAGCCTTCCCTATTCTGAAGGGAGATGGAGGGAGGGTTTATCTTTGGAAAAGGGGGAGAGTCTGGGGGATGTGTGATAGGTGAACTGTGGTCAGGATATGATATATAATAGAAGAATATAAATGAGTATAAAAATACAGATAAAAGTACTAGAATCCTGAACAGTTTGAATGAGCAAAGTGTTAACATTACTGAGTCTGAAATAGACTTTCTGATATATCTCTAAATAGAAAATAAAGAAATCTTTGGGACTTTGCCTTTACGCTTACCATCTTATTAGGGAACCTCATACTAGTTATACCTGCCCTAACAAAACATTGTCATATCTGTAAAAAAATAAATAAATAGAAGAAAATATGTAACTTGAATAATCATGTACAAAATTATTAAAATATTAAAAATTAAGTTAAAAAATTAAAAATTAAAAATAATTTGTAAATGTACATATGACTTAAAATATATCATTAATATCATTAATTTCTAAGAAATATTTTGTGAATTGAGTCTTTAGGAAAGAATTGCTATTAACTAATAAAGGATAATATTCCACATTATATAGAGACCACTATTCAGTATAGTATTAACAAATGTAAAATCATCGTATTCACCAAGTATACAAGTAGAGAAAAAATATGTAAATTTGATGGAATAGATAGACAGGTTAAAATTATATACACGTATAGTATTAACAAATGTAAAATCATCATACTCACCAAGTATACAAGTAAGGAAAAAAATGTGTAAATTGATGGAATAGTCAGGTAAAGAATTAATTTAAAATGAAGTAATGAAAAAATTTTAAAGCACATTCCTTTTCCCTCAGCACAGAACAGCATCTGTTAAACTGTTTCATGATTCTTTATAGTCAACCTGATTTACTTATTTCTCCAGGAATATTGAACCTATTTTACAATTTGTAAACTATTAATACACAAAGAAAGTATTCAACTGTTTATGATTAAGTGTTTCCAAGTGTTTCAGTTATTCATCACTCAGTAGTGAACAAGGAAGAAAATTTTATTTCCAAGACTGGATATGAAATGTTTTGGTTTGTATATATTAACACATTTCATCTTCAAAAAAAACATTTACACAATAGATATATCATCTACATATCAAACTAAAACAACTTGTTGTTTATCAAAATCACACTTCCAAATGATTCTTTAGATTTTAGCCATTTTGCTGTAGCTGCACCAGAGTTTGGCTATAGATTTACACTGGGATTTCTCCTATCTGATCATTTCTAATAAGGGTCTGTCTGTGTTCTTCCATTTCAATAATCAAGCTTTTTACACCTTTGCTGTGTGCATTATTTTCCATTTGCTTAGGTTCTGCTCTCATCTTCAGAAATCTTTCCTGGTACATTTTTTGTAGTTTAGTTTATTCTTTTTTACTCAAAAGTTCATTGTAATGTTTCTTCACAAATCTGTCACTTCTCCATATGGAAACTGAAACTTAAATGTTTCTCCTAGACCTACTGCTTTTTGAAAATCTGTTTTTGTTTAGTAGGTGTTGGTGTAAAACTTATCAAGAATTTTAGTATCAAGAGCAGAGAGGAGGCAACAATGCAGCTAGACCTGAAGGCCAGCACCTCTGAAGAGGAGAATCTTACTGATTATTACATCATACTCAGGACCCTTGGCAAAGGGACCTTTGCTGAGGTGAAGCTGGCCTATCACCTTCACACAGAAATGCCTGTTGCTCTCAAGAGCCTTGGAAAATAGTAACAACAATAATAACAACAACGGTGAAATCGTCATTGTTAAGATCCTGGAGCATCCAAATATTATCAAGCTGCTCCGCATCATCAGTACCAAAGCACACACCTGTATGGTGACAGAACATGCTGCTTGGGGAGATCTGGTGAGCCATATTGAGAAAGTGGGCTGTCTGCAAGAGTGGCAAGCCCAGCACATCTTTACTCAGATTGTGTGTGCAGTTCACTACTGCCATGAGAAAGGCAATGCACACCGGGACATCAAACTAGGTAACATCCTGCTGAATGGCAAAGGAAACATCAAACTCTGTGACTTCGGCCTGGCCATCACAGTTACCTCTGGCCAGAGGTCCAAGGGATTTTGTGGCACACTTGAATACTGTACTCCAGAACTATTCACTGACACAGAATATGATGCAAAGGCAGTTGACATCTGGAGCATGGGAGTGGTTTTATGTACAATGCTGACAGCATGCTTCCCATTCATGAAGGAGAAGGTGCTGAATCCCAAGTATTACATTCTATATGCACTTTCACAAAACATTGTAAGCCTCATTGATCTGTTGTTCACTGTGATACCTGAGCAGAGACCCAAGATATGTGATATTAGGCAGCATCCATGGTTCAAGAATAGAGGAAATTTTTTGAAATTCATATCATCCTCAGAGACATACTGTAACAACCTAAATCCCAACATTGTGGTAGCTATGTGGGGCATGGGCTACCATCCCAGGGATATTAGTGATTGTATACTGAGAAAAACTTCAATAACATCATGGCCATGTACCAAATTTTAAGTCACAAGTCAGCTCAGGACCACACTATGTGTATGCTCTTACTTCCCTATCTCCTCAGAAGGGAATGAGTGAGCCTGTTCTTCCCACTTTCACATTGCCAGCAGAACACCAAGTTGGTGTTGAGAAGAAATCAAGGATGGAGTGGAGTAGAAGCCTGAGCATGCCTGCCACACTGTGCTGCTATCAGAAGGGGGAAAACCCTCCACACCCAGTCCCCAGTGTGTTCCTAAGGGTACTTATCTTCTGAGCACAAACCAGGTCCCCAAATATGCTCCCAATGTTACTCATGTCATGAGCAAAATTTTGCCAGTGGGTAACATGGATTCTAAGAAATTGTCCTCAAGATGCTCATTGAATGAAGACATTTCTTCTGCACAGTATTTGTCTTTGGAGGCACCTTAGGAATGAACACCCCTGAGATTTGCTCATATTCTCAGAGCAAACCATCTGTAAAGAAGTACAGGGAGGCACCTCAGGGTATGACCACCACTACCACTCATGGACTCCAGAGATCTTCCTTCAGGAAACATCCAGAAATGAGTATGAAGGTGTTCCTCCTGAAGATGTAGCTGTATCCTCTGTCAGCAATCTATCTCGAGGCTGGCAAAGGGTTGAGAAGAGAATTGGGAACTGGATAAGACTACTGTGAAGCTGCTGTCCAGTCTCATAAAGAAACCATGTTTCTCAGAATGAAGTGGCATCACTGGAATAGGAGAACAGTGCAGTTACACACACACACACATATACGAGGTGATCAAGCTATACTTCTATGTTTCTTAATCTGTATATTTTCTAATATTCTTTGCAATCTATGCATGATAATTTTGGTTATTAAAATTAACAAATCTAATTACCAAAACATAGTCCTACCATAGCACCACCACCACCATTAACCAGAAACAGTTTAGCTGAAGGTGGACAGCAGAGTATGAAAAGCAGATGTAGCAGAGGCAGCCAAGATGAGATGGCTAAAAAGGGGATAATTAAGGGGAATGCATGTTTGGAGGTGAGGAAGCTCCAAAGCCAGGAAAGTGTAACAGAGGATTAGCCACTTAAAATGGATGGCCCAGAAGAATATGAGTCAAGATCACATATTATATATTTCAAAGTTCTACAGACTGTACCTTTCATATGACATTATCTTTTGAAGTGATAAACCATTATGCAGGTTGAGTCAGTTGGGGGAGACTTTTCTGGTATGACTGGGGTAGCCAAAGTGGAAGCCATGCTTCCAGACAAGTCCAGACAACAATGTGTCTGCTTACCCAGCATAATAGTCAAGAAGAGGAGGAGCTAGGTCATTGACAACAGGCTTTATCACAGGAAATGTATGTTATCAAGGGATATGACCAAGAGATAGCCTTCTATTGCATCATTCTTAGAGTTGAGCCTTGTGCCAAAACCCCACACAAAGTTGTTCATGGATTATAAGCCCCTATGTCCAGTCTTCATGGACCTACTATAGCAGTACTCATTCATCTGTCTTCCCTTCAAGGTCAGGGCCAAAGGAGATGTTCTGTCACATTGGGGTGAGGTGAATCTCCTCTTCTCTCCAGCTCCCCTCCCTGATGTTGAGTTTGCAGCAGGCCTATGTCTCTTTGTCCCTCTCATCATAGAAAACACAGTCCCACTCCATGCTGGTTCAGTCCAGCTGCTGGTGAAGGGTCCCTTACTGAGTCCTGTTTATCAGAACCATATTGTCTCCTAACAGGAAAGTAAGAGCAGGCAGGAGAAAAATGGGTGTCACTGTGAATGGAATGCAGGAATGTTTCTCCATTCTGGAAGGTGGGTATTTCTTGCCTGTCCTGGGGCACAGTAGAAACATGACAGTCATCAGTCTTGGAACTACATTTTACTCAGATCCCACACCATAAGACAGACCTTTGTTGATCATAGAGTTGTGGCATTCAGCCGGGCTGTCTGCTTTGGTTTCCTACTGTGAAAGCTGTCTCTGGTGGTGGTGTGTAAAACTTCCAAGCAGATCACTACTCTCAGCCATTAAAGTGGCCACTCAGAAGGACTGAATGTCAGGGCTATTCTGTGGGTTTCACATGGGTGAAAGCAACACTGTCACCATTAGGTTTAGTCTCATTCTGTGAGAGATGTTTCTGTGATCTGTTCTAGCCTGGACACTGGTCTACAGACAAATATGCATAAGGCTGACAAGGCCAGCATTTTTAATTGCAAAATGGAGGTCATTCAGCTCATGATGCAGATTATAGTGAGAGACAACAGAGGCATGGATTTAGAGCATGTTGGCATATTTGGAGATCTTGTGGCAAGTAGCACATCTCTGTTCTCTGTCACTCTGTCCCAAAACAGTTTGAGAAGAAGAGGGTGAATATCTTCTTACAATTGTATTGGAGGACATTCTTCCATGGGCCATCTACTTAGTCTATGATGGGCTGAAGAACCATGAGCACAAGGGTACACACTGTCTCACAAGGGAAACAAGCCCAGACACACTGAGGTTCTTGTTTATGTTCTCATAGCTTCTCTACACCAGGCACCTACTTTATTAAGACATACTTTACTGTAGCCAGGCACTTGGAAAGTAAGACTTAGGTGCTATAAGTCAGGTCAGTGGCTCCAGTGAAAGACAGCCCAAGAGAATCACTAACTCCACATCCTGGTAATAGTTTCTAAGAAGACAAATATCAGTATAAGCTGATGTCATGTTTATAATTGTTTATACTTAGATTTGCTTTGTATCTAATGGGGACTTTGTAAATTCCTGATAATCAGTGAGACATTTTCTGTCTTTAGCCTTTTACCTGAGAGGAAGCATATAAGAAACAGGCTCCCATAAATATCACTCCACCCCTCCCTTTACTCCCTATCTGCTGGATGTAGAGTGTAATCAATACAAGTGACTTGTACTGGGGCCTTCACACACATCATCCCAAAGCTTTTCACAGGTATTCACCTCACAGTGGACAAATCTGAGGCATGCTCAGATGTCCTTTTGGACATAGCATGGTTCATGGGACACTGCAAACCTTCACTGCACATTGTCCTACTTTCCAACACAGAATAAGCCCAAGTACATGATTCCCCACACCTTATTCTGTGTTGGATGTATATCAAGTAATCAGTCCTGTGAGACATATCTCCCTCCTCATCACTGCTGCTACACAAATTGAATGTATTAAGATATTACTAGGCCCAAAATTCATTGCTATATGAAAAAACATAGTACACAAATAGAGAGGGGGTGTAGTACAAGCACAAACACACACCACACACATGGATACATAGATGCAAGTAGGAGCACAGGAGTAGGTGTCAGGCCCTTCTAGGTATCTCTTCCCTTACATCAAAATGTCCTCACACAGGGTTAAGTCTCATTTCCTATTAGTTATGTACCACCTCATCTACTGAAACACTTCCTTCAAACACACACTCAAAACTAGGCCTCATGTATTAAAGGCCCATTGTACACCAACTAATTGTCAATAACTGCAAGGATAGTCAAAGTTCCCATACCACTGTCTGTGTCAGGTCATCCTTAGTAACACCTCCCCTAAAACAAACCTCCACAAACACATGCAGGCTAGGTGTCACATTAGTCCAGGTAGACCCTTCGCATCAGCCAATTCTACACAAGCACACAGGGATGGTGTTATGTCATGCTAGGTGTTCACAGTCTGACAACCAAAACCGTGGAACTACACACAGAGCACAAAGAGTTACATACACATTCACATGTAAGCATAGGACTACATGTTATGTGTCAGGTTCTGACTTTTCCCTTCACAGGTAAAGTCTCATCCTCATTTATATGGATAGGGAACAGATTCAGCTAGTTACAGGCTACCCTACAGACATATCCACACACAAAGCACAAAGCTACATTTCATGGCCTGTTTAGTTCACATTCATGAATAGTCAAATTACACACACACACACACACACACACACACACACACACACACACTCATAAGATAGGAGAGAGAGAGAGAGGATAGAGAGAGAGGGTTTGACTGAAGTGAAAGGACCTCTATCAGGAGAAGCACCTATAGTCCAACACACACAAACACAACCACACACAAGGGACTGATATCAGATTATATTAGGTAACCTCTCCCTTAAATCTGAAGCTGGAAATGCAAGATAATGTTTAAGGACATGTTAGGCATTCCCTCCCTTAAACATACTATGCACATATGAATAGGTGTCATTTATTGATAGGTACCTCATCCCCCAATAAAACAGCTGGGTAATTGCTAGTTATTCAGTAATTTTGCATAACAGCATCCCAGTGAAAAAATTTTCAGTACACATACAAACACACACACACATGTACATTTGTACACACATATTCATACACATATGCACTTGTGTATGTGTGCGTGTGTGTAAGGACGCGCGCGCGCGCACACACACACACACACACACACACACACACACACACACACACACATCTAGACCCCACAACCAAAGCATCAAAAATGCATGCATGGCTTTATAACTGGGTCTTTTTGTTAATTCCTCACTTTAGACAATATAGTGAAGTGACATCTAGTAGGTCCTGACCCCTACTCTACAGCCAACAACTCTCATACACATATATGGCTCACTATCATGTCTTGCTGGTTAAAGCACCCCTTAGAGCCAAAAACAAACCTGCACAAATATCAGAACATTCTAGTCATTTTCCTTTATAATCAAAGACCCATATATGACTAGAGTATCATGTCTTCCTCAGTAAAACCTTCCTTAATGCAAATCATAAAATATACATTCATGATTATGTGTCACATCATGCTAATTACTCCATTTCCTACAACCAATGCCACAGAAACACAAGAAATCTTAGGTCATGTTGATTGTCCCATACATTACAATCAAAGCACTCTCCTCCCTCCTTCTCTCTCTCTCTCTCTCTCTCTCTCTCTCTCTCTCTCTCTCTCTCTCTCTCTCTCACACACACACACACACACACACACACACAATATGTTCAGGCCCTACTCCAGTCAATCTCTAATACACATATACAGCTATAAGGGATTATACACATAGTTGTATTTGTTTATAATCCATACACAATGTGAGTATTATTTCTACACATTTCTTACCCAAGAGCAAAAGCCTTACATTCACAAATAAAACTAAGTTTCAACTCCTTCTAGGTACAATCTCCCTAGGTGAATCTCAGGAGAATCTCTAGGAATCTCTAGGAGGATTATACACACTGTCAAAGCTTGACACAAAAAAGCTAAGTGTCAGGTACTATTGGAATACCCTCCCTTCTCTGTTCCTTCATGTTTTATACTCAATTCAGAACTTTATAAGCTATTACAGCTGAAGGCAAAGACCTGTGGCATTTGGCTTTCTGTATCTGCATTCTCTCACTCAATAGATCATTCAAAAACAAAGAAGGATATTGTGCCTCATGTTTGAAACTAATCTGAAAGTAAAACTGTGATTTTGCTGTTGGATGCAGGTTTTAGGACTCATTTTTTTTATTACTGCCTAATAAAAGATCCAGGCACACAGTGGGTGGCTCCACCCCTGTAAGTTGATCATAAAATATGTAAGAAAGTAAAATGAAGCAACCACGAATAAAAAACCTGTAGTGCTGTTCTCTACAATACTTGATGGATACTGAACAGAATCTGAAAGCCAAATAAACTCTAACACATTGCCTTTTTTTCAGGATGTGTTTATCATGAGTAAGTAGTATACTAGCACAGAACCCCAAGACTGCCTCAATTTGGAATCCTCGAACCTCCAACTACTGACGTTTGTCTATAAGCATGTAGTATATGCCCATATGGTGAAACACAAGTTTTTAAAATTGGATAGATATCATATAGAAAACAAAGAAAGGTGTTGTCCATATAGGCCAAGATAATTAAATTACATGGTGTAAGGTTATTTGAATAAAGACAATACTATAAAGAATCCTGCTGAATAAGGGTCACAACAAAATAGTGCCCAATGATGTATATAGAACTAGGAGAAGAATCTGAGTTTACTTTTAATATCTTGAGCCCAATCGGAGAATGTAAACACCAGAGTGAAATCATCTGCCTTGAGATATTTAATCATGGGACAGGTGAGCTGCAATGATTACAAGAATATCAGTTCAGGAGAATGATAGAACTTTGGCAATATGATATCTGCATGAATCAAACCATTTGTTGAATATACCAACTTCACTCTCTGCAACACGGTTAATGAATTCAGAATATATGTTAATACATAGTGACCACCAATCTCAACCATTGTGATTTATATAATTTGGCTAATGAGGTCAACAGATGTGAGACATTCTGAACCATGCCCCAACACACATCCCATTACAATTCCTGAAGCCTGGTTGGTGAGGTCATAATGGACTACTATTGATCAGTAAAGCAAAATGGCATCCTGAAATTTGCAGCCAAATGGATGAATCTGAAGAATATCATCCTGAGTGAGGTAATACAGACCTAGAAAGATTGACATGGATGTACTTACTCATAAGTGGATTTTAGACACAAAGCAAAGGATGACCATGCTATAATACATAACCCTCAAGCAGCTAGGTAACAGCATGGACTACATTGGGCTTGGTCATCTAGGTAGGAGTTATATTGTCCTGGTTTTTATGTAACTTCTGTTTCTGTCATGGGGATTGGTAATCTGTATTTTGTTTGTTGGTTAAATGTTTCTGTTATTTTTGTATTCACTGAGTATTTGGATTCATGCTTTGTGTTTCTTATTTAGTTTTGTTTGGCACATGCCTGTTCTTCTTGAGCTCAGGTGTGGAGATACTTGATGCTAGCTTGTAGGTAGGAGAGCTGAATGATGTTGGATGAGCTCAGAACACTGTTGACAGTTCCTAGAGTAAGGGAACACATTCAGGAAGATTCTTCAAGGGGAAACCAGGTTAGGATGGTAACTGCCAGCCCTGAAGGCTGAACCCTGCAGAGTTAAAAATGGTACTGCAGTTAAATCACCAGAGACTTATTTGTGACACAATTCTGGCTATAATTTTCTGTTTGTCATCTCAAGTCTCACCATGACACACAATGTGTATGAACCAAACTGAAATTTATATTCATATCAAGGTCTCACATGGACAGCATGAATAAGAAAAATAAGAAAGCTTTCTGAGACAATTTACACAAATGATCTGATGTCAAAGAGCTAATATGCAAGCAGGAAGAAAGCCATGATGGGGACATCTGGAATAACAGTACCAAATGCACATAAGTGTACAAGCACACATCTATTCAAGATACCTCATAAAACAATGAAAAATTAGGGATGAAAACTTAGAGAGACACATCATAGGAGATACTAAATGTAATAGCATGAAGAGGACTTCTGGATTAACACTTATAAAGGTGTTGTCCATATAGGAATGTTCATCAAACTATACCAAGACACAAACCCAAATAAACTAACCAAAATAGCCAAAATCATGATAGATGTATTGATCCAAGTTCAGGTAAGGATCACACTTCTCATCCAATGTGTTAGAAATCCTACATCTACTAATGACAGAGATTCACACAGGCACCACACTCACACACAAAGGAAGGCACACGCACAAAGACACATATACTAAATGTCTCTTGGTGATTGTAACCATGAGTTTCCATGAAGTAGAACATGAAAATCAAAGTGTTTACTGGTGCCTCCTCACACACAAATCCAGGCCTCTGCTAAGCAACATTGCTCACAGTATTCCAACTATGAAGCCACTCAAACATCCAGCCACTGATGATTCTGTTCATACCAATCAACGTGGTGCTTCAAGCCAATGCACACCAGAGGGTAGAGGAATCTACAAAAAGCTGCAGTCTAGAGAGATGGATCATGATGTACTATTATGAGTCCCTTAGTTCAGATCATCTGTACCCACTTAGAAAGCTAGGCATGGTGGCAGGTATCTGTAGCACAAGTATCGGTAGGCACAGAAACAGGAGCACTATAGTGACTCTAAGCCAGATAGTAGATCCATAATGCTATGCCCAGGTTATGTGAAAGTCTCTTTCTCAAAAGCTATATGAAAGGTGATATAGAAGGATACTATCATCAAAAATCTCTGTCTTCATGATACACTCAAGGGTGTGCCACACATGTTCTGAAAGTCCCACACAAGACACACGTATTCTGAGGGAGGAGAAACTAATAGAATGTATTGTATGAAAGCATCTATTTTCACTTAAAAAGTTTCAAGTTCTTATAAATTTCAATGTTTACACATAATCAAAATGTTGCACTGTATTAGTGTACTTGAGACATATATTCATCTCTGTTCTTTTACTTTCATAGCACACAATAAAATAGTTTTGGTTAAACATTTGTGAAATGATTACATTGTTTACTAAAGGAGTAAACAGGCAACTCAAAAAAATATTGTCAAAATGACAAAACAATCTGCTTTTGCTTTATCATTATTCATAGTGAACAACTTTAAAAAAATTCAAAGTTTTCATTATGTTTGAAGTCCTTAATAAAGTTTTAAAAAATTATTAACATTTTTGAAATTATGTTAATTAAATCAGTTTCCCCTACTCCCATGTTTTCTCAAAAAAATAATTCACTAATAAACTGACATAATGCTGAAAGTAGTTTGAAATATTCAAGACTTATTAGTGCATCAATGAGACCACAAAATCACTGAGCATGATTTCTTTTTGAGAAATAACACTGGCCCACACTGGAATATAAACTTCACATCTAAGAGTCAAAGATGCTAAACAGGATAAAATTTAAATGCTTCTCATTAAGTTTTACACCCAGAGTTCAGTTCCCAGAACACCCATTACAGAAGGAGAAAACTGATTCTTTCTTGCAAGTTGTCCTTTGACTTCCACATATGTGTGCTCACTCATACATATGTATAACCACAAGAATTAAAATTCAAAAACAACTGAAATGTAGAAATTAAGCCCGCTGAATGTAACTGTATAGCCTAATAAATGTAGAAGCACTGAATAAAAAATAAATAAAATTTCAAATCAATGCCAGGAAGCAAACTCCTTCCCAGTGGATCTTCTCACTGACAAGCTTCACTTCTGTGTACATATCTACTGTTTATCCATTCTCCCATAATCTGTCATCCTGCAGTCTTTCAGTTGTTCTATTTTACTTCATTACATCCTTAATATCTTGCTTTATAAATTCCCTGAATAAATAACTATCTCACAGACATCTAATTTCTGTTTCTTTGAATAATTACTATTTACTCTATCATCTGAACTTTCTGATTTAAGCGCTCCCCTAACTATAAGGGAAATCTGGTCACATGAATTTCTGACAAGGTCTGTGCTGTGCATGGCACGACAGTGCATGTGTGTTGCGTAGAGGGTGATGCCTGCTTCACAGCCTGCTCAAGTATTGTTGGTCTATAAGTTTGTAGTTTTATAAAAGTACAAAGACCAAGAAATGTTCTCTCAAACTGAAGCCATTCATGCTAAGAAAAACCTTTATATAAGTTTGTTACATTTTATTTGTATGTCAATTTTTCCTTTTAACTGCTTTTAAATTTTTCTTAATCCTATAAAATATATATTTTTTCATTTAAAAATGACTAAACTAACTTCTCAGTCATTATCTATTCAACATTAAAGTATTTTAACATATTAGCATGCTTATAAAATTCCTTGTCTTTGGTTGAGTTTCCACTTCATTGCCAAATACTTTTCACAGTTTTCATGCAGCACTGAAGAAAACAAAGACCAAGGGCCAAGGGCCTTCTAAATTCAAAGACGGAGCCACTACTTTGTCCTCTGCAGCTGGTAAAAAGGCAGGCTTTGGAGAGTGTCCAACAATATCCACCATGTCCTTCTACACTGTAAGCAGGGGTTCTCAACATTCCTAAGGCTGTGACTATTTAATACAGTTCCTCATGTTCTGATGATCACCAAATGTACAATTGTTTTGTAGCTACATTATAATTGTAATTTTGCAACTTTTATGAAGATTATTTTTCTTATCTGTGATTATTTTGGATAGAAAGGTTTGACAAAGGAGTCACAACTCACAGGTTGAGAGTATCTGTTGTAAGGACTGGGAGAAATGAGGTGTGTGAAACCATGGATTTTTCTGACCTAACACAATCTGTAAGTCAAGTCACAGAAGCTAGAAACCCCTGACTGTGCTTAGCCCCTTTGCCCTGCCCTTCCTTGCCTGTCTATTAGCAGCAGGCCCTCCATGATAGGTGACTAATCAATTCACCTGTCTATAAACACCTTGAACACAAAAATTCATTATTCCTATGGGGCCAAATGACATTTTTCCTATCACTGTAAGTAAACTCCTTGTAAATATCAAAGCCAGGCATATTTTACCACATAATATTGTTTTTATAGTTTGACATAAACAATTTTCTACAGAATTTCTCCTGAAATATAAATGTATTTATATGATCTGAGTTATGATTCTGTGCAATTTCTAAGATTTGTGTTCCTCTTTGCAAGTGTTTTTATTTTGTTCTTAGAGAAATAAATTAAATCTCAAATTGTTCTTCAACCTGTGGATTTAGTTACCTTTCAGGCATTGACTTTGCCAGGAATTCATCTTAATGGACTGCTAAAAAGAAGCCTTCACTACATTGTGTTCAAATGTTTGTGGTGAGCAGCCTGCATTTCAGTCTTGATGCTCACACTGATTGGAGATGCTACTTTTTTAATACACAATATAAGGGTGTGTACTTGCCTATTGGTAGTTTTGGAGATTGTCTTCATTTTTTATTGTCAAGGTATGAGTGTGTCATTCTATAAGTGACTTACTCCTTGACATTTTATAATTACACACACACACACACACACACACACAGAGAGAGAGAGAGAGAGAGAGAGAGAGAGAGAGAGAGAGAGAGAGAGAGAGAATATGCAAGCACACTTTCGAGATTCTGTGTGATCTTGTGTTTCTATGGAAGCCAGAAGTCAGTTCTCTACTTCAGTCATGTGAATTCTAAAGCCCTGGAAGTCAGTTCTCTACTTCAGTCATGTGAATTCTAAAGATTGAATCAGAACATTGGCTGGGAGGCAAGCACTTTCAGATGATTAAACAATCTACTAGCCTTGGCTGGCCTGAGATTCTTTATGTACAATGGAATACTCCAAACACACAGAGGTCTATCTTGCTTCTTATTCCTCAATGGTTGTGTTTCAGGTGTGAACATCCATGCCTGGCTTCAAGCTCTATATATGATTAATAATAAATTCCTCCCAATATTTAGGGACAAAATTGTACCAATTTCCTCTTTTTTAATTTCAGAAGTGTGGAAGACTGAACTTAGTAAATTCTCCTTTATGAAAGTTAGGAGCTCTCAGTTCTGGCCCTCCAATTTCCAGTAACAATAAGACTGGATCTGTCATGCACACAGATGTAAAGCACAACCACACAGTGCACTGTCCAGGTATGTTTGGGCAAGCCTTTGATGCTAAAATTTGGAAGGCAGGAGGGAAAGAATCAAGAGTTCAAGATTAGCTTGTGCTTAATAGTGAGCCTCAGGACACTCAGGGTACAACATAATGTACTTTACAAACAAACCAACAAAGCACCAAATCACATAAACTCTAGTAGTCAAAGGAATTACAAAACTGTTTACACAAGCAGTACTCCATAACCTGTATTCCCTGTTATTCTCCTGTCTTTGCCAAAGCCCAAGACTGTCAGAGCAGTTCTGGTGCCTGCAAGGTCATGGCATCAGGGGAGGGGTGTGAGCATGGGAGAAGGAAGAGAACACTGTCCTGCTGGTACTGCTGGCCAAGCTGGGTGGCTTAAGGGACTGGAGAAGATGGACTTACACATACAGAAGCACAAAACCATATAGATGTCTTATACACAGAAAATGTGTTTATATACATGCATACATATTCTAATTGAAAAGTAGTACTCTTCTCTTGAAAATAACTACCACAGGATTCACAGTTGTGCAGGAATATAAAGCATCATAAACACATTTACCATGAACTGACAGCATTTGAATGATTTTTACATTTGCTATGTATTCCTTACACCATGTATACCTATTTAGTGAGTAAAAGCTTAAGAATAATTAATCCTCAATTTTTACTAAGAGAAAGATTTAATAACATCATGGTTTTTAAAAGTAAAATAAATCACTCTACCACCATCTTTGTATTCTTCCATAAATCTAGCCCCACAAAGCCTCCCTCTGGGGTCTGTCCCTCTGTCCTTGTTAGGAAGTCCTTTGGTTTCTGGGATGCATACCAAATCTGAGGAAGGCTGAATGAGTGGAAGCAGAATCTTTGTCTCCCTAGGCTCCCCTGCAGGTGAGGCAGATTAAAAGAAGGGACCATGGCTCACCCACACTGGTCTCAATAGCATGTTCATGTAGTTAGGAGAGGTCATAGCTTGGAAATTCAGCTCCATTTTACCCATTGCTCCACCTGAGCAGGTGGGCCATATTCATACCTGAAGCCTTATCCTCATCACAGGGCCTCACCCACTTACAGCATCCCGACCTGCCATATATGCCAATCATGTCCTTGAACCACAGCCATGTTCCTAAAACAACTCAACTTCAAGTGAACAGACCCACACTCAAAATTGTCAAGGAAGATTAGCCCACCTAAGTTCCTACCTCTTCATGGAACAGAGTGGGGCATGCCCTTCAGTTAATTTTTCATCTGAGGAATTTCTCTTTCCAGATCTCAATATCTCAGATAACACCAGGTGTGTGGCTCTGTTCGTTAGCATACAGGACACCAAGAGCTTTGGAATCAACAGAATGATTCCATGTTTGTATTTGCTGTGGTGATTCATTAAAGTAATTCATGAAAAAGTGAGAGTAAGGAATTATAGTATTGTCTAGAGTTCCTGCCTGGGCTTCTATTCCATAATAAATTGAAACCTGTTAATAAGATAACTATTTTCTCTCCTCCTTGCTTTTACACCAAGGTTTTTCTCACAGCAGCAGAGCAGCAAATTCATCTATGCATCTGGTCTTAGGTTTGTTCTTTGATTTGCTTGAAGCACAGACTAGATATGGGCTCCTGCCTGGGTGACTATTTCCAAGTTTACTGTCCAAGCCTCTCTATTTATAAAGGCTCCAGAAATTTACCACTAGAATGCATGTGCCTTTAAAAATACATTTTCTTCATAATGTACAACATGTAGGAGAGATAATTGTCCACTATTTCAAGTTGTATTACAGAGCTCTAGTTATAAAAACAGCATGGAATTGGCAGAAAAGAGACATTATGATCAATCAATTGCAAGGAATTGAAAACCCAGACATAAATCCACCTGCGTATGTCCTCCTAAAAGTATTCGAAAACACACAGTGTAATTAGGACAGTGTTTACAGAAAACAATGCTGATCAAATTTGTTGCGTGCATGTAGAAGACTCCATATTGAATCATACTTATCACTCTGCACAAAACTCAACTACAAATAGATCAAAGAGATCAACATAACACCAGATACACAGAAATGATACAGGAAAAAATAAAGATTAGACTTGAACTCATTGGCACAGGAAAACTTTCTGAATAGAACACCTCTAGAACACATACTAAGATCAACAATTAATAAATTGGGCCTCATGAATCTGAGAAGTTTCTGCACACAAGAAAACAGCATCATTTAGACAGAGTGGAAACCTACAGAATGGGACAAGATATTACAAATTGTACAACTTATAAAGAGATAAAATCCAAAAGACAGAATGAGCAAAACGAAACTAGATATAAAAAATAAAATAATCCAATTTTAAAACTGGTTACAAGTCTAAATAGAGAAATTTCAATAAAGAAACTCAAGTGACTGAGAAATACTTAAAAATGTTCAACATCCTTAGCCATCATGGACATGACAATGAAAAGAATTTAGGGATTTTATCTTACACCACCAGCATGGCTTTGATCAATAAAACAAGTGACAGCTCCACCTGGCAAAAGTTTGTGAAGTAGAACACTCATCCATTGCTGTTAGGAGTACAAATTTGTTCAGCCCCTATAGAAATCAGTGTGGAAGGTCCTCAGGAAGATGGGAATCAAACTACTTCAAAATCTAGGTATACCACTCTTGGAAATATACCCATGCCCAAAATTCCGTTTCCTCCCAAAGTGATACTTGCCAAACCATGTTCAAGTGGACTGTAATTCTCCTTGGAAGTCTTTTTCTCTCTGCCCTGAAAAAGACACAAATAGATTACAAACAGTCTGACAACACAGGTCCTTGACAAATTAGTGGTGGGAATTCCTGATGCCTGCTGTGTGACTACACGGAGAAGTTAGAAGCATTATATTGGAACACTAAGGCTCTTATGGTGACTACTGAGCCAAAGTAAGTAGAGATGAGACATAATTGAAGGAGAAGTTTTACTAACTGCAGCAGGTAAGGAGAGCAAGGACATTGTTTTAAAGACCTTCTAGGAACATAGAAGCTACAGGGATTTTATTCAAAGGATCATCTACATATATTGTGTGTGTGTGTGTGTGTGTGTGTGTGTGTGTGTGTGTGTGTGTGTGTGAATTCTGGAAGGTGCTCATTGAAGGAAGTCATGAAACTCTTAAACCCTTGCAGTTTAAGGTCATGTCAGGCTTTCAGAGTTGCATGAGAGAGGACTATGGAAGAGAAAGAACCACTGCCTTACTGTACAGGCCATGGCTCCTCAAATGATGTTGACACGGTCTGACTAGAGAAACATGCTAAAGATGGCACTGATGCTACTTGAGAGGACAGGGTCATGTCAGAAGAACACTGAGATCACAGTTCTCAACTGTACAAAAGCTCTGCTGATGCCCAGGCCATTGTTTGCTCCCTTTATGTTGACTTATGTTTCTATGAATCTGAGGGTAAAGAACTCCTGTAAGTAGATATTTGCCAACTATCAGATCACAGCCATGAGAAAATATAGTAGTATAGTGGGTGGAGATAAGAATCTAAGAGAAAAAAACTTTAAAATCACTGTTGATTTTGCCAAGCCTTGTTTGGACCATTGTGTGTGACATCACATGGATTCCAAGTGAGGTAGGAATTATATCAGCCAATAAAAGGCCACCACCTAGGACTGGGCTTTGTTTTTGTACTTCAGAGAAGCAGTTGTTTGGTGGGTGAACCTTTGGATGCAGTCGTTACTGCTAAATTTGGACTTTTTAAAACATGTAGGATTTTGACATAGTATATTTCTCAGCTTTTCAGTTTGGGCTTTTGTCATTTGGTATCTACTTATTTCTTTATTTACATCATTGGTTTGGGTTTTGACCAACTTCTTTGTCATTTTTGACTTTGAGGCTATGTAACTTACATATTTAGTGGTATACGTTAACTGTATAGGGTGAATAACTTGATTATAACCTTACATATCTGCATTTTTATTGTATTTCACTTACCCACCCACGGAGTGTGACAAGTACTTCCCCCTTGTTCATGACCCCAGGGAAAATGATGAACTTGAGTTTGTGGAACTGGAGCAAACTTTCTTTAGTTCCAAGGTTTTTCCTGAAAAAGGCATTTCATTCCTTTGATGTCTGATTGTGAGACTTACCAAAATGTTGTGTGTATGCTATGCCATGTGTCAATTTGTATGTGTGTACAAATCCTAGTGTTCCTGAGTGAAGGATTCTTGCTCATGAAATATGGTCTTCTTAATATGTCATTGAACATGGTGTGAGCTATCTCTTTATAAGGAATAAAACTCATTAAAGATTTTCTAATCTATGTTAGCCAAGAACATCAAATGAGTTTCAGTTACTTGGTTTGAAAATGAGAGTAATGCATCTTTTATGCAAAAATTTTTTATGAAGTACCTTTCTTCAAACATATGGGATCATGAAATATTTGGAGAACTTTGCTGTTAGAGGTTGAGATGGTAATTTTTATTAGTGAATTGTCCTGGTCACAGCACAAGTATTTCTTTATACTCATTACTTTCAGGGTGTTTTGTCAAGTTTTATTTCCTAGACTTTAATTTTCACTTTGAATTATTTTCCTCCATGTAGAATGTATTTTATTTTACTAACAGAGAGAAATTGGCAAGAGCTTAGAGAAGGACAGTGATGCTAGGATGAGTCTTTCTTTCAAACAAAAGGTCACTAGTAATGATGAAGTTAACATGCAGTTGGTGTCTGAAAGAGTTTTATTCCCACCAGAAAAAGTATGTCTCTGATAACTGTAAGGTTTCTGAGGAAGTGGTAGTTGCTGCAGTACAAAGAAGCAGACTTGGTTAATATGACATCTATGCTACATGACAGAAGATGGGATATTCAATATAGGCTACTTGAAGAACTCGCTGAATGTATTTGGGGGTGGCTGTAAGAGATAGGGTCAATGTGTGACTGTGACAGCAATGAACCTACCATGACTTCTGGGAAAGTAATAGGGGTGGGATGGACAGCAGCCCTGTCTGCTAAGGGTATTTGTCCTTGGGAGCAAGAATTTGAACAGAAATAGTTTAAAAATCACTGGGGCTCTTTGCCCAGCCTTGATTGGTCCAATGTACATGAGAACACATGGAGTCCTTGTGAGGTATGCTAGATACTAGCCAATAAAAACACACTGCCTGAGGCTGGGTTTAGTCTGGGTGTAGTACTTCCGAGAAGCAGTTGGTTGATGGGAGAGCAGTTGGACTCAGTTGTTTCCCATACACTTTGACTTTTTCCAAACCTTCTGGATCTGGACATAGTGAGTTTAGTTTTCACTTTGGGCTTTTAGCATTTGTCATTTACTTGATTTCTATATTTACATTATTGGTTTGGATTTTAAATTTTTCCCCATGAGGTCTTCTTCTGTATTTCAAACTATTTTCCTTTTTATGAACTCCAATTTTTGGTCATTTTGACTGTATTCTTGGGTGTTTTACAAATATAGTGGAACATACTTAATATATAGGATGAGGAATATGATTGTCACTTCTACATTTGTCTATATTGCATTTTGATCACATTTATCAGCTCCATTTCATTAACCCACCCATCAAATGTGACAAATACTTCCAAATGAATAAATGTTCTTTCTTCCCCCTGCTTGTTTAAGAACAGTAGGAAACAAAATGTGACACTTACGTTTGTGGAAGTGGCATGTTACTAGTAACAATAGTTCTAAGAATTTTTCAGTGAAAGGCATTTAATTGCATTGATATCTGATTAAGGAATTTATCACAGTGTTGGGTGTATTCTATGTTTTTGACTATTTGTGTACATAGTCAAGATGTTAGTGTCCCCGATTAAAACCATCTTGGCCATAAAGAATGATCTTATTAATGTGGTGTAGAATTTGATGTGAATTATCTATTACTCTCATTCAGGATTTTCTAATCTGTCAGTCAAGAATATTGCCTGATATGAGGATCTTTTCAAAATGTCTTACATGGTTTGAAAATTAGGATAAATTTCTTTTATGTGAAGAATTTGACCATTGCTGCTTGTTCTTCCATTGTTGGTGTTGATTTTCAGTTTGTTAGTTTATATACTTGGATTTAGCCTGCTGTTTCATATTCATATTTATAACTTTCATTTTTTCTTTTTATTTATTCTTCTTCATATAGTACATATTGAGTATGTCCTCTCCTGCCACCCTTCCCAGCTGCCCTTGCCCATTTCCTTTCTCTCCCAGATCTACAGCTCCTCTATTTCCTTTGCGAAAAGATCAGGCTCCCAAGGACAGCAACTGAACATGTCCTAACAAGATGCAATTAAGATTATATTGAATTTTTTGTTTTTTTCAGGTGGTAATTTATGCTTATATTATCACTTTTATAATTAAATATTGCCTAATCTTCATTTATGAAAAATCAATCTTTTATTTCTCCTTGGTTTCTTTTCTCCTTTATAGAACACACCTTCATATTTACTAGACTAAACATATAATAGATGTGATATATTTTTGTTTTGTCTATGTTATATATAATATTATGAATATTGTGTATATTATAAAATATGCTAATATATTATGATGAATAATTACTAATTTAGAGTTAGAATTTGCTATATTATATACTCATAATTATAATAAATTATAATTATATGCTTGGAAAAATACATGACACTAAATATACTTTATATATATTTTACATATGCAGTTGCATGATTCTGTTTCCCTATATGCCTATATTGTATATGGACCATGTTTCCCTGCTCTATTTAGAACTCTCAGGACAAATTTGTAAGTGATATTATCACTTTTAAAAAAGCCTAACCCCCTCCTTCCACATGACTTGGAAGAAACAAAGTAGAATCAATTTCTGTTTGTGAACCTGCTTTGTTTCATGTTAAACTATATCTAGTTTTAGTTACTTTACATCACAACAGTTCACTAGTCACTATGATGAGTGTGGACTCTTATGCACAGTTTCCTTATACAGTATGCTGTTGTTCTATTTGTTTGTTACAATGTAGGTTCTGCTCCTGGGTGAGGCCATTTTGACTGTGAACAAAGGGCTCTTCAGTGTGTGTTGGGATGGATGTGAAGTATCAAGAACTCTCATAATTTTCACATCTACATTCACCAAGGGAAGTATCTTTTACCTGTTCTATTCATGGAGCCTATTTGTTTGTGGGATCAAAATAATACTGGCAGTGGAATGAGTTTGGATGTGTCCATTTACTTTCACTTTCTTAAAGTATTTTTTATAACTCCACTTTTCATTCTTCTGCAAAGCGTTGAATGATCCAGGGAATCCAAGATCTGCGCTCTGTCTTTTGTTAGAGCTGTTTTTGTTGCCAGTACAAACTTGTTGCTCATGACTTATCTGTTTAAGTACTTTTTCAATCTTAATTAGTCAATCATGTTTAGGAATTCTTTCTTATTTTTGAATTTTCTGGGGGTATAAAAATTGTAACATCTCTGAAAAACCCTCTAGATTGTATTTGGATTAGTTACAACATCAATTTTTCTATAATGTAATTTATATCTGATCTCTCTGATCAGTTTTGTTGAGGGGTTTGCATTGTGACACTTTCTTTACATTAGGCAGCTTATTCTTTCAGGGATCTCAATTTAATTTGTATGCACACTTCACTGATTCCAACACTTATATTCCCTATGATTCCTCTTCTACTGCTTTGGCTTTGGTTTCTTCTGATATTTTCTTGTCCTTGAAGAGTATTGTTAGGGTCTTTGATATATATTAGTTTTCATGAAAGAGTATTCAAAGCTTTAACTTCTCTCCTAAAACTGAGTTATTTTTTTCTAGTATTGTGTGTTCTGAAATATCCCACAAGAGAAAGTGGTTAAAATTGAGCAAATCACCATGGCCAGTCACATGGATGAAGACATGCTTGAGAAGGATTTCAAGATAATTGAGTTGTGGTGCATTCAGGGAGGTGAAGCTGACCTGCCATCTTCCCACACAAACATGAGTGACTGTCAAGGTCCTTGAGAAGGACACCAACAGTGTCACTAACATTAGCACTGAAGTAAACATCCTTCACTCTTTAGAGCACAGGAACATTGTTCGATTTTTTCACATGATCGACACACTGAAACCACTTATGTGATCATGGAGTATGTGGCAGGAGAGGATCTGGAGAGCTGCCTCAGGGCACTGGGCTTTCTAGAAGAGGAGGAGGCTAGACTGATTTTCTGCCAGGTCCTGTCAGCAGTTCACTACTTCACCAAAGACACATTGCACACCCGCAAAGCTCCAGATTTTGCAAATGAGAGAAAACAGTGATCTTTGTTTTGTGGAATATATTTGTCAAACATAACACATTCATCTGGAGTTGTATCCGTTTTCTTGAAAATGTCAAATTTTTATTCTTGAGGGTGAGAATGTGCTCTTTTCCCTGTAATCTCTTCATATAATCTATTTGAACAATTTTATTTATTTACTTCTTTATTCTATGTGTCATTTACATCATGTATCTCGATCACAATGCCACCGCTATTTCAAATTCACCTTCCACTCCTGCACCTCCTACCCAAATTAAACAAAATATAAGAGAAATAAAGGAAAGATGAACCAAAATAAAAATAGGCCACTTAAAGATGTCATTGTGGAGGCTGAAGTATGACAGAGTGAGCAACCTCATAAACCACTTTGTCCATATATGTTTACTGCTGATGTTCACTGCAGAGTCATTGGTCTGGTTCCAGGCCTCTGGGTTCTACTACATCACTGTTGTATTTGAAACTGTCATCTTCCTTTGCAATTGGCACATTAACTTGTTTCCCTGTATGGGTGGGTTTACACACACATAGGTCTGACTTCAAAATCACCATTCCCACAGTTCTTCCCATTCCTTAGTGAAGTGACATCATTGAGCTAGAGATGGTGAGAGCACACAAAGAGACCAGAGGTTGCAGAGGCACAGGAAAGAATTGGCTGAGGGAGAAATTTATAGAGAATGGAAGAGATGGGAGGAGCCATAGGAACAGGGATTCACATTAACTTAAGTGCTGCATGTATCAAGTTTCTCTAGAGTTCCTTTCACATCTTTAAGGTGATTATCTCTATACATCAGGAGATAAAGGTTGGAGATTTGCAGGTGTGGCCTGAGACAGCAGAAGTAGGAGCTTTGGAGGAATCCAGATGACAGTGTGCCAACTTCCCCAGCATAAAGGGTCCCTGTCCACACAGGAGGAGGTAAGCCAATAACCACAGTTTCTACCCAGGAAACCATACATATCAAGAAAATATGATCCAGGGCTGGCATTTCAGAGCATCTCCATCATATGGGGTCTTGAGACAATAACATGTGCAAGCTGCCTGTTAATGTACAGACCCTGTGGACCAGGCTGCAGGGAAACTCTTCATCTATACTCAGTTATCTGTCCATTCTTTCAGAGATATAGTCCTAGTGAAATGTATCCCCACATGAGGGTAAGGTAGGTCATTTTCCCCTTTCCTGTACCTCCCAACCCTGCTGTTGTGTGTGGAGCTTTCATTTATGCTTGTGTCCTGCCAATCACTGCATGCATGCTAGTCTAGTTTATTTGATTGTAATGGGCCTCACTGTATGGAATTTTATCAGAACCATATTTGTTTCCTAGAAATAAAGTGACAGAAAGCTAGAGGAAAATCAATTTCACTTTGGATGGAATACTAGGACTTGGTCCCTCTTCAG
Organism: Phyllotis vaccarum; assembly: GCA_033318265.1. Classification (NCBI taxonomy): domain Eukaryota; kingdom Metazoa; phylum Chordata; class Mammalia; order Rodentia; family Cricetidae; genus Phyllotis; species Phyllotis vaccarum. The sequence goes on along the minus strand of JARWLC010000017.1, from coordinate 74,986,234 downwards.
AAGTAAGCAGGGCTTACCTGGTGTAGGGCCCAGAGGTGGGGGCAACATGCTTAAAACTACTTTAGACTCAGGCCCAACTGAGTACAGGGGTTAGGCCTAGACAGCCTTGTTGGACATCAACATAGGGCTTTCAGCTAGGCTGCCTGCATTCTTGTCCTGCTGGGATAATTGTTGTCAGGTATATCTGACAGGCAGCTTGCCTCCACATAAAGTGGAGGATGACCACTCTGGTGCAGATATATGTCAAGGCTCATCTTTGGGAGCAGATGGCTGAATGCTTCACTGAGATCACTATGTAACTTCCTGTTGTAGATGATATGTTTTTGGTTTCTGGTCTAAATGACACTGTCTTGCAAGTTAGGAAGCATGAGGCTGACCAGGCAGGCCTTCCTCAATCCCAAGCATAGGTGGTCATTGAGCTGATGTTACAGAGGACCAAAAGGAAAGAGAGAAACAGCTGAATCATGGCTTCAGAAGAATGTTCATATAACTTGGTATAGGTGGTATATCTCTCCCCACTGATCCTAACACCATTGAGGAGGAACACTTCGAATCAAGGAAGATAAATATCTCCTCACACCTGTATTTGGTGACATTCATTATGTCACTGGCTAATGACTTAGTCTGTGTTGTTTTCAGAGCCTGAAGCACAAGACCACACAACCTAGCCAGTGAGACCAGCCAAGAGACAATGACCTGGTTGCTCCTTGGCCCATGGCTGGTCTTTTTGTTAGTAATTAACCACTAAATCAGGCTTCACTCCTGATACACTTAACTGAAACCAGTGCCTGGGCAAGGGAGACTTGGATACTGTGGCCAGGTTTTGGAATCATACTGGAGAAAGAACAAGTTGACCATTGGCTCCAAGGCCAGGTACTGGTCTCCAATGTGAATCTCAGAATGCAGAGTTGATGCCCAAGAGGACAGGTGAGTGTAAGGGGAACATCTATATGGTTGAAGAATAGAGAAAACATGTTGAGGCCTTTAGACAGGAAAAAGAAGTCAGCTTATGATCAGGCTGACACACTTAACACACTCCTCCCTCCAGTGCCATTGTGATGAAGGCAGCAGAAACAAGTACAGACAATGCAAGTAATTTGAACCCAGATCTTTGCCCAGTCTACCCCAAAGTTGCTAAGTATTATTCATCTGCCATTGGAGAAAAGTAAGTCCAAGAGATATTCATTCTCTCACTCTTTCAAGCAGAGCATGGCTTGTTGGCACTGCTGAAACTTCTAGCAAGGCCTTGGACACAGAATGACTAGTATGGTAACAGCTGCACAGAGAACCCACTGGATTCATCCTCAGGATGGTCACTTAGGAAGAAAATGTACATTAACTCTGCCTCATTAGGTTCCAAAATACACAAAAAATAAAGTCACTAATATCTGAAAAACTAAAGGTCTAGGGTGGAGAAAGAAACTGCCAGCCTCATCACTGGTTTAAGTAGCCTTCTCTTGTAGGTGAAAGGCCATAACTCAAATCCTGAACCATGATAATTCCTGTCCTGAAGACGTGTACACTGATGGAGTTCACCCTAAGCATGTGCACACTGATGATGTACACCATAGGGACATGCACACTGAGAAGGATCACACTGAGGATTAGCACAGTGAGAATGTGTACACTGAGAAGGATCACACTGAGGATGAGCACAGTGAGAATGTGCACACTGAGAAGGATCACACTGAGGATGAGCACAGTGAGAATGTGTACACTGAGGATGTGTACACTGAGGATGAGCACAGTGGGAAAGTGGGCACTGACCACTAGGGAAATTGAGGGGGAAATGCCTCTCTCACCTCCCCTTCCTGGCAGACTCACGTGTTATTTTGTGAGCTCTAGAGGAACTGAGAGGCTCCCCACAGCATCAATAGGACATACTACAGAGAACATTGATTTGTTTTCTTTTCCACCATCCAACTACAGACAACCACAACAAAAGACCAACGAGATCTGGGGAATCTGCAGAAGCATTCCTTCATGAAAGCTTTCTAGAGGTACTCACTGTTTAATCCCTGCCCAACTTAGACTCCTTTGCATTGTGACAGTTCAAAAAGTCACCTATGCCTTTCTTTCCTCACAGATAACTCCAAACGTCTGCATGGACTAGAAAAGAATATCTCAAAAGAGCCTTGGGAAATATATATGCTTCTTTTTCTACACTTTAGAGTGAATTTCCTGAGAAGGGATGGATCCATGGACCACCTGTCCCAAGACATCACTCTCATGATTAGGTAGAACTTGAGGTTGCACACTTGGACCATCTCTCACTGTTATTAAGTAGAGACAATTTACAAAAAAATACTGAAGTACTTAATTAGAATTCCAACTTTTTTTTTTTTTACAAATTGGAATTCAGAATGCTTTGACCACTGGAGGAGAGAAATTCAAAGCAATAAGAGCTGGCAGGGTCTACCAGTTGTTATTTTAAAGGTGATAGATTTTTTGCACTTCATCTATAGACTCAGCAAAATCCAGTCTGATGCCCAAACACCAAATGTAATAACTACCTAGACCTAAACCTAGAAGAGATGGCAGAAGACAGGAGAGTCCTCCAGACCCTACTTTTCTTCCAGTCCTTCTCACAAAGCCCCAAGATCCACAAAAGGCTACAGGGAAGTAATGGAGATGGACACATGGAACAGAGCACAAGCTCAGAAACAGACCAAGCTAAATCCTGCCAGCTGATTTTCTCACCATCACCCATGGAAATCAAGACAGAGAAAATGGTCTTTCCACAAATGACTGCAGAAAAAGATCGAAAAACTACTTTGGAACTCATTGGAAAACTGAGCACAGTCATCATTCCAACTGATCCCAAATGCAAACACTATAATGTTCACATGAATGTCATAGAAAAGAATTAACATAAGTTCCTGTCTTATAGGGAAGATCAAAATTAACACAGAGAAGGTGATCAGTGGACCCCGAAGCCCTGATGCCACCAGCCAAGAAAACAGAGAAGCTGAAGCATAGCTGGAGAAGATGACTCACTAGGACATCTAGAGAGAGCCTGGTCCATGACACACCTCAGGAGACAACAAATCCCCGTCAGTTTCACTGTGTGACTATGAGGAGGTTGAGGTATAGTGTGTACTGTATGCTGTGTGGTGTGATGAGGACTGAAACCCTATCACATTCTGTGGGATGGAGATGAGCTCTCCAGCTGAATCTGATAATAGTGCTCTATCTGTGGTATAGTTAGGTTGGGAAATCAGCAACACCTGATACCTAGACACTTGCATGTCCTATGCATGCCCCCTTGTATTAATTACATACTGTGTCAGTTTAAGGATATGAAATACACTCCCCACTTATACAACCACATAGTATTTTAGGTATTAGGCTGAGATATTCAACTGTCCTTCTGCTGTCCCATGCATAATGCTAAACTGCTACACATGCTTCCAAACACAACTATAAATGAGATGTTGAAATTGATGGTGTGCTTATTCCCAAAGGATCAGTACTGATGGTACCAGATTATGCTCTTCAACATGACCCACAGTACTGGCTAGAGCCTGAGAAATTCTGCCCTGAAAGTTATCAGAATTCTGGGAGTGGAAATCCACTTTGAACTATGCTGGCCTATATATGCTGTGGTGTCTCTTATGGGAAGATGATCTAAATGCGATTTTACATTCATTTGCCTTCTGTGAAAACATTTCAGAGAAAAGGAAGAAAAAAAAAGGAGAGGGGAAGGGAGTCTGGAAGAAAATGAGACAATTTAAATACTGAGTGTTTTTCTTCTTTCGTATATAGTAAATGACCTACTTAAGTGTGAGGAAGGAACCTATTTTATTTAAGTCTAATCAACACCTGCCTTTCAGAGATGGAACCCAGAATTATCCTGAATGGATTTTACAGTTTAGAAATGGATTCCTTCCATTTTTCTTTTTATTCTTTGATAATTGAAGCTTGTATAATGTGTTTTTATCATTTTCACCTCACTCTGTCTCTTCTACTTCTCAATCATGTAGAATCTCTAACCCACCAAGTCTTCCTCCTATTTTCATGTCTTCCTGTTTTCTTGTGACTCATTAGTTTAATTGGGGTTGTTTGCATCAGTGTAGGCATAAGAGTTATTTACTGGAGAATGGACAACTCATCAGTAGCTAAACATTTGAAGAGAATAGTCCTCCTCCCCTAGAAACCATTAATTGTCACTAGTTCTTTAGGGAGGTGCTACCTCATAAACTGCTTACTTCATCCATGATGGGTCTAGTCTTGTGTATCAGCTACAGCTGTTGTGAGTTCATTGGTACAAGGACTGTGTTAGGTGTAGATGGTGGTTCACAGCTCCCCTTTCATCTTCTTCCCCCTCTTCTGAGATGTTCCCTGAGTCTTGCTGGGGATAATATTGATGGCCCATTTAGGGATGAGCCCTCCACCCTCACTCATTTTTAGTATTTTGATCAGTTACAAGTCTCTGTCTTAACTGTCTTAACTCTGTCTTAATTGTATCCCCCTGAAACCAGAAGCTTCTTTGATTAAGGCTGAGAGCAGTATTAACTGTATATAAACATAAGTATTTAGGAGGGTGTAAAATAAATTTATTTTGTTAAAAAATGTTTACACACTCAGTGCAATGTTTATTATAAGATGTTGTAATTAAAACATCTCTCTCCCAGCCTTTTCCTCCATTTCTTTTTAGGAAAGGGCAGGTCTCCCAGGAGTGTCAACAAAAAGTGGCATATCATGTTGCAGTAAGATTAAGCACATCCCTGAGATACCCCCCTTTTCCAGTAGTCTCATTCAGTTCTCCCCCTCTCTTTGCCCCCCTCAACCTGATTTCTCACATTCCCATCCCCACACCCCTCAGTCCACTCATGAAATCTCATCTATTCCACCTACCCAGAGAAATACATGTGCTCCCCCTATAAACACTTATTTAAAATTCTTTATTATATCCTATGAGGGCTTCATATTTTTATTATAATAATTCATTTTTCCAATTTCTCCAAGATTCTCCTCCATCTTTCTTCTCACCCAACTTTATATTTTCTTCAAGTGTTTCAAATAAAATCATAGGGTTCAGTTTTTGCTGGATAACTATTTCTGGGTATGAGGCCTGCCCTGCAGTAGTTGGTAGACCTAATGTCACTCCATTGGAGAAAACTGACTGTCCCTCTCACAGGATTTATAAGTTGACAATACCTTCTTGGATAGGGGTATGATTCTGAGCTCCTGCATTCTAGCATTTTATCTGATTTGAGCTGTGCACTTCATGTGAATTCTGTTATAATTTCTGTGAGTTTATATGTGCAACAGCCATGTTTTGTGTTAAAAAAAATGTTGTTTCCTTGAAGTCATCCATTACCTCTGGTTCTTACATTCTTTCTGCCTTCTATGCCACATAGATCCCTCAACCTTGAGGGGAGAGGTATTATATAGACATCCTGGTCAGAGTCTCCTGTAGTAGTGGGGTTTCTAGGTCCTAGGCAGCCAGAGATCCAGACCCACAGACCTGCCACCTGAGACCTCTTAGCCGCCCAGCCGCCCACCTCTCAGACCCCCAGAAATGGCTCAGACGCTTATATTAACTTTATGCTGTTTGGACTATGGCTCAGGCACATTGCTAGCTAGACTGTTCTACCTACCTATACACCATTCTAGCTGAATGTATGGGCTAAGCTAAAGACAATTTGCACTGACATAGATATTTGTATATTGATACAAATGTAAAATCATTTTATATGTTTAATTGTGATAATTTGTACATTGGTACAAAGTTTAATCTGAGATTGCTTTATATAACCAAAGCAACTTATGTTTTGATATAAATCTGAATCTGTAACTATTATGTAAAACTGAATCTGAAACTGTTATATTTTATGTATGCTTCTACCTTTGTTTAAAATATTTGCCCATCATTATCATGTATACTATGCAATTACTTCCTCCATTTAACTATACTAGATATAATGTATGATTGCACTAGTTATGATATATGCACAAGATGTTTTATATACCTCTGTTTAAATGATATATATGTGTTTACATGTCTAAAATGCTGTGGCCACTTTACCTGATAATATACCCCTGGCTAATGTTTGATAGTCCGATTAAAGGTCATTGTTCAGGGATTGTACACCCCTTATATAGGTATTCTAATTTTTAGTACAGGGTTTATTCCTTAAGACAATAAGAACTGCAGTCAACATTACTTAAGGTATTATGATATCCCAGTCATCTCAGATACAGGTTAGAATAACATAGATAGACAGGAATCTTCAACCGTTTCATAGACCCAGAGAATATGGCATTTAACATTTGAAATTCGGCCACAAGAGACATGGAGACTCCTGGTGTCACTGCTCCCTTCACGAGATGGTGTTGAGCATCGAAGATACTCCATTAGAGTTTGTCCTTTTGGCAGAGAATGGCCGGTTGAGTAAAGAACTGTCCTTACCTTGATTGCTGACAGTACACACATGGTGTCAAGCTGGACAAACAAGTTGATAGATGGAGACTGATGCAACCTGCCTGGACAGGATAAGACAGTCCCTCCAAAATTGCCCTGCTTGTGGAAAGATCTGTCAGATACCATAGGCCTGTAGCCAATATGATAGATGCTCCAACGGCACACAAATCCAGAGGTGATGGTCCAGGTAGCTGTGTTGCTGTCCTCTCCCAAATTTTGGAAGCCACTACTTCCATGTACTTCTGACTTTTGGGTGATTCGCCTTCCTTCTCAGGTCTTGAAGAGGTTGAAGAATGGGTATGTAAGGCTATCACCCTATTATCCCTTAAATAAGAACACTCAGGTGTTGAATTTTCACTTTTCCAGATTAACCTTTTGAAGTAATTTTTACACCCTACTATCTACCAATATTCTAGAACTATTTGATGTACCTTATATAGGTTAGGTTTTGATTAGAATTTGTACTTTATCCTCTCCTAGATACTACCTCATAATAATTCCTATTGTACATAGTCTTAGTTTAGAACCTTCTTAGTTAGACAAAAGGGAGAGATGTAGTGGGATTCAGGTGGCAGCTGATAAGGTCAAAAGACACTTTTCCAGGGTCCCAGGCCCCTGAAGGAGGAGTGGAAACCCCATTGAAAAGGGGCTTCTATAACATGAGATGCTGCTCTCTTCCTGGTTCCTGGCTGATGGGGAGACAGGATCGGAATCCATCGTCCATCCATCACTCTTCCACCATTCCAGACTCCAGTCCCTGTTCAGGTGCTACTATAAACTGTTACCTGTACCATGAGTGTTGGTTTATATTTTAATAAATATCTATCCTGTATTGGTGCCTTCTGAGTACACTCCACCTACAGTCTCCTCCCCTCTTTATGTTGACAAGTTGTAGATTTTCCTGTTAATTTCTGTCTACTGCAAGAAGAAGCTTCCCTACCAAGGGTTGAGTGATGCACTATTCTATAGATATAGCACTATGTCATTACAAATCTTTTATTGCTATACTCATTTAACAGATTAATAGTAGTAGGTTTTTCCTAGGGCTCATGATTAATCTAGTCTCTGGTCCTTGGGCTCATTGACCCAAGTGTCAGATGCAGGTTTCATCTCTAGGAGTGGACCTGGAATCCAATTTAAAAAGTGGTCACATATCATTTGTAACAAGTTGCACCAGTGGGCATATCCTTCAGGAAGGTCATTATTGTAGATTACATGGTTCCCAGCTGGGTGAGACTGATGATTACTGTTTTCATACAGGATTGTATATAGCAACTTTCAGACCTGGTGTTTTTATATCTATTAAGAGGGAAGATAGAAATCTGAATGAAGGGAGATATAAAACAAAATATTTTTCAAAAACATAATTAAATATTTATTCTGTGAGAATTTCATGCATATATAGAATATACTTTGTCCATGTACATCCTATACTTTCCCTCTCAAATTGATGCTCTCCCAAATCCTCCTTCCAACTTCAAGTCATCTTTTCTGTTTATAACCTGCTAAATTGGCTGGGCAATGGTGGTGGTGTACTCCTTTAATCCCAGGACTCAGGATGCAGAAGCAGGTGGATTTCTGGGTTAAAGACTAGCCTTGCCTACAGAGTGAGTTCCAGAACAGCCAAGCCTACACAAATATGTATACATATCAAACAATTTTTTTAAATTCTAAAAACTTTTTAAATTATATTTATTTATTTATTTCTCTTGGTGAATGTGCACAAATACCATGGGGTGCCTGTGGAGGTCAGTGAACAACTTGTGGGTACTGGTTCTGTCTTTCCTCTAAGTAGGTTATTAGGGATCAAACTCAGGTCATAAGACTCAGCAGCAAGCTCCTATACCCACTGAACCATCTCTCAGGCCCATAAGCTGTATGTTTGAGATCTAATAAGGAAAGGCTATTTTCCTATAGACTAAAGTATTCTGGCTGTGTCAGTTGTCTCGATCCCCTAAAACACCCACAGCAAGATTAGGGAAAGCAGGTAAGTGGGAAAAGCTGCAAATGCAGGATGCTATTCCTTCTCAGATGTCTCATGCCCTGCTCTTTCCTGGACTTTCTATCTTTCTTCCTTTATTTTGTACATATCATCCATGTGTCACCTGACCTATGCTTGCTCCACTCCAACATCCTCACCACCATAAGCCTGTGTGTTTGTAATTGGCTTCTCGTGAGCTGATAAGCCAGAGTCTCAAAGCTGTAGTTGCCTCAGGGCTTAACCATAGCAGGAAGTTCAGCAGACTACCCAGGGAATGGGAGGTTTCCCAACACATTCACTACACAGTAGTCGATATTCTAAAGCTGGTGTATTAGTCAGGGTTTGGCATTGAAAATTACATTAAGTGATATAAATTTGGGCTGGAGAAAAGGCTGGTGGTTTGAGAGTGCTTATGCCCATAGCTCATTGTAGCTGTCATCCCTCCTGCATCAAAAAGACTCTTTTTGCAGCAGATGGAGAATACTACAGAGATCCACAACATGTCAAAACACAAAGTTACCATAGGGTGCCCAACCCTAGTCAGTGTTATACTTCATATGTATATTACATTTATTGCAACCTCTGCACCTAAGGTTCAGGAAGCATCAGAGGAAAAGAGGCAGAAAGAATGTAAGAGCCAGAGGACCAGGGAAATTGATGCTGCCTAGTGTCTTCTTGACATAGCAGGGATGATACTGCACATGTAAAATCTCATCCATGAGGCTGCCTTACCAATGGTGACAGCACCAGCTAACATGCCTTGTTGATTGGAGAAATTCTACAAGGTCTCACCCATAGATGAATAGCTTCAGGTAATCACTGGCTGCTGAGGGGGAGAATCTATTTCTTCAGGGTTGAGCCCATTGATAGGTCATCCAATCCAAACTGGTCAGTCCTAAACACATATACATTCCAGAAACTCTAAATAGACTTAGTAGGATCCTCCTCTCCTGTGTGTGTGTGTGTGTGTGTGTGTGTGTGTGTGTGTGTGTGTGTGTGTGTGTGTGTGTGTACAAATATTTTTAAGCATTATCTATCCATACTGCTTTCTCTGGTTATTTCATTCATGCACATAATGAATTTTGGTCATTTCTCCCTCCAACTAATTCTTTCACACTCTCCTGCTAAACCTCTTCCTTACTCACCAATTCCCATTTTCATGTCTGTTTCTAGGTATGTGTGACCCATTGAGTTTATTTGGAGTTTTTTGTCTAAGTGTGGGTGAAATCCATTTAATACTTCACTGGTGACTTATTAGTTACCATAGCACTGAAGAAAACACTCCTGTTCCTCAGCCATCCATACCCTTAGGGAACAGTGGGTCCTCTGAGACCCTCCCCCACAATGGAATGTGGATTGGTGCTGAATATTTTCTTTTGATGTCCACAATTACTGTGAGTTCATGAATGCAACAGCTGTGTCATGCCCAGAATATAGTGTCCCATAGCATTTCCTTCCATTCTCTGGCTTTCATATTCTCTGTACCCCTCCCCTTTAATGTTCCCTTAGTCTTAGAGGATGTTATGCAGATGTCCAATTTAGAATCCATAAGTTCTGCATCTTAATGATCCCACTACTTCTTAACATTGGGACACTGGAAGCCAGGATTCCCATACATGGGTTTGTGGATTTGTGGAAGAACAAATAAATCCATGACATTCTGCCCTTATGGTAAGGTGAATATTAGGAAATGAGCACATTCATTTCATGACAACAGTGTCAAAGTTTTGTCTCATTTCAGCATTGCTCAGATGTTTAAGTTCAAAGTCTCCTCTGAGACTAAGGGAAAACAAACAGCCTGGCTGTCAGTCAGAAAACTGAAAAACAAGTTTTTGTGTACTTTAAGGTACCCTGCGAGGGCAGGCAAAACCTACAAAGGGAAGCATTAAATCCTAAATCTCACAGCATTATGTTCTGTGCACACTGTGGCAGGGTCACAAGGCCTTGAACAGCTCTGCCTCTCTGATATTGCTTTAGAGACTGCAGATGCATACTTGATTGATCTGGCTTCCTGCACAGCCCGCAGCTTTCCTAGGTGAGTACATCATATTACAGGTTGCTCTGCCTCTACATGGGTACCACTTTCAGCTTCATTTGCAAACCCCTAACAGGCATCACCCAATGGGAGTATTTGTTAGGGAATCCATTCTACAGCAAACATCTGTCTGACCTCCCAATCTTTCCTTGGAAATGTTGGTGGAAGCCACCATGACTTTATTATACTCTTGCAACCCGTGAGTCAGAAAAATCAAATACCACATGTACACCTCCATCTGCCACCTGCATCAACCATGATTAAGCCCATAGGAACCACGGTTGCAGCCAGGGGTTTATCAACTGGGAAGTAGGGAGCTGAATCTCAAGATGTCCCTTGGGTATGACTGGAGGCCAGAGCTCAGGAACACCAAGGATGGCCTCTCCTTAGGGTCTCCCTCCTTCAAGGTCTCACTATCTCTTACTATCATCAGATTTGGACAGAACTTCCAATATACAATTTCTCATGGAACAAAGTATAACCAAAACACAGTATTTTAAATTTCTATATAGAATACATATGATTTCTTTTTCATAGCAAACCCTCAAAAAGCTGGGAGTGTACATTAACAATAAGAGACATGAAAATGAGGCAGTTTGTTTTACAAACTCTCCCAGAATGCTAGGTATGCTGACTGAGCACAGAGAATGGTTTCTAAGCTCCAACACATCCATCTATAATCTATATCTATCCATCTATCTATCAATCTATCTATCTACCTACCTACCTATCTATCTATATATGAAATATATATATGAAATATATATATTAGAGAGAGAGAAAAAATATCATTGTGTAGCACTGGCTGGCCTAGAATGTGCTACGTAGAGGAGGCTGGCCTTGAAATCACATATAACAGCCTACCTCTGACTTCTAAATGCTGGGATTACAGGTGTGTACCACCAAATTGGGCTTTCTTGTTTTTCTTAGAAAGCAATCAGGAAAGTATAAATCTTATTTTTATTTATTTAGTCAAGTACAAATATTGTTTTTATTTAATCGAGTACAAGTATTGTTTTTATTTAATCGAGTACAAGTCTTTTTTAATCTATCTACTTATGTGAAGTGATTTTTATTTGTTAATTTCATGTTCATTGCTGTGACGGTGTCTGTTAGATCCCTGGAACTAAAATTACATACAACTTTGAGCTGCCATTGTTGGTGCTGAGAATTGAACCTGGGTCCTCTGGAAGATCAGTCAGTGCTTTGAACCACTAAGCCATCTCTCTAGTCCTAAATGGGTACAATCATATGAGTCAGCTCAGGCTTAGTTATTACCCTCTGTCTACAATTCTCAACAAAGGTTAGGTGTGGGTTCATCTCTTTGTTTTTCTCTATTAAAGGTTATGAGGTACCACACATTAGGTTGACAATCAGATGAACCACCATTGACTCTGTTTATCTCTGGCATGTCTTCCTGTTGCTTCATTTAGTAGACAAACATGGTGGTTGTATCATATTATAATATATTAACTGTTGCATCCAGCCAGGAAGAAGAGGGGCAGCTAGGGTAATGGTGCTACTAATGCTCAGTTCCTTTTTCTTTTTATTCGGTCTTCAATCACAATCCATGGGATGGTTCTGCCCATAATTTGATTGTGTCTTCTACCTAAATAACCCCATCTAGAGTTGGACTTGGTGGCACATGTTGTTAATCCCAGTACTTGGGAAGCAAAAGCAGGAAAATCTATGAGTTTTCTGAGATCAGTAAACCAGCCTGGTCTACAGACTGAATTCCCAGACAGCCAAAGCTACACGGAGGAACAGTCTCAAAAACAAAACAAAACAAAAAGCCACCTAGAAACTATCTCTCAGAGATGCCCGAGGGTTTGTTTCCATGGTGATCTAAATTGCACGAAGCTGTCAATCAAGATGAACCATCACTCACCTCCTTCTCCCCCTCCTCTTCCCTGTACTCCTCCCCAACTCCTCCTCTGGTAATTTCCACTCCTTCACATGCCCCCTTCACTGTGTACTTTCACATAATTGGTTTCATGATGCGAGAATTTTACCTCTACCTATTGGAAAAATCATCTCAGACATCCGTGCAAACAAATTCCAGATATGGCACTGGAGTGGCTCATGTCTGTAACCTCTGTACCTGGAAGGCAGGAGAATCAGGAGTCCAAACTCACCCTCAGCTGCACAGTAAAACTAGGGCAGGTTGGACTGTAGGAAACAAAACAAAACCAGCAACAGCCCTGGGGCTCAGATACCCATAAAATCCAATGATGCTGAGGGTCCTATCCAGTCTCAAGCCTTCCACTGACCATTCAGAATCAGTTTTTTTTAATGTCAATAGCACAAAACCTATAGACTGGGATCTGGGGAAGCAACTCATTTGGTAAAGTGCTTGCTTTGCATGCTTGAGTTAGATAATCCAAGTCCACCAGAAAAAAGTGGGCATGGTGATTGACTTGGAAAGGGTTTCTATTGCTGTGATGAAAGGCCAAGACCAAAAGGCAAATTACAGAGGAAAGAGTTTATCTGGTTTATACTTCTGCATCATAGTCCATCATTGAAGGAAGTCAGAGCAGGAACTCAAGCAGGGCAGGAACCTGGAGGGAGGAGCTGATGCAGAGGCCATGGAGGGGTACAGTTTACTGGCTTCCTCAGCTTACATTCTTAGAGAACTCAGGACCAGCAGCACAGGGATGGCACCACCCACACTCCTCCCACATCCATAAATGGTTGTGAAAATGCCTTAGAGGAATTTCACACCCCATCTTGTGGAGATATTTTCTTAACTGAGGATCCCTCCTTCAGAAGAATTGGCTAGGTGTCAAGTTGACATCAACTCAGCCAGCACACTGACATTTGCTTGTAATCCCAGGACTAAGAGTCGAAGACAGGCTGTGACTCACTGGCTACCTAGTCCCACCTACTTGATGACATACAGGTCATAAGAGATAGTCTCAAAAAACTGATCTTGTCCTCAGACCTCCTTATACACTCTCCTCATGTGCACATACTCATGAATATGTTTGTTACCTGTGCACTTGAGCAAACACACACACACACACACACACACACACACACACACACACACACACACACACAGTATCTCTCTAAACTAAAACAACTAAAACATGGCTGTAGAAACTGGGTTATTTTCTTATAATCTATAATTAATATAAAGTTCAACCATGAAGTGAAACACATATTGAATAATTAACATTTTGGGGGTTTCTGTGTATCACTCAAACTCACATGTTAAAAACCTTAGCTTTCCAAGCAACAGGGTGGACTTTGAGAAAGAATGGGATGTCTTGAATATGTTCTCTGGAGTAAGATCTTAAAGGAAACTAGAGAGATGAAGTGGGAGATGGATATGATCAAGATGCATTATATGAAAATTTAAAAGACTAAATGCTGTTTTAAAAAGCAGGAAACTCCAAGAAAATACTTGAGGTGCCTGGTGTTAGAGCACTGGCAAATGAAAAATAAGCAACCTCACTCACCCATCCACCCATCCACCCAAGAGGTGAATTAGAGTCAATGGATAAAGCACTTGTGTATAAGCCCGAGGATCAAATCTTGGATCCCCAGGACCTCCCTAAAAAGTCAGCAGACATGACATTCATTTGATAGAGCAAGGATCTATGGGCCAAGCATGGCTTGCAAGACTAAGTAAACTAGTAAGCTCCCCATTCATCCAGAGACCACAGATGAGGTGGGAGCTGTGGAGAAAGACATCTGACAGCATCTTCTGAGCTCCACAGGCATGCACCCACACATATATGACTCTGCATGAGCATGATCCCCCATATCTACATATGCAAAAAGACACCCCAACAATAAAAAATAGTAAAAACAAGAATCAATAAAAAGTCTTCCCCAAAAAAACAAAAACATAAAAAAATAGAGAGGAACCAACTTCTTCACTCATGGTGACATTTCCTTTCAAGCCTGATGTTGAGCCTTTCTGATAATTTTTGGAGATCATTTGTTCTCCCTACAGGGGATGTTTTTCTTGTCTTCCTCCCTAAGTCTCAAAAGGAGCAGATATTTTTCTCCCATGAGGCACAGCGCATATGGCCTTCTGTTGTGTACAGATGTTTTCCTCTTTCTTCCCTTTTTAATCCCTCTTATTCACTGGAGTGTCATCTATTTTCCCTGTGACTGGGAACTTGAATATCCTTTGTCATTTCCCACAGGTGTCCCTTCCCTTCTCCATTTGGAGTCTGTCTCCTCCATCTGTGCTCTAGGTAGTGTCTGCCCCTGTGTTATCACACCTTATTGAAGGTCACTAATACTGTCTGCCCTTTATAAAACAAGTCACAAATCTTGAATAACATGTGACATCAACAGAAAATGAACAAAACCACTTGTCATTAAACTGGGCTCTTCTCATAGCCCTAGAATGCCTTCTCTTGATGATCCTTAGGCCTACTAATCCACAGTAGAGCATGTGGAGGGACATATTGATGACCCTGAAACTCTCAAGATACTTCAGATTCTCATGTCATGAGCTCCTGATTCCTCTGAAATTATCTTGCAGTAGGTTACTCATACAGTGTCTTCCACCATGTCCCCTTTTGAGACAGGGTCTCTCAATGTAGCCTGGTATGTCCTAGCACTTACTCTGTAGACCAGCTGGCCTCGAACTCATAGAGATCTGCCTGTGCTAGAATTAAAACATGCACCATCATGCCTGACCCAGTGTTTCTCTTTGTAATGGTCTTAATCATGTCTCACCTTACTGTCCCTCTTATACAGATGCATCCAAGTTCAGGGAGAGTGAAGACTCAATTCAGACAAACAGAAGAGATTCAAAATTCTAGACAGAATCACAAGATAATACTAGAGTACCTGAGCCTGATCTAGGCTGGGCAGAACCCCTGGAAAAAAATCACTGTACATGGAAGGCATTATTGTGCCCACTTGTTTCCTTAGGTACTATTTCCAACCAAATGCAAAAGTAGATGCAAGCTGGGTAAGATGACCATAGTCTATAACGGCAGTGCATAAGAGACTGAGACAAAAGGCCCCAAGTTTGATATCAAACTGGAATACTAGTGAATCTGAAGCTATTCTATGCTATCATTGTAGTTTTCTTTCTATTCATGTGTAAAACACAAAAGTAACTTTGGGAAGAAATGGATTTTTTTCACTTATAGGTTACAGCACATCTCTAAAGGAAATGAAGACAGGGACTTGAGTAGGAATTTCAAGCAGATGACAAGAGGAGTGTTGCTGGCTGGAGAGCTCAGACTCAGGCTCAGCTACCTTCCTCACCCAGCCCAGGACTATATGCCTAAGGAATAGCGTTTCCCCAAATGGTTGAACTACTCTACTACATTTACCAGTAATCAAGACAATCCTCTCAGGATACACACAGGCTGCTGTGATCTGGACAGATCTGTGATCTGGATTTCTTTACTGAGATTCCTTCCTCAAGTGACTCTAGACTGTTCCAATCAGACACTTAAAGCGACTTTCTAGTTTGAATGTAATTGATCCACATAAACTCAAAAGAAGTGGCACTATTAGGAGTTGTGTTCTTGTTGGAGAAAGTCTGTCACTGTGGAGGTAGGATTTGAGATCTCAGATATGCTCATGCCACACCCAGTGAGACAGAAAAATTCTTGTTGCCTGCAAGTCAACAAATAGGAATGTCAGCTCCATCTCCAGCACCATATCTGCCATATACTACCATGCCACACGATGATGATAATGGACTAAACCTCTTAATATGTAAGCCAGGCTCAATTACATGGTTTTCCTTTCTAAGACTCTCCATGGTCATGGTATCTCTTCACAGCAATAGAAAGCCTAACTGGGACAGCTAATATGTGAGGTATGGTATCACATAATTTCATCACAATAAAAAAATTGATGTTGGTGGCCATGTGGCTCAGGGGGTAAAGGCATTTGTTGCCAAACTTAAGGACTTGATCTGTCCTTGGTGAATCCCCCAGTGAAGTTCAAGAACTAATTCCTCACATGCTCTTCTATCCTCCATACATACTTTCATATGACCCTCCAATAAATAATGAAACATTTTAAAGAAAACAGAAGGAGTGATTGGGGTTTGCTGAATTTCTGTGTTTGATAATTTATTTTTACTAATAGTCAAGAGAGCCCTTGTCTCAATTAATGATCTAGTGCTCTAACTCATGAACTCTATTGATCCTGGGTAAATAAACCTTCAGATATAATCATTTCCCTGCCCACTCCTACCTTGACATTAGTTGAGTTCAAGGAGAATAGAGAGGTAGCATAAATATTGATTTTTTAGTGATTTTTAAATGTTGCCTTCTGATTATTCTGGCATGCACAAGTTAGAATTGTGAAATGAAGACATGTCAACAGCAAAAATTTAACTAAGAGCTTTTAAATGGTGGCTCATTTTTGAAAAGTTTCAGGGTAGGAAAGGTCCAAAGAAAAATGTTGGATGTGCTGATGGTGAACTTAAGAAAAAATGCAGTTGAGTCCAAATTTTTAACATTGTGTGACAACATTGTCATCTCCAAAATTTGTGTCCTAGAACCACAAATCGACTTACAAATTGAGACACTGGATTTTCCCCCAAAGCCTGAAATTTATGTTTTAAAGATGTTCATGGTTTTTTGTTGGGCTGAATTCAGAGTTACTGCGTGGGAGTGGTCATCCCTAAATTATCATGCACAAGAACAACATCAAGTGGATTTAGCAGGATGCATTCATGAATTGGGAGGGGGTGGGGTAATGGGAGGAGCTGTATGGAGGGGAGAAAGGTGGAAATAGTGTAAATACAGGACTCCTGGGTAACATTCCCAAAAAATGTTTTAAAAAGATTGGTTTCTCATTTAAGAGACTTTCCCCTTTTCAATGGAGGCAGAGGAGGTGTGAGTGGGGGAGTAGAAGGCAGGTGGAGAGAAGGAGGGCATGAAAACATTAGTGCACGAGTAAGATAAATGGAAAAACTTTAATTTAAAAACAATGTATTCTTTATAGATTTAAAAAATATTTTTGGTAGGTTGTTGAGGTCTAGCAGTTTTGTATTCAGAAATAGTTAAGTATTGTGTTTATTTATGCTGGAGAGTCATGACAATTTTTTGTTGTTTATAATTGGTTTTTGAGATAGGGTTTCTCTGTGTAGGTTTGGAGCCTGTCTGGAACCCACACTGTACACCAGGCTGGCCTCCCACTTGTAGAGATCCACTTGCCTCTGACTCCCAAGGGCTGGGACTTAAGGTGTGTGCCACCATTGCAAGCAAGATGACCATTCTGAACATAAGTGAGTACTTGTATGTGTAAGTGTATGTGTGTGTGTGTGAGAGAGAGAGAGAGAGAGAGAGAGAGAGAGAGAGAGAGAGAGAGAGAGAGAGAGAGGGAGGGAGGGAGGGAGGGAGGGAGGGAGGGAGGGAGAGGGAGAGGGAGGGAGGGAGAGGGAGAGGGAGGGAGGGAGAGGGAGAGGGAGAGGGAGAGGGAGAGGGAGAGGGAGAGGGAGAGGGAGAGGGAGAGGGAGAGAGAGAGAGAGAGAGAGAGAGAGAGAGAGAGAGAGAGAGAGGAGAGAGAGAGAGAGAGAGAGAACAGAGTCTGAAGAGACCATTTCAGTTCCCCCTGAACAAGTTGCTGTGAGCCTGGTGATTTGGGTGCTGAGATTCCAGCTCAGGTCTTTATCACCAGCCAGTACTGTTCTGTGCTGAGCCATGTCTCCAGCTCCTGTTTATTCTCTACAAAAATATTCTTTTGGTGTTTACTTATTTATGTTTGACTGTATATAAATATTGGCTGTGGAGACAAGAAGACAGCTGAAGGAATCCACTGTCTCATTCCATCCCATAGGTGCTGGGAAATGAACTCAGGTTGCCAGGTTTGCGGATATTTGACGTTACCCCTGAGCTATCTTACCAGCCTATAACATTGTCTTTCATTGTTACTATGACAGGTGATATCCACATCATTTTCTGTGCTAGGCCCTCTTGCATTTGGGTTGAATCCAGCTTTTCATAGGCCATCATCTTTGCACCACTTTTCCTGGGTTTGTTTTGCTACAGTTTTTCTTAGGATTGTGTGTGTGTGTGTGTGTGTGTGTGTGAGAGAGAGAGAGAGAGAGAGAGAGAGAGAGAGAGAGAGAGAGAGAGAGGGAGAGAGAGAGAGAGAGAGAGAGCGCCTATGTTATACATGTGGATGGGAGATCAGAAGACATCCCTCAGGAATTGATTCTCTCCTTCTACCACATAGGTCCCAGGGGTCAAATCCAAGGCATCAGGTTGTGGTAGCAAGCACCTTTACCAGCAGAGCCATCTCACCTACCCGAGAGTATTACCAATGCAGCTTCAACTCAGTTTTTTTGGAGTTTTTCTAGCTGCTAAAAGAGATTGAATCTAGGACATGACTCATTCTGCTCAAATGCTCTGCCACTGAAATATATTTCTCTGCAGAATTTGTACATTTACTTAAACAAAAGGGAATTATATATAAACAAACACATATATGTAGTACTGATTATTTAGAAGAGAATCATAAAGAGAACATACAGATGCAATTTTCTACATTAAAATATAAAAATACTATATATACTTATATAATACTATATTAAAACACCTAAAGTATCAATCTACTGATTTCCTTATGGGAGCACCATGTACTTTTTTTTAATACAGGGTATCACATTATAGCCCAGGCTAGCTAACTTAAACTTGCAGTGTAGACAATGTGGTCTTGAACTTTTGGTCTTCCAATCTTTACCACTGTCCTGCAGGGATTAGAACCACCTCTAGGCCTTGATGTGTGGTGGTGATGCATACTAGGCAAGTGCTCTCTCACTGAACTACATCTTCAACCCACAGCACCATCTGTTCTTATTTAATTAATAAATTTTGTAGTCTGACAACTTTGTACATATATATGATGCATTCTGGACAATTTTCCCCTCTCTCTTATTTCTCCCATCCCTGTCAGCTTCACTTTCCCCCTGCAAATCTCTTTCCCATATTCCTATTGTTCTGTGTCCTACAGACTTTCACTAGTGCCATCTGTGTGACTTTGGCTCTAGAATGGTCCATTAGAGCCTGTAGACTTAACAGTCAAGGCCTCTCTCTCTCTCCCAAGAACCTGTTTGGTTTCTATAGTTCAGCAGTAACTGGGAAGGTCTGTCTCTTCTCATGATGATCACTGTCATGGAGTAGCAGAGGTTGAATTTTGGTGGATGGAAGGATTATAGGAATTTGGTTTCTGTTGTTCCAGTGTCCCCAAGACAGATCTTGTGTATCCCAGGCTGATCTAAAATGGTCTAAGTAGCTTTGAACTTTCTCTTTGAATTTCTGCTCCTCCTGCCTCTACCCCCAGAGTTCTTGGATTATAGGGAGTTCACTGCCAATTTCACAAGGTGGTGGGGATGGAGCCAGGCTTTGTGACTGCTAAGCTATCACTTTGACATCTGAATCTGATCACTACTCCTAGATTTTCTTTCTTCTCAAATGAACAGTAACAGAAGTGGTCTCAAACAAAAACAAAATTCTAAAACAATATGTCAGTTGTATTGGTATGCATAATTCATACCCTTCAGGTTTTACCCATGTAATTTTAGAACATTCTCAGCACTTCAAAAAAGCTCTCCTGACATTTACAAGCAACTTATCAGAGGGAATTTAACACAGACACAGACATAGACACACACACACTCACAAACACACACCACTTCATATTAGCTTTCTATACATTCTTTGGTTGTGATTCAGAGCTGCCAGGGAACATTGCAGCCTTGAATCTCATTTTCTTCCTCTGTAAAACATGACCTTATAGAACTGTGTGGAGTGGCTGGTCAATTGGGACATACTAGACCCAGCCCCTCTCCCAAATTAATTTGACTACTCCGAATGACAACATTATTACATAGTAATGCCTAATGCCCAGAATACTCTCACACTTCTAGCAAGACCGATAGACAAGAAGACCCTCAATGATGAGTTAGAGGGAGATATAGCATGTGTGGGAGCCATAATTGGGGCAAAGTGACTTAATTTGTTAAAGAAACAGGTGAGGGCAGATTCTAATAGAATATTTTTTTTTGGCTGAGTTGAGTTTGGAAAACAATGAAGCATCATTCATGGAGGGACAAAAACATTCTCTAATGATCTGCATGAAGATGACACAATTCGGGCACTATTTCAGGTATTTTTTTAATGGAGCCACCCTAGTAAAGGGCGATTCGTACCAATGAATTTGCTTGAATTATTGATAAAATAAAAAGAAGAACCTTTAGTCTTCCTAAAATGTCAATGTTGTTTGTTGATTCTTCACAGAATGTTAACTCAAAGAAGGTCAAAACAAGATTGCATGTATGTTATGATCTGCCAAGGTGAACAGGAAACCAAAGTCCAGATGATACAGAGGTAATTCATCTACTGGATGGAGCCCTGACTCCACCATCTCCCCAGAGTATAAATACAGCAGGATGTGCACCCATCAGAACCTTGCAAAGAAGGGAAGACCTGCAAAGGGTAGCACACAGCTAGAAGGACAACACAGAGGGCACATTGTTAACAGAGAAGTAATGATGGACCTGATTTCAGTTCTCTCACTTGAATCCTGGGTCCTCCTGGCAATCAGTCTGGTGCTCCTATACCGGTGAGTAACCACCAAATTTCCCCCCCACTGTGTCCTCCTGATTGGGGTTATACTCAGACCTATAGTGTGGTATTGTCTGGTAGGTCAAAAATGATATCAGAAGCAGGGGCTGGAGCGATGGCTCAGTGTTTAAGAGCACTGACTGCTCTTCTAGAAGACCCAGATTTGAATCCCTGCATCCACAAGTGGCTCATAGTCATCTATAGCTACAGTTACATAAAATCTGACCCCCTTCACAGGAACTAAAATAAAATTGGAGAAAGTGATAGTAGAAGTTGAAAATAACTCTTGTAAAAACCAATTTTAAATCACATGGTTTTATTTATTTATGGTAGAAGCAGCACATGAGACAATGTAGGGGGGGTCAGAAGACAACTATAGGGAGTCAGTTCTCTCCTATAGTGTGTGTCCTGAGGGTCAAATTCAGGTTATCAATATGGAGTCATCTTGAAGATCGAAATGAGGTGACAACTGAGTTCACTGCATTTTTTTCGATAGAATGAGAGATCAAACAATGAGCCTATATCTGCTAGTCAAGAACTCTCCTGAGCTATAGCCCCAGTTATATATCATTTAAAGTTCATGTTCATGTTATGCAGATCTACTGGGCACACACACACCACACACACACACACACCACACACACACACACATTTTCAACTCCCTCTTGCTGATGCAAGGAGGTTTTCTATTAAGATTTACTCTTGCTATGATCTGGTTGACTTTCAATTTACCCCTTGTCTACCAGAGCTAAGTAGAAACAGATGTGAAAAGTAACTGCCATGGACACTGGGCCCCTCACACTTTCCCTAGGCTTTGGGAACTGGAGGAACAGCCAAGTTGTTAATTTCTTTCATTATTTGGTTTTGGTCATGTTTATCTCCTGTCTTCTGTATGTATTATCACAAGGCTTTCTCTTTCACTTTATAGATTTGGGACTCATAAGCATGATGCTTTTAAGAAACAGGGAATTCCTGGACCCAAACCTCTGCCATTTGTAGGAACTGTGCTTAATTACTACAAGGTGAGTGTTCACTGAACTCCACTTGTGGCTGACCCTGATGGCCAATAATGGTTTAGTTATATTTAATGCTCCTTGGGAAGAAACTCTGAGACTATAGATCCTCATACTGGGTGTTCTCATGATACTAGAGATTGTTCAGTGGTTTCTTGGGGCTTGTTGCCAATTTAAAACTATCAAAAATATCAAGTGTGGGGGAAGAGAAAGCTTATAGTATGTATGCATGTATTTGTATGTTTGATAGTGCTCATTCTGCGCAGGGCATATATGTGGATAGATGTGCATGGAGAAGCTCAAGGTTTACATTGGATATCTTCTTGATAGCTCTTCACTTTGTACACTGAGGCATGGTCTCTCAGTTGAACCCAGATCTCCCTGACTTGACTGGTTTAGATAGCCAGCTTTCTCCAGGGATCCTGTGTCTCTGCCTCCTGCAGGTATGGACTACTGGTAGGCTTTATCCCTGCCTGGCATTTACACAGACACTGGGGATTCAAGCTCTGTTTTAGGGTGTATGTTTTTCCCACTGAACCATCTCCACAGTTCCCATTGCCAAAGTTCCTCCTATTTATTAATTTTGGGGTGAGCATGTATGTGTGTACCCTGGCATACAAACATAGAGAGGACAGAGTGTGGGAGTCAGTTTCTATCTCACAAGATGAGTCCTAGGGATAGGGCTCAGGTTATCAGCATTGGTGATAAGTGTCTTTTCTTTGGGAGTCATCTCACTGGCCCTAATGTCAGTTTATTGAGCATCAGGTTTGCCTACGTAAAATGCACATAATTCAGCCCATTTAATATTGGTATTTGTGACATGATGCTCAAACTTTGTGAACAAGAAGAAGTTCATTTCAGACCCAGTGTAGGTTCTGGAAAGGCACTGCTATATTTAATTGAAGAAAATCAAGAAGGGGTTTCTAGGTTCTAGGACACTGACCTGTATGCAATAGATTAAAATTCTCTTCTTCATGATAAATGTTGCCCATAAGCAACATTTT
This sequence comes from Phyllotis vaccarum, assembly GCA_033318265.1. NCBI lineage: Eukaryota > Metazoa > Chordata > Mammalia > Rodentia > Cricetidae > Phyllotis > Phyllotis vaccarum. The sequence goes on along the minus strand of JARWLC010000017.1, from coordinate 74,963,212 downwards.
CCCCAGATATTACTGATGTCAGCTTATCACAGATCTACATACACACCTTTGTGGGACTTTTCATCTACCCAGGATCTCTGTATATTCATTAAACCCCTGCAGTTATTTCCATGGCTCTTTCCCCAGCATTCACTATTAATGGCCTGTCTGGATTCTTAAGAACTACAATATTTTGTTTTCTTCTGTTCCTGTAGGAACTGGTGTCCAGGCTAATGATTGCTTCTCTTAGAAAGATTTTTAAGCATATACATGTGGATTTGTTAACATGAGTGCAGTCAGAGGCCAGAAAAGGGCATGGATCCCCTGGAGCCTGAGTTCCAGATAGCTGTGAGGTGTTGGGTATGGGTGCTAGCCAGGGAACTTGGATCCTTTGCAAGATCAGAAAGTGCTCTTAACTGCTGAGTTACATCTCCAGCTCTGATGATCAATTTTTTAAACTTTTTTTTGTATTTGTGGAACTGTGAATAAAATACAGAGCCTATCCTATGACATGTCAGGCAAGTGCTCTAACAGGTAAATTTACCTATAGCTGCTTCTCTTCCTTTAGAGGCAGCATCCTATGGAGGAGTTTGAGCAGCCAGTGAGTACCTGAGAAAGGATGGTGGCTCCAATCACCTCAGACACTTGACTACACAACACATTTTTATATTTCTTTTAAAGATTTGTTAAAGGAAAAACCACTAGGAAAAGGGTGGTTTAACAAAATTACTAGTAACTTCAATAATAAGCATGTAATGTGTCACATTTAAGTTTAGGTGAATCATTTGTGACTAACTTGCTTTGACACGAAGCCCATCATCAGTCCACTGCAGACATTCCCAAGCTCACATACAGAGATTGGGGGCAAAGCATGTGCTGCTGTCTGCTTCAGGGTTTTCTTTCTAAAGTTTTTATGCTTCCCCTTCACACTTTAAAAAACAGCTCATTAATATTGAATATTATTAATAACAATTATAATTATTATGAATATATTATTATTATTATTATTATTATATGGTATGTGTATTTGGGGATGTGCACATATGCCTGTCTATGAGTGTCCATGCAGAGTCCACAAGAAAGTAATAGTTTTCCTGCTTTTACCTGTAGGGGATGCATTGTTTCATAGTAAATAATTGTCCTGCCCACTGGTTTAATAAAAAGCACTGATTTGTCAAAGGCAGGCAGGAAGTGTGGGTGGGGCTACCAGACTAAGAAAACTCTTGAGAACAGGAAGCACAGGCAGACCACCAGAGAGAACACCAGAGAGAAGCCAGAAGAAGCAGAGGACAACCATGCTGCTGTGAGAAAAGGTACTAAACCCCATAGCTGAACAGATTAAGAGTCATGGGTTAGATGAAGGTGAGAGAGGTAGCAAGTGATATGCCTGAGCCTTAGGCTTATCAGCTGAAAACTAATGAAAGCGTCTGTGTGTCTCTGAGTGTCTGCGGGTCTGTGGTTCCTTAACCTTGAGGTTAGGCCCAAAAGTCCAGGCCAGAAACCTCCAACTACATTTACCCACTGAGCCATCTTGCTGATACCTCTTCAAACATTTATGAAGAACTTTTTTTTTCAGAAACAATAAACCTCATTTGATGGGATTTCAAGATTTGGTTCCCAGTCTACAGAAGAGTATATATGTACAGGGCAGTAATGGATTTCATGCATTTCTTTCCAGGGTATATGGAAATTTGATACTGAGTGCCATAAAAAGTATGGAAAAATATGGGGGTGAGTATTCTGGAAAGTACCATGGAGGTAATTCTTTTTTATAAAGGATGTCCTTTACCTGTACAAGAACAATGTCAAGCCAGAATCATAGTAATGCACCTATCTGTTGTAAAGGGGATCTTATGTGCCATTACACGCCATGGTTCACAGGTATAATTATCTTGAGCACTCCTGTGGCTTTTTGGCAGGCTTTGATGTTCCATGAACTTTGGGCCAAGTGTGTGTGTATTTGTGCATTTTATCTTATTTGAGACAGTTTCTCAGTGTAACAGTCCTGGCTGTCCTGGAAGTCCCTTTGTTGACCAGGATGTCTTCCAAGTCACAGAGATATATCTGCTTCTTCCCCTGACAGCTGGGATTAAAGACATTGGCCACGACACCAACAGGGCCATGTGTTTTATTAAGTGTCCTCACCTTTTTTCCCTTTCCTTACATGAAATTCACTGTTTCCTGCCTCACAGGCGGGGGCATTAGGAGTTGGGTGCCAGATGGGGTTACACAAGTGTGTGATACTTTCTTTGCCATATTCACTCATTTCCCTCTGGAAGCTAACTTCACTCCTTCACCTCCATGTGGACTTTAAAATGTTTTGAAAGCAGGGATTGGAGGACATAGATAAGTTCTTGTAAATGACTTATGCGTAGCATTAAAAATTCCTTAACAAATGTGGAGATTTTTCTATTGTTGCTTATATTTTGTTTCCAATAAAGGGTGTTTATTCCTTTCTGGAGGGGACATGTGCCATGGTGCACAGATGTAGATCACAGGAAACTTGTGGCAGTTGCCTCTCTATTTCCAGTGGTTTAATTTAAGCTCAGGTGACAAGGCTTGCTACATGGGTCTTCATCTGATGAGCTCACTTGCCGGCCCCTGCCAAGATTATTTTCTCGAAGATCAGACTGGCCTCCCACTCACAGAGATCCTCCTGTCTCTGCCTCCTGAGTTCTGATTTTTTTTACTAGTTTTGTGTGTCTGTGTGTTCCATCAACTATTTTTTTATTGCATGTGTTTATTTATCAAACAGGGACATGTGTTCCATTGCACACATGTAAATGTCAGAGGACAACTGTAGCAGTCAGTTCTCTCATCCACCTTGTAGGTTCCAAGAATTGAACTGCTGTTCATTGAACCATTTTGTTCTCCCGTCCCAGGAGCTAGCCCTGTGTAAACCCTCAGGCAGTCTCAGGGCCTGGATCTTCCTGCTGGAATAGTGACAGTCAAATTATGCCAGGGCTTGTGGAGGTGATCCTAGGATAAGCATCAAGGATAAGCAAAGCATCCCACCATAGAAAAATGAGCTCCAAAAGGTCAGTTCATGCACTAGAGATAGACCCTGGTTCCACCTCCAGGGACAACTCAAATTTGGTTTACTGTGATAACAATTTGTCCATCTTAATGATTTTCTCAAAGAACCAGTTCTTTGTTTCATTGATTTTTTGCATTTTCTCTTTGTTTCTGTTTTATTCTTTTCAGCCCTCAGTTTGATTTTTTTCTGACATCTTTTCCCAAGTGAGTTTGCTTCTTTTTGTTCTAGAGCTTTCCCATATGCTGTTCAGTCACTAGAGTGAGATTTCTCTAATTTCTTTATGTAGGCTCTTAGTTCTATGACTCTATAATCTACAAGTTCTACTCCATCTCCCAAACACAGCCATCCATGACTGCATCAGATTATAGAGCTGAGGTCTCAGGGGATAATATATTTTATTTTTAAAATTAATTTTTAAATTTAAATTTTAAATTTATAAGGGTCTTGTTTTTACTTGAATTATTTAGTATTGATACTAATACTTTAAGAGTTTATTTTTACTTTATTAACTATTATGTATTTATTTTATGCTTTTTGGTATTTTGCATGCATGTATGTGTGAGGGTGTCAGAATTCCTAAGCTGGAGTTACAGACAGGCGTTCCATGTGGGTGCTGAGAATTGAGCCTTGGTCCTCTGGAAGAAGAACCAGTGCTCTTAAGCCCCAAGCCATCTCTCTAGCCCCAATAATTTATTTTTAAACATCTATTTCTATTATTCTTAATTGTGTGTGTGTGTGTCTCTGTGTGTGTGTGTCTGTGTGTGTGTGTGTGTGTGTGTGTGTGTGTGTGTGTGTGTGTGTGTGTGTACATGAGTACTGATGCTCATGAAGGCCAGAGGCATTAGATCAGGGCCCCTGGAGCTGTGGTTATAGGTGGTTTTGAGCCACTCAACATGAGTGCTAGGAACAAAACTCAGGTCTGCTACAAGAAAAATATGTTCTCTTAAAACTGGTGCCATCAGTCCAGCCCCTTGAAATATTTTAGATATGCAAAACTCACAGAAAATGGTATAAGCAACTCTCACATGTATACCTCTAGACTTAAAAATTCCATTTGTTATTTCTAATTATGATGTCTTTAGGAAACGTTATTAGGTGTTTTGTTTTACATGGGATTCTCAAATAAGAACGTCACTCCAGAACTGAATTTTAGGCTCTCTGGCAGCAGGGAGGAACAGTTTCTGTGAACTGAATGTAGAACCTCAGATTAGAAGTATATTTACCAATTGTAAACAAGGGCTGTGCTAAGGGAACAGCAAGTTTTTCATATCAAAGCCAATTTGATTTACTCTGTGCTCTCAAAAGAAAATATCACACTCCTGAAATTTCAATCTATATTGTGCATTATTTGCAATATCCAATAATCTAATAATTAAAGAACCAATTCAAGTACCCAATAATTTGAGTGTGCCTGGATAGTCTTGTGACTGAAGTCATGCAAAAGACAGAAAACTCCTTCAGAAAACAACTCTGTAAATGATAAAAATAATCTCTGTTCTTCACTATAATTTCTTCAAGGTCTAGGTACCTTCAATAAACAACTAATACATTCTGGCACTTCCTTAGATACAGTGAAAACAACATTTTTATTCAAATGTTTGCCCTACATACAATGACTCTACTAGATTCTCACTAGAAACTACTTTGTTTTGAAGTGACTCCCTGAGTCTTGAATGTCCTCACCTGCCACTTTACAAAGACTCCACTGTATCTGGATCAGACTCCTGAAGTCAGACTGGGAACTCCTGGAACAATGTGTTGTATAATCATAGTGACAGTCATGTAACATGAGAATCAAAGCCTGGATTTGGGTCTCCCACTTCAGAACCTGGTTTGGGGTAATCAGCTATTTTTCCACACAGCTTGTTTGATGGTCAAACACCATTGTTTGCTGTCATGGACGTAGAGATGATCAAGAATGTCCTAGTGAAGGAATTCCATACTGTCTTCACAAACCGACGAGTAGGTAACATTTATTTTATATTTAAGATTTTAAAGATTCTTTTATTATTTGTGTGTCTATATGAGTGAATGCCATATATGTATAGGTTCCAGTAAAGATCAGAAAAGGGTGTGAGATCCCCTGAATCTGGCATTTTAAGAAATTTTGATTGGTCTGGTATGAGTGCTGAGAACTGAAGCTGGGTCATCAAGAAGTGCAACAACACCCTTAATTGTTGAGACAGTTCTCCAGCCTCCTCTGATCTCTCAGTGGATAAAGGACCTGAGTTTGGATCCCCAGCATCCACATAAAAGCAGCATTCATGTGATACTTCTGAGCAGTGTTTGGAAATAAAGAGATCACAGGGATTTGCTGGCTAACTACTCTAACCAAATAAAGGCCTCTAGTTTCAGTCAGGGACACTGCCTCTAAAATGCAGTAGAGAGTTATAGAGGAAGAAGCCAGAACACTGGTCCCCAATGAGCCCACTCTAGCCTTCACACACACGCACATGCACACACACACACACACACACACACACACACACAGACACACACACACATACACACATGCACACACACACCCTCATATCAAAACATCCCTTTTAACTTCACTTATGATGTGAATACTGAGCTACAAAACTTGTCTGATGCAAAATTAAATTTCTATATGTCCCCAAGATATTTACCTCCTGCATAGCTGTGGAGAATCTACTACACAGTGTTCCTATCCTCTACACAACTCCTGGAACTAATTTTCAAGCTGTAGAGAGATTTACATTTGGAAGTATCCTGAAATATAAAAGTTTGAAACCACACAGGCAGCCCACCGAGCCCCTGATTTCTTATGGGCTGTGAGGAAATTCTGACTTTTACATCTAGCATGAAGCTTTATTGCGGTAATATATTGCTGGTAATCTAATAAAGATTGCCTTAAGATCAGGGGACAGAGCCAACCACGGAGTTAGCCAAGAGGTCAGACAGTGGTGACCTGTAATCATAGCACTCAGAAGGCAGAAACTGAAATTGGTCCAGATCTCTGTGTGCTCAAGGACACACTTGGTTACATGAGATTAATTCAGTCCAGAATAGAAAGAGGCAGTGGTGGCACACACCTTTAATCCCAGCACTTGGGATCCCATGCCTCTGCCCAAGTACTTGGGAATTGCACATGCCTTTAATCCTAGCACTCTGAGGGTTAAAAAGGAAGTGATATGACTGAACAGAGAAAGGAATATAAGGCAGGAGGAGACAAGAGTTGCCTCCCCTTCCATTTTGGCCTGTGATTCCCTTTGCTTCCCAATTCAGTCTGAGGATTCATACAATCAGGTTCTTCCTCTTTTAGCTGAGGAGTGGTATAGGGGAGAAGTGGCTGTGGCTTGTCCTCTGTCTCTCTGGTCCTTTAGCATTTGCCCAATTTCTGGGTATGAGTTTACTATAAAACCAAGTAGGATTCATGCAACACTTAACACGTAGTAAACAGTAATTTTTTGCTATGTGGTAAACACAATTTATATCTTTTTTTGACTCTAGCCTATTGGCCCAGTGGGAATTATGAGTAAAGCCATCTCTGTAGCTAAGGATGAGGAGTGGAAGAGAATTCGAGCCTTGCTGTCTCCCACCTTCACCAGCGGAAAACTCAAAGAGGTGACTAAAAGGACTTCTAGTTGAAATGTTTGTGTGAGTTACATCTCCCCACCTAACTATGGATGCCTTTGTGCTTGTGCTTAGATGTTCCCAATCACTGAACACTGTGGAAATATTTTGGTAAAACACTTGAGAAGAGAGGCAGAGAAAGGCAAGCCTGTCTCCACTAAAGAGTAAGTAGAGGTCCATCTACTGTGGTTCCAGAGAGGAAGAGTAACTGGGGCAGAAGGGTCATCCTGTGTGTCTCACATGGTCCATCTGTTCCTTCTTCCTTTTAGATACCAGATGACAAAATATCTCAGTGAAAAATAAACAGTCTACTATCATGGTCACAAGTGTAGGGGTAGGCAGAATGGGAAGGTGCTTGGTCAATATTGAGATAATTTTGCCTGCCTTGCCCATGAATATGATTTTTCAGGCTCCTAGATGCATGTGTTAAATTTCAATGTCTCTCTCTCCTTAGAGTGTTTGGGGCCTATAGCATGGATGTGATCATAAGCACAGCACTTGGTGTGGGTGTCGATTCCCTCCTCAACCCAAAGAACCCTTTTGTGGAAAAGGCCAGGAAACTCATAAAATTTGATTTTTTTGACCCATTATTCATGTCAGTAGGTATGTATGATGGTTCTGTCTTTTGAACCACTGATCATGTCTGTGGCCATGTTTGTCAGATAAACCTTTCTCTTCCATTATTAACAAAAGTAACAGCTCTATGGTGTGTAATTCACCTGGCATGGAATTCCCAATCTTATTGGACTTACTAAAATGCACAATCCAATAGTTTTAGTGCATTTAAGGACATGTCTTCCCCTACTTTTGTTTTAAAACATCATTATTCTTTTACACAAGGTCTCACTGTATAGCTTCACATGGGCTGAAAGTTGCTGGCCTTGAACTCACTCACAGTGAACTGCCTAACTCTACCTCCTGAGTGCTGGGATTAAAGGTGTAAACTACCACTCTTGGCTTTGTTTTAAAATTATTTTCTTTATCCTTTGACAGTATCACAAAGGTACACAATCTTTCTGGATTATACTCACCCCTAACTCTTATCTCCTACTTCCCTCAGGTCACCTAACACATCCTAAGTTATGCATGTTCCTATTTTTTCAATCACTCAATGAGTCCCATCAGTGCTGCCTGCTAGGAGGCTGAAAGACATGATTGGTGTGATCTCATGCAGGTGTCCAGTTCATGAGTGGGCCATACCATGTCCAGGATATGGTATGTCACGACACCCTACCCTGGTTCTTATTTTGTTCACATATCCTCTTTCATGATGTCCCTTGAGTCTTGAGTGGCAGGGGTGCTGAGATAGATGCTCCATGTAGGGCTCAGCAGTCAATAGTCACTGATCTTCAGCCCTTTGATCTCTTAGGAGTCTGCCTTGACTGATTGTCCACATGGCCCATTACCAATGTCAACTGTAGAGTACTTTGTTCTAGGAACATTGCACATTTGCACATCATTTTTCAGGCAGCCTTGACCTAAGCAACCAACAATTCTCTTTCTCTGTATTTACATAGTCTGGGTATTTCACATCAATGGGATCAAAGAGTAATCAGTACTGTGACAAGCCTCTATCGTTTAGCACACTATTAAATGAAATAAGTGTCATTATCACCTCTGTCTATGAATGAACAATATTCTATATTCATTGTGGACACGAAGTTGGTATTACATGTTTGCCATGAATTTTGTTGCTATGTGGATTTGCATACAAAGTTGTGTTTAAATATTTTATGTTTTGGAGGCATACATTCAGAATCATTATTTTGAGTCACAGATAATCCCATTTTAACAATTAACAACTGAGCATACATTTTCCCACAGTAGCCGCATCATTTTTATATGTCTTCTAAAATGCAGGAGAAGTTCAGGTTCTCCATACTCCAACCAGGACTTGACTCCCCAATGACTTTGACCACGACCACATAGTGGATATGCTGTGGGCTGCACCTGTGGTTTAAGTTAGCATTTCCATAGTTCTAATGCAATTGAAAATCCAAGTTAGATTGTTAATGTCTACTTTTAGATCATATCTCTTACTGAATGTGGGAATATAATAAAAGATTCAGAGATATCAGAGGGATCTACCTACAGTCAGTCTAGGAGGATCATAGAGTGGTGATTCACACCTTTAATCACAGCACAGAGAGTATCCCAGGAGTGGTGACCTACACCCTTAATCCAAACTGAGTTCGAGGTCATCTTAGTTTACAGAAGGAGTTCTCCTAAGCAGGCAATGGTGGGGCCATGCCTTAACTGAGTGAAGGGAGTATTTAAGGCATGCATAGAAAGACAGAGAGGTAGGAAGAAGAGCTGAGGAAGCTGAAAGACATCTGGGTAAGATCTGACTGTGGTGTTTACTCTCTCTAATATCTCCAACTTTCCCAGATATCTGGCCTTGAGTTTCCTTTATTCATGCAACAGCTGAATTGCTTTAACATTTTTAAAGATTGATTTATTTTTATTTTATGTGTATGGGTGTTTTATATGCACATGCATGTACCACATTCATGAAAGCCTGCTGAGGCCATAAGAGGTCATTGAAACTCTGGAACTGGAATTGGTTGACAACAGCCCTGTGAGTGCTGATACTCAAACTAGGGTCCTCTATAGAGTAGCCAGAGATAAGGAATGAGTAAGTATTTTATCAGTGAATCATCTCCCCAGCCATGGAGTTAGTTGCTTTACATTTTTATTTTGTAATGTAATACTTGATTATTTGAGATTTTTAAATTAAGGCTGAAAGCCTATGGTCAAACTTTATTTGGACCACAAGAACACAAATAATGACAGAGGACTTCTTATTGATTAGGAATGCTTTTCACTCAGTTCAGGCTGCTTCCCAACTACCTCTTATAACTTAAATTAACCTATTTCTACTGAACAATATGGCACATTACTTCTCCTCCATACACTACATCTGACTCTCCATTCCCTCTTCCAACCCCTCCCCATGTCTTGCTAGTGATTCATTCCCACCTGTCTTCTTCCCATGGTTCCTCTCTCCTTCCAGAAGTCCCGCCTATACTCTCCTGACTAGCTATTGGCCACTCAGCTCTTTATTAAACCAATCATAAGATGCCTTGGCAGAGACACATCTTCAAAATGTACTAAAGAGTATTCCACAATGTACACCTCTCTGTGCCTTTTCTCCACACGATCTTGGTCTATCTTTTTTTCATACACTCTTGAGACATTTTCTATTCTTTGATGCTTGGAGGAGATCCCATAATGTCAATCATATGTGGCAAGTTCTCCATCAAGTATATCTCAATAAAATTTATAGTATCCTTTTTTACCTTACTTAGTAAAGTGTATTGATTAATTTGCACATACCTCTGACTTTCCTGGTGATAGTTTTGCTTATATCATGCCAGTTGAGAAATAAATGCTATCTTGGCTGTTTCTTCATTATTTATTTATTATGAGTGGGCATGTGCATATGCCTTGGTGTTTGTGTGGCATGTGGAGATCAGAGGACAACTGACAGTCATTGGTTCTCTCCTCCTACAGTGTGGGAAGCAGGCATCAAGCTCAGGTTGTCAGACTTGTCTGCAGGACTCTTTAGCTGTTGAACCATGTAAAGGGCCCTATATGTACTTTCTGGATCCATATCAACTGCAGGAGCAGAGTAAAATTCAAGGATGTGATTGATGTGTTCCTTTGGATACTCCAAAGTGCAGAAGAAGCATTATGATGGTGACCCAGTGTGAGCAAGTTCACAGGGAATGGCTTCTGGTTGAGACAACATGATTGATTCATTGGATTTCTTCAAGATTTTCTTAAATGAAACTTGCATTTCCATTAAAATGTATTTTTTTCCATTCCTTTCCAGTACTCTTTCCATTTCTCATGCCACTATATGAGATGTTAAATGTCTCCCTGTTCTCAAAGGATTCTATAGCATTTTTCAAAGAATTTGTGGACAGAATGAGGGAAAATCGCCTGGATTCTAACCAGAAGGTAAGAAGCAGGAGTCTTGTGAGAGGTCCAGGATTTGATAATATGTTGGACTGTGAACATGTGAGCTGTGCTTTCCTTCAGCTGTCACTACAGGAGAATAGGGAAGGACAAATGGAGGGAGGGAGAGAGAGAGAGAGAGAGAGAGAGAGAGAGAGAGAGAGAGAGAGAGAGAGAGAGAGAGAGAGAGAGAGAGAGAGAGAGAATATTTTTATTTCTTGGAGAGAAGAAGTTGGAGTTTTGAAAGATCAATTGAGAATAAGCCAGCAATTAACCCTTAATACTAGGAATGACATCTGTGCTCTGCTAAGGGGTTGGAATTTTCCTTAAAGGTACAAGATCTGCAGGAGAACAAGATGACAAAATCCCCAGCAGGTGATAGAAACCTCTTCTGCCCACCCCTTACTGATTAACTATTGGAAATTGATGGCTGCAGAGGGAGAGTGTGGCCACCAGCTGGTTTCCATGCACCAGGATGGTCAGGCACATTTGGGAAGAACCAGTTGGACTCAGTGGGCTATTACAAAAGAGGAGGTCATGAAGTCAGGAGGAAGAAATGCTACAAGGAACATAGAAGGAATCAAATGGAGGAAATGGTGGGGGGATATGATCATGTCTCATTGTATAAAATTCTGTAAGAATAAATAAAAATGATTAAAAGGAGGAAATACCATTTTCATCTTCTTCAAAAACATTTTTTTTTTAAAATTCCAAGTTATGGTTTAAAATCATGTCTATTGTAATTTGTTGTAAGAGTGGTTGATATGGCAGCTGGAGGTCTTCCTGGTTTAGCCCTAATGCTTTATCTCTTTGATGACTCAAGAAACACAAGCTACATTTGAGAATTTAAGGGAACTACATCCTTACAAAAAATATTAAGCTTCTGCTATCATCACCTCTGACCTCTGACCTTACCATTGACCTTCTATTTTTAAAACTTTTTTTTCTACTTCCAGCACAGAGTGGATTTTCTTCAGCTGATGATGGGCACTCATAAAAATTTCAAAGACAAAGAGTCTCATAAAGGTAACCAAGGACTCCCTGGTCTATGAGCAAGGAAGCTCTCAGGTAGTGGTCAGTTTTCTCAGAAAATGTGTGGGGAGGATTTATAGTAGAAACACACCCCTACTGAGTTGCTAAAGGAAGGGCATGGCTTATCATCTACATGGAATTTTCTGGAAACAAATGGGCACAAGTTTTGTTCCAGACATGAAGGGTAGCCTTGATGGAAATCTTCAGTGGTCCCTATGTGTTACCTTCTCTACCAGAATGAGTGGCATCTGGGATAAGTCTCTTGTACAAATACTCTAGTTATCTTCATCCTTTTACACACTTAATAATAATCACAGATTTTGTCTACTTCAGGTGGCATATGCATCTGTGTCCATGAGTATGTTTACATGTGTACACCTCTAGGTGTGTGAATGTGTGTCAGTTTCAGAGGAAAGCACCAAGTGTCTTCCTCAGTCACTATCAGCATTAGTTCCTCCAGAAAGGGTCTCTTATTAAACCTGGAGCTAGGTTGACATCTAGCAGGCAGAGCCCATTGATCCACACAGTTGTGGTTACAGGCATTATCACACTTGGATTTTTACATGGGACTAGGGATTCAAACTCAGGTCCTCATACTTGTGCAGCAACTGCTCTTGCCCATTGAGCCACCTCTCTAGCCTCACATCTATGTTTATGTTTAATTTAAAATCATTATCACTATCATGGTTGCAAAACAATGACATCCCAACTCCAGACATACTTCTACATGTGTAGCTAATGTAAAGGAATTCTTCTAATCTAACATATTTGCTTATTTCTAGTACATTCAATTGCTTATTTATAGCAATATGACCTTCTAGGCCCACAAATTTGCTTTTTAAAGTTATCATACTTTTTGTAATAGAAATTCTCTTCCATCTGTCTACTTGAAACCCTCTCATGTGATCAGCTAATGTCTTATTCTTCTATATCTTCTCCTACTTTTGAGGGTGGGTCTCATGTAGCCCAGGCTGCCATCTCATTCATGGAGTTTCTGAGAATGTCCTTTTAACTTCTATGTTATCATGCCTAATTTATACAGTGCCTGGGTTTGAACCCATGGCCTTATGAATGCCAGGACAGCTCTCTACATACTGATCTACATATCATCAGCCCTCTGTTTCAATTTTGATTGATAAAATAGAAATTTGAGGTTAGGATAGACCCTGGAAGTAGATTGGTGCTGCCAGGAGCAGACCTGTTTCACTGTCCAGAAAAGTCTACGTTCTTAAAATATTGTAAATGTCAAATTCTGTAGGTACTTGAAATGTTTGAAGATTACTTATCTAATTGAAATATATCTTTGTATACCTACAAAAACCTAACTAACATGACTATAAGTTTGGTTATCACAATGACTATTAAATCTGCATTTAATTACATATTACAATTTTAAAGGAATTGCATAAATATATCTTAAACAAGAGTAGAAATATACATAGAGTATAATAAAATTTACCTCATATTTGTATCAATAAACCAAAATCCATACCAACATAAAATATTTTGAGATTAATAGCTGATTTTTTGGATTAAAGTAAATTCAGTAATCTTTATTTTAAAATCATTCCTATATCAATTCACTCCTTTGTTCTTAGATACTGACTATGTTCACTAACCATTTTAATGAAAACAAACATTTATAAACATTATTTTGGAAATTTGAGCATAACTTTCTATTACTACTTCCTGCTGAATGAGGGGCACTGGCAATATTATGAAGGTCCTGAGCCTGATTCATCTTAGTCTGCAGCATTGAAGCTGATGTGGCTATCTGTTCCCATAAGAGATTTTTTTTCAGGAGTTGATGACACCATATTAGCCTAGAAGTTTCCCACAGGTTCTCATCTTCTTTGGAAACAAAAGCAGAACCTCTTTTCCAAAGCTACATATTCTTAGACACAAATTTCAATGTCAAGATACTTTATATATATATATATATATATATATATATATATATATATATATAATGTTTGTTTAACTGAGCACCCTTTGCAATCAAATGTATTTGCAATTAGCTCATTAACCGTTAAATACATAAAAGAAAACACAATAATAACCTCAGTCCAGACTCTTTATTTATTTTCTGTCTTTACATGGTTTATTATATTTTTATTACTCTATTTCTCTTTTTCAAAGAACTTTTTCTACCTTCTTTCTTTTCTCTCCTAGTCTACATATTACATATTCTTTTTCACATACATGTAACTCATTTAGAGGTTTTCTTCATATGTCTGTTTTATCGTGTATTCTTAATCATTTTCTATCCAGAAGAGCTTTTGAAATGCTAGACTGTAAAGCACTGCTTTGACTAGTGACTTCATCCTGCTCAGTTTTTCAACATGGTGGAGGCACAATAGCCACAGTTATATTTCCAGTTCTAAGAAGCAATATTAAATATTGCAGAGCTGTTTACTACCCCTACTCTGAGGAATCTTAGAGTCCACACTGCACTGCAGCCTGGCACTCATGCACTCCATTTAAGTATTTGCCAATGGAGTCTCTTAAAAAGCCACAGTTTTTGCCACTAATGCAGAATCAGGAAGCCTCTCTTAAAGGAGTTGCACCTCTACTTTTGATTAGACAGAAAATAGAAGAGATGTGGGATATCTTTGTGTATGCTTTGATTATCATTCTTTAATAAAGACACTGTTTTGGACTACGGCAGGCATCTTAGAAATAGGTGGGGAAATTGGAGCTTAGATGGGAAAGGAAGACAGAGTCAGGAGAGATGCCATCCAACTGCCCAAGAATCAACATGCAGAAGTAACACAGGTAAGGTACAGGCCTCATGACAGGTCAGACTAATAGAAATGGGTTGAATTAAGATGCAGGAGCTAACTAGCAATATGCCAGAGCCATAGGCCAAACAGAATGAAATTAATAAAAGAATTGGAACCATTATTGGGGGCTAAGCAGCAAGTCTGGACCACAGCGCTAGACAGTCTAGGACTGCAGACTATCTGTTGGTCTGAACCACCAGCCAGATGGGCCAGAAACTTCTTGTGTCATACATGTCTTGAAGTTGCCCACTGATGATGATGAGGAACAGGACTAAACCATGGGACAGCCTGGCTGAATCAATCTTCCCCTTTTTTGTCTGTGTCACATGGATGTCATGGTGATAACTGTCCGAGGGTGTCTGAATGGCTTCTCTATATTTATCTCTAAAGAAACAAAAACTTGATTTTATTTTCTCTGCAACTCTTTTGTAGTAGTCTACCCTGACCTGACTTTCTTGAAATATTTCTTTTTTACTTTCAGCTCTGTCTAACATGGAGATCATAGCCCAGTCAATTATTTTTATTTTTGCTGGCTATGAAACCACCACCAGAACTTTTGACTTTATCTTGCATTTACTGTCTACTCACCCTGATGTCCAGAAGAAACTGCAGGAGGAAATTGATGCAGCTATACCCAATAAGGTGAACAGATGTTTCTTGGAATAGGAAGAAAAATAGACACCAGCAATGGCATGTGTGTGTGTGTGTGTGTGTGTGTGTGTGTGTGTGTGTGTGTGTGTGTGCGCGCGCATGTATGTGTGTGTGTGTGTGTATGAGAAAGAGAGGAGAGTCTGTGTGCATGTCTGTGTGAGCATGTGTGTGTATGTCATATACCTACACTGTGTATTACTTTAAATCACTCTCCACCATGGTTTTAGATAGCTTGTCTCACTCAATCTAGCACTTATCAATTTGGCTGTGCTGTCTGGCCATCTGGAGCTTATCAGTTTGGCTATGCTGTCTGGCCAAAGATCACCAGGCATTCCCTATCTCTGCTTCTTCCACTGCTGGGATTATAAGTGTGTGCCACTCTGTCTGGCATTATAAATGATGTGTATCTGAACTTAAGTTTGCATAGTAGACAACACTTTAATAAGTGAAACATCTTCCAAGCCCCAAGTGGTGAATTGTTATTCTAACCACTTTATAAAAGGCTGGATATATGACACAATGATTAATAGCACAGGCTGATCTTTTAGAGAATCCATTCTGGATTGCTTCCCAGCACCCAAATGACAGCTCCCAACTGTCTGTAATTCAAATTACAAGGGATCTGACACCTGCTGTTGAATTCTGTTGCACTTCACTCATGGGGCACATGTACATATCATATCACCTCCACACATAAAGTAAAATAATTTTAAAAATATTTAAAATTTATTGTAATTACCTTGGTCCTTGGAAATGATGAGCTCAGCTTTGGCATTTCATCAAAAGTACAATGTAGACTGATTGAAAGTTAAAGTAAAATCCCAGAACAAATCTATTTCTTTCTTTGCAGGAACCTCCCAACTATGATAAAGTGATGGAGATGGAATACCTGGACATGGTGCTGAGTGAAACCCTCAGATTATACCCAATTAGTAATAGACTTCAGAGAGTCTGTAAAAAAGATGTTGAAATGAAGGGCATGTTTATTCCCAAAGGCTCAGTAGTGATGATACCAGTTTATGCTCTTCAACATGACCCACAGTACTGGCCAGAGCCTGAGAAATTCTGCCCTGAAAGGTACCAGAATCCTGGGAGTGGGAACCCACTCTGAACTATGCTGACTTGTATATGCTGTGGTCTCTTATGGGAAGATGATCTAAACGTGATTTTGCATTCATTTGTATTCTGTGAAAAAAAATGTCAGAGAAAGAGAAGAAAGAAGAGGAGAGGGGAAGGGAGTCTGGAAGAAAATGAGACAATTTGAATACTGAGTGTTTTTCTTCCTTATTTAATAAATTACCTACTTAAGTGTGAGGCAGGAACCTATTTTATTTAAGTCTAATCAACACCTGCCTTTCAGAGATGGAACCCAGCATTATCCTGAATGGATTTTACACTTCAGAAATGGATTCCTTTCACTTTTCCTTTTATTCTTTGACAATTGAAGCTTGTATAATGTGTTTTGATCATTTTCACCTCACCCTGTCTCCTCTCTCTCTCAATCATGTAGAATCTCTAACCCACCAAGTCTTCCTCCTGTTTTCACATCATCCAGTTTTCTTGTGACTCTTTAGTTTAATTAAGGCTCTTTGTATCAGTGTAGGTATGAGAGTTATTTATTGGAGAATAGACAACTCAGCAGAAGCTAAACATTTGAAGAGAAACTTCCTCCTATGGTAGAAACCATTAATTGTCACTAGTTCTTTAGGGAGGTATCATCTCATGAACTGTTAACCTCATCCATGATGGAATGTATCAACATGGGTCTAGTCTTGTGTATCAGTTACAGCTGTTGTGAGTTCATGGGTACAAGGGCTGTGTGAGGTGTACACGGTGGTTCACAGCTCCCCCTTTCATTCTCTTCCCCCTCCTCTGAGATGTTCCCTGAACCTTATTGGGGATAATATTGATGGCCCATTTACAGCTGAGCACTCCACTCTCACTGATTTTCAGTATTTTGACCAGTTAGAAGTCTCTGTGTTAGTATCCCACTACAATCATAAGCTTCTTTGATTAAGGCTGAGAGCAGTACTAACTTTTGTATAAACATAAGTATTAGAAGGCAGCAAGATACCATGTCCACTTAGCAAACAACTATAGTACATTCTCTCCTAGAGCCTATGACCTTCTTAACCACTAAATTTTTGACAAAATTTATGGTACAAACCATTAATTCCTCCTGTAAATAGGAATTCTAAATCCAATCAGATAGTGGTTGATAACCCCCACCCCATAACACAACTATTACACTAGTGACACATAGGATCATTGTCTTTAAACAGCCTTTGTTGTATATACCATATGGAAACTCTTATAGGTAAAGAGACATAGAAAAGACCTTTAGTTTACAATTACTCAAAACCAAGCATCTGTGAGCAGAAGTTCAATGATCCTCTCCTAAACTACCTGTATGTTGCTGGTTAGATATCTGAAGGTAAGTTCATGTATGTAGCTCTTATGCTTCTATCATGTATTGACTTGTCATTACTGTGTGTCTCCAGGTTCAGCAAGGAGAACAAGGGCAGCATCAATCCTTATGCATACCTGCCCTTTGGGAATGGACCCAGGAAATGCATTGGCATGCGGTTTGCTCTCATGAATATAAAACTTGCTCTCATTAAAGTGCTTCAGAACTTCTCCTTCCAGCCTTGTAAAGAAACACAGGTGAGGGAGAAAACTACCCCTGTAAGTGATGTTTCAGGATAGATAGTTTTTATATAGTAAGCTTTTTGTATAAAACCAAAAATGCTTGTTTGTGGTTTTCTATATTTTTCATGAGCAAATAAGTTATTTGTATCAAGGCATAAGCTAAGGGGCCTCTTTTGTTGTATCTATACAGTTTACAACTGTCACATTATTAAGAGTTAGTGCAGGATAATTTGACAAGACTATATGTATTCTATATGAAGTTCCAGTAATGTCAATTGGAGATTGGGCATTTCATGTGCCATAAAGAAGTGCAGTGATTTTAGCTTTATGTTTGATGCTGTACTCCTCTTCCAGAACTCACTCAATTTCTCCTCTGACAGTTTCATCAACCACTGGCTATACATTAGAATCACTGAGGACCTTTACAATTTATATGCAGCGTCTATGATGTTTTTCAGTTGGAAAATGGTTACAACATAGTCACAAAGCCTTGCCTCCCAACTCCAGAACTTCATGAATTAGCTGTTGTGAAGCATACCTGTAATTCCTGCACTCAGGAGCTGGAGGAAAGAGGATCAGAAATCAACTAATCCCTGGCCACATAGTGAATTTCCAGCCACCAAGGCCCATGTAACCCCTGTTCTCAAAATTAAAATAGAAACTCATGATGCCTGGTCATTTCTGAATTCCTAAACAATTCACCCAGGATGTGGATTTGTAAGCTCCATCTCTGACTTCCCATATAAGGCCAGGTTGAGAATTAAAACACAATTTCTGGGGATCTAGAAATGTCTCAGTGGCTAAGAGCACTAGCAACTCTTATAATTAACTAAATTCAGTGCCCAGCCCCTACATGATGGCTCACAACCATTTGCAACTGCAGTTATAGGAGTTCTATCATGTGTGTGCTCCTCTCTTTCTGTTGAGACTACACACAAGTGGTATGTGTGCATATGTGCAGTCAAAACACTCATATACATAAAATAAAAACAAATAAAAATTTTACAAGTTGCTGACTATGATAAACTCCAACCTGATTAAATATCCATATGGTTCTGCCTTACTTTCCTGGAACTCTTACTCCAGAAAAAGAATAGTTGTCATATTTCCATAAATAATGTATTCCCCCTCCATTTTTTTGCTCTCATACTTCAAGTTCTTATTTTTTCCCCAGGTGGATCTTCCTCTTGGGTTTCTTTCTTCATTTACTTAATGCTCTACTTGTAGTTCCAGTGAGTTCTTTTCATTAACTTTGCTAACACTTTCTCATTAAAACCTCCAGTATGGTTGTGTTTGTTCTCTCCATATTGGAGGATAAACCCTCTCTTTTCTATATCACCTCATATTATTCCTCCCATAAACTATAAGTGATTACTTCAGTAGAGTTTCTTAATTAAGCCTTTAGCAAATGGTTTAAAGTACAGCTAACAATTCAACAATTAACAGATAACCATATGTTTCTAAACATTTGTTTTGTATGCCACCATAGAAAACACATGTATAGTACTTAAAATTTTAAAAGAATAAGAGAAGAAATTTAGACTAAGTGGTTACATTTTTCTGAACAACTTGTTTTTGTTTCATACAAAGGAATGACTAAAATTTATGAGACTTATGTGTTTCGAATGTAGCTTCTTTCTGTCAGTTAACTTTATTTGTGGATTAGTAGAGGAATGGGAATGTTTATTCTGTAATTAGTGGTTTAAATAGGCAGATGTGTAACTTTACCTACACACAACCTCACTTATTTTTAACATTTTCTCACTAGATAATTTAAATCATAAGCATGTACAGAGATTTAGAGAGACAAAGCAAGGTTCTAGTTTTGAGAGTCAATGGCATACCTGTCAAGGGGCAGAAGCTCTGGCAAGTTTCAGTCATCTTAAAATTGACACTTCTCTATCTTCATGACAACTTTGTTTCCATCTATTCTCCTTGAACCAGAAGATTACTCCTCTTGAGGCACTTCCCTACAATCAATGAATAGCATGAGGCTAAAGCATCACTGAGAACACCGTAGCACTCAGAATTGCTCACTCATCCCATTTTTTGGAAGCCAAGAACAGATGCTAGAAAAGCAAGTATCTGTCCTTTTAAAGACTTTCCCTAAATGTGCTCAACTGTAATGGTGAAGTATGATCTTGGAACTGAAGATTGTTCGTACACTTGAAATGTATGTTCTCTGGGCTTACCTAAAATATTTGAGAAACTAAAATAGCTTTTCAGAGCTTAAAAAATAATATGACATAATAACTAGTAATCAGGTTCAAAAATGTTAATCTTTTCTGTTTTACTCGACAGTAGCATAGAACAGAAATAACATAAGCCAACATGACCACCTCAGGCCCAGTACACAGCAGTATCAATCAACATTTTACACAGTGCATGGTTTGCATGTATGTTCTCACCATCTCATTGATACTATTTAGAGAATAAAGAAGTCAAAATATATGACACTAAATGTAGCTTTTATGTTTTTACAAAACATTGCATCCTAAGTTTTAGAAAACTTTTCTCTTTGGGTTGTTGCTTATTCACTTTTTTTTTCAATATTTTTATTCCACTGTTGCAGATTCCTCTGAAAATAAGCCAAAAAGCAATGTTTGAACCAGAAAAACCCATTGTTCTAAAGGTTGTGCCACGGGATGAGATCGTAACTGAAGCATGACTTTCCCTCAAGAAGTTCTGCTGTGCTCCTCAAGAAGTTGCATAAGAACATTGGAATCTTTAATTTACTACACAAATAAAACCCATATCAAGATAGAATTTAATTTAGTGGCCTTGATGCATGGTTATAATTTCAGTACATGCGTTGAGCTTTCTCAATGTTGATACAGAGTACCATCTAGTGCAAAGAAAATGACTAAGTTAGCAACACAATGAGAAATTCATCTTCTCAGGTCCTCACAGGACCACCTTCTTCCATATTTGGGTGGCTCCATCAATTGCTTTTGAGAGTAACCGTACCTCCATCATTTGATCTATAGTAATTTTTTAATAAAAATGTGAACCATTGTGACAGCCTTTACTATAAGATTGCTATAACATGCTTTATTTGTAGCATCTACAATAAACATTTCACTGAAAGTGTAAAAAAATCTTTTTGTAAAGAAATATTTATTTTATGCCCTGGCCTCAGTTTCCCCAGTACCTTTCCTCCCAGTCCCTTCCCCTGTTGTCCCTCTCTGTTCCCACTCCCAATCCATGCCTCCTCTGTTTCTGTTTAGAAAAGGTCAGGTCTCCCATGAGGGTCAACAAAAATGGCATATCACGTTACAATAAGACCAAAACATCCACATGTTTTAAGATGGAACAGAACGAGGAGTAAGGTCTCAAAAGCAAGTAAATGAGTCAAACACAACCCTGTTCCCACTGTTAGGAGTCTTACAAGAGGAACAAGCTACACATTTGTAACATAGATGCAGAGTGCTAAAGTCAGGCCCATCAGGCTCCCTGGTTGTCAATTCAATCTCTGTGAGTTCTATACAACCCAGTTAGCTGATTCTATGAGTTTTATCATGGTGTCCTTTACCCCTCTGGCTCCTTCAATCCTTCATCCTCCTCTTCTGCAGGATTTCCTGAACTCTGCCTATTGGCATTGGGTCTGCATCTGTTTCTGTCAGTTGCTGGATGAAATCTCTCTGATGATAGTTGTGTTAGGCACCAGTAGGTCACAGGCAATGTCCAGTTCAGGCCACATATCTGCTATTTCTAGGAGCCATCCTTTTAGATTCCTGGGAGATTCCCTTGTGCCATGTTTTTACCTGATCCTGAAATGCCTCCCCTTCCCAGTAGACTCATTCAGTTCTCCCAACTTTTTGCCCCCAACCTGATTGCTCATGTTCCCATTCACACCACATCTCAATCTACTCATGAAATCTCTTCTATTCCCCTTCCCAGGGAGACCTGGGTGTCCTCTCTATAATACTTATTTAAAATACTTTTTAATATTCTTTGAGAGACTTATATTTTGAGTAGAATGATTCATTTCCTCTTACTTCTCCCAGATCTTCCTCCACCATCCTTCTCACACAACTTTATATTCTCTTTAACTGTTTCAAACCAAACCAAACCATGGGGTCCAGTTTATATTGTATAATTATTCTTTGGTGTGAGGTTCTGAGAGGACTTCTGCTGGATCACCACCACATGCTGTGGGAAACCAAATCCCAGCACTCCCAGCTGGCAGCCAGCATAGCATCACTTGGTAGACCGGAGTCAGAAAGGCTTCTGATCCTAGAGACCCAGTAGGTGGGCAACCTGTTTGTATTCTGGAATACAGCCACACCCATCCCCTGTCATGTCCTGTAATATAAATTGCACTGCTGTAGCAAAAAGAAGTGTGGCCATCAACTGAAGTTACTAAATTTTGAGGTTCTTGCTTAATAGTTTGATGAGCAATACAGAAATGAATTACACCACCAAGCTGTATAACATAATCCATCTGGAAACTTTTGACTTGATAGCACTGGATACTTATCATGGTTTTCTACAGTGGGATACTCTGTGACCCTAAAGACAACAAAAATGGGTTTGAGAGAAATCTCAGTGATTAAGAGCACTGGCTGGTCTTGTTGAAGACCAGGTCCAATTCCCACCACTGACACAGCAGCTCACAACCATCCATGAATCCAGTTCCAAGGGATCAAACCTATTTCTATCTCCATGGATACAAAATAGAACACGTACCCTCTACATGTAAAATATTAGATAAATTTTTAAGTAAAATATTTAATTATGTAAACATTCCTTTGCATGCTAATATGTAACATGAGGCTACTGTCATATAAATTTATCATTACATTGAGAATTCCCCCTGCCATACACCCTTCTCTTCCCATCAGTTCCTTGGAAATCTGTTGGTCCTTCTTAACTTCCTATATATATAATTTGATTTATACCAATATAAATTTTTGCAATTTTATACAATTTAGAATCTACAAACTAGTTCCTTTCATTTTTTCTTTCTTCTGGCTTTGTATTGAATTTTTAAGGTTCTCATTTTTCTTCAACAAGCCTTATCCTTAAATATGTATGAATTTTAAACTTATCATCAAAGAATAAAGATATGGAAGCTTTTACCAAAATCTTAAAGTTAATGTGTTATTTTCCATTGAGGTAAGAAATGTTGTTAGAGGTGTAGATACCCTGAAAATCATAAGACAGGCTGCAGTATCTAAGGTTACAGCAGAGGTACACTGTTGTCTGTTAAAGCCCAAATAAATAAACACAAGAATTCATGGGAAAAAAAAAAGAAGAGCCCAGCTTGATCCTCTAAGTGAAAGGTATGATTAATCATGAATGCGTACCATTTGCTTCTGTCTCTTACCTTAACACTAACCTCAAATTAATATCCATAAGACCAATGAACCTGGGCCCTTTCTATACTGCTATGTACCTGGGCACTTGTAAATGGGTCCTGTTGTTGAATTTGTGATGTGGGTGTGAGGACATGGGTGCATGTCCCTATATATGCCTTCACCTCTAATGACAGTGGTATAGAATTTCCTAGATATTGGGAATCTGTAATCATATCCGCAAGATGAAAACCTAAAAAATTCAAAACTAGATAATCCACAGGAAGCTGCTTCAGACAATGTGATGACCCTAAGAGGAAGTCATTTTTCCAGGGATACATGAGACATAGCTGGAATGGTTAGGAAAACTCTTCTAGCTTCTCATAGCTGAGGGTCTGGTTGACGTCAGGCTTTTCATGTTAATATGTTGCATGAGTTTATGGGCACTACTGATTCTCAATGTACACATGGAAAGGTCAAATGAGAGAATTTGGCTGCACTATTCAGCCCCCAAAAAAGCTTATGAGGATGCAGAACAGGCTTAAGGACTTCAGGATGTGACCTCACTTCCTTAACATTTCTAGAGGTAGAACACAGACTCCTGGTTACCAGGTAACCAAATGCCAGCAACAGGCTCAACTAACTCACTTCTCTAGGGGCACTTGAAAATTGAGGATGTTCTCCTGTTGCTAGTCTTCTTACTGCTCTGATAACCAAAAGCTAAGAGCTGTGGCTTTGGCTACCTTTGTAGAAGTTGGGTGTACACTCTTCTTCAATGCCTATGGCCATTTTCTAACCGGGAAACCAAGATAATACAGGCCAGCCTTTAGCAGGAAAACTTTCTGTTTTCCCAGATCCAGTTCTTTACTGGGTCTGTGTTCCTATGAGAACAGCTAGAAACATTCTTTATGTCCTCTTTTCAAATCCATGTGTAGTAATGTGTTTTTTGTGTCTCTGAGTATTCACATTTAATGTTCTTTCCTTCATTGGTCTTTTCTCAGAGTAAAAGGGGGCTATATAATCCACCAGCATTCAACCCACATAACCCACACTTCCTACAAGAGATCATTGAGTTTATTCCAACTGTCACTGAGAATGAGGGCTACATGTTTGTTTCTCTGATCCTGGCTGTCTACTCTAAATTTGCACCAGTGTGGTGGGAGATGCTGGACCTCTTTTTACAAAAGTGAGTGGCTCCACACCAGTTCAGGCTCTCAAGCCTCCTGGTTTTGGTTTTAGGATGGCTCTACTCTTCTATGGGATTGGATACTCTCATAGGACAAGTAGGACTGAACCCTGGAAACATTGTTCCTGAACCTGAACTTCTAGTGACATGGCCAACAATTGGGGTGGGAGGGACAACTCTGGATTGTGTCACTCATTTTCCCCAAGAAGTCTCAAATGCTGTCCTTTCTATGCCTTCAGCAGACCCTTTTTCCCATTTGTATAATTGTTTTGATGAGATTAATGAAGGAAGATAGGGGTTCTCAGGCCCACCATAAATTCCTCAACAACCAAGAAACCTGGCAAGGAGGTGCTTAGGGCATACTCATTGCATGAAGGTTCTGAGGAGCTGGGACCAGAGGCCCATTCCCAGGCCTTGACATGGATATCAGAACAGTACAAAGTAACTTCAATGGCCCTATCTCCTTTCTGGTTTCTACTTTTGAACCAGATTTGTGTAGATTCCTCTCAATCTCTTTGTGGGTTTGGGACACATGGACCTATCAGTGACTCCCCCATGATATGCCACAGGTATGGAACATTCTGCCCCGACCGTGAGGAGGATCAGCAAAAAAAGATGTGAGTGGGCTTGAATGATGAGGAGCTAAGAGCCCAGCTGCACAGTGGGATCTTTTGAGTGGCTAGAGTCCAAGACTAAGCCATTACCAGTGATCCTCCTCCTGGGAATCCCCCTAGAGAGATGGTACCAAAAACTTCATGTACTAGTGAACAAAACCAGAAATTTTCATTGGTCTCCTTGATCCATGGACCAGAGAGATTGATGGAAGCTAAAGGGGCCTTGGGGGATTGAGCCACACCACAGCCAAGCCCAGTTTACCCAGTCTGTCCTCCAAAGTACATAAAGGGTCTGAAGTCCTCTCCATACAGCCCCACACTTCTGATCACTATGCCCAACAGCAAGTAGGCTGGGCAGCTTTTGCTCAACAAAGGAACCTGCTGTGCTGGTGAAGCAAAGCCAGGACTTGGACTCTACTTCCCTCAAACCTGCTTCTCCCTGCAGTGCCATAATGATGTTTCTGTCCACGTGGCTGCAACATCACCCCCAGGACTTCCTGGACTATCCAGATCTGAAGACTGTGAATTACTTCTGGGATTATATAAATATCAACTTTCCATCCACAGAAGTCACCCTGCAAGCTGAGGAGCTCCTAGGGGTCCCGGAGGAGCAGGAGTCCAAAAAGGGTGAGGAGGCTTGGGGGAGGTGCCTGTAAAGTAGGTGGTGGTTCCCTGACGGGCTGTAGGAGGGAATTCACCAGATGTCCTTGCCTGGAACAAGAGCTGAGTACCAGTAACATGTCTTCACGTTGGGTGAAATATCTTGGGATTTTCTCACATGAATAGACCTTGTTTGATCATCGAGGCCATCTCTGGGAAGCTCACCCCATCCTGAGACTTCTAGGGCACTTTCACTAATGATCCATCTCTTTCTGTTTTAGGGGCTGGCCAGTTGAGGTCCACAACTTCAGAAGCCCCAATGCAGAGTGCCTCGGTGTTTTGGAGAGACTCTGAATCTGAGACCATTTTCTATGGCAGGACCACAGGGATATCAGAAAGTCCAAGAGGACATGAAAGTCATGGACTCAGGTTTTGGGGAACAGATAGTGCCAGAAGCTGGACCAGTATAGCTTCTGACTTTAGATCAGCCTCTGCCCACATCAGCTGATACACAGACACCACCAGATATGGCTGTAGATGTGCCAACAGAAGGCAGATATTTCTCTCTGCTGTTGTGCACTTAGGTGCACCATAGGCTGATTTTCCTCTGCCTGTTGTTGACATATAGTTAGAGAGCAGAATTTCCTGAGATCTATGCAGAACCAGCTCAGTGTATAAGCATACCTTCCCCTCTATAGAGAAAAGATCTTCACATTGTTTAAATCTATTTGTTATTTTGTTAATATCTCCTTTAGTTTTACTTCATTTTTATTGTTTATTGTTAATTTTTCATTTAATTTGGTTTTATGCTTTTTAATTGTTTTTTTACATTGTTAATACCTACTTTAATATCATTTAATTTATTTTTATTACTGTTTTCATTGTTGGGCTGTGATTTACATTTTAACATTAATAATAATGTATTGGTTACTAATTTTTAATTATATGATTCAAGGACATCAGGTCTATTCCCCGTGGATTCTATCTACTCATGTCTACCTGTAAATAGCAGCTCTGGGCCAAACACAAAGATCAGGAAAAAGAACCTTTGCATGCCATCTTAGAAACAGTGAAAATACACAGACCCCTGGACCACAGTGTGGTGGGATTCAGGTGTCAGCTGATAAGATCCAAAGATGCTTATCCAGGGTCCCGGGTTCCTGAAGGGGGAGTGGCCAACCCCATTCATAAGGGGCTGCTGGGATCTTGGGGTCCCGTTTTTTTGTTTGTTTGTTTTTTTGGGCTTTTTTTTGTTGTTGCTGTTTTTTGACTGGGAAACGAACTTGAGCCGCGGAGGTGAGAGCGCCAAATCCTAACCACTAGACTGAGCCAGATAAGAGTTGAGTAACACCATGCTGAGGCCAGACAAAGATCCAGGCCCCCTTGACCAAGGTTCTGGGACACAGTCATTGGAATCTCACCACAACTCAGCTCTGCCCTAAATCCAGGCCAGCAGGGAAAGAGAAGGAGAGAATCTCCAAAAAACACAGCAATCTGGGCATGCCCAGCATCAAAACCTTGCCCCTTTACTTAACCCAAGCCAGAAGTCTGAAAACTCAGCAGCAGCCAGAAACACACAGACTACCAGTTAAGAGTTTACTAAGAGATAAGTGACATACCTGCCACTCAAAATTACTCCAAGTACATTGAATGTTATTGATAGTTCCGAAATCCAGACTACCTTAAGGGGGTATTTTCTTCCTGTTATGGGGAGAAAACATTAGCTATGTTTTTGTTCACCTGTGGCTAGGCTAGTGCATTCATAGCCAGAGACTGCCATTCTGCAAAAGATCATCTCCATTCTCTGATGATAAGAAGCTTGTAGGTGTAAAATCAGAGCACTGTCCAGATTGAGGTTTCCCAGAAATGGGGGAGGGGGGTCAGGGGATGTTTTTCCTGAGCCAAGGAAAAATGACACAGTAGATTAGCTTAATGGTTAGTTGTGACATCTGAATAGTATTTATAGGGGAAATAGTAATGGTGTTTATTTATCTATCATAACTCTAGTTATGTTTTCTACAGAAAACAACATACATAGTATTTTAGTAGTATAGGAATGTTATGTCCCAAGCAACTCCTGTACAATCCAGAGAAAAGTTTTTGTGGTGTGTGTGTGTGTGTGTGTGTGTGTGTGTGTGTGCATGTGCGTGTGCATGTACACGTGTGTATGTGTGTGTGTCTATGTATGTGGCAGATTAGGAAGAATCATTCCTACAATGTCAGGGCAACTAGTATGGTAGTACTTTTCTGCTAGTTTAATAGCTACCTAATAAATATAAAATTCTGTCAAAGAGAATTGTTTAAAGTTGTCAAGTTAAATCCTCTGCATATTGTGTTATAATGCACCTATGAGTGGGATATACGTTGTACAATAGACTTAGTACACATATTATCTCTGCCCACAGATGGACACCACCTTGTATTTGTAAACTAAGTAGAAACAAAAAATCCTGTTTGTTTGTTTTTACACTAGGAACTAGAAAAGAGGCTCATTCACCTATTCAAACTGTGTTTTCATGAATCCAGCTGAAAAATGTGCAGAAGCATCAGGAGCAGGAAGCCAAACAGGAACTTGTCAGGAACAATATGGCCACAATCTTGTCTATAAGCATTGCTATGGAGTACAGTGACTTTGGTGACTCTGATTTTGACAAGAATGACTATTCTGACTGAATTCTACAATTCCAGGCAAAGGATGGACAGCTAGGGTGCCATATGGAAGTGTGTAAGGAGCACATGGGATCTCAGCACTCACATAGTGAAATTACCCTGTAGTTTTAGTAACTTTTCTATTAGTAGTGTGCTATAGCTCCTGCACGTCCTTCTGGGTTTTTGAGTACTTACTGTGTGATATTTTAGTGCCACTAAACACAGTACACCATGCTACACACCAGACAATTCCCTGTAACTAGTGCATAGTCCTGAAATAGCATCTCATCACTCTTTTCCATGAGAGTCTTCAGTCTTCTCCATCCTAATTTGGCAAACTTGCCATGTGTCTGTAGAACTGCCTAGTGTGAGCTATTTACAAGATGTGTGTCTATGTGTTGCAGTGATGTTTCCCATTCTGTTTGTAATAATGCTTTACAGTTTCTTTTCTCTACTGGGTGATTTCCAGATGGCCTTGGTTCTAGAGGGAGAGGTTTAACAAATTAGAATGAGACATTTCTCCATTTGGACTTTTGGTCTTATAGCCTCCAAGGAAATATGCATGCTCAGCTTTCCTTGTCTGCTCAGCCACTTTTGCTACATTTGCACCCACAACAGAGGGCTCCCTTTTCAAGCAGGAGCCCCTGTGGGTACTCATGTGGAGAGTGACCATTAGTGACTGTTGGACAATGTTGCAAATGGGAGTCCATATAGTAGCCAGTCTTGATAGTGTAGACCCCAGTTAGCCAGGCCAGATGCACACATAGCAATGATAGCAGGATTCTATACTTGCTGAATATATATAACTCATCTTCCTTGCTCAAAACCTTAGGAGCTTAGGTTAGACTGAGAGATGCCACTAGCTGATGATGACCCACATCATCAGATTCACATTCAGTCTCTCATGCAGGGCCTTCATGCCCTCCTGATTCACAGTACTCTTCTCTCATGTTGTTGGCAAGTTTTAATCTTTAAAAGTACTTCATAAGATAAACTATATACAGCCAGTTGCCATGACAGAGAACCCTGACTTGCCCTCTGCTGTCTGATCCCTGGTGTAGGCAGGGGCTCTGACTCCCAGAGGACATTCTCAGCACTCCAGTTGGAAGGACAGCTGCTCATTTAAATCAGTCCTGGGTGTTCCAAGACATGGAATAAAGATAGGACCTCGTGAACAGGCTAGAATGCTGATTCTCCAAAGGCTCCTTAGGTGCACTCTTCAAATGGACAGTTACTTTGTATAGCTCTCTTTTGGTGAAAGGAGGAATCTACATCTGGGGTGAAGTTGTGTCAACTGATGTGGATTGTTAGTGGGGTAGTAAAATGTAGTTTTCTGTTGTGGTTGTTGTTTTCCATTTTTTATTTTAAAAGCTTTTCCCCCCCAAAAACTACCACTGCTCCCTTTTCACCTCCCAGTCCATCCCAGTTCTCCCTTCGCCTCCTCCCACCTGATGCCCCAAATAATTACTCAAGGAGGGCAAAGAGTCCCACAGTATGTGAGTTCAGACTGGCATATCCAGTTGAGGTTGTTCCAAGTCCCTCATCTCAGTGTAAGGTTGAGTTAGGTGACTAGAGCTTTTGGGAGTTTGCTGAATCAGAACCACTTGTGAGGAAACTTCATGGAAAGAAACTAAATCCCCCAAAGGCACATGACTGTCAAATGGTATGGGCAGTTTGCAGAGCCTCTTGCAGTAGGATCAGAGTATGTTCCTGGTGCATGAACTGACATCTTGGAGCCCATTCCCTACAGAGGAACACCTAACTCAGCCTTAAAATTGGTTTTTCATCATCACTTTAGGAATGTTACACAGCTGACCACATCACACTCTGTGTGAGTGGACACCTGTTCACTTGGGCAGTCATCCTGTAACACCTACCAGTAATAGGTTTTAGTCACATTACTTTTGACCCTAAAAACCCATCTAAAGCCCCCTACCTGTTCCTGGCTATGGTGTGTGTCCCAGAGCTCTCTGCTGCTGGATGGACTGGCATGCATGTCCATTGTTCATCCTGGAGCATGTACATAGCTGGCCATTGCTGGAACTTGCTCTTAGTAATTAAAAAAAAACTTTTATGTTTCTTTCTCATTTTTATTTCTTCCAGCACTAAGTCCTACCATGTTGGCATCATTGTCATGACTTTGACATTTTGAGTCTTTGTTATGCTTACAGGAGTTTGTCTCTGTGGTTCCTCCTGTGTTCCTTGAGCCCTGTGGAACCCCAGAACTCACACTTGGCCGCACTTCTTCATTTTGTAGGGTTCTCATGCTCTCAGGGTGGAGAGAACACATTAAAACAACCTGCCATTATCAGGACTTCTACCGATTTCATCTCATAGTGAAATTTGTAGCTCTTTAGTCACAAATGTTCACGAGCTCATCAGTTGTTGGTTCTCCTGTAGTTTCATCACCAGTTAGTTTTAGTTCTATAATTTTCATAACTGATGAGGAAAATTTTCCCAATGTATTACATAAACTTTGAAAAGATGGCAGATAGCTAAAATCTCATTTAGATGATCATTAGAGTATATTTTCAGCAAATTTGGTCTAGTCTAAAATTTAAATCCAAGTTGCTTCTAATACAATACAAAAGAGCACAAAGTCAAAAGTTTAAATTTTGCTTTCTATTTTTAATAGTATTACTAAAACAAATGAGAAAAATAGACTTTCATAGCATATATAATTTCTATAAATTTCATACTTAGAAATATAGTTATAAAACTTAAGATTGTTCTAAATTGCTCCCAGTTTTAGTGTTCCCTAAAAATTTTAGTTCAGTGTCTGACTTTTTATTGTATAGACTCAGGCAGATGAATACACTAAATAGCTGA
This sequence comes from Phyllotis vaccarum, assembly GCA_033318265.1. NCBI lineage: Eukaryota > Metazoa > Chordata > Mammalia > Rodentia > Cricetidae > Phyllotis > Phyllotis vaccarum. The sequence continues at coordinate 74,932,349 of JARWLC010000017.1, read as the reverse complement.
AGAGTGTTTGGGCAGGTAAATGGATTGTGGGTAGGGGTTTGGGTTGGGTGGATGAGTGAATGAATGGATAGGTATGTGGGTGGATTGCTGAGTGGATGAGTGAGTGGGTGGTAGATAGATGAATTGAATGTAGGTGTATATATGAATGGTTGTAAGCATAGATGGGTAGTACACAGGCTACATGTATGGATAGGTCGTGGATAGAAGGTGCCTGAGTCTGCATATCCCTGCACTGCAGAAGGTAAATGAGTGCACAAACCATGAGATTTGGTACTGAGACTATTCACTAAGATGATGTTAGATGAGGGATTTTATCCCTGTACATTTTAAACACATCACAACTGTTGTGAACACAGGGCAGGAAGGTTCATGAAAGTTTTGTAATATTTTAAGCAGAAAGGCGAAAAACATTTGAATCCTTTCGAGACTGCAAGAGTGTATAAGACAGACTAGCAAGGAGACTTTTCTTTTTATAAAGCAGAGTATAAGATATTGGCAGTATTGTCAACTTAGTTGTGAATTGAATGTAATGTAGTATTAAAAACTTTCAAATAATTTTTCCATCTGTTTGTATATCTTATAGATCATAAGAAACATCTAAATAAAACTACAAGTGTAAGTCTACGTGGCTATCATTATTTATGACAGCACTATAGATAGAATGGTTTGGAAAACATTTCTAGCTCCTCAGATCTGAGGATCTGATTGAAAACAGGCTTCCAAGGTCAGTTTGAGGCAATAGCTTATGGGTACCATTGTACCCCAAGGTACACATGGAAAGGCAGAGAGAGGAAAGTTGACAGCCCCGGTCAATCCTACAAAATCTTATGTGGAGGAGGCTCAGGCTGGACGATCCCAGGAGGTGACTTTATATTGGACAAACTCTAGTTAGCATATAGTGAAAACCCAGAGCCAGATATTGGGTAAAAACTGGAATATCAAAAAGAAGAAACAAACCACAGTCAGTTCTCACCCAGTTAACTTCTCGGGCTGAATAGATTAAATGCTATCCTTAAGGGTCCTCAGCATGACTGGTCACTTCTACAAAATGGTTGAATGTCTGCTTACATGTGCCTTAAATATCTTCACTGCCCAGTTGTTTCACTTCTGAGTTCAACTCTGAACCATAGTCCTAGAGTTAGGATTAAAGGTGTGAGCTACTATTGTTTAGTTGTTAGGCCTTGAACTCACAGAAGTACAGAAAAATCTGTTTCCTGAGTGATGGGATTAAAGGCATGAGTCACCACTTTCTAACCCTCATGGCTTAATTATGGGTGATTTTGATCTCTAATAATCAAGGCTGATTTTATTAAATGTAAAACCTGCCACCACACTAGTCCATTATCACCATGCACAAGAAATTTTGAGGAATCTTTAGAAGGTTATTAGAGCTAATAGGTAAATCATGTAAGTGACAAAGGAAACAGCAAGGCACATCACATGAAAGAACTTGCCCTACAGCTGCTCACCAGCTGTGCACAGGGAGGAGTCCAGATAAGAGCATCTGCTTAAAACCACATCAGTAGGGAAATAAGCAGAATAGATATTTAAAAAGCCATCTATTTTGTTACTGCCTTATCCCCGGCTCTCCACAATGTACCTGATGTTCTCTCCAGAAACAGTGAAAGAAATATAAACAATAGGTAAGACATACAGAAGAAATAACACTTATCTTTAAAAACCAAGAAAAGTCAACAGATAAATACAGAATGTTTGGCTCCTGGCTTAAGAGAATCACACCTTTAAAAACTGGTGGTATGGGAACCAATCTGTATATTCCATGGGATTAATATGGACAGAAGTGGGAAAGCTTATGTGCACATTCCTATTCAAGTTTCATGTACCCTGAAAACTAAACAGATCTGGAAAAGGGATTTCTGTCAGTATGATCCACAGTGAAAAAGAGTAGGAATCTGAGTTTGGACTTCTACCATTTTATTTTTTAAAAAGGCATAATGCCCTACTTCTGATGTGCTTCTGATATCCTACATTACTTCTTTTGTTTTAAACTTGATATAAGGTAGGGTCAGTTTGGAAGATGGAACATAATTTTAGAAAATGTCTTCATCAGATTGGCCTGTAGGCAAGTCTATTAAGCAATTGTTTGATTAATGCTCTATTTGGGCAGATGAAGCTTATCTATTTGGGTAATGCCACCCCCGGGGTGGTGATTTGGGATGATATAAGAAAATGGACTCAACAGGGCATGGGAAACAAGCCAGCAAACAGTCTTCTTCCAAGGCCTCTGCTTGAATTCCTGCCTGAAATTCCCTGCCCTGACCTCCCTTTGCAATGGGTATTAACCTATAAGATGAAACAAAAGTCTGTTTCCTGAAGTTGTTTTACATTAATATTCTAACACAGAAATAGAACAGAAAACAAAACTAAGATACCTCACGAGATAGCTGAGTCCCCCGAGCTCCCAGGTCAGCCAGTTTAGTCAGTTGTTGAGCACTGGATGCAGTGAAAAAAATGGCTCAAAGAAAGCAGAAACACAAAACAAAAAACAGCAGCATCAGTCCCCCAAAATACCAACAGATAGCAGAATGGAGATTAAGGAAAGTACTCGATATCAAACTAATGTTTCCAACCACAGACAACAAGCATACAAGCACACAAATACACACACACACACCATACATGTGCACAAATGCACAGGTGCATACGTGTACTCATGCATCCACACATCAAGTACACTTGATGATTTCAAATCAGATCTCAAGCAGTTATTACCAGTTAGTGGGACCAACTGTCAAAAATGACATCAGAAGGATCAATGGAGCTGAAGCAAGAGCACAGAAACACATAGAAAATGGTCCTGGGATGCAGTGTTCACACAGGGTCTCACTATGTAGAAATGGATGGCATGGAGTTCACCAGATTCTCCTGTTCCAATTCTCCAAATCCAGTAGTTGTCAACTTTAGGTTTGGTTCTTTGTGGGTGAATTACCCATTTACAGGGTCACCACAGACCATCAAAAACATATATATTTAAATTCTGACACATAACAGCAAGAAAATTACAGATAGGAAGTTGCAACAAAAATATATGGCTGTGTTACCCAGAGCATGAGTAAAGAATAAATGGTCACAGCTTTTAGAAGGTTGAAAAAAATCACTGCCCTACATGGTGGGATTACAGATGTGTACCTCCTTACCCAGCGAAACTCTTCACCTTCTCAAGGAATAATTTCCAGCATGAGAGCTGCTTGTTATCATTGGATGACTTGTCCAGGGATAAGCATATGGACACCAGAGTTAAAAGATTAGACAGAGGCAGGATCTTCACACAGCCAATGAGAACAAAAGGGTTGAGTATAAGAAAGGGTTAATGAAAGGATGGGGGGATGAAAGAGCAGGCTCCAAAGAACAATATTCTGTGAAAATCAAAGTCAAATACATTGCTGAGATTTTTTTGTTCTCAAAGATGCCCTTGCAAAACTGAAACAGTTTGAACTAAAGCAAAAATATGATGAATTTTCTCCTCCACACTCAGGGTTAAACAAGTGGTGTGGGATGTGACCCTAAATTCAGTAGCTGTCTGCAAGTAATACGAAGTCTTGATCCAAGAAATGTAGGATTAGAAACCCAGAATTTTTTAACACCAATTTCTGCATTTTTATTTGACACTTGTAGTCTCAGTATAAATGTCTGTTTGGGACAGCAAGGTGCACCTTCAGATTCTTGCCTTAACCTCACTCAATGATACACTCTAACTTAAATTATTCATTTGTTTGCTTTTATCTATTTATTGCTTGCTTTTTCATACTAAGATAAATAAATCCTTTCCATTTTAAGACACTTTTGGTCAGAGGTTTGTTGTTTTTAGATTTATTTTGTGTTGTTTTTAATCACAGCAACATAGTGTAATTATTGACAATGCTGCCATGAAAGAAAAAGAATCTCCCTCGGTGCTCCTGTACACAAGCACTCAACATCTGCCATTCCAAAGCAAAGGTCACAAAGAGAAACGTTCAGACCCAAGGCAGCTTTTGTTGAGACTCTGCTTGTCACCAGATATTCTCGCTGCAGATACCCAACAGGTCTTACAGAAACATGTTCCCCTCTCAGGAGAGAAGTAAACAGATATAAGCCATGAAGACACTAAGGTATCAGAGAGTGTTCCCACCAGAGCCACACACAGAATGGACAGAAACAAGGAATCTCTGGGGTTCCCCTTGTGATATTAATTTATGTGTACAGATGTTTTGTCTACCTGTTTGCCTATGTACCACATGCGCAGCTGGTACCCAAAGAGGGCAGGAGAAGGCATTGGATAGCCTAGGACTGGAGTTATGGATAGTTATGATCTACAATGTGAGTGCTGGGAATGGAATCCTGGTCCTCTGGAAAAGCAGCCCATCCTCTGAATTGCTGAGCCATCTCCCATCCTCTCCTAAAAAAATGTTTTGTTTTGTTTTGTTTTCTAGACAGGGTTTCTTCATAGACTAGGCCAACTCCAAACTCAGACATTTGCTGCCTCTGCCTCCTGAGTGCTAGGATTAAAGTCATGAGCCACAAGGCCTGACTTCATCTGTCCTAACTTTGGACAATTTAGTTTCTTAACCTGAAATTTTAAATCTTCCTGATTTTATGTGTAAATAAAACTTTATACATTCTTAGAAGTTAATAAGGAGGGACCCAATCTTCAGTCTCTTCTAAAACATAAAACATAATTAGGGAGGCACATTTTTATACATTGAAAAAAATTGATACTAGAAAACGAAAAAATATCTCATGTTTATATGAATCCTGGTGTTCAACCTCCACATCACTCTGTAATCAGTCAGGAACCCTAGCTCATGAGATTGTGCTGCCCAGACTCAGGATGAGTCTCTCTTTCTCAGTTAAACCTCTCTGGAAACAACCTTACAGACACACCCAGAGGTGTGTCTCCCAGGTGATTCCAAATGAGACCTCTCTAAAAGGGGGAGATTAACCATCATAAGAGGTCACCAAAACAAAGAAAGCTGTCAAACCATCTAGGTGTCTCACTCCTGAGTATTAAAAACAAAAAGAATGTAAGTCAAATTACTACAATCAATACATCCACACCCATGTGTGACTAGAGTCACTATAGTACTTCTCATTGTCAATAAAGTAATTGATAAGGTAATAAATAGGAAATCATTCTCTTATTCAGAGTACAAGTGTAATTGAAGGTCTCAGATGGCAGAGAAGATGAACCCCCATATCTCAGTCACTATACTACACTGTTGATAATACTATATACAAATACTGTAGTCAGTTCTTAACAATTCATAACAGACAGGAATTAAACCTGTCTTCATCTGGGCAACTATTCGAAAGATAATTTGTCTTTATTCAAATGTAAATTTGAGTCTAGAAATTTTAGGACTCAAACTCATTGATGATAAACTCATGAGGGACATTTACACTCCATGTATGACGTCACCTTTCAACACAACCTTTAGGACAATTGAACTTTGTAGTTAAAAAAGCCCTCAGCTACTAAACACCAAAGGGCCTTGAGCAAACACAGTGAGAAGGAAGATGAGAAGCACAACCAACTCCAGAATAAAATAGATGAGGATGATTAAAGGCAAAGATGCTGTCCAAACTCATCAAAACCACTTGGCCCATCATAAAATGTGGATTACAAACACATATTAGCTAATCTTTTGCAAGATTGTATAGCAAAAGCATTTTCCCAAACATTTTCTTAGTAAAATATTGATTGATCATCACCTGATCTTTATAAGGCCAAAGGAGAAAAATTCACTGGCTCTATTAATTATGCTCTTTATAGATTTAAATGGCATACAGTGCATGGCACATGTGCATACTATTTTGAAAACTTTAGGCAGACAAGAGAAAAGGCTTCTTGCCTCATACCTGGCTCCAGACAGTTAATTTGACCAGAGAACCAATTATTAAGCACGAATGAGCATATTCTTTCCATTTTTATTAATTAGAGAATATTTAATTTAAAAGTGACCTCCCACAAAATGTATGTGTACAGAGAGTTTTCTCACTCACCTGCTGTCCTCACAAAGTTGGAAAGAGAAGGCCTTCAGGACTCTGATGGAAGCAAATTTCATAAAAGCAAGTCTCATGCCAAGGCAGTTCCTGGATCCATTCCCAAAGGGCAGAAGTGCATAAGGATCAATCTGCCTTTGTTCTTTTTGCTGAATCTACAGAACAAGAGAACATGAATAATACCCAGAAGAGCTACATTAAACATTTTTTGACAGCCTTAGCTAGGAGAACACAGGTACTTTTAAGGAGGGGAGATGTTGTTGAACTCCTGATGGATATTTGTCTCTGAAAATTGCACACTATATATCCTGTTTACTCTGCTCATCCTAAATGAATGCTCATACTGTAGAGACCGGAGGAAGTGAATGCTATTGCAGAATAAAGGAGTGTGTTTGCTGGGTCATGGTCACTCATATTTGGTTCTAGAATAAATCTTTTATCCATGTAGAGTAAAAGGGCCAAGAAAAAACTCCTGATCCTGACAACCCCAAACTCAAGACTAGGGCCAGGGGCCTAAAATCCCACCAATCCTTGAGTTGCTCCAGAGTCATACCACAAAATCCTAACATTCTCTAAAGAGGAAATCATATTAATATCCCTGTGCATGATCCAGAATTAGTCCAGAAGACCCTCCAAGCCCAAGAGACCTTCAAAAGCTCTGTTGACCACTCTAGGAAACCCTATATAAGACATGGATCCCATTCAGTTTGTTGCTGTTTCTCAATCTAGAGATACCCTTCTGGACACTTTCTTCCCAAAAAATCTCTTGAGTGAGGTTTGTTGTGTGATATGACACTTTCACTGGAAGGAAGCAGAGCTATGACACTTCCTGGGAACCATGCAGAGCTGTAAACTTTCTCTGGAGAAACCCCTCTTGGAAGAACCTGAGCAGAACTATTATACTTACATTGGAATTTTTTTCCCTCAAGCGGAGCTGTAAGATATCTGCTGGAGCAGAACTACATTTACACTGACTTTGTGATATTGGCTCCCAACTGCCAGATACCTGTCTATCTGAGATGCAAGGCTTATAATCCCCCTTTTCAAAAAGTAAATGAATGTGTTTTTTGTTTTAGTATTGTTCTTATTGTTTATTATGTTTTGTTTTGAGACAGTCTCATGGCACTCAAGTAGACTTCAAAATAACTATATAGTTGTTGATAACCTTGAATGTCTGCTCCTTCTTCCCTTACATCCTAAATGCTGGAATTACAGATGTGTGCTACCTCCTAAATGCTGGGGTTGCAAATGTGTACTACTCCCTAAAGGCTTAGATTACCAGTGGGTGCTACCTGCGAAATGCTGGAATTATAGGTGTGTGCGACCTTGTAAATGCTGGGAATTCAAGTGTCTGACCTCCCAAGTGCTGGAGAAGTATGTTATCTCCTAAAGAACAGGATTACAGGTATCTTCTGCCATGCCTGATTGAACTAAGGATTCATGCTTACTAGGCCGCTAACTCAAAATACTCGTTTACTACCTTATCCAAAAAAATCCCAAATATCTCAACTGTCTTCATTGTGATAACTGTCAAAAGTCCAACATTTATGTCAAAAATTAACAGGTGTTTCGATAGTTATCACTCTGAAGACAGTGGATGCATTGTTGAAACCCATGGGATACCTGCCCGTTTCTGAACTGAGACACAGGAGGAGTGGATGGATTGGGTGAAGAGGGAGGCAGGGAGAGGGAACTGGAGTCAGGATGTAAAATAAAAAGCCTGTCATCGGTTCCAAATTCTCAGAATAGCCTGCTCAAAGACAAACCCTCGAGGAACTTGGATACCTAGAGATCGGGTGGCTTAGCTTTGAAATAGTCACTAAGCTGCCCTCCCCACAGCCCATGACTCACCTCGGTCTCCTGGCCTCCTAGCCCTCGAGGTCAGACCTCTGATCATGATCCATTTAGTGCGGAGATGCCGTTTCCATAGGAAGACGCTGCAGAGTGGTGTGTCTGCTCCACCCCGACATGGCTAACGGCCCCTTCAACTGTCAACCCGCTCTGTGCTGACGTTGGCAGATTCACGGGGCTTGCGAACCAGTACGTGTGTGTTGGCTGACCAATGGGCAGACACGTTCGTGAATGGATAAGAGGCTGCATCTGTGCCTGTGTCTGGGCGCCTCAGTGTGAGAGCAGACAATCCTTCCTCGAAGTCAAGGTGATCAAGAGTTTTGACCTGACCTTGAGTACACACTGGGATAGTGAAGAGCTGGGTGAAAAACACAGACTGCAGCTACAGCATGGAAACAGATTAATAAGAAACTTAATGACTTGGCCCGTGGCCCCCCAGTACAACATTCTGCAGGTCCAGCTGGAGATGATGTGTCATTGACAAGCCACAATTATGGGATCTAATGACAACCCATATCAAGATGCTGTATTCTTTTTCACAGTTTATTTTTCTACAGGCTACACCTTCAGACCACTTATGATTGATTTACAAGTAGGATTTATCATGCAAATGTTAGAAGAAATGGAAACATTTGTCTTGATAGTCTGAGATCACAGTGATTTCCTGCTTTAACTGTTGCTAAAATTCTTTCATCTATTTGTTCACAGCTTTGTGATACAAACCCAGATGACTCACCACTGCCTGAGATCGCACAGGACTATAAAACAGACAGGATAAGAACAACAGAATATTTTTGAATGAGCTCAGAACTGTACCCCACGATGCTACCTAAAAGTCAGGAGAGTCTGCATTATTACTGAAATAAACTTTAAATTACTATGCCTTTTTATTACCTTCTTCAGCTGCTGCCGTATCAAATCCTGCCTTTCTCAATTTTATTTAATCTTTGTTTACTACTTCCCTCCGTTCATACACATCTTCACCTGAGAAAAGTTAAAGTCTTCCAACTTTGGACAAAAACTTTTAGAGCCTGTAAAGTAACTACAAGATAACAGTTGCCCTAGATTCAGACTTAAAAATAATATTGGAGCTTTTATATTATGTGGCCAGTGTCTTCAGTCTAATTTGGTTGAGACTAAACTAATCCTCACCGCTCTAACATGCAGAAGAAACCGTCGGAGGAGGAGGAAGATGAATGCTCAGCTGTCACATCAAAGGAAGCAGCGATATTCTAGCAACATCCATCCTTCTCTAAGCCCTCCACTGTTAGAGAATTGAGGATACAGAATATACTTCAAGCTCAAAGCTGATGTGGTTAGAAAACTGGCATTGAAGTACATTATCAGAAGATAAGAAAAGGTGATGTATTTTCTGCATGTCACTAAAGAAATGACCTTTTCTCATTCTGCAGAGAATAGAAATTAGAAATCAAATATCCTTTGTATTCCTAAATAGAATATCAAAATACTTTATAATTTTCATTTAAATTGTTAGGAGGCTTGAAGATATTACTTTATCTTTCAATACTGTTTGATATAGCACTAAGCAAATAATATGTTATTGATGGATGATAATTAATTAATAGCTCTCCTAGTAATTGATTTGCTTTTCTTGAATCAAGTTGTAAAACCAACCAAAGAGAAAGGAGTCACCAACTACAGAGTGTGATGTGGCTGACAAGGATGATAGGCAGAGACAGGACCGAGGACCTGTGCTGTATCCTCCTCTGTCCTCAGTGAAGATACTTCAGTCACAAGAGAGGAATACTTTCAAGTCATGTGCCTTGACTTCTAATTCTACTTATTTGGCTTTGTTTCCCATCTCACAGTCTATTACTGAGGAAATTCAGTGCAGGAACCTGGAGACAGGAGCCATGAAGAAAAGCTGCTTGTTGACTCCATCTCTGACTCTCTCCCGCACATGCTGAGTTTTCTTCTTCAAGTAACTCAGGCCTCTTTGTATCCATTATCAATCAAGACAATGCGCCACAGTCACACCCACAGGCCAGTCTGAGCTAGTCAGTTCCTCAGCTAGTCAGGTGATTCTGGGTTACTGTATCAAATTCACAATAAAAATAAGCCCACAGTAGTTTTATTCATATAGAACAAAGAAAGGAACACAATCCTTGAGCCCATGTCCACATCAAGGTTTACTTTCTTTCAAGAGATGGGGGAGTGTTGATATGCAGTTGAGGAAATGTGAATGTGATTTTTTTTTTTTTGATCCTGTACTCTACCTCCCAGGAAAGTGACATTACAGCCATGGCTTACATAAAGTTGTGCAATTAATAATTTCTGTATATCTGTCTGTGTATCTGCTTGCATATGTCTATATATTTGTCTATTTTATCTGTTCTATTAATTGTCCATCCATCACCCCCCATGACAACAACACTAAGTTCCAATGACACTGTGAATAATTTTTCCAAACTAATCTCTTTTCAGAAATTATAAAGAAATAAGACTCTGGTTTGTGCCACCTGGGCACATAATTTCTGTGCTAATAAGTGTTCTGATGAGGGCAGGAACCCTCACATCAGTCTCAGCTGCTTGATCATCTGCTGGTGCTTCCTTCCAAGATAAATGTTCCTGGGCTCTGAAAATGTTCTTCTATGTTCAACCCACTGACAAACTATCATGCCAACTCCAGTGTCCCTATAATTTCACAGTCCCATCACCCCCTAATTGAAAGAGATATGAAGATAGTGTGTACAGCATGTGGTTATTGTTTCAGGAGACACAGGAGAAGGCATCATGCAGAGGCCTCAGAAGCTGGACAAGCTGACTCACATCTTGGCTTCTTTACCATTAACTGTCATGACTGGAAAGTGATGTGTAAGACAGAACCAAAATACCCTGCACAGCTCAGGCAAGGGTAGGTCCAGAAAGATTACCACAGTCAAACACCTGGGCACTTGAATGATAAATGCTTATTCCTCACTGTCACACAGGTTTTCTGTGCTGTTATAAGTAATAGATTTACCAAGACCACAAGTATAGAATTGAGACTTTATTTTTCAGTGAACAAAGTTTATTTCATGTGTGTGTTTATGTACTTCAGAACTATGTCAGGCAAAAGTTACTGTTGCTCTCTGTAATATACAGTAAATTGGCAAACTGTCCGAGGCTGTTTTAGATTACTGAGGGGATGGGGATGGCTCTAGAAACAGGACTGCCTCCTCTGATTTGAAATCAAAACATTCATATCAAAGTGTTCTCTAAGGTCTCTTGTCTGAGAAGGGGCTGGTTCCCTAACTATGTGACAGGGAGAAAAATAATCCAAAGTATAAACTCTATGTTCTTGAGAACAGCTAGAAAAAAGTCATTTCCAACAATGCCACTACTGTTAATCCACAGTATAAAAGTGTCTTCAGGGGAAAGTGGGAGTCCAGTCATCGGTCACTCAACAATGAAGAGGAAGCTTGGTGGGATGCTCCAGCTGACTGATTCAATTTCCCCAGTCAATTTCTACTGGATGTTATGAGCAGATTTGGTATCTACTGGCTGCTATTTGCTCTTTTACTTGGATGTCTGACAGGGGACACTCTCCTCTGTCCAGTACTCTACTTGGAACTCTAGCTCACTGTGACAAAGATGTCCCCTATTGATTTTTGCTGGATGTTTTGATAATTTGATGGCTTTTGTCAGTTGTCTGTTGTAGCAGCGAGTTTCTTGGTCCCTGGCTGCCAGAGGCCCAGACCCATAGACCTGCTGCACCAGACCCCTTAGCAGCCCACTGCTGCTGCTCAGGCCCCCAGAAATGACTCAGGCACTTATATTAACTTTATGCTGTCTGGCCTATGGCTCAGGCACATTGCTAGTTATCTCTTACATCTTAAATCAATCCATTTCTATTAATCTGTGTGCCACGTGGCCTGTGGCTCACCTGTGTTCCTTACATGTTGCTCCTTGGGCTGCTGGATGGATCTGCCTGACTCTGCCCTGCTTCTCCTACCAATGCTCTTATCTCTCCTCCTACTTCTTCTATGGTGCCTGTCATGGCCCAAAACAGCTCCTTTATTTAAAGATTGAGATTCACAGCATACAGAAAGGCATTTCCACATCAGTCTGTTATCTATCAGCAGTCTTTATTTTGTCTTTCAATATGCCTAAAATACTTATTCATTCAATATAAATGTTTGGCTATTGTAGATCTTGTGTGGACCACACTGAGTGTTCCCTCCTGTGGTCACACACTTATCTTGTCACTCAATTGTATAGATCTCCTGCAGTTTCTCCTGGATGTCAAGATGAGTCACTAGCTCATGTACAAGGAAGGACCCCATGGCCAACAGATAAGAATAACTGACTGGGCAATGGTATCCACATCAGAACTAAGTGAAAGGAAGATGGTGTGGTTAAGAACCCAAAGATATAGTGCTCTCATGCAAACTCCACTCAGCTCACTCTGAGGTTGGACAGCCAGGAGATGAGGGAAGACCTTATCCAAGTTTCCCACCTTATTATACTCTTAGCTATCTGCTCCTCATGTCATACTTTCACTAGACAAGTGGGCACTCATGAGACAGTATTTCTACCCAACATAAACATGTATATTAGATGTTTCTAAATGTCCCTTAGCTATACACATTTGTGTGGTGAAGATCTCCCACAAGAAAAATATAAATTATTCTGAATAAATTGTTCTTGAGGTGCTAAAGAGATGGCTAGAGTCAAAGTGCTTACCACAAAGGATAAGGACTGAAGTTCAGATTCCTTTGAAATTCATGTAAATTCCAGGTGCTCCTAGAAGCCTGTCTGCAATTCCAGCTTCAAGCTAGCACCTAGGCATTCACAAGCACAACTAGCCATACTGGTGAGCTTGAGTTTTGATGAGGAGTTTCAACTCCAGTGAGTAAGCTAGAAGAGCAATCAAAGATGATTCCCAATATTAACTTTGGTCTGCTTCATACACATACATGTATGCATAGCCACAGACGTATGTGTACATACACCTCCAAAAGCATGAATGCACATATAAGTACAACAAACACAGACATGAAAATGGAAAGCAACAAAATGTACTGGATGTTATTTATGCAGTTTTTCATGTGAAGTTTTCTTTGTAGAAAAAGGCCAGTGGTCTTTCCTCAAGCCATTATAATGTTATGGTTTTGTAGACAGCTATTAGCAGAGAAGAAGACTTGTACAAACGTGGAGAGGAGAGGCTGAATGGACAGGTCAGAATCAAGAGTGTTCACTGCTACATTGAGGACTGGAGTTGGCATCCCAGTTCCCACATCTGTCTCTGAAGTCCACAAGTGACAGTCACAGTTTTGCTTCAGTCTTCTTGTTCTTGAATCTTCTCCAGTTTTAATTTGTAACTAATAGCTAATCCACCACTGACTGTAACTAATTCACCACTGACTGTAGTGGATTTATGATGTTACATTGTAAATAATTGTTCCACCTACAAGTTTAATAAAAAGCGCTGATTGGCCAAAGACAGACAAGAAGTATGAGCAGGGCTACCAGACTAAGAAAACTCTGGGAACAGCAAAAATAGAGCTTAAATGTCACAGTAAAGACCCAAGAAGCAGAGGACAACTATGCTGCTCTGAGAAAGGTACTAAGCTACATGGCTGACCAGGATTGGAATCATGGGTTAGATTCACAGCAAGAGCTAGCAAGTTATATACCTGGGCCCCAGGTCAATCAGCGTACAATTAATGTAAGCATCTGTGTGTCTCTGTTGGACTGTGGGACTGCTGGTCTGTGGGTCTGCAGGTCTATGGATCCAAACCTTAAGGCTAGTCCCAGAAGTCTGGCCAGTGGCTCTGAAAGTCTGGGCCACCAGGATAGGCCAGAAAATCTGGGCCAGAAACCTTATACTACAGCTAACTCATCTCCAATATCCAGAGCTCAAGACAAAATTCAATGTGACCTATTTAGGAAATACTAATTATCACAACATTACACCATTCTAGAAAAGGGCTGGTGGCATGGAAAAGGAGCTTGCACTCAGGCCTAATGATGTGTGTGCATGTATGTATAGGGACTGGAAGTCACTCTGACTGTCATTACTCAGGGCCCATCTGTCCTGTTTGTGAGATAGGGTCTCTCTCTCTCTCTCTCTCTCTCTCTCTCTCTCTCTCTCTCTCTCTCTCTCTCTCTCTCTCTCCCTCTCTCTCTCTCTCTCTGCTCACCAGCTTAAGAAAAGCTGACCAGTCAGAGGTCCTCAGTGCCCTAGAGATCATTTTGTCTTGCCCCAAATTGCTGGGATTACATGTACCACAACAAGCTTTTTTTGTGGGGATACTGAGAATCCAAACCAAGTCCCACACTTGAGCAATAAACCATTTACTGACAGACTTACCTCCCTCAGTCTCTAATTTTTAAATAGTAATTGTTTTTCTTTTATAGAATTTTGAAGCAAAAGAAATTGGCACTTTGTATGATACTGTATAGTCAATAAAAATAGTCTGAAATATCAGAGGACAGAACCAAGCAATGAAGGTCAGGGAGTGATGACCAAGGTCTGTAATAGCATCACCTGGGAGGCAAACTTTGGCTATGAGTTTTTATTATAATACCAAATAGAATTTGTGCTATAACTTTGATTGTTTTGAGACAGAACCTCTCTCTACATGGCCCTAATTAATTATCCTGGAACTTATTATGGAAGCCAGGCTGGCTTGGAACTCAAAGAGATATGCCTACCTCTGCCTGCCAGGTACTGAGATTAAAGGTGCACACAATTGTGCCTAGTAGAAAATGAGGTTTAATAAGATCTTAGTAGTGTTCTGCCCAAGGCACAACTCCCAGAGAGACCACTGAAGACCAAGGCTATCCAGATGCAAAGGCAAAGTTTATTACAGGAGCTCAATACAAGCCCACAGGGAACTCATCACATAAGTACTGGCAGTGAGAGGGTGGATAAGGGTTGGGAAACTGCTAGTTTTTATTGATAACAACCACAAGCCTGATAAGAGGGAGCTTTTGGATTTGTGGGCTGCAGGTATGACTGAGAGGAGTAGAAACTTGGCAGGGGAGGCAGGGTGGTGGTAGTTTTTCTGTTCTTGTCATTGGTTGGCTTATGTTTAGGGACTTTTCAGTCTCCTCAAGGATATCAGCCTGTTCTCAGGGATTTTTCAGACCACAGACCACCAGGAATTTCTGTCCTCTGCCCTTAGAGACTTTCCATGGCCAGCCACAAGGTCAAGATACCTTTTTTCTGTGACTAAGAGTGAATAGTGGAATTTTTCACTGCTATTCTAAAGTCAGGAACTTTACTGAAATCTGATCTTTTATTTCTTTTATTCCCCCCTTTTCTTTGGATCTGGGGGAGCCAATCATGGGTCCCTCAATGAAAGCTCATATGATTCTTGGGGGATGGGGGAGCATCCTCTTTGTACCATCAACATTCCCAATCTTTGTTTCATGAACTGGACTAGTTTATTGAGTATGCAAAGGCATAAGGTAAGCAATAAAAGTAAAATTATTAGAGGTCCTATTAGGCTGGACACTAGGATAGTAAACCAGGGCAACCTTGAGAACCAGGATTCAAACCATCTTTGGTTGGCCTCTATTTCACACTTATGCTTTGCTAACTCTTCTCGTTCTTTTGCTATAGTTTGTTTTACCACCCCCAACTGATCTACATAGAAACAACACTTCTCCTAAAGCAGCACACAATCTTTTTTTGTTGTAAAAACAATAAGTCTAGCCCTCAGCAATTTTGCATCAGTACTTCAGCTAGCAAACTCAAGGATTCTTACAGATGGGATATGGAAAGCACTAATTTTTCTATATCTTCATCAATGGCGAGTCTTAAGGAAGTATAATGTTATTGTTGAGAAATTAGGGAGGCAGTTCCAGTTCCCAATCCTACTAAACTTGCCCCTAAAATTACACTAAGAGTTAGGGTGGTAGGGATTTCTCTTATGGTGATGAGGTTGAGGAAGTATCAAGATCCAAGAGCTCTATTTCTGTGTGTAGAGGAGCCTGGGCACCAGGTATACTAGAATACAGAACCCCCTGGTTTGATCAAGGACCTGAGTATGTATGTGAGGTGTCAATCTACTAGAGCAGGCCCACCAAGTGTCATTATAGGGGATTAAGTAGCCTGGAGAGGAAAGGTTAAGCTGATGTGTTTGATTACATAAAGCCCAATAACTGACAGGAATTATACCTACACAAAGCCCAGCCCCTTCTACCTGTTGCAAGGTTAAGGTTACCTTGGACTGCCATCTGCACTGTTGTGGGTCTGTGGTTTGAGAATAATTTTCTAGGACTGTTATTTCTTCATAGAAAGGGGGCTGGGTGTCATAGCATAGCCAGCAGGAGGACATCAAATTGGGTTGGGTAGCATTTATAAGTAGAAAGGACTTACGTATTAAGTCCTTAATTTAGACTTAACTTAATGAATAACTTAATGAAGACTGTTATTTTTTCATAGAAAGGGGGCTGGGTGTCATAGCATAGCCAACAGGAGGACATCAAATTGGGTTGGGTAGCATTTATAAGTAGAAAGGACTTACGTATTAAAATGGGTCCACCAACTGGTGGGAAGGTGTAGGTGTGGGTCTGTGTTCATTGAGAGCCACAGTAGAGCTGGTCTCTACCGGAATCCATGTGGGTCCGTGGGTGGAGGCATGGGTAGATGCTGGCATGGGATTGGGGTTCATGACTTTGTTGGGGTCTATCAGGATGATCTTTAGCAGGGTCAGGGAATGCCAAATGGTAAAGGTGATCACTAGCTTATGCCCTGTATGGTACAGGCCTTACCTGTAGTCCAGTCACCCTGTTTCCCCACAGCGGTGAACCTAATATCCAAGGAGTTGCAACAGCCCCCAACAGTCATCCATGGGTGATTAGGAAAGCATTTCTTGTCATAGCATGGACCACAGTCTACCCAGGCCCTATTTTCCCTGGCCTATGCTGGCTCCAATCATACTTCTATCCCCTCAACCCACTATAATTAGATCCGTCTTAACAGGGGCTTCCCACAAAATATGCCCTGTACTTTCACACCCACAATCAGCACAGTAGGAATTCCCTGGCTCCCACATTTCTTGATTTGGGCTTTGTTGTGAGAATGGCCTAGACAGGCATAAAAACTTTCATCCCTGGTTCTTGCTCTCTGACCTGGAGAGGCACAGCCATAACCCAGGATGGGTTCCTGGTCAGAGGGATTACAGGCTTCCCCCACCAGGTCATAGAGGTCTACATATAAATCTGGAAACCATGTGCCCTTCGGTTCTTTCATGGAGGAGCTGGAGTTGGCAATAATACCTGTTTCAGTGTTGATTATCATCCAACTCTGGTTCCATGGTGTGTGAGGGTTGGTTTCACTGGTGGTCGTTAGCCACAGCCATAGAATCAGTAATGTCTTGAACATGTTGGTGGTGAATCCTGAGCTGCATGGGGTTTGCAGGGTCAGGTTCGGCTGTCCAGGGGAAACCTTGATGTTCTTTGTTCTCAGGGTCTCTGGGCAAGATTCTGACATGGGAGTGGTGGATCCAGGGAGCTATCCCATCAACTTTGAGTGCAGTGGGAGTCATAAGGTTGACTAAGAATGGTCCCTTCCATCTAGCTTCCAAACTCCTTTGTTGATATCTGCTCACTAGGACTCAGTTCCCAGGCAGAAAGCTGTGTGACTTGGGGGGAGAGACTGATGAGTATATAGCCCATAACTCAGGACACATGTCTTTCTGAATGTTAGCCAAATACTTCAGACTCTTAGTGAGGTCTACATCATCCAATTGGGACACCAAATCTGTCTTTAGGCTAGGTATGAGAGGAGGAAGATGCCCATACATAATCTCAAAAGGGGTGAGACCCAATTGGTATGGGGAGCTCTGTACTCGGAAAAAGGCGTAGGGAAGAAGAGCCACCCAGTTCCCACCAGTCTCCAAGGCCAATTTTGAAAGGGTGTCTGTAGAGTTCAATTCATTTTTTCAACCTGACCTGAACTCTGGGACTGATAAGCACAATGTAATTTCCATGAGGTCCCCAGTGCTGTGGCTATGCTCTGACTTGCCTGCGACACAAAGGCTGGGCTGTTATCTGAACCAATCATGTGCAGAAAGCCATACCTAGAGAGGGTATCTTCTAGGATCTTCTTGGCCACCACATGAGCAGTTTCATGCATGGTTGGGTAGGCCTCTGCCCACCTGAGAAGGTATCTATAAAGACTAATAAACACCTGTATCCAAATCTTCCTATTTTTATCTCAGTAAAATCTACCTCCCAATACATACCTAGATGGTTAACTCTCAGCCAGGTTCCCCATTCCTCCTTGCAGTTCTGAGAGTTCACTAACTGGCAAGCACTACACTTGGCCACAGTTTGTTTTATCATATGGGTGATGTGCCTGATCTTCAGAGGTGACCCCAAAATCAATTATTATCATTTCCTCACCCCCATATGGGAGGTCTGGTGGAGCCTTCAGATTAGGTGTCTCCCTGACAGTCTTGGAAGGAGTATCTTCCTAGTGGGTAAGTGCCATCATCCATCTATCTTGCATGTCCCTTCTATAAGTGCCACCCATTTCTCCTCCTCATGGTCATACTGGGGAGAGGGTGGCAGCTTCCATGGTCCAGGGTCCAATTGTGTAAACAAAATTTCAGTCCCCTTGGAAACTGCCACTTTCTTAGCAGTTTTGTCCACTAGATTGTTTCCTAAGGACATAAAATCTGTCCCCTTTTGATGCCCTGGACAGTGGATCACAGCCAGCTTCCTGGGGAGCCATAATGCTTGCAACAGTCCCAGTATCTCATCTTTGTTCTTAATTGTCTTTCCCTCAGCTGTAAGTAAACCTCTTTTCATATATATTGTTGCATGTATATGGAGGATAGTGAAGGCATACCTGCTGTCTGTTCATTTTTCTACCTTGACCTAGTTGTAGGGCTTTTCTGTGCTGAGGTACCAGTCAGTAGGGGTGATGCCCAAACAACTTCAGAGGTTGTTGTCACTGCAGCCCCAGCATACCTGTGCCCATCTCTGATGAAGCTACTCCCATCTCTGAACCAGGTGACCTCAGTATCTGACAGTGGAACACCTTGTAAGTCTGGTCTTATGTAGTGAACTTGAGCCAGTATCTCAGAGCAGTCATGCAGGGGGCAGGGGGCGACTTCCAGGTCTGGGTCTGGCAGCAGTAAGGCTGGATTGAGGGTCACAGGTGCCTGAAAGATTATTCTGGTGGGGTTGAGAAGTAGTGTTTGGTAATGGGTTACTCATGTATTGCTCTACCATCAATCAGAGGGCTGCTTTAGCACTGATTCTAATGCATGGGAGCAGTTATTATAAGACTCTGTCCCAAAGTCAGTTTGTCTGTGTCCCTAACCAGCAGTACTACTGTAGCAATAACATGTAGGCAGGGTGGCCACCCAGCCACCACTGGATCTAATTTCTTTGATAAGTAAGCCCCAGGTCTTTCCAGGGCTATCTAGGCTATGACTCCCTTCACCACCACCCCTTTGTGCTTATCAACATACAAATAGAAAGGTTTGTGGATGCTTGGCAATCCTAAAGTGGGGGCCTCTAATAGTTAATGCTTGAGGGTATTGAATGCAGTCTGCCTTTCTTCACCCCAGGTCATATGGGGGCCCTCTTTTATGGCCTCATATAGAGGCTTTGCCAGTTCGGTGAAACCTGGTATCCACAGTCTACATCATCCTGCTGTTCCCAGGAATTCTCAGACCTATTTCACTGTCCTGGGAACCGGTATTTTTAACACAGTCTCTTTGCAGGCTTCTGAGAGCCACCTCTGCCCCCCTTCAAGTATGTATCCCAAATACATGACTTTGGGCTTGCACAATTGAGCCTTCTTTGCAGATTCTTGATACCCCAGGTCCCCCCAATACCTTCAAGAGATTCTCTGTTCCAAGGAGACAATCTTTATATGTCTCAGCTGCTACAAACAGGTCATCCACATACTGCAAGAGGGTAATCTGGTGGTGCTTTGTATGGTACTCACCTAAATCTTCATGTAATGCTTCGTCAAAGATGGTAGGGGAATTCTTAAATCCTGTGGCAGTCAAGTCCATATGAGTTGTCCACTAATTCTGATCTCAGGATCATGCCACTCAAAAGCAAAGTATGCTTGGCTGCTTGGGGCCCAGGGGAGACTAAAGAAGGCATCTTTCAGGTCCAGGACAGTATACCATTTCTTTTCAGGGAGCAATGTAGTCAGCAAGGTATAGGGGTTTGGCACAGTGGAGTGAATGTCAGTTACTTGTTTATCCACTTCTCTTAGGTCCTGGACTGGCTGATAATCGTCGAAGTGGGGTTTCTTTATGGGGAGTAAAGGGGTGTTCCAAGCTGATTGTATGAAACACAGAACTCCTAGGCCCAGCAGCCGCCAGATATGAGGCATGATTCCTCATTTGGCCTCCAATGTTATGGGGTACTGGCAGACTTTAAATGAGTCAGCATTTACTTTTAGCTCTAGAAATGGGGGGGGGGATGTTCTGCCAATTTCATTCCCCAGTCTCAGCCCAGGCAAGGGGAAACTTTTGGAACCACATCTGGATCTGGAGGTCTGGCTCTGGTGCCCTCTGATGAAGTCTATGTTCCTCATCCTGGGGGATGGTTAACATGACATGGACTGGCTCCCTCATGGGGTGAGACACCTGGGCCCCTTCAGCCAAGAAATATATCTGAGACTTCATTTTTGTAAGCAAGTCACACCCCACTAATGGGTATGAAAACTCAGGAATGACTAGGTTCAAGTGGGTTACCTGTCCCACGCCCAAGTCTACTGTTCTTCGGGTAGTCCAGTGATAGGGTTTAGTACCTGTGGCGCCCCGCACTCATGTTTGTTTTGATGACAGGGGGCCTCCTGGGGTGAGGAGCACTGAATTTTCTGCCCCTGTATCAATCATAAACTGAACAGGTTTCCCCTTCACTTTCAGGGTTACTTAAGGCTCAGGGCAGGGGACCAAGCTCCACCCCTTACAATCACTGTTATTTTCTCCCAGGGAGAGGATAGGGCCACGGTTCTATTATCTGGTTGTGGTAGTGGTGGGAAGATTTGGGCCTTGTTTCTCGGGCAGTCTCTAGTCCAATGCCCTTCTTCTTTACAGTAGGCACACTGGTTCCTCCCTAGTTTGGATCTGGGTCTCTGACCTTTCGTAGGTCTGCAATTTCTTGTCCCTGTAGCCAGGAGTATCTTTTCCATCTCTATTTGCTGCCATTCCAATATCTTAGCCAAATTCTTCGCTTGTTGCTTGTCTCTCTTATCTTCTCTTTCTCTACATTCCTCTCTCTGGTCTCTAGTCTCCCTTTTATAATAAACTTTCTCCACCACTGCCACCTTATCGTCTTTTCTCCTAATCTTTCTAAAGACTATAACTTTGCCTTTATCTCCAGTGCTGCCTGACTAACATAGGCTAGAATGACCCTTCTGAGCTTACCCCGACTCGAGGTCATAGGGAGAGTATTGTCTAAAAGCTGCCATTAGCCACTCTAAGTAGGCAGCTGGACTCTAGTCTATCTCTTGTCTTACATCATAAATTTTGGTCCTATTAGTAGGCCAGTGTGCGGCTGCTTTGAGACCTGCCAGTAGAGCCTGACGATAGAACCAGAGACTCTCCTTACCATCTGCCATGTTGGGGCCAGTTGGGGCCAGTGAAAGGGAAGGCTCACTCAATCAGAGCTGGATCTGTCAGCGGGGTTCCTGTGGGACCAGGGACTAATTTCTCCTTTGTGAAGAGGACTCCTAGAAGTTGCTGACAGCCCACAGTCCCAAGTGGGCTGGTGGGTAAACAAAACAGTTTCTAACAGGTTAATCTAGTCTCTGGGATCCCTTGAAAAAGGGGCATTTTTGGCTTTCCAATTATACAAATCACTGGCAGCAAATGGCCAATAGTGGAAGGATTGATTCCCTAAATCATCTGGGGAGCCTGAGGTTTAAGTGGGAGCACTACCGTGGGGTCTCTTCTTGTTCTTGTTCCTAAGATTGAATAGGTAGCAAACAGTGGGGATGGAGTTTTGAAACAAACCATGGTAGCTTAAGCTGTTATGCAGAGAAGTTAAGTAAACGAAAGTTCTTCAATGATAAAATTATGTTCTGATGATTCAGAATTATTCAACAAGAACAGAAGGAGACCATGAATTCTTCTGCAAACAGGAATTCTTGAGTCTGATGCACACAAGTTGGTGATCAGGATCTGGTGAGTCCCTTTTCCTACTGTTATCTAAATTCAAAATGTGACTTGCCTTCCCGAACTCCATATGTAACCCTGAAAAGGCCATATTTTGATGCTCACAATCTGAAACTTGAGCCCCGAATGTCAAGGTGGAACATGTCAAAGATCTGGACTTCTTACCTGAATCAACCTGAGCTTCAAAATAGTGACAACAGAGCCCCGGGGAGTGTGGTCATAATGAGTGTGGACACATACTCTATTTCTGAAAGTTGAGAACAAAAAGTGCAGAGATGACTCATTGGATAAACACAGCCAATACACAGGTGCAAGAACATGACTTCAAATATCCAGAAGTCATAAAAAGAAAAAAATCTGCATGTACAACATGTACATCCACAGTCACGGCATTCCTACAAGGGGATAGAAGTGAGATACAGGAAAATCTCCAGAAGACCACAGGCCAGTTAGCCTGGAATAAGCAGTGGAAAACAACATAGAGATTCTGTCTCAAGCTAGCTGAAAGGCAAGAATTAATGCCCAATGTACCTGCACATACATACACACAGAAAACATGCATACATGTATACAGATTCATGAATGTGTGTGTATGTGTGTGTGTGTGTGTGTGTATGTGTGTGTGTGTGTGCATGTGTGTGTGTTGTGTGCATGCATGTGAAATAAATAAATTTGGAGTGATTTTTAAAATGGAAGCCAGCCTCACAATGAGTCAATGAAGACAACAGCATGTCCAGGGACATTATTTAGCAAGTGTGTCACCCTGTTGATTTGTATGTAAATGGGGTGATAACCTGATAGAACATTCAAGGAGCAAGGGAGATATCTCAGTGAGGTAAGAGGACCCCATGGTAAATCCCAGTGCCCACATATAAACCAAACATACTGTGCTCACTTGTAACCCCAGCATTGTGAGATAGAGAGGAGCAGACCCTGAAGCACTCTAGCCCATCAGCCTAGTAAAAGCAGCAAGCTTCAGTTTCAGTGATACTTTGAGGAAATAAAAAAAAGAACAATAACAAGAGACACCATGTGCACATGCACTTGAATACTCATTGTATTCAACAAACATGCAGAAAAATAGAACATTCATGAAACACTGATTAGAAGTATGCCTGAATCTGGGCCTTTGAGAATCTCCACCTTTCACAGAACAAACAAATAAATACAAATGGACTCAGCAGCTATTGAATAAAATCAGGGATTGAACGCTATGGAAAAAATGGACCCATTACTAAAACCCCAGCAGTGTCTGACACAGCTGGTTTTCTTCATTTCTTTCTTTCCAATCTCACCTCCAGCACTTGAGAAGAGGGAAGTGTGGCACTCTGAGCAAATGTGTCTATATCTTGACCTGTCTGAAAAGGAAATGGCTCAGATCTGAACCAAGAAGAGTAGTTTCTCCTAATGCACATTACCAGGCCATTCTGGGGATTACTACTACTCTCTGCTTCTGAAACATCCACATTTTCTTCATAGTGTGCTCTTATAGTTCACATGGTGTCTTCCACATTATCTAGTTCAGCACAAAATCAATATTGCAGAGGTGAAGGGGAAGCTGGTAAGATAGCTCGGCTACTAAGAGTACTTTCTGGTTTTCAAAAGAGCTTTTTTTTAATTCCCAGAACCCATATGGCAGCTCACAATCTTCTCTAATTCCAGTTCCAGGGGATCCAATGTCATATTTTGGAATTTGTAGGTACTGTACTCATGTGATGCACATACAAGCAAACACTCATACATACAAAATAAATGAAAAATAAGATTACAGAGGGCAGGATGAATTTAGGGAATGAGAAATTAAATGGAACTGGTAAAAAAAAAAAGACCTCGAGTTTGAGGTTCTGAACCCTAAATGTAGACTTTTCTCAGCCAAAACTGCATGGAAAAGGAAACCATATGAGCATACAAGTCCACAAGCGTATACATAAAAAGAGGTTATTTCAGGAAATGTTCACAAATGTTTATGGATCTAAGTTATTTTCCTATGTTAACTGATATAATTCATTAAATATACTTTGTTGTAATGTTACAAACACTCATTTATATGTGATGTAACTCAGCCTCAGAAAGGTTAACTCACTGATTGATGATTACAGACAGCAGGCTCAAAATTCAGATAAACCTTAGAGTCCCTGGTCTTAATTCCTCACAGAGGCCCAGCCCAGCCTTGCTCAAGGTCACACAGGACAGAGTAGAGATTGGTCCTTAGTACAGGCCTTCTGAGTGCACGCTGCCCAGAGCTCTGCTCCCTACATGAGGTCACAAGGTGTGGTTGGCTAACAAGTCTTTCAATGAGGGGCATGGTAAAAACAGTGAGAATCCATTCTCCACCTCTGGCCCTGAAGGTTAAACTCTTCCATCAGTTTTGTTGCAGAGGAAATTAAGAGGACTGTTTGGATTTTTCTGGGAAGGCAGAAAACCCCCATTAATCATTCCTTATTTTTTTTCAGTCTTTGAAATGAGCAGCATTGAGAATATTT
Organism: Phyllotis vaccarum; assembly: GCA_033318265.1. Classification (NCBI taxonomy): domain Eukaryota; kingdom Metazoa; phylum Chordata; class Mammalia; order Rodentia; family Cricetidae; genus Phyllotis; species Phyllotis vaccarum. The sequence goes on along the minus strand of JARWLC010000017.1, from coordinate 74,907,907 downwards.
TAACACTAACTCTACATATATAGAAAGGAGGGGATCTTGAGGTGGCTTTCCAAGTTAAACCATGAAGCCAGAACATGGATAGAAGCATGAGTTCTGATTCCTGTGAAGTACACACTTGATTGCACATCAAGAGGCTCCCAAGTAACCTCCTGCTTGGCTCAACCTCACACCGCAGTACACATTTTATTACAAACATTCCAGAGAGCTCCTGGGCTGAAAGCTACAACATAGCCACTGATGAACTACAAGTTTTTTTTAAATTTACTTTCCCTGGAGAAAGGCAGGTCCTTTGGATACTTCTAAGACATTGAAGCTAGACATACTCATTTTCAAGAAAGCAGAAAGGAGCAGAAGATAAATTAGAGAATGCTGGGAAATCTCAAAGGACTACAGGCTTCAACAACAGTCCAACCTAACATTATTATCAAATTAGTTCATTTTCACTGTTACATGGAATGCTGGTGTCTGATACTTTATTAAGAACAAATACATGACTTGATAGTTGTGGGGCCTGAGAAGCTGGTATTCCACCAGCACCCTCCTGTGGCAGAAGAAGGAGGTTCAGGAGAAGATAATTAAAGATGAAGAGGGATGGGTCAAAAATCCTTTCTTGAAGATCCAAATCCTGTGGCAATGGATTTAGTTTCTTCCTAAGAACAGAGTCCTCAGGATATCACCCTCTCTAAAAGTTGCATCCTCTACCCTGCTGTACTGAGATTAAAGTTTCTAGAGATGATTTGGCACACACATCCTAATTGTAACAAGTTTAATTGCTTAACATTGTTGGTAGGGTGGTATTATGTCTGAATTTCCATTTTCAGTACTGTCAATAAGAAAGTGGTCCTACTACAAACTGACCTATGACCCTTGAGCTCTTATGACCAATGATTTTATTCTGTATTAGTGAAAAAAAGAGGTCTGGTGAAGGATTAGATATATCATTGGCCTCAACGGGCACTGAAGCATCATGTCTCATGATTCTTATATGTATTTCTGGGATTTTTAAGTCAAGCATACATGTAAACTTGACATTAAGGAGACCATTTTAAGTTGGGAAAAATATTAGTGGAGTGTTTGTATAATCACACACTGTGTGACCCCCACCTCTGTCTTTTTCCAGAATGTTCTCATACAGTTCCTCCAAATTTCCCCCTCCTTTTCTCCATCCACCAGCTTTGTGTGTCCTTCTCAGCAGGCTAAGGCATTCTGGATATCTGACACCATGTAGACTTGTCATACAATGCTTGTTTGTTCGTATATATCTTAATTCTTTGAGAATTCAGGCATATTCTGGTCCTATTCGGTCTCTTTACTCTCCTCTCCATCTCTGCCCAGATCCATTCCATCCACCTACCCTCCCACCTTTATGTCCTCTTTACATACACACAGAAACACACACACATCAGTACATACACACATATATATGTTCACACAGAGAGACACACACAGACACACACACACACACACACACACACACACACACACACACACACGAGGTCCTGTGGCTTTAACTTCAGCACAGTGAACTGTGTCTTAACCTACTTCAATTTCAGCCAGAAATCACAACTCCTGCAGCTACCATCATGCTTCTCTAACTACAGCCTGGCTGTCTGGCAGAAATTCTGCTCCCACAGGCACTGACCCCACTGCTGTTCTAAAGGTAGCTTTAACTAAATCTCTATTGTTTTATTTATGAGTAGGACTCAATATTCAAAGGCTGGGATGAAAACCTGAGAGCTCAGAGATGCTGAGTAGCAACTAGCTAACCCTCACTCCTTACTGACATCCACAGAAGCCCCGTGCTTCTTCTTCACCAAACCTGAAACGCTGTGCCACTCCAAGGCCCATCCTACTACTTTCTGTGTCTCTATAGTTCCCAGATGTCCTCTAATGCTCTCTGATTATGTTCTGACTAATAGTTGCTAATGCAGCCTCCTGACTCATGGTTAATTTATTTAATTAATTAATGCAAATGCAAACGCAAACTTAGAATTTAGAGCATAGTTGAATATCTCCCAACAGAATCCAGTGTCTGCTGGTTCTGCTCATGGGAGCCATCCACTGGGCTATGATCAAATGGCTTAGAGCCATAACCTTACTGAAATCTGCTTCTCCTTCCTCTAGAAGCTACCAATTTTCAATGTCTCCTCAGTTAGATGTGGGAGTTCCTGAAGCCCTTCCATAAGGGGCCAATTCTACACTTCCTCAGTGACAGTAGTTAGGAGGTTTGAGTTGATTTGAATTTTTCCCTATATTTTTACATATGTCCATGTGCAGTGTGCTATATAGAGTGTATGCACATGTTACATTGGGGAAGGGGATGCTCATGTGCCACAGTGTAGCTGAAAATGTCAGAAGAAAACTTCCAGTGTCAGGCTATACTTTTCACCTTGTTTGACACAGTCTGTTGCTTATACCTACGAGTTGGCATGAGCTCCAATTCTCTTGATTTGCCTCCTATCATCTCCCAATTGAGGGGGGGGGTGCTGTGATGATCAATGATTAGGCCAGTATATCTGACTTATGTTTGTTCTGGTTATCTAAACTCAGGTCATCAGCCTTGCTCAGCAAGCACTCTTAATCATTTATCTTATCTCCCAAATCCTGTGCTTTTAAGCATTTTACTAGGAACCATAGATTGCCCTTGATTCCTAGATAGCCCACTCCTGGTTCCTCAGTCTCCTGAATGCTGGAATTACAGACATGCCCATCCCTGACCAGTCTTAGTTTTGAGTTTTCATACCTGTGGGTGTGAGTAATAACATTTGTAGGATTTTCATATATGTGGCCACAAGTGCTTAAGAACGCAAAAATGCCAGCATGGGGATAACAAGAATAGCATGAAGCTGTTATCCCCACCCCTGAAGGACATTGGACTTTATAGAGACTCCAATTCTCTCTGTTCTGCACACATTTGGATAGGAAAGTGTCAGGTGAATTAAGCTTCCTTTACCTTGACTGCCTAATGTACAAGTGAGTGTTCATAATTATGTTTCCCTCAAATGGACCCCAAACAGACCAAAATGTTATTACCAGTTGTGAGCCTGGAACATATATAACTGTGGATTTGACTCAAGCTAATTATTACTGAAGTAAACAGTGCCCTTTCATGTGTCAACAAGAGAAGTGAGTTCATGCTTTAGTTGAAAACATGGTTAGAAGGTCATGGGTTTGCTGAGAGTGGACTACAGACCTTTGTCACATAACCATCTCTTCAAACCACATGCTACTAGGAAACCACAAGTGTCCTAAACAGGGAGATAGATATTTAGATTTTTAGATGTTGATCAGAACTGAAATTGTCTGCCTGGCTCTGTGGACCTAGGATCCTGGTAAAACCTGGTTCCCAGTCCTTTTAGTGTCATGGATCCCCTGACAGTCATAACATCTTTCACTCTCCCCTCTTTCAAATCTGAGGTCCAAACTCTACATTTCCCCAAAGCCAACTGTTGTATATGTAGGGAGATACCATATCCCTATTGTATTATGGTTCTGGTCTGGACTTTCAGGCCAAACCCAGAGGTTTGCACCTGCTCTCAGCCCCACTGCTACTTAGGCCAAATAATCATATAGATGCATGCATTATTTTTATGCTGATTGATCTAGGGCTCAGGTATATAACTTCCTAACTCTTTACTCTTAAGCTAACCCATGATTCCTGTCCTGTTCAGCCATGGGGCTCAGGACCTTTTCTCAGATCAGCATAGTTTTTCTCTGCATCTAGCTTTTCTGGCATCTCTGTGGAATCTCTGCCCTGTTCTTCCTGTTCCCACAGATTTCTTAGTCTGATAATCCCACCACACTTCCTGTCTGCCTTTGGCCAATCAACATTTTTATTAAACCAGTATGCGGGACCATTATTTACAATGTAACAACATAATCCCACTACATATCCCTAAGTGGCTCAGAAAGTATTATCTTTCCAATCCAGTGAATGAAAGGTTTTTTAACACAGTGAGATCATATACTTGCTGTTGGCCATTGAAGTGCTAACCCTTCCCCTAGTCTCATCTCTCAGCCTTACTTCACTCTTCATTCAAATGAGTCTCCAAACAGAAATGAACACTCTCCTGTCTCAGTTGCCTTTGCGTAGCATAACTGGAATGTTCTCCCGGCTGTTCCTAGGACATATGCCTAATTCTTAATAACTTACTTTAAAATATCAACTGCTGGAAAGGCAAGATGGTTCAGTGGGTAAAGACACTTGCTGCCAAGCCTGATGACCTGAGTCAGATTCCCAGGTGTCATATGGTGGAAGGAGAGAACTGACTCATACAAGTTGTTCTATAACTTCTATACATGCTCCAGAGCACACACATGCTAGAAATACTAGAGACAGACAGACTGACACACAGACAGATGATGTGGGAATGTGTTTATATATGCTGTGAATCTCAATCTTTAAATAAAGGAACTGTTTTGGGCCATGACAGGCACCATAGAAGAAGTAGGAGGAGAAATCAGAGCATAGGTAGGAGAAGCAGGGCAGAGTCAGGGAGATCGAGCAAGCCACCCAAGGAGCAACATGTAAGGAACACAGATGAACCACGGGCTACGTGGCAGACAGATTAATAGAAATGGGTTGAGTTAAGATATAAGAGCAAGCTAACAGTGTGCCTGAGCCATAGGCCAAACAGCATGAAGTTAATATAAGCCTCTGAGTCATTTCTGGGGACCTGGTGGCAGGTGGCTAAGAGGTCTGACTCGGCAGGTTCTGGGCCTCTGGCCGCCGGGGCCCGAAGAAACCCCCACTACTACAGACAGACAGACACACACACACAGAGAAAGAGAGACAGACACACAGAGAGAGAAATACAAGTTAAATAATTTATTTACAAAAGTCACAAATTTCTCAGGGAAGCCTCATTGACATACTTGGCTACTAGATTTTATTCTCTTTTATATTTTTCTTTAAGTTTATGTATGTAAAATTGCTTCACTTTCATGTTTATATGCATCCTATGTGCATACCTGGTGTCCACAGAGGACAGAGAAGGTATGATATCTCCTGGAATTAAAGACAGTCATGAGCTGAACTCCAATCCTCTGTAAGAACAACAAGTGGTCTTCACTGCTGAGCCATTCCTCCAGCCTCTCATCACTTTGTAAATCAATTTGTAGTTTATAATTTCCACAGGCTCATAATTGTGTATGACACTGGTTCACACAAAGACATCTTCACATAAGTACAAACTGTAACGTTGGGTTTATGTTGTTGTTGCTTCTTCCCTTTTCTCTCCTTTCCCATCTCTCCTACCACTGATCCCTAGACTGTTTCTGTTCCACTATCACGTCATAAATACACATAAATGTTATGTATCTGTATAAATCTGGGAACCTCAAGTGAGTGGAGCATTTGTCTTAGCACTCCAATGAGACCCTTTTTGTCCGTGAAGTCGTTAGTGATGACTAAATTGTTTGCCTTCCTGTTGGCTGTCTCTCTCCACACTAGAATGCGATCACCTGAAGTACAGGTGGAGAGTCTCAGTCTCCTTACTTCCATCTCCTCCATGACGATAACTTCCAAAGCACTGTAGGTAAGAGACATGTGTGCTGACTAAATCAAAGCATGGGAAAGATAGAACACATGTGAGATGCACCGATGGCTCCTGAGGATTTTTGCAGAATTGACTTTTGAGGACCAATCTCCAGCTCAAACACCTCCAGTGGAGAATTTTATCCCTTTACCCATAGTGAGTCATCTATTCTTATCTCTAAGAAATAGAACAACCCACTGCCAGTCTCACTCACACCACTCCTTTAGTAGAGTACTGTGTATGTGGAGAAAAGTTTGGAGCATCTGATGTGCAATGATTTCTTTCAACTGATGCATTCTCTCCTAGAGGAAGGAGGAGGCTCCTGGGACTCAGGAAGTAAACACTATTATGCTAAAACCAAGAAAGTCTGCAAAGCTACTCTCCAAGCAATAGAAGCAATAAACACTTGCTAAGGAGAGAACTTTGGGATCAGCCACTCTGCCTAGATGAGAGACAGTCCTGTCCAATGCCCAGGGCCCCAGAAATAGGGTCTGTGTAAACTGCCATCTGTCCCAGAGTGGGGTTTGGGGTATAGCTGCCTTTGGGAGTCATCTCTCACCCATATTTCTGTAATTGACCCCAGTAAGCTCACTGGCTCACCATGTTGCACAGGGAAGGAATGTCTCTGCCATCTGTCCTTGGTTTGACATCTGGGGTAAGTTAAGGTCCCTGTCAGCTTTCCCTTATACAACAGCATCCAAAACCAGAATCAACACATCTGCAGGTGACAATTTTGTCTTCTGTAAAAAATCATTCCTGTAGCCCTTTCCTAGGAACACAGCCTTAGAAATAAGTCAGCAGAGAAAAGTACTTCATGGAGAGAATTTGAATCACGAGAAGGAACCATTTCAATGCTTCATTGTTTACATTGCTGAATTATAAGTAATTCCATCAATTATTATTATTATTTAAAATTATTATTTTAAGGTGATAAAATTAAGGCTAGTATGGTAGAGGATTAGAATTATTTAAAATCTCCTACTGTGTCTGTAGTTTTCAATAATATGTGCCCTGCTTCTGTAATCTTCCTTACTTCCAGCATCAGCTAAGACACACCCCTCTTGCTATTTTGACAGTTATAAGAAAACTAACTCACTCACTTGAACATGGGAGAGAATTTCACTCACAGTGACTATGTGGCCCTTATAACTACATTGTCTTCATTCTCAGGTTAGTTCCCAACACTGTTAGATGAGTTCAAAATGCCCAGGAGTGCAGACTAAGGAGAAGAGGCAGGAAGTAAAGTGGAGGCAGCAAAGACAGGCAGCCAGAATATGTTGCAACTTGAACAGAATCAATAACAAGTCCTATATGACTTCCCTAAATGCTAGCTCACCGTCATAAACAATAGTCAATATTAAACAAAAAACTCAACTAACCTTGTAAACTTAATGCAATCTCCAGGAGCATTGAGAAAGAGAATTAGTTCACTCTGGAAATTCATGCCTTAGAACAGCTTTAGGGTTAGCCACTGAAAGTTAAGATCTCTCTGATACTTTCCCAAGGAAGTATAAATCAAAAAGGACTCGTAAAAAAACAGTTGCTTTGTGTTAGCCACTCCTGGTCATGGTCCTTCCTGAGATGTGGTTAATATACCCAGGGAGTTTTTTTCCTTTGCCAAGGGATATCAATTGCAGAAGCTTCTTAGAGATGGGAGCCCATGTCTACTTCCCCCTCACAGTGCTGGTACCAAATCTGGCTTGAAGCTGTGCCATGAGTGTTTTTATTTTTGTCTGTGTGCTGGATAGTTTTATGTCATCTCCACACAAGCACACAGGTTAAAGTCATCTGAGATAAGGCATCTTCAAGTAAAAAACAATGCCTCTGTAAGATCCAGCTATAGGAAATTTTCTTAATTAGTGATTGATAGAGGAGGGTCCAGCACATTGTGAGTGATGTCATTCCTGAACTGATGGCCCAGGGTTCTGTAAAAAAAAAAAAAAAACAGGCTGGGCAAGTCATGCTGAGGAAGCCAGTAAGAAGCACCCACCCCTCAGTGGCCTCTGCATCAGGATCCTGCCCTGCTTGAGTTCCTGTCCTGACTTCCTTCAGTGAGTAACATAGATATGGCTGTATAAGCCAAACAAACCCTTTCTTCCCCATCTTGGTTTTTGGTCACAGAGTTTCATTGCAACAATAGAAACCCCAACTAAGACAGTCTGTGTGGAGGGCTGGAGAGATGACTCAGAGGTTAAGAGCACTGGCAATTCTTCCAGAGGTCCTGAATTCCCAGCAAGCACATGGTGGCTCACATATAATGAGATCTTATGCCCTCTTCAGATGTGTGTATATATAATAAATATTTTTAAAAGGACAGTCTTATGGTGGATAGAAAGAAAATGGTCAATATAAGGGAGTTGTGAATTTGTTGAAGTAGATATGGCCTTGTTGGAGTTGTCTACACTGTGGTGGTGTATAACTGTTAGCTCCTTCTCCAGTACCATGTCTGCCCTCTCACCACCATGTGGATAATGGACTAAACCTCCGAAACTGTAAGCCAACCCAAAGTAAATGTTTTATTTTATAAAAGTTTCCCTGTTCCATGGTGTCTCTTTACTGCAATAGAAAATCTCTAAGACAGTCTAAAAGGAGAAAGAGAAAGGGGGAATTGAGAGAAATTGAGGAAGGGAAATATGATAAAAATATATTGTAAGTAAAACTTTAATTTAAAAAAATAGGAAAATGTAGATGTTTGAACAAAAGCCCCCACATACCTCTTGTTTCTAAGAGTGCTGGCTTGGGCTTAGACTCTTCATTAACTATCAAAGTATGACCTCTGCTCACACAGAGTTAGTTAGTTCAGTTAGTTAGTTCAGTACCTCTGCTTGCTTCAATTGAATTCAGTGGGATAAAAACAATTAAATAAATTATAATCTCTGGAGGGAGATATCCTAGGTACAGTTGGACAATAAGGAGTGGATATGATCAAGAAACATTGTACCCATGTGAAGTTTTCAATGAATAAATAAAAAACAATTTTAAGAAAACTCAAGAAAAAAAGAATCTCTGCTCATGCAGAGATATCAGTCTATCTCAGGCAGGGAGAGATGTTGAAATTGGCCTCAAGTACAAACCAGGAGCAACAACTGTATTACCATAAAAGGTAGTTAATGGCATATCCAGAGATCATATCTACCAAAAAGAAGGGCCTTTGGGATTGTAAGAGCTGGAGAATGTGGGGAAGGAAAACTCTGAAATGCTGCCTTTTAGATATGACAGACTCATTGCAATCATGGATACACAGCAGCTGTGGCTACCTGCACAGGCTACACGGAAAGTCACTAGTGAGAGACACTAGTTTAGAAGAAGTGAACAGCTGGAGAGACAGCTTTGCCATTAAGAGCACTGACTGCTCTTGAAAAAGCCCCAAGTTTAATTCTCAGCATGAATATTACAACAGTTTACAACCCTTTTTAATCCAGTTCCAGGGGATTCAGTGCCCTCATCTGGCCTCTGCTGGCTCTGCATACACATGGTTCACAGACATACATCCAGGCAAGCACTCATACACATAATAGTAAAATAAGTATTTCTTTTAAAAGAAAGAGTCAGTAGAAGTAGCAAGGGGATATGTGAAAGTAATAGGGAATGATGGGACAGGTAATTGGGGGAGTATGACCATCACAACTCAGAGTGGATGAATAAAAATATCAAACAAACTCAAAATGAAGAAGAGAAGGAGAAAAGAAAAAAGAAAGGAAAAAATGAAGGGGGAGGGAGGGAAGGAATATTTACTCTCTGTGATACTGACTCAACCAGCAAAGTACTCAGCAGCCCATTGAAAGACGATCATACATGCTCCGTACAAAATTATAATTCATCAGAATTTTGTCTGTTTCCTGCCTTCAGGTTCAGTCTTGGAAACTTCATTTCACCTCTTCCTGTCTCTGAGTCTATAAAGCAATAATGAAAAGGTCACTATAACAAATGCATAAGACTTGATAAGGATCTATTAAAAAGAGACATAGTGATTTGAGTGTCTTGCTGTAAATGACATGTCTCTATCTATCCTCTTACCCAAGTCTCAGGGAACAGTGCAGAAAAGATGGAGGAAAGACTGTAAGAGCTGGAGGATGGGAGAGTGTGTCCTCAAATTCCATAAAGACAAAAGAAATGCTGTAGGAATACAGAGGAAAACAATTGAGTTTTGTGTCATGGAAGAAAACAGTGCAGAGTGAGAAGTGACTTTCAGTTGTGAGTTTTACATCTCTCAGAGCCCATGAGGGCCTTAAAGGAAGAGGATCTTGCATAGGGAAAGATCAGCAGCAATAGTTTAATTGGATGGATTTAATGTGTTTTGGGAATAGAACTGCCATTGACACAACTGTGAATTAGAAGAAAGCAGGGCCAATGGATTTGAGGTTCTGACAGAACAAATACACACAGAATATGAACTCAAAGGTCAGCGCAAGAGAACTCATGAACTTTATAGCATTTTAACAAATACCACGTGTAGAGGCCATGCAAGTCCTGGCAGTAAGTGGCCATTCTACTGGCTGCATCTCTGACACCTCCCCCTTTCCCTGCCCATAAACACTGCAGAGTGGCCTCATTGGATCTCAGCAGGACACAGCAGGGGACTCTCAGTTGGGAGGGAAACTTGGAGCCAGAACTGCTGAAGGAAAGTTGAGATGGAGCTGATCCCCAACCTTTCCGTGGAAACCTGGGTGCTCTTGGCTACTAGCCTGGTCCTCCTCTACATGTGAGTAACTGTCCAAGCTCCTTCCCCATTTGTAACTGGAGTCAGAATGATATGAAATGGCCCCTTTCCTTTTCCTATTGAAACACCCAAAGTGATCATGAAGGGAAAGTTGAAATCAGCACTACCAAAATCATTGGCCATGATATGACACCAACCCCCCCAAGAACTTTATCTGACCTTATGACTCAGAGGGTTTTTGACAAGACTTTCTCTCATAATCATAATGGAGATGACTCTCAGTCTGCACCTAAACTAATCAACAGCTGTGTGATATCATAAACAGTTAGCTACTATGCTAGCTAGTTTCTAACTACCAAGTTGACAGACACAACCTAGAATTAATTATCTAGAAAGACAGTTTTAATTGAGTAATTATCTGAATCAGGTTGACCAATGGGCAACCCTGTCAAGGACTGTTTTGGTTGTTAATTGACGAAGACCCATTCCCCTGTGGGTGGCAGCATACCCAATGCAGCTGTAGTAGACTCAAGAAAACTAGATGAAAGCCAAGCCAAGATGTGTGTATTCTCTCTGTGCTCTTAACTGCGACTGGCTACTTGAGTTTCTGCCTTGACCTCCCAGACACAATAGGCTGAAATGCAAAAATGTTAAGAAATTAGGCTCTTCCTCCCATAAGTTGCTTCTTTCAAAGTATTTTAGGAAAGCAACAGAAATAAAAGTGAGCATATTAGCATGCCCTTTCCTAAGTTTTGAGAATCCAACAGCCCAGTTGCTTAGATGTTTTCTTTTCTTTTCCTTCTCTCTTTTGTCAAAATAAGTGATGTGTATTATGACTGGCTTCCTGTGGATGTGGGTGTTTCCTGCTTCCAACCCAGGTTACACAAAGTCACACAATGTCTCTGCTCTACTTGGCTGATAAACACCATGCATGACCTAAAGCAACTTGAGGAAGAAATGGATCCTTTCACTTTAAAGCTTACAGTTCACCATGAAGGGAAGCCAGAGCAGGAACTCAGTGAAGGAGCCTGGACTCAGGAATTGAAGTATGAGACCTGGAGGAAGATTGCTTACTGGTTTGCTCCCCATAACTCATTCAGTGGTCATTCTTACACAACTCAGACTACCTGCCTACGAATGACTTCACCCATAATGGACTCAGGCCCTTCTATGTCAATCATTAATCAAGAAAACTCCCTACAGACTTGTCCACAGGCCAATCTGATGGAGGCAACCTGTTCCTTAAGGTCATCTCTTCTGAGATGACTCTAGCTTTTGTCAAGTTAATTTAAAAGAAAGAAAAAAAAATCCTATTAAGCACAATCTCCCAGCTCTTGCAGAAAAGCCAGTGTCTATTATTCTCATTTCTCTGACCCTTCTTTTATTCTTTTGCAAATCCCATGTTTCTACAATACCATATGGAAAACACTTAACACTAATGTTTTTGTTGTCATTTTATTTGATTTAATTGTTTTTAATAGCAAAATGCAGTCAGCACAATCTTGGAGGCGGAATCTCAGTTGCTAGTCAGTCCTCAATGAGGTGCTGTGTAGGCAGATTTTTCTGTCCCATCTGCCAGGTACCAAATACCACATGAAGACTACTTATTAATCATGAAATCTCAGCCAATAGCTTAGGCATGTTACTAACTAGGTCTTACAACTTAAATTGACTCATTTTATCAATCTACCTTTTGTCTTGTGACTTTATTCCTTTACTCTGTACTGCCCATACAATTTCCTCTCCATTTGATTAGTAACTCTCTATATCTCCACCTTTCTTCTTCCCAGTATCCTCTCTGCCCTGAAAATCCTGCCTAGCTATTGACCATTTAGCTTTTTTATTAAACCAATCTGAGTGACCAATCTTCACAATGCACAAAAAATTATTCCATGACACTTCCCACTTTTGTCTAAATAAAAATGAAAGGTTTAAACTCTGACATAATAAAACTATAAACAATAAGAACAATTATGAGGTAAGAATTATATTTATAATATACACTCTATTTGTATTTGGCATATTCGAAGAAAATATTCCATTATTTATTTTATCTTGTAAATCCACATCTCTGTACCTAATTTGCCTTCTACCATGCTAAGGAGAATTTTAACTATGACTACCTAGCCTTCACATCCATCAAAGTCCCCAGAAAAAAAATCATCTTAGTAAATAGAAAGTCAAGAGTAATCAACTTCCAAAACTAAAAGAAATTACAGAAATAGCTTGTTTCCTGGTTAGTCACCCAAGGTTCCTCTGGCACACTGGTGCATCCATCTCAGCCTGAAGCCTAGACTATCTGAGATACTGTTCTGTGAAGCAGAAAATTCTAAAGGACTGTCCTGCCCTGTTTTGGCAAAGCCTTGTAGTCTCTTTACTTTGTGTCCTGCTGGTCTAGTTTGGACAGCATACTATCACCAGTCAAAGCAAAGGTCATTTCTTACCCAAATGACTAGCTTTTTACATAAAAAGAAAACTCCATATGGAGGTTTTCAATGCCCATCAACCTCTTTTAAAGTTTCTTGGTGGTGCCAGGAGCAGGTGTGTCTCATTGTTAAAATAAAAAGTTACATTCTTAAAGCAGTTTAAGTACCATACTCTGTAGGTCTTTGAAATGTTTGAATGTCACATATCTATCTAAAATATATATCTGTATCACTCTAAAACATATCTAACATGACTATAAGTTTGATAGTTTTAAATGACTAACTATTCACTCATATTTCTTACCCTAAATACCTTCCAAGGGCTAAAAATAGATACAACACCTTAATCAAGTATAGAAACATATACAGTATATCAAAAAATAACCTTAAGTTTGTATCAATATACAAAATCCATACCTATGTAAAATGTTTGTGACTAGTGGTTGTTTAAAAGTAGACTCAACAGTCTGCCTTTCACCTCAAGTTTATACTGTATCCCCTCTTTTCTTACAGAAACAGATACTTGAATCTAATTTCTTTGTTTTGCTTTCTTCTTGGCCATGACCAATAACAATTTGTAACCAATCCCCCTGAATGATGACAAATATCTATAACCAACTGAATGACTAAAATCTAAAATCTATCCACCCACCTCTTGGGAATGTGGGCATTGTGTTCTGTCAACTGCTTCCTGTTGCCTGGGGGTACTGGAATCTTTAGGAGTCCCTAGGAAAATTGAGACAATGGTTAAGTCCTGGAGGATCTATCTGTATTATTTGTTGTCTGGTCCCTTTGCAATGGGACAGTGAAAGGTTTGCCTGAAGTCCTGGCTAGAGTAATCTGTGAGTCTGGACCATCACATCCAGCAGCCTTGAATCTATTTTGAATATAGAACTCTGACAAAACTGCGACAGAGGCACTCTGAGATTTCTGGATAACCTGGGCCACCTGTTTTCACTGATGTCTGATCCCCTTGTTCTTAAAACACATAAACGTTCTAAGGTAGCATACAGATCTGCATTAAACAAGTTTAGAATATGTGATATGCTCAAGTAAGTTAAAGATTTTTTGTTTTATGTTTAAGTAGGTAAAATGATCAGTCAACTTTATAAGTCTCTTTGGACTATATAATCAAATTGTAGCACAAGTATCATGAGGACTTTGTAGCCAACAAGATTTAGCATGTCTCATCTCATCTCCAAGATGTTCCAATACAGAGGAACCAACTTACAAGTTACCTGTCCTGTAGTCTTTCTTGGTGTCCTCCCCCATGTCTGTAGCTAAAGTACTCAGGGAGGTCTCCCCCAATCAAATTTGATCTTTATTACCCTGGAAAAAATTCACAGCCTTTCATTTCCTGTGGAAACAAAGGCACAACTTCATCTTCAACATAATACATTTTTTATTTATATTTTAAAGTTAAGGCATTTTTATAGCATTGAGGCTGGTTCAGTTAATCAGTAACAATTATAATCCAATGTCACTTGGCAGCTATTAGTTTTTTTAATATTAGCGTTTTAAAAGTTCAAACTTAACAAAACACCATATAGGATTAAGATTCCCTGTGTATGTTTCATTTTTACAACTTAGCTCATGGTGTGCTGGTGGCTAACTGCCTCATCAGTTCCCTGAGAGACTAGCTTCATGGCAGAGGTAACTGCGAGAGCCACATGTACTGCCCCAGCTTTGAAAAGTTCCTGAATCCATGCAATTGTCTATGTTTCTCCCTTGTCACAGGCTCCTCTTGTGTGTCTGGCTTGTAAAAGCTTGCAATGGCTCTCCAGAATAACTTCTTCTTCCACAATAAGCTATGTGTCAGCCACATTAGAGTTGGGAGATCTGTAACATCACAAACCTTCATCTATAGGATTTAGGATATGATACATCATCAGCAATAGCAGCCCTGCTCCAGGGAACACCTACCTTAGTGGAACTTTGCGCACACTGAGTTGATGTTTGCAGACAATAATCTTTCTCCTTTATGACTATCTTAGTCAACTTAGTTCTACTGCTATGAAGTGACACCATAACCATGGAAACTCTTATACAAAAAAAGCATCTAATAGGGGCTGGCTTACAGTTTCAAAGGATTAGTCTACTATCTTCATGATGGGAAGCAGACATGGTGCTAAAAAGGGATCTGAGAGGTCTACATCTGGATGGGCAGGCAGCAGGAAAAGAGTGACACTGGGCCTGGCTTGAGCATGTGAGACTTCAAAACCCTCCCCTACTGACATCCTTTTCCTAACAAAACCACACTTATTTTAACAAGGACACAGTTCCTAATAATGCCACTCCCTATGAAACTTATGGGGGCCATTTTTATTTAAACCATTATACTGACCATCATAATAAATAAGATTCTCCCTGAAACTGCTCATTAGTACAAGGTCCGAATTAACCTAGGAGAGAGATGGACTAAAAGTGAAACCTTAGGAAACTTACTTGAAAGAAACCTTCCTTATAGCATAAGTCAACTAGGTTTCAAGACAGAGAGTCTTGGAAGACTCTGAAATTTCACTGAAGATAGCAGCAGTCATGAACTCAATTGTCATGATATAGGCATAAGAACTCCATGATGATTCCAGATCTTTAAAGAAAGGAAACTTTCATGACAGTTAGAACCTCTAAAAAGTTTGTGGCTTAGAGAAAAAGAAAATGATAAGTCTCTGGCTTACCTGGAAGAACAATACAGTAAGGTGTCTTTGGCCTCTGTCATTAAGCACATTCAATTATGCAAATAAATCCCTTACCTAATGAGGGTCACTGCTTTGTGTAATTTTCTAAATGGACCAAAGCAAATGAAATACCCCTAGGAAGCTTTGAGCCTGAGTCTCTCAGAGACTCTAAATTCTAAATCTAGGGACTTTCCATCAATTATGCTTTCTTGGATGGAAAGCAAAAACTCTCATGTTTCTACCCCATCCTTATGAACTAGGGTGGGCCTACTCAATGGATATTGGGAGGAGGTGAGCAATTGGGACTGTAGCTATTTGAGGCTTTACTGTTATTTGTTGCCTGGGTGTTACTTCTGTGGTTTGATTCTTGCAGTTCCTGAGTCAATGACTGACACCTGTTCACATGTAGCATGTATAAAGTCACAATTACAATTCTTCAACTTGTATTTCTCTGGTACTTTACAGATATGGGACATATTCTCATGGGACCTTTAAAAAACTTAGAATTCCTGGACCAAAACCTCTGCCTTTATTTGGTAACATTTTCTCCTATGGTAAAGTGAGTACAGTTTAATTTCTTTCTTTTATTTATTATTTTTTTTTTGCAGATAGACTTGTTTGGGTTGTGTGTGTGTGTGTGTGTGTGTGTGTGTGTGTGTGTGTCTGTGTGAGAGAGACAGAGAGAGAGAGATATCTAGTAATTAGCTCTTTTTATTTCATCTTATTATTTTTATATTTAAAAATATATTTTTAATCCATGTATCCCCCGGCTTCCACTCCCCTCCCTCCTTCCAATTCCTCCCAGTCTGTCTTCAGCCTCTTTTTTCCCAAAAGAGTAAGAAGTCCCAAGGTGGGTCAGCTGAGCATGGCACATCCACTTCAGGCAAGTCTGATTTACTCATTACAAAGACAAGACTAGGTTAGGTATTCCTCTGCAGGAAATGGGTTCCAAGGTACCAACCCACACGGAGGAACACAGTCTGATCCCACCCCCCACCCCCAAAGGCTCCACATACTGCCAATGTCAATTGACAGTTTCCTACAATTGGAGGGCCTAGTTCCTTTTCCTGATGGTTCTCCAGTGGATATTCTTGAATCACTGAGCTCCCAAGAACTCAAACTAGCCATTATTGTGGGAATTTTCCTCATAATCCCTATCCCATTGCTCATAGAGACTCTTATCCTCTGTTCCGGGTTGGACCAAGATTTTGGCCCAGTGCTCAGCCATGGATCTCTGCCTCCACCTCTATTCATTGTTGGATGTAGGTTCTGTGATGACACTTAGGGTAGTTATACATTTGATTATAGAGGAAGTCCTGTTTAGGCACCCCCTCCACCATTGGTTGGAGTCCTAGCCACAGACAACCTGTGAGTTCTTGGAGGTTTACCTAGCACCTGGTCTCTTTCCAACCCCACATTGGCCTTCACTATCAAGATATCCATCTATTTTCACTCAACCATCTACTCCTCGTATGAATTGTTCTAAACTCTCCTTTGTTGCAACCCATTATGATCTCAATTTGCTAAGGTTATCTTCTCTATTTTCTCTTCTTAGAGGAATATCTGGATGTCTCTCTTAAGTTCCTTCTGATCCAAAGCTGTTCAGGGGTTGTGGTTTGTAGCTTTGGTATTCTTGGCTTTTTGTCTAACATCCACTTATGAGTGAGTACATCCCAAAATTCTCTTTCTGGACTTATGATACCTCGCTCAGGAGGATATTCTCCAAACCCATCAATTTGCCTGCAAATTTTAGGATGTCACTTTCTTTTTACTGCTGAGTAGTACTCCATTGTGTAGATGAACCACAGGTTGTTGATCCATTCTTCAGTTGAGGGGCATCTAGGTTGTTTCCAGGTTCTTACAATTATGAATAATGCTACTATGAACATAGTTAAGCTAATTTCGTTGGGGTATAAATGTGCATCCTTTGGATATTTTACCAATAATGGTATTGCTAGATACTGGGGGAGATTAATTCCCAGTTTTCTGAGGAAACACCATAGTGCATTCCAGAGTGGCTGTACAAGTTTACACTTCCACCAACAATGGAGGAGTGTTCCCCTTGCTCCATATCCTCTCCAGCGTAGGCTGTTATCTTTGATTTTGATCTTAGCCATTCTGACAGGAGTAAGGTGTATCTCAAAGTTGTTTTGATATTCATTTCTCTGATGATTAAAGATGTTGAGCAGATTTTTAAGTGCCTTTCAGCAATTTCTAATTCTTCTGTTGAGAATTCCCTTTTTAGCTCTGAACCCCATTTTTTAATTGGGTTATTTAGGCTAGGGGGCTCTAGTTTTTTTAGTTCTTTATCTATTTGAGTGATCAGTCCTCTGTCAGATGTAGGGTTGTAAAGATCTTTTCCCATTCTGTAGGCTGTCATTTTGTCTTATTGACTGTGTTCTTTGCTTTACAGAAGCTTCTCACTTTCAGGAGATCCCACTTACTGATTTTTGTTCTTATTGTCTGTGCTACTGGTGGTATATTTAGGAAGAGGTCACCTATACCAATCTGTTGGAGGGTATTTCCCACTTCTTTTTCTATCAAGTTCAGTGTAGCTGAGTTTATGTTGAGGTCTTTGATCCACTTGGATTTGGGTTTTGCGCATGATGATAGATTTGGATCTATTTGCATTCTTCTACATGCTACCATCTAGTTATGCCAGCACCACTTGCTGAAGATATTATCTTTTTCCATTGGATATTTTTGGACTCTGTCAAAAATCAGTCATTCATAGGTGTGTAGGTTAATGTTGTGGTCTTTGATTCAATTCCATGGATCCACAACTTTGTTTGTATGCAAGTGCCATGCTGTTTTTATTACTGTAGCTCCATAGTATAGCTTTAAGTTAGGGATGGTGATGCCTCCTGAAGTTCTTTTATTGAGCAGGATTGTTTTGCCAATCCTGGGTTTCCTGTTATTCTATATCAAGGTGAGTATTGATCTTTCAAGGTTTATGAAAAAGAACTGTGTTGAGATTTCAATGGGAATTGTACTGAATCTATAGATTGCTTTTGTAAAATTGTCATTTTTACTATGTTGTTCCTACCTATCCAGGAGCATGGGAGTTCTTTCCATTTTCTGATATCATTTCATTTCTTTCTTCAGTGATTGAAACTTTTTGTCAAAATAGGTCTGCTACTTTCTTGGTTAGAGTTACACCAAAATATTTAATAGTATTTGGAGCTATTATAAAGGGTGATGTCTCATTTATTTTTCAGCCCTTTTGTCCTTAGTGTATAGGAGGGCTATTTAATTTTTAGTTAATCTTGTACCCTGCTACATTTCTGAAGTTTCTTATCAACTATAGGAGTTCCCTGGTAAAATTTTGGGGGTCACTTATGTATATGATCATAGCATCTGCAAATGAGATAGGATGACTTCTTTTCAATGTGTATCCCCTTAATCTCCTTTTGCTCTCTTATTGCTTTACCTAAAACTTCAAGAACTATATTGAATAGATAAGGAGAGAGGGGACAGCCTTGTCTTGTTCCTGATTTTAGTGGGATTGCTTTGATTGTTTCTACATTTAGTTTGATGTTGACTGTACATCGCCTTTATTATATTTAGATATTTTACCTATATTCCTGATCTCTCAAGGACTTTTATCATGAAGGAGTGATGGATTTTGTCTAAGACTTTTTCAGCATCTAAGGAGATGACCATGTGATTTTTTTTCTTTCAGTTTGTTTATATGGTGGATGACATTCACAGTTTTTTATATGTTAAACCATCCTTGCATCTCTGGGATAAAGTCTACTTAATCATGGTGGATGATTTTTTTGATATGCTGCTGTATTCAGTTTGGCAGAATTTTATGGAGTATTTTTGCATTGATGTTCATGAAGGAGATTGGTCTGTAATTCTCTTTCTTTGTTGTATCTTTGAATGGATTGGGAATTAGGGTGATTGTGGCCTCATAAAAAGAGTTTGGCAATGTTCCTTCAGTTTCTACTATATGGAACAGTTTGAGGATTATTGGTATTAGTTCTCCTTTTAATGTCTGGTAGAATTCTGCACTGAAACTGTCTGGTCCTGGGCTCTTTTTACTTGTGTGACTTTTAATAACAGCTTCAATTTCCTTTTTGGTTACAGGTCTGTTTAGGTCTTCAATCTTATCTTGATTTAATTTTGGTAAGTGGTACCAGAAGTTGTTCATTTCTTTTAGGTTTTCCATCCTAGTGGAGTATAGATTTTCAAATCATGACTTGATAATTCTCTAGATTTCCTAGCTGTCTGTTGTTATATCCCCTTTTTCATTTTTTATTCTGTTAATTTGGATACTCTTTCTCTGCTTTTTGGTTAGTTTAGATAAGGGGTTATCTATCTTGTTGACTTTCAAAGAACCAACTCTTTGATTCATTGATTCTTTGTATTGTTCTCTTTGTTTCTATTGTATTCATTTCAGCCCTAAGTTTGATTATTTTCTGCCATTTACTCCTTCTAGGTGAGTTTGCTTCTAATTGTTCTAAAGCCTTCATCTGTGCTGTTAGGTCTCTTGTGTGAGATTTCCCTAGGTTTTTTTTAATATAGGCATCTAGTGCTATGAGTTTTCCTCTTAACACTGCTTTCTTTATATCCCATAAGTATGAATATTTTGTGAATTCATTTTTATTAAATTCTAGGAAGTCTTTGATTTATTTCTTAACTTCTTCCTTGACCCAAAGTAGTTCATTTGAGAGATGTTCAGTTTCCATGAATTTGTAGGCTTTCTGTGTTTTTTGTTGATGTTAAACTCTAGCTTTTGACCATGGTGGTCTGATATGATAAAAGGAGTTATTCCCATTTTTTGTATCTGTTGATATTTGCTTTATGACTGAGTATATGGTCAGTTTTAGAGAAAGTTCCATGAGGTGCTGAGAAATATGTATATTCCTTTGTGTTTGGGTGGAAGGTTCTGTATATATCTATTAAGTCCTTTTGAGTCATAACATCTGTTAGATACTTTATTTTTCTGTGGAGTTTCTGTCTGATTGACCAATATAAGGGTAAAAGTGGGGTATTGAAGTTTCCCACTATTAGTGCGTGAGGTTTGATTGAAGTTTAAGCTTTAGTAGTGTTATATATATATATATATATATATATATATATATATATATATATATATATATATATATATAAAAGTTCCATTGTGTTAGCAACATATTCAGTATTGAGACTTCATTTTGTTGGATTTTTCCTGAGATAAGTAAGTAGCACCCATCCTGGTCTCTTTTAACTGATTTTAGTGTGAAGTCTATTTTGTTAGATATTTGGATGGCTACACCAGCTTGTTTCTTAGGACTATTTGATTGGAAAGTCTTTTACCAACCCTTTACTCTCAGCCTATGTCTGTCTTTGAAGTTGAGGTGTATTTCTTATATGCAACAGAAGGATGGCTTTTGTTTTTGCATCCATCATGTTAGGATGTGTCTTTTTATAGGTGAATTGAGTACATTGATATTAAGAGATATTAATGACCAATGATTGTTATTTCTTGTTATGTTGGTGGCAGCTTCTGTGTATTTCCTGTCTTTGGGATTTTTTTTCCTGTGGGATTATCAATTGTTTGTGGTTTTGTGGGTGTATCTCATTTCCTTAAGTTGGAGTTTTCCCTCTAGTTCTTTCTGTAGAACTGGATTTGTGAATAGGTATTGTGATGTGGGAATGCGTTTATGTATGCTGTGAATCTCAATCTTTAAATAAAGGAGCTGTTTTGGTCCATGGCAGGCACCATAGAAGAAGTAGGAGGAGAAATCAAAGCATAGGTAGGAGAAGCAGGGCGGAGTCAGAGACAGATCGAGCTGAAGCCGCCCAAGAAGAAACATGTAAGGAGCACCGGTGAGCCACAGGCCACGTGGCCGACAGATTAATAGAAATGGGTTGATTTAAGATAAAAGAGCTAGCTAGCAATGTGCCTGAGTCATAGGCCAAACAGCATGGACTTAATATAAGCGTCTGAGTTATTTCTGGGGGTCTGAGCAGTGGGCGGCTAAGCGGTCTCGGGCGGCAGGTCTGTGGGTCCAGGTCTCCGGCCGCCTGGGACCCGAGAACCCCACTACTACAGTATTGTTTAAATCTGATTTTGTCCTAAAATATCCTGTGCTTTCCACCTATGATGATTGATAGTTTTGCTGGATATAGTAGTTTGTGTTGGCAACCATGTTCTTTTAGTGTCTGTATAATTTATAGCTAGAAACTTACTGAAGGCCTAAGTTCTAAATGAGACCTCCATTGCTTCATGGCTTCACATCACTTAATTTTCACATAAGCTTGCATTATATATATATCCTGTGGAAAGAGAATACAAGTAAAAAAGTAGGAGATAAATCCAGGTCTACAGGCACACACCTGTAACTCCAGCTTTCCCAAATGAACTCTGATAGATGTTTCCCATGGAGCTGGAACACACTTCATATCATGAAGCTTCTTTTATTTCCTCACAGGGTTTCACATATGAGGCTTAGTCTTGAACTCACTATGTAGGGAAGAATGACTTGAATATCTGTTCCTCTGCCTCCAGCTCTCAAGTACTGGGATTGAATACAGAATGTGCATGACTGCTTAATGCCATGCAGGAGATGCAAACCAGGACTTTGTGAGAGCTTGGCAGGCACTGTGCCCGTTGAGCTACATCATGGCTGCAACTCAGTAATAGGAAGTCTTCATCTCTCATCTTTAACACTAAAAATTTAGACAGTGAGTTTCCCACTTTCTGCCCTCCTATGGTGATAAATGTTTAATAAAATAGTCTGGAATATCAGAGGAGAGACCCATCTCTCCTGCCTTTGTTGGTTTTGTTTGTTTTTCAAGACAGGGAATTCTGTGTAACAGTCCTGGATTTCCTGGAACTTGTTCTATAGACCAGGCTGGCCTTGAACTCACAGAGATCCTCCTGCCTCTGCCTTTCAAGTGCTGGAACTAACAGCATACACCATCACTGCCTCTATATTAGGGCTTGAATTCACTCTGATCTCTGCCTCCTTAGTGAGAATGTTGGTATTAAAGGTGTGGATGACCTTCAAGAGTTGGCTGTCGGTGATTCTGTCCTCTGATATTCGGGGCTGTTCTTATTACATATACAATATATCCCCACAGACTCCTATAGAAAGTGCATCTCCATTTTCTACTGTGATTTCCATCCTGTCTTCATTCATCCCCTCACATTCTCTCCTTCCCTGTCATTTCTTTTTCACTTCTCTCTAGGGTGGTTGGGTTTTCCCAATTTTTGTGTTTTATTCACCTATCTGTTTTTAGTTGTAAGTACCAGATCTCACTACAGTCCATGCCAACCATCAAATTTATGATGCTCTTGCCTCCACCTCTGCAGTGCTAGCATGTTCCACCAAGCCTGGTTTCACTCTCTTATTTTATTTTTAAATGTGTATGAGCGTTTGCCTGATGCATATCTGTGTACCATGTGTGCATCTCTGAGGAGGCCAGAAGAGGGTCTCAGATCCTGGAACTGAAGTTACAGATAGTTGTAAGCTACCATGTGGGTGCTGGAATTAAACCTATGTCCTTTACAAGAACAGCCAGTGCTGCTAACCACTGAAAGTTCAAGAACAGCCTTAAACTCTTTATTCCAGACCACTCCTCTAGTCTTCCCCATCCATTTGGATATTTTTAATAAAAATGTGCAAGAAGGAAAAGAAAGCCAAGTTTGTGAGACTTGAGTCGTGTGTGCCCTAATTAGACAGCAGTCGGTAACAGAAAAGTAACAGATTTCATTTTATTTCTCTTCCCAGGGTACGTGGAAATTTGATGAAGATTGCTATAAAAAGTATGGAAAAATATGGGGGTGAGTCTTCTTAAATCTTCCATTCAGCACCCCTCCCATATGAGGACAGTGTCAGGACACAGTTCTTGGGGTAAAGCCTGTGGAGGAGGTTTGTCCTGAATTCAGTTGAGAGTGTTGCCTCTCATGGAACCTTCTGGGATTTGGTGGCCCAAGAACTCTTTGGTTTGGCTCATTGCCTCCCCTTTCTAATAAATCAAGTCTATTATTACAAAATTCTGTAAGCAAAGCTTCAGAAGCTTGCAAGGGCATTTCCTTATGAGGATTCACTCCTAGACATCCAAAGTCCTATTCAGTCATTATGATGTCAGTCCAATGCAAAACTGCACTCACTATTGTATCCAGAAAACAGTTTTGCTGGAGTCATCTGAGGCCTCTGCTCTTATAATCCTTCCACCTCATCTCCAGGATTGTCCCTGAGCCTTGGAGAGGGAAGGGGAGGGGATTCTTGCTAATTGTGTTGCAACTTGATACTAGCTAAAGTCATCAGAGAGGAGGGAACTTTGGTTAAGAAAATGCCTCCATAGTAATCAACTGTAGAGTATTTTCTTAACTAGTTATTGGTGAGGGATGACACAGACTATTGTAGGTAAGTTCCTGGGTTCTCTCTAAGAAAGCAGGCTGAGCAAGCCATGAAGAGCAAGCCAATTAGCAGCACCTCTCCATGGCCCTTCAGCACCTACCTCCAGGATCCTGCCTTGTTTGAATTTTTGTCCTGACTTCCTTCAGTGATGAACAGCAATGCTAAAGTATAAGCCAAATAAACCCATTCCTCCACAACTTGCTTATGTCTTCAACTCCTCTCATTCATTCTCAGAAGTCATGGGTCCACTGAGGTGATTCAGCTCATAGACCATGACCTAATGCTAAGCATTGCTGCTCTGCCTTCTGCCTTCTAGTGGCCCCAAAGCAACTGCTTCTGCAACGTTATTATGAACACTGAATGGTTTGCCTCTAAGTTTCCACCAACACATTCTGTTTTGACTTTGAAATTATGTATTCATTTAATCAGGTTTTATGATGGTCAACAACCTGTGCTAGCTGTTGCAGATCCACAGATCATCAAAACGGTGCTGGTGAAAGAATGCTACACAGTCTTCACAAACCGTCGGGTAGGCATCCTTTTTTAAGAAACATAAATACTATTATCTTAGTCAGTGTTCTATTCCTGGGAATTGATGCATGATCACAGCAACTCTTAATAAAGAAAACATTTCACTGGAGCTGGCTTGCAATTTCAGATGTTTAGTTCATTCTGATCATGGTAGGAAATATGGTGGCATGCAGACAGACATGGTACTTGAAAGGAAACTGAGAGTTCTACATTCAGATCCCCATGCAGCAGGAAGAAAGAAACACTGGGCCTGGCTTGGGCTAATGAAATCCCAAGTCTTACCCCTAGTGACACACTTCTTCCATCAAGGCCACGATTTCTAATCCCTGCCAAGCAGCACCATTCTCTAATGACCAGGCATTCAAAGCTATGAACATACGGTGGTCATTCCTACTCAAACCACCACAACTATCAACCACAAAAATTAAAATTAAATTTAAATTTTAAAGAGCCACCACCATGCTTAGGAAGTACTGCCTACAGTGGACTGGGCCTTACTGTATCAATTCATAATCAATACAACCTCCCACAGATGTGCTTGCAGGCCAGTATGGTATGAACAATTTCTCAGTCCCGTCCAGGCTTTGCTTGCAGATGACTCTTAGCTGTGTTCATTTAATAACTAAAGCTACCTAGGATCTAACTGCTATACAAAACATTGACATTGACACCATCCACAGCCTCTGAAAATTTCTCTGATTTGTGTGTATGTGTGTAGCTCTCTGTAGATTGTCACATATCTAAATCTGTGTGACAACTACACAATAAAGACACAGGACAGTCCCTTCACCATGGAGCTTTCCCTTGTAAGTTCATTACAGTGGCCATGAATCACATGTACTTACTCACAAAGTCTGATTCATTTTTCTTTTCATGGATGTGCTTCTGGGGTCAAGTCTGATTATATTTTGTTCAGCTTTCTTCTTTAAACAAGATTTCATATGTCCCTGCCTCAGCCTTCAACCTTTCAAGTGCTGCTGGCACAGTCATGTGCCACCTCACCTGGTTTATACAATGCTGAGGATCAAGCCCCAGACTTCATATATGTTGGGCAAGAACTCTGCCAAATGAGCTCCATCCTCAGCCATGCCTAGCACTCTTATCTTTTAAACATATGTACATAGTTTGGTACTTTATATTACCATCTATGATGTGTTTGTAATTTGGGGTATAAAGTACGAAACTCAAAGTTTCATGTTGTACCATTCATTTCCATTTTTTATGTATCATTTGGAGCAAACTTTTTCCTCCACAGAATTCTTCTTATAGCATTATCAAAAGCTATTCAATGATTGATGATATCAGCACTAACTAACTTTGGAAACAAGTATGATAGTTCCTCAGAAAACTGGAAATCAATCTACCCAATGATCCAGCAATATCACTATTGGGCATATATCCAAAGGACACACATTATTACCCCAAGGACATTGGTTCAACTATGTTCATAACAGCATTGTTTGTAATAGCAGGAACCTGGAAATAACCTAGATGCCCCTCAACTGAAGAATAGTTTAAAAAATTGTGATACATCTACACAATGGAGTACTACTCAGCAGTAATAAAATGATATCCTAAAATTTTCAGAAAAGTGCATGGATTTGGAGAGTATCACCCTGAGTGAGGTAGCACAGCCCCAGAAAGATAGACATGGTATATACTCACTCATAAGTATAGACATAAAGCAAAGAATAACCAAGCTGTAAACCATAACCCCCACAGAGCTAAGTAACAGGAGGAACTTAAGAAAGACATCAAGGGATCCCCCTTGGGAAGGAAGATGGAAAAGATCTCCTGAGAAAATTGGGATCATAACAGGAAGCGAGTAGGGGAAACAAATCATGAGAGGAGATGGTTGAGTAGAAGGAGAGAGAGAGAGAGAGAGAGAGAGAGAGAGAGAGAGAGAGAGAGAGAGAGAGAGAGAGAGAGAGAGAGAGAGAGAGAGAGCAAAAATAGACAGGACACTTTGATAGAGGGAGATACTCTGGGGTTAGAAAGAAACCTGGTGCTAAGAAAACCCCTAAGAACCTACAAGATGTACCTAGCCAAGCAATAAGGGTGAGGGTACCTAAACCCTCTCCTATGAATTCCCTTATAATCAAAGGAATGACCACCCTAACTGTCATTATAGAACCTTCATCTAGCAATGTATGAAGGCAGAAACAGAGATCCATAAGTAAGCACCAGGTTGAGCTCCTGGTCTAGCAGAAGAGAGGGAGAAGAAAGTATATGAACAAAGGGATCAGGATTGTGAGAAGGAGACACACAAAGATGACTGACTGAAGATATTGGGAGCTTACTGACTCTCTGAAATAATCTCTGAGGAAACTTCATGGAAGGGAACTAAACATTCCAGAGGTAGACAACAGTCAAATAGTGTGGGCAGTTTGTGGAGCCTCTTGCAGTAGGATAGGAGTATATTCCAAGTGCATGAACTGACATCTTGGAGCTCATTCCTTTCAGAGGAAGATATAACTCAGCCTTGATACTGGTATGAGAGACTCAGACCTACCTCAACTAGATGTGACAGATGGAGTTGACCCACCTTGGGACTCCTTGCTCTCCTAGGGAAAGGGATGGAGAGAGGGAGGACTGCAAGAGGGAAGGAAGGAGGAACAGTGGCAGATATGGAAAAAAAACTTTTTAAAGAAAAAGAAGATCACTGGCTGATATTCCAAAGAACCCAGGTCCAATTCCCAGCACCCACATGAGGTCTATAACTCAAATTCCAGGGGTCCAATGCTCTATTCTAGCCTCTGAAGTGACTGAACATGTGGTACACAAACACACATACAGAAAACCACACACAAAAATATAAAAGTAAATCAATATAAAATTGTTTTAATGTATTAGTTCTTTCTGTGTGGACTCTCTTCTTATTCTATATTTTCTTCCATATAACACAATGTCTTTCTCTACTATGAGACCACACCTTTGTAATTGAATCTTTACATGATGTAGACCCATTTTACCCACTCTTTTATAGAATTGATGGAACTATTTTTGGATTTTAATCTTTCTACCAAAAATCACAATAAGTTTTTTGTATTGAAAATGATGTTTATTGAAATTTTGAAACTGAAATGAGAAAATAAATACAATTTTTGTGTTGAATCCTCTAATCTATGACTATTGTATGCTCTATAATTTTTAGACTTCTTTTGACTGCTACATGGAAATTTTATAGGTTTCAGATAAAATAAATCTTTGTAAATTTTGTTAAGCTTATGTCTTAAGTATAAATGACATAACATTTATGGACTTGGTTGGCTATTATGCAATATTCTTGAGATTTTTCTGGTATAATTAGTGCTAAGTACAAACACATTTGTTTTTTAATTGATATTGTATCATAGAACAATTACAAAACTCACTTCTTATTCCTATAAATTCTTTCTTTGTGTTATTTGATATGTCCTACACAAATAATTACTTTACCTAAATATAAGAATACTTTTGCTTATTACTTTCCAATCCTTGTGCTTTCTTGTCTTCTTACCTAGATGACATATCTAGGATTAGTACTTAATGGCAGTGATGACAGACTTTGTTTTCTGAGGCAGAGTTTTTGTGTGTAGCTCTGTCTGTCCTAGAACTAGCTCTGTAGATCAAACTGATATAGCAGATTTTTTTTAAGTTGTTACAGATCAATTGGTGAAATCTTTAGACTTTTACCATTAAGTCTGAAGTTAACTGAAGGATTTTGCATAATCCTATTTCACAGAGTAGAAGTTTGTGTCCACCTGTTATGCTGAGCTTTGTCATAGAAGAATATTGGAGGAGTTTGTGTTAGCACAAAATACAGTTTGGGGATTCATGTGTGGAAAGCGTGCCTTTAATCTTAGCCCTTGAGAAGCAGAGACATGAGAATATCTGTGAATGCAAGACCAACCTGCCCTACATAGTAAGTTCCAGGAAGGCCAGAGCTACATAGTGAAACCCTGTCACAAAGCACAAGAAAAAAAACTGTATATAGATGGGTTTATATTGACCCAATGTTCACAAATACACATAACTGAACAACATTTTAGCAGAGAAATAAAATTATTTTTCTTTTTCTTAAGATAAAACAATCTCCATCCAATTGCATTATTTCTTGAAATATCAAATATTTTATAGCATCTATAGCTATTTTTAAAAAACTCAGCTTCAAAGAATCCAGTCATTTTTACTGTTGACAGATATAAATGAGGAACTTACCTGAGCTAATCCTTTGTAAGACCAGTTTCTATCTGTCATTAATCCATTTTCTTTGTCTACATAGCTTTGAAGGATACTGTAAGGCTATCCTATCTGTTCTTGTATTTTGCAAGGGTGACTTTCATTTCAAATGAGACAGTCATACAAAGATGTGACGCTCTGCCAGGTGTATGGTGTCACCTCCATGTATAGGAATTACAGACAATTTAAATAAAAGATCATTGAGCATTTAGTAATGTGCAGGCACTTAATAATATTTGTTGAGCAAATGATGCTGTTTTAATCAACTTTATAGAACTGTGAGGATTATCCTGACTTTAATATGATAACTATTCTCCCTGTTTGAATTCTAGTCTTTTGGGCCAGTCGGATTTATGAAAAAAGCTATCACTGTGTCTGAGGATGAAGAATGGAAGAGACTTCGAACACTGCTGTCTCCAACTTTCACCAGTGGAAAACTCAAAGAGGTGATAAGGGAGAGGGCTTTTACTTATGGAATGACTTTGAGAACATATAGAAAATAAGCCCACAGTCTCTTTCTAAGGTTTAGTCCTCTGTGATACAATTCCTATAAGATCGTCTTTTGTCTTCATGCACAGAAGACCCATTATAAAACCCTCTCTGCAACATCCCACTCATTGCTTCATGACTGTGGATGACTTGTATTTCTGGGACCTGAGTTTCCACACTTAGCTACAGATGCTGTGCTTTGTGCTTAGATGTTTCCCATCATTGGACAGTATGGAGATACACTGGTGAAAAACTTGAGATGGGAAGAAGAGAAAGGGAAACCCATCAACATGAAAGAGTAAGTGGCTTAAGTGGCTGTGCTGTCAATGGGACTGTAAGTCCTGTAGTGTCCCCTCCATCTGCAAACTGACAGCAGGTAAATGCCCCATGTGTGCGTGTGATAAGATCCTTGACTCCTCATATAATTTAGCACGTAGTTCTGACTGTGTGGCTCCCTGACTGGGTAAC
Organism: Phyllotis vaccarum; assembly: GCA_033318265.1. NCBI lineage: Eukaryota > Metazoa > Chordata > Mammalia > Rodentia > Cricetidae > Phyllotis > Phyllotis vaccarum. The sequence continues at coordinate 74,878,540 of JARWLC010000017.1, read as the reverse complement.
TCAGAAATACGGGCTGCCTCAGATGCAGATGTTGATTTCTAAGTCTCTCCTCAGCGTTCTTGGAGCTTATAGCATGGATGTGATCACTGGCACATCATTTGGAGTGAATGTTGATTCCCTCAACAACCCAGAGGATCCCTTTGTGCAGAAAGCCAAAAAGATCTTGAAGTTTTCTATTTTTGATCCATTTCTTCTCTCTATAGGTATGTTTACTATTTCCTATTTCTCTATATTTCTCCCTCATATATATCAGTCAAAATAATGCACATTATTGAGATATAGTTCATATGTGAAAAATTCACCTACTTAAAATGTGTGATTCAATTTTTGTTCACCAAAGGCACATGCACCCATGACTATTGTCAACCAGGAAGTGCATTTTCCAAAAAAAAACTACACCTTTTCACTCTCATCTACCATTCCTCATCATCATAGAAAATGTCCAGCTGGCTGTCTGTTCCTGTAGATCTGCCTATACTGAGCATAGCATTAAAATACATCACGGGTATTTTATAGAGTCTTTGGAATTTTGCAACTAGTTTCTTTCATTTAACATCATATACTCAACAGAACCACTTGTTGCCATTCCCTTGTTCATCTTGACTAAACATTGTTCATGTCTTCTGAGTAGAAAATTGCTGTGGAATTAGTGGCAGAAGTCTATGTTTGACTTGTTGGGCAACTGAACATATTTTTCAGGACTTCTTGTTTGTTTTGCTGCCAGTAACTCATTGGTCTCCATTTTCTCCTCATCCCATCTGAAGCTTCACTTTTCTTCATGATTTTTTATATTTTTATCACCTTGAGGAATATTTAAAAGCTAAACATTATGGAAGATTATTTACATTTTTGTTTTTCTAAGTTTTATACATGAGTACTATATTTGCATTATTTCTGTACACACCCCACTCTGCTCATGTCCCAAACTCCTTCTTAAAGCCATGACTCTTTTTCTATAACTATAATGCTCATATCCTACTGAGTCCATTTAGTGTTGTTCTTGTATATATGTTTATGAACAACTACTTGGAGTTGGATCACCTATCAGGGCCTCATCCTTGAAAAAAATCAAAATCTTTCTCTCAATGGTCATTAATTTTGTGGCTTTTCATCTAGAGGTAAGAGTATGTGGGATTCCAACCACTGATATCATCACATAGATCTTGGCTGGACAACCATCATGCTCAGATTTCATTGGTCCAGTTTCCCTATAATGTCCAGAAAATGAAATCTCACAATCACTCATTTTCTTGTTTTTACAATCCTCCTACACCTTTGTGTTTTACTTTCCCTGAACCTTAAATATAGAGATTGCATTGTATATCATTTGATGTTGGGAAATCCATAGTCACTTATTATTTTCATTCATTTTTTCTCTGTAGTTCTGTTTCCATTCCTTACTCCAGTATATGAGTTGTTAAATCTCTCCATTTTTCCACGACAATCAGTAAACTTTTTCAAAAAATTTGTAACAAGGATGAAGAAAAACCGTCTTGATTCAAACCAGAAGGTAAAATGTTTTCATGATGCTCAGGGTTTGGTCATGTATCAGGATGAAAGTCTGTGATGTATGTATTTTCCTTTGTGTTCTCTCTAAAATAAATAGAGAAAACCATGCTTAAATCAAAATAATGTTTATATTTTCAAAAGAAAAGGACAGAAAATGGGGGATTTTATATAACGAATGAGAGAGTCTCATATTTGCCAAAAAAGTAAAAGTTATACCCAGAGATAAGTACTGATCAAGTAAAAACATTGCTGCCACCCTTCATTTGAAAAAGTCAGCAAATAGAATTCATACTTAAAAATTACATCCACTACTATCATTCTGCCACTAATGATCATATCAAAAGAATGGCTTAACATTTTCCAGCCTTTTTATCCTTACTGTATAGGACTACTGATGTTTTTTTCAGTTGATCTTGTACCCTGCTGCATTGCTGAAGGTGTTTATCAGCTAGTTTTCTATATTCTCCAATAGAAGTATGGTCATAACTCGTGGATATTGGCCCATGTTAAATTTGAGTACTTCTTGCTTTGTGTGTGGGTATTTTTTGGCAGTGAGTCTGTGGACCACTCACCCAATAGGTGAATATTTTCTCCAAACAATCAGTTTGCAGGCTGCACCTAGCTCTGCTATCTGTAGCCTGGAGACCACAAAAAGTCTGCAGATCAAGGAGAAGAGCACTTAGAATTTTGTAGACCTGGAATTTGGGGGATCAGAGGATGCTCACACAAAATTTAACAGTGAATACTAGAGATAGAATTAATCAAGCCAGCTGTTTGGTTAAGCATGGTAGGAGAACAGAGAGAATCAGAGTTCTGGGACTTCCTCAGCAAGTATGATGAGAGAAGGAACCAGCAATTTTTTAGCCAAGAATCTGCTCAGAAGCCCAAAAGACTTATATCAGTGGAAAAAGGACAAAAGACTCATTTCTCCCAGGGAAATGTCTTGTTCCCCAAAGCTTGCTTATAGAGACTTTAAGTTTTCTTTATTTATAGTATATGAGTGTTTTGCCCACCTATATGCTTATGCACCAAATGTGTGCAGTGACTGTAGAGGCCAAAGGAAAGCATCAGATCCTCATAACTGAAGTTCCAAGTAGTTGTGATTCACTTTGTTGGTGCTAGGAGCTGAACTCAAATCCTCTGCAAGAGCATTCAGAGCTATTAATGACTAAAAATTTTCTCCAGCCCCATAGATGCTTTCATTCTTTAGTGACTCAAGCTACACGTATTCTCAGAATATAGATGAAGTCCAAAACCCCTGTTTCAAGTCTGACTTCTCAACTAAATGTCCATCACTGACATTTCTCTTTGTGCTTCCAGACTAGAGTTGATTTTCTTCAGTTGATGATGAACACTCAGAACTCCAAAGGCAAAGAGTCTCCAAAAGGTAATGCAAGATACCACACGGTGTGTAGATCAAGAAGTCCAGAGAGAGGAGGGTGTTAGGACATGTACATGAGGGGTGGTCCAGGATGGAAGCTTCCACCAAATTTTAGAGAAATGTGCACAGGGATGCTATGCATGGTGTCCACGGGGACTTTCTAGAAGGACACTTCCGTAAGTTGATCAGAGGGCAGCCACAGAGCAGCACTTTGTGCCCAATAGTCCTCAGTGGTGCTGAGTCATCTATGTCAGAGCAGATTCTGATTCCCAATCCCTTCTAATTCCACTGATTCTGTATCTATGCCTGGGAATTTGCATATGGGCCCCTATCAGAAACCACACTGTCCAGTAGTGGTAGGGTGTTCCCTGGAAGTGAATGGTGGAATTATGTTGAACAGTTTCACCTGCAATTAATTTTCCTCTGTATAAATAGCATCAGGAAACTATATACCCTGCTCTTCTTCATTTTTTATGCCCTGGTTTCATATCATCTGTGGATGCTTTGTGGTGACAACTATTGTTCTATTGTAGATACAGAATGATGGTCTTCCTACTATCTTTTACTCTATACTTACCAGTCATCACCCAGTGTAAAGAAATGTCTTCTGCTTTACTATTTAAAAAACTTATTCTATTACTAATTATTTACATTTTGTTCTATTGTTTCTATTGCTGTGATCTCATGAATTCCCTGTTTTGTTACTTTTATCACTAGCTACTTTGCATTCAGCAATCTTATGTGTGTCCACTCAAGGCCCTTTTGTATGACATTGAGTCCTTTCTGTTCATTTTAGTTGTGTGTGTGTGTGTGTGTGTGTGTGTGTGTGTGTGTGTGTGTGTGTGCATGTGTGTGTGTGCATGCATTTGTGAGTGTGTGCATATGCTCCTAAGCCTAAAAGAAAATGTTGGTACTCTGCTTTGTTACTCTCTTCCTTATTCACTTGAAGCAAAATCTCTAGATGAACATGCATCTAGTCTGGCAGCCAGAAAGCCCCAGAGACCTTCCTGTCTATTTCCCTACATTGATGGGGTTATAAGAATATGTGACCACACCTATTTAAATGAGTTCTGGGGATTTGAACTCAGAAGCTCCCCATTGGCACAAAGAAACTCTTACTGACTGAACCATCTCACTACACCCCCTTTAGTTTAAGTTTTACATTTTATTATTATTAATAATCATTTATGTGGGGGTGTAAGGGGGTACACCTGCTATGGTATGCATGTGCAGGTCACAAGATAACTTTTTAGAGTTAAGGCTCTCTGTCTACCTTTCCATGGTTTCAGGAATCAAATCCAAGTCACCATGCTTACTCAGCAAATACCTTTATCCACTGAGCCCTCTTACCAACCTTTATTTAATTTTTTATTCCTATAAGAGATTTAATTTGTAGAGCAATTTCTTGTCATAGAAGAATTGAGAAGAGAGCATAGAGATTTCAAATATACTCCTGCCCATGACTACATGGAAGATCTATCCCACGATCCACATCCCTGCCCTGCAGAGTGGTGCGTGTATTATAAGATGAATCTTCACTGAGGCTGTTTATGTACTGTTGAATTCTTGTTTCTATTTTATAAGTTTTGACCAGTGCATAGTGGTTCCCATTTTTCTCCACTAGAGAAACATCCAAAAGATTCTTTGACTTTACACAGATCTCTTTTGGAGCATGTTCTTGACTTCTAGTGAAAAATATACCAAGGTGCCTTCCATTTCTCTATAATTCCCTAGAAGTGGCCACTTCTCAATGGAATCTTGGTTGTAAGTGGAGTCTTCCTCTTCTGAACACCCAGTCCGAAATTACTGATTCAGAGGCTGAATATTAATATAAATGTTTAGCCAATATCTCTGGTTTATTAGTAACTAGCTCCTACATCTTAAACTAACCCATATTCATTATTTGTGCTCTTCCATTAAGCAGTGCCTTTATTACTATGGCACATTTATCCTGTTACCTCTTCATATGGCTGCATGCTCTCTGAGGCTCTTTCATTTTTCCTAGCCTCATCTGTGTCTGGCTGTCCTCCTTATACTTCCTGCCTGGCTATAGGCCAATTAGCTCATTATTAGTCAGTGAGAGCAATACATATTCATAGTGTACAGAGGATTATTTCATAGCACTTGAATCCTTTTAGGGATAGCTGGAATCCCAAATGGGGGCTAATATAACTTCTATTATTTCTTTCAATAGGTGAAGCTAAGAAATCTGCATAGATCTATACAGACATAAAAACTTAAATATCATTGTGCTTATCCATGTGCAGGGATATATAAAGGCTTGTTCTATTAATCTCACTTACTTTTTCTCAAATGAAATTAAGACAAATGGTCTATATATTTGACCTGAATACCATCATTCCACAAGAGTTAACTTCAGGCTGCTAGTGATTGAATGGAAGCCCTGAATGTTTAACAATGGGTGGTCCATCTACAGCACATCAGTGCAAACACAACTGGCTTGGCATCTTTATCTTCTATCTAGCAATATACCTGTGTCTCTCTGACCTAACACAACGTACTATAAGCAAGACAACCCTGTTTTCCTATAGTAGTCACTAAGACCATCACAAGACACATTTTGCTACTAAAGACTTGTCGTATGTCCATCATCACCAAAGACTAACTGAAGACTAACTGTAATTTGTTTAACTAATAAAACATTCAAAGATCTCAACATTGCTGTAGGCTATTATAACAGACAATAAAACTCTAAATGTTGGAATTGGAATGCCATTCAATTCAGTAGCAGGATATTTGTTCTTTAATAGGAGAAATAATTTAATAACTGTGTTTTTTTTCAGACCAAATTTGTTATGAGTAAACCACCCTTATAGAACTTTCTTATACTCATATATATTGTTTTCATTTTGAACTGGATATCATGTTTATTTCAGGGTTCCCCAAATCTAAATGGACCAAATCTAATGATGCTCACCCAACATTTTTCCTGGATTTTGCACTTTCATGTACCCATCCATGTACAGACACCGCCATTCTGTTACCCTGGTGCTAGGCATAGCTTACATTGTTCTAGACTTACTCGACTTACTCTCTGTAGTTTATATGCTCATTAATATCACAAGCTATAAAGACTGAGACCCCAGGTCTTCTGTCACCTGGTCCTTATCAAAGGCACAGTATCTTCAAACAAGGCTGTGAACACAAATATCCACACATAATGGCACTTCAGAAACTGCTGGCAAGGTTAGGAAGGATAGTGGGTCTCTAATAAGCTCCTAGATGCTGCTGATCCATGGACCACACTTGAATAGCAGTAGTTTCTCTGTAGCTGTCTCATGCTGTTTTGGAGTCCCCTCAAAAATTTTTAAGGGTTTCTGTTTTTAAGATTTATTTCTATGTTCGTGTTTAAATATTTGAATGTATGTATATGTACTGCTTGTGTGCTGGAATCTGTGAAGGCCAAAGGAGAACACTGGATCATCTAGAACTGGAGTTACAGGCAATATTGTACTGCCATATGGGGAATGGGAATCAAACCTAGGTCTTCTGTTCCAGCCTCGAGGGTTCTTAACCCTAAACTGACTCTCCAGTGCTCTCAGATGGGTTTAGATGGAAGACCCTTGAACTGACAGTCTGTAAAGTATTGGCATCATAAACAATCATTTGCCACCTATATTTTGAAGAAAAAAAATCACTTCATTTTTTCATGGGTAGCAAAGCTATTCCATATTTTACTTATAGCTGTGGCATTTGAATTAGTTATTTATCTTGCCACTGTTACAAAACAATTGACAAGAAGCAATTTTAGGGGGCTGTTTTTTTCTTCTGACTTTAAGGGTATAGTCCATTATATTGGAGAAGTCATGGCAGCAGATACTTGAAGCCACTGATCATACTGCATCCACACTTAGGAAACATGAATGCTGGTATTTGGCTCAATATTTCCATTTTATTCAGTTCAGAAGCAAGCTCATAGAAGGATGCCATAATTGAGATAGATCTTCCAGATCTGGAAAGATGGCTCAGCACTCATAAACACTAGCTACTCTTCCAGGGGACCCAAGTTTGACAAGACTCATGATAGATAGCTTACAATCACTTGTAACTCCAGTTCCAGGGTTTCTGTCACTATTATTTGACTTCATTGGATACATGCATACACACACACACACACACACACACACACACACACACACACATACATGAAGAAAAATGGAAGTAAATATTTAGAAACAAGATGAGTCTTCCCATATCAATTAACCTAATCAAGATAAACCCACAAGGACTAAACAGAAATCAAATTAGTCTAGATAACAGCATTTCCATATTCCAAGAAGCTTATCTTCTAGGTGGCTCTAGATTCTGTCAAGTTGTCAATCACTGTCAACTACCACAAAATTCTGTTTTCATCCCACACTGTAAAAACAGAATAGATTAGAGATAATTCTGTTTTTTGAAATTGCCCAATTGTAATTATATGAATTTTACCTAATATTAGGTCACCAATGATATAGATCTTAGATTATCCTGAGTTAAAATACCTTGGGAACTAGGGAGATGGCTCAGCAGTTAAGAGACCTGGATTCAGTTCAAAACACCCACATGACAGCTCACAGTCATCTGTGATTTCAGTTGCAAGGGATCTGATGCCCTCTCCTAGCCTTTGTTGATACCAGGGATACAGGTGGAACACAGGCATACATGTAGATAAGGCACACATATACATAAAAATATATTTAAAAGTAATAATGTGGCCTTTTCTGGAATATCATACAGAAACCAGAGAGGAACTGAATCCCAGTGACTCTGGACCGCCTTTCTCTGTTCTTACTTAGAAATCAGGAGCACCATTTGAATTTCTTCAGATCTCAACTGTAATGTTTTGTTTTGATCTTCCTTATCTGAAATGTTGTTTTTCTTTAAGCTCTTACTGATTTAGAAATGGCAGCACAAACCATTATTTTCATTTTTGCTGGCTATGATGCCACAAGCACGTCTATTTCCTTCATGATGTATGAGCTGGCCACCCGCCCTGATGTGCAGAAGAAACTTCAGGATGAGATTGACAGAACTCTGCCCAATAAGGTGAGTAGATGGTACCCAGAGAGGCAGGGCAGAGGTGAAGGATTAGTAAGAACATGTCACATCACATGCAATGAGAATTTTTACAGAGAGCCATAAAATAGTTCTCCCACCCAGCAAAAGTCTAAATGAGAAACCAAAGGAGGGACATGGAGATGAATGAAACCCACAGAAATACACAATCTTTAATACAATGCTGTCCCTTGTATATCTGTTATCTATTATGACAATTATACCAAGTCAGAGACACCAGAAAATCTGTGTGACACTTAAGAATAAGCACCAATCCCTTGGGTATCCAAACAGCTTTCTGCTAATGTCCCCAGGGTACTATCTAGCCTATCTATGATGCTAGGCTGGCCTTAACTGGTCTCACCAGGGTGGCTTGACACTATTCTCAATAGCTCTACTGTCCATTCTGACATCCTGACATTTATGTGTATGAGTGTGTGTTACCTAGGGCATCCTTTTCTTTTCTATGGTTTATAATGACATAGCATATCAGACTTAGCCCTTGGAGCTTCTGATATGCAATAGCACTATAAACTGAATTGAATAACGAGTCCAAATAATATCATCTGGAAACATGTTTCTTCTTCCCAGACACCTGTCACCTATGATGCTCTAATGAACATGGAGTATCTGGACATGATGGTGAATGAAACTCTCAGATTATATCCAATAGCTAACAGACTAGAGAGAGTTTCAAAGAAGGATGTGGAAATCAATGGAGTGTTCATTCCCAAAGGGACTATAGTTATGATACCAACATATCCTCTTCATCGGGATCCTGAGTACTGGCCAGAGCCTGAGGAGTTCCACCCTGAAAGGTACAGAAACCTCAGTGAGGGGATATCCCACCATAAACAGGCAGGTTAAATATATAATGTCAGTCTTAGTCATTGTTCTATACTGTAAAGAGACAGCATGACCAAGACAACTCTCATGGAAGAAAGCACTTAATTGAGGCCTTGCTTACATTTTCAGAGGTTTAGTCCATTATTGTCATGGTGGGGAACATAGTGGCATGCAGTCAGACACTGGAGCTACATACTGATCTATAGGACAAGTGGGCTTGGCATGGGCTTTTGAAACCTCAAATCCCATTCCCAGAGACATGCTTCCTCCAACAAGGCCACACTTCCTAATGCTTTGGAAGCTGTGGGAAATTTTATTTCATTTGTGTCAAGAGCATGAGTACATAGCACACACACACACATAGAGGTCAGAGGACAATGTACAGAAATTACTTCTACTCTTCCACCATGTGGTTCCTGAGGACTGAACTCAAGGCATCAGGCTTAAAACCCTTCTATCCACTGAGCCATTTCATTTGTAACTATTGCCTCATCCATTAAGGCTTAAAGCAAACTCCTCTATCCACTGAGCCATCTCATTGATAATGCCCCTATGTCCACTGAGCCATCTCATTGGTAACTGTTGCCTCATTCATTTGATTAGAAACCTTCTTCTGAGTCCTCTAGTGTAATTTTAATGGCACAGAGGTCCATAAGGCTGATCAAGTTGCCTTTCCAAGGAAAATGGTGACCATACATACTTCCAATCCTGTCCAGGGCTGCCATCCTGGGCCATGGTTGAGTCCATGTATGTATATATCTGAGGTCTGAACAAAGCCTCACATGCTACTCTCCAAGAGCACTCCACCTTTTATTTGCAACAGGATCTCCCATTGACCTAAGACTTCACTAAGTTAGTGTAGCTAGACAGAGCATTCCAGGAATTTGATCATTTCCACCTCCAAACTTACCACTGTTAGTACTTCAGTTCCTTTTCCAGCACCACACCACCATGGCCAACTTTCTCTGCAGGTCCTGAGAAACAAATCCAGGCCATCACAATTGACAAACAAGTCCTTTACTGCATAAGACATCTCCCAAGACCAATACAATTATTATAATGCATTTCTCATGTCTGCCTATATGAACTCATGAACCCTCTATCCACAAGCAACCCAATTTGTTCATACTCCTGTGCTATTTCATAGCATATAACATGTACATTTTTTCCTACAAATTATCAAAAAAGCTTTAAAACACCAATTACTCTTGTTTTTGCCACTTTTTTAAAATCATCAATTTTTACTTTTATAGTTAAATAATGAAAAACAAATTGAATAAATTCAGCTTTACATGTTCAGTATATATTTTTTAGCTTAGCTGAGAAGGTGGACATGGAAACAATTCATGATGCTATAGTATAGACTCATCCTGTGCCCCAGAAAGGTATTTGCCTTTGGCTATTCTATGGAGGGAAGAAGAGAAAGCAAAAAGGAAAAGTTATGAAAAAATAGAGAGGGAGAAGTCTACAGGGAAAATACAGGTGAGGAGAGATGCAAAGAAGAGCATAAAATGAGAAGAGAGAGGTGTAATGGGAAAGAAAAATAAGCATTTCACATAGTGACAGAGAGAGTTTTTGTCTTCTCTGTCTCCTCCTCCCTACGTGTGAGGCAAGAGCCAGCTTTACTTCCAGTTTGGCCAATCCTAAAATGTCTTTCAGAGCTGAACTTCACCAACTTAAATGGAATATCTTGTGTTTAAAAGATGTTTTCTCTAAAAAATCATTTCCACCTGTCTCAACAACACAGAAATTCTCATGTTTTTGTGTGAGTGGGAAGAACCTTATTTACAGTCTAGTCAGACACCTACAGCAAAGATTCAGTTGCAAGTCCATACATGTAAGCTATGCTGTCCTGGTTGAGGAGTGTGAGAATTCCAGACATGGAGCTCTTGAGGTCTTTGTGTTCCATGGCCTCATTTTCATCCCTTCTGTGGTTCCAGGTTCAGCAAAGAGAACAAGAGCAGCATTGATCCTTATGTATACCTGCCCTTTGGGAATGGACCCAGGAACTGCCTTGGCATGAGGTTTGCTCTCATCAGTATGAAACTTGCTGTCATAAGAGTCCTGCAGAACTTTACCCTCCAGATTTGTGAAGAAACACAGGTGAGGCAGAATTCTTTCTCAATAATTAATATTTCAACATTTTATTTTTAAAAAATGTAGAGCTTTACACAGAGAAAATAAAATGCTTGTCTTAATGGTTACTTTTGTATTGTTGTGATCAAACACCATGTCCAAGACAATGTATTTATTAAAAAGTATTTAACTGGATTAATGGCTCCAGAGGATAAAGTTCCATGGTGGCAGAGTGAACGCATGGCAGGAGGTATAATAGAGTATGGGGGGATGACTGACAATAGTCTTTTGAAACCTCAAAGCTCATCTCCCAAAATTTCTAATCCTTCTCAAACAGTTCTACCAACTGGGGATCATGTGTTCAAACTGAAACCTGTGGGGGCCAGTCTCATTGAGCCCACCACACTGCTCATTGACATTTTAATAATGTATAGAACAAAGAATGTACAGGCCTAGTATATCTGGCAGACTTTTCAATGGAGCAAGAAACTTGAAAGACTGTCCCACCCATATTGGCAAATCTGTCAGTCACTTTCCTCTATGTCCTGCAGTATGTCTGGCAGACTCTTCTGTGAAGCAGGAATTTTGAAGGACTGGTAGTCTGATAAGACTGTAAGAAGTTTCTGTCCTGGACTAGCCCCAAGATCTGGACCATCTATCCCAAATAGACCACTTATAACTGTTTGGTTCCAAATAACCACACTAAGGCTTATGTTAATTTCACACTGACTGACTTATGGCTCAGACATATTTCTAGCTATCTCTTTCAGTTTAACTCAATCTATTTCCATTAATCTGTTTAGCTATGTGGCTTGATACCTTTTCTCAGAGCAGCATAGTTTTATTCTTTCCTCTACATCTGCTGGTATCTCTCTTGGTATCTCTGCCAGTGTCTCTGCCTGACTCTTCCTCTTCCAGAGTTTTCTTCATCTGGTAACCCCACCCACACTTTCTGTCTGCCTTCTCAAACAGTTCTACCAACTGAGGATCATGTGTTCAAACTGAAACCTGTGGGAGGGACGAATATTTTTTATTCCACAGCATATGACCTTTAAGGACCACCCATACTGAGCTGTGTCTGAGTAAAACACAAATAAGGAATTTATTTAGAGTCAGTGCAGATTACTGGGACATGACCATATGAAACCTCCTTGAAACTGAGTCCAGGTTAATTGGAGATGAGGAGAAAGGATGCATACCTTATCACAGTTTGTGACTGGTGGGCATCACTAGGGCTTAGGAGAAGTTTCCAAGTATCAGAGTCTCCTTTCTTTTGTAAGAGCTACCATGGTCACAGGGTCTCTTCAGAGCCATAGACCAGGGCAGTGGAAAGACTATGTAAATCATTGTCAGATTATTAAGTTCTAACACACATGCAAGGAATATGCAGCGCTTTCCTGTTCCATTGCCTTTTTCATGGGAGGCTAGGAGGATATAAGTGGCCCATGGCTGCACTGTAGCTGTCCTGTAAATGTGTTCAGAGGCTTATGTAGATGGACATATGGACAAAGCATTTTGTCTTGGAAACAAGCAGGACTCTGGAACACCTGACAAGCTCCAGTTACTCACAGTCTGACTCTATTCTCCTATGACAATTTTCTTTCCCTGTCCTGTACTGAGATCAAATTGTTATGTTGGAAGTTTCCTCATTCCTTCAAGATTGAAGAGACTGAGCCAATATGATTATGAAACCACTGAATTTTTCAAGGTCACTTTTCAAACTACCCTTGAAAGATAAGATAATAAAGGCCAATGCTTCCTAGAATTCTTGTTCACCATCTAACTTAGTGGGTCAACCTGGTGCCCAGGCACTTTGATAATTGAGTCACTACAAAGGGGTCAAATGTGTGACACTCTCAGGATTACCTAGTGCTTCAATTAATGTACGGTTAAGTTCATGTTGACTTCAAAATTTATTTTTCCCATACTTAAGATATGATATATGATTTTAAATTGACTTTTTGACTTAAAATTTAAATCACTAAAGAACACAAACCAACATAATTTTCCCTGGTTCTGTACACACAATATATGTTCAACTAATACTTGCCTACATTATAAGATAGGTCAGTGCTTTTGCCATCCAGTTTCAATGAATATGTAAGGTACAAAGAACTCAGGATGTAGGATACTGATGTTCAGTTCATTTATGTGTATAAAACATCATCATAGTCCTTACTGTGTCTTTCCTTCTATCACTGCTGGTATTTTACTCATTGATACTTATTGTAATTTTTTAACTACTGCAGATTCCCCTGAAGTTCAGCAGGCAACCAATTTTGCAACCAGAAAACCCCATCATGCTGAAGGTTGTGTCAAGAGATAAACCCACAAATGGAGCATGAGTTTCCCTCAGGAACCATGCTATATTCTTTAAAAGGACTGTGTCATGGAACACCAGCAAATTTAATTACCACAGAATAAAACTCAGATAAATGGGCTTAATGAACTTTCCTTGATGATTGAGCATTCAGTAATTTATTGAACATGCTCAGTGTCTATACAGAGTATAATATATTGTGTGATTCAAAGGAAATAAATAAGTCAATGATAGATAAGGAGATTCTTCTGATGATTATCTTGGAACCATCTACACTGATTCTATTTAGTTCCATCAATTCTGTTTATAGTTCATCAATACTTTTAATAAAAATAAAAACTATTGGGTTGTTGACTATTAGTAAAAGAATAATAAATTGTTTCTTTGTAAAAATTGTATAATATTGAGAATATCAATAAATGTCTCTTTAAAAATATATGATGTCATTATACACATTAATGGAAAAAACACTGAATCAATAAAACAAGATGTTGACCCTTGTTTTATTACCAATTACCACAGTCACCCACTGTGTGAGCCTATTTGAGATACACAGTTGACTTCTCAAAGTTTGGTGATGCTGATCCATTTTGAATTGACACATTGCTTAAAAATTTTATTTATAGTCTAATTATGTCACCTTTGAAAGATTTTTGATTTAACTCAGGAGAAATGCTAATAGTTTTATCATTAGGCTTGACCTATTATCAACTTTCCTCTCACACCTTTGAAAGGTCATATTTTCTCAGACTTCTTTGTAATCTATGGTTGTTGGTATTATCAACTCCAGAGAATTTAGAATAACTTGGCCATGCCTTCAAGTGGTGAGTATTTGATTGAGTTAAGGTGTGAAGGCCCACTAATTGTACGTGGTACCATATGGAATCCAGGATTATATGTGTGGAGAAAGGGAGCTGAGCAGCAGCATGTACTCATCCCTCTCTGCCTCCTGATTGTGGATGCCATGTAACCAATCTTCTATCTCCTGCTCCCTCATCTTCCCTCTAAGATTGATTTTCCACTAGAACTGTGAGCCAGAGAAATCTTTGTCTCCCTTACCTTGTTTTTCTCAGGGTGTTTATCTTAGTAACAGGAAAGAAACCAAGACAGAATCTATCTTGAGCTCCTCCCTGTCCCACAACAGTGAACATAAAATAAAAATGTCTGACTAGTAAATGGATTGGGCAACAAAGGCTAAAGTGTTCCCACCTCATCCAGTATTAGAAGCTTCACTGGGTTCTTCCATTTTATTTTACACCCTTCCATCCTTTCCTGAGACATTTAGTCTAAATGCATTGTGTAGGGCTTATGAAGGGGACTGCTACTGGCTCCAAATGAGACCCAGTACTTTGGAGAAGATATCTACATGGAAGGTGACCTGGCTGGGTGTGAGAGACACAAGCTATAAAGCCCCCACACTGAGGCATGTCATCACACAGGAAGCTCATGCTTCAAGGAGTAGAGAGACCACTAGTTATGTCAGCACCAGAGTAGTTTATCTTTTTACTGACCTCTGCAGATATCTGTTAACACATGCATAGACCCACACAGAAACACACACACACACACCACATTAAAATAAAATAATTTTTGAAGAGATGAGCATTTGCTTATTGGGGGAGAAACTTTTTAATTGAAAATATTTTCCCTCACATAATATATCCTGGTAATATTTTCTTTACCCTCTACTCCTCCAAGTTACTGCCTATGACAGCTCCTATCCAGATCCACTCATTTTCTCTCACTAGAAAACAGACTCCTAAGGGATGGTAGTAAAATATAAAATTAAAACAAAATGAAGAGGAAAAAGAGCCTAAGAGAAGGAATAGAAATCATACTCTCCTTCACATGCTCAGAGATCCCAGAAGAACACTAAACTGGAAGCCATAATAGGTAAAGACAAGTCCTGGTTTATAATACAAAGGCCCTGTGCATGCTGCTTCAGTCTATGTGAGTTTATATTTGTATCTATCATGTTGATTTAGAGGGACTAGTTTTCTTGGCATCCTCCATATCCTCTGGCTCTTACATTCTTTCTGCCTCTTTTTCCACAGGCTTCCCTGAGCCCTGAGGGTATGGATTTAATGGAAACAACTCATTTAGGGCTGAGTGTTCCAAGCTCATACACTTTCTGCATGTCTGGCTGTGGGTTTCTGCATTTGTTCTCATCTGTGGTATGAGGAAGCTTCTCTGATGATAGCTGAGCAAGGCACTGATCTGCTTGCCTAGCAGGGGAAAAATAACTTTTAAAAAAGAATTTAATCATGAAAGTTGAAGATGAAGTATCTAGGAAAATGAAGGTGACTAAGAAAATAGAGAAGGGAGGATTTGAAAGAAAATATGATCCAAATATATTATTTGCTAGCATTAAAATGTTACTGGAAAACCCAGCATTATTTATAATGAATAAATGCCAGTAAAAAAAATTGAAGGCGTGGTAACTCATGCCTTCAATCACAGGACTTTGGAGGCAGAGAAGTGTTTGAGACCATCTTGGATTACAAAGCAAGATCCAGGACAGCCAAATATTAAGAATAATGGCAGCTCAGCTTTTTAGTTTTGGTAAAAAAAAGGAGTCATATTCATAACAGAAGAAAACTGAGAAGATCCCTAGGAAGGCAGGGTACAATAGGCTATTATGGGGTAGATACCCATTTCTCTATATAGATGATAGATAACAATGAGACAGAAGGGGTAGAAAGATATTCCCACATCTCTAAAAGAGTTAGCAAACAGTGATATTCTGACCACCATGAGCACTTCTAATGCCCAACTCCTGGTTTATGAATACCATCTTTTCTGGTTCTTCAGAGAAATGACAGACTCCACAATTGGTAAAGTCCAAAAGGAGCTCAAAATACCTTCTTGTACCAGATGGTATGCACATGCTCAAAGACAAGATGTGTAAGAAAATATCACAAGGACCTGGAACTGTAGTTGATGGAGTTTTCACCCAGGAGTCACAAAGTCCTGACTTCCATGCCCAGCCCAGCATAAATCATGGATTGTGGAAAATGCCTGTAATCCCAGCATTTGGGAAGTAAAAGCTGAAATCTCTAAAATCCAGGGTCATTCTCACATCAAGTTTGAGGCCAGTTTGAACAACATGAGATGCTGTGTCAAAAAAAATGTTATTTGCCTCTGGAAACATCAATCAATAAATCCTACGGAAACAAACATTGATAATAAAGCAACCAGTGATTCACAATTTCTTTTTTAAAAAAAAAATCTTTGGAGCTGAATCAATAGCTCAGGCTTAACACCTGACATCAGGTCCTCATCAACTCCACACACACACACACACACACACACACACACACACACACACACACACACACACACACACAAACCCAGACAAACTGGTATATGCCTATATTACTAGTGGCATGGAGTCAAAGACAGGATTATCATAGAAGCTTGATAGACAGATATTCTTGCACAAGAAAGGAGCTCCAAGTCACTTAGAGACCCCATCTCAAAAAGTAAATGGGAGGTCCAGCAAGATTGGTTCAGTGGGTAATGGTGCCAAGGCATACAGTCTTGATTCAATCCCAAAAGCCACATGGCAAAAGGTGAAAGCCAACTCCTTCAAGCTTGTAACTTCTACACAGGCAAGGTGATGCATGTTCATGTGTGAACACAGTAAAGTATGATTTAAAACACCACTAGTAAAGTGGAGATCAATTGAAGAAGATAACTTCACATCAACCTTTGGCCTACATGCATATGCGCACACATGTGAGCACATAAATACATACACAAGCATATAACATACACACAAATAATGGTAGAATGAATGGATATATTTCCAATCAATAGGAAAAGTTAACAATGGTTAGCTGTCACCTCTACTAAAATGATCAGATCTAAACCAGATCCATATACCAGTGACTATGAAGGCAAAAAGGATTTAGTTTCTTGGTGACTTCTGGACATGACAGGACAACTATACTCATAAAGGCACAAAAGCTCTGATTATTTGTAGCCAGGAGTTTCTAGTTCACCCAGGCCCCATGGTCATGTCAAAGTTCTCCCACCCATATTCCCACAGTTGCATATAAAATAACTACCTAGAGGCTAATATTAATTGCAGACTTTGGTCTATGGCTCAGACTTCTTTCTAACTAGTTCTTGCATTTTATCCCAACCCATTTCTATTAATCTGTATATTGTTACATGGTTCCATTGTGTTACCTAAGTTTCTTTACATCTTGCTTTTAGGCAGCATCTTAGAAAATCTCAGGAACTCTTCCCTCCTTCCCATTCATCTATGCTCAGATTTCCTTCCTGCCTCTAAGATGTATTGCCATAGACCAAAATAGTCCCTTTATTAACCATGGTAATTCACAATGTATCAAAAGATACCCCATATCAGTTGCCTGCATAAGACCCACACAAGATCAGCTGGTCAACATTCCAGCATAGATGAGGAGTTCATGATAACTAATGGCTGCTAGAGGAAGGAGAATCAGGTTTTTTTCCCCATAATTGTAGTCCTAGATAGTTGCCTCTGCTCTAGTAGGTGATTCCACACTATGCACATTTAGGCACAACTTAGACTCAGAGATTAATAAATATTTTTAAAAACCCACAAAGTTGGGGGAATATTTGGAAGCTATCAAAAGGAATTTGAGAAGGAAAGTTAAGGATGTATATGAACAAAATATATTGCGTACATGTATAAAATTCTCAAAGAATAAAAATTTAAGTTGTATTTTTAAAGTATTTTATTTCTGGTTCTTCTTGACTCTGATTTCTATCTTCTTTTTTAATATGAATAAAATCATCAGGTCACGGGGTAGTGTTCACGATACTGGAAGACACTACACACAATACTAGATGAGAAAAGATATCAATATTGGCCCCTAGTTGGGAACCATGTATGCTACAATAATGACCTGCCTGAAAGATATTGATGCAATTGTGGCATAAATGTTATGGGAGTAACCAAAAGCTTTTTAAATTTCAGCTGCACTCCATGAGGTGGAACCCATATCTGACATTGTGGTTAATAAGACCAAGAACCTGAGACTAGGTAAATCATGAGTGGTGGGAGAAAACCTACTATTGCTAACCTATTAAATGAGTAAGCAATAAAAAATCTGTAATGACATACTGCTATATCTATAAAACAGTACATCATTCAACCCTTGAAAGAGAAGCTTCTTCTTGCAGAAGACTTTAACTAACAAGAAAAATCTATATTTGTCAGCATGAAGAGATAAAGAGAGTTTAGAAAGGTCAACTCTGTGCAAGCATAGCCAACATAATGAAAGAGATGGAAGAAAGAATGTCTGGACTGGAAGATTCACTAGTGGAAATAGATATGTCAGTTAAAGAAAACACTGCAACTGAAACAGTCATAACATAAAAAGGTCTAGGAAAATTTAGACACCATGAAAAGAACAAACCTGAGAATAACTGGAATCAAGACAAAGAATACCAGCTCAAAGGTAGAGAAAATATATTTAACAAAATCATAGAAGATACGTTTCCCAACCTAATGAAGAAAATGCCCGTAAAGATAGAGGAAATTTACAGACCACCAAATAGACTCAACTCCTCCCAAAAGTCTGCTTGCCTCATAATAATCAAGCCACTACACATACATAACAAAGAAAAGTTACTAAGAGCTGTAAAGAAAAAATCCAAATTACTGATAAAGGCAGATCCATTTGAATAACACCCAACTATTGAATGGAAACAATGAAAAAAGAAAGTCCTTGACAGATGTTATACAGACACAAAAAGAGCATGGCTGCCAATCCAGGCTACTATACCCAGTAAGTTTATCACCATATAAACAAGACATTTCAGGACAAAACCAGATTTAAACAATACTTATCCACAAATATGGCCCTACAAAAAGAACTAGAGGAAAAATTCCAGCCTAAGGTAACCAGATACATCTATGAAACCACAATCATTAATCCCACAGAAGAAAAACTGAAAGAAGGGAAACATACACAAGCTCCCACCAAAAATAACAGGAAATAATAACCATTGGTTATTTATATTCCTTAATTTCAATGGACTCAATTTACCTATAAAAAGACACACCCTAACATGATGGTTACAAAAATAGAAGCCATCTTACTGCTGCATACATGAAACACACCTCAACTTCAAATACAGACACATGCTCAAAGTAAAGGGTTTGGAAAAAACTTTCCAATCAAATATTCCTAAGAAATAGGATGGTGTAGCCATCGTAATATCTAACAAAATAGACTTCAGAGTAAAATCAATCAAAAGAGACCAGGACAGACATTACTTACTTATCTCAGGAAAAAAAATACATGGTAAATTCTCAAACCTTATTATTTATGCTGCCATCATAAGGGCACCTACATATATAAAATAAACACTACTGAAGGTTAAACCTCACATCAAACCCCATACACTAATAGTGAGAGATTTCAATACCCCACTTTCACCCTTGGATAGGTTAACCAGACATGAACTCAATGGAGAAATAAGGAATCTAAAATATGTTATGACCCAAGTGGACTTAATAGATATATAGAGAATGTTCCGTCCAAACACAAAGGAATATACATCTTTCTCAGCACCCCATGAAATTTTCTCTAAAACTTACCATATTCTCAGGCATAGAGCAAATATCAATAGATAAAAAAGAGCAATATATCCTTGTATCATATCAGACCACCATGATCTAAAGTCAGAGTTCAACAAAAAAAAACCCTACAAATTCATGGAATCTGAAATCTCTCAAATAAACCACCTCTGGGTCAAGAAAGAAATTAAGAAAAAAATCAAAGACTTCCTAGAATTTAATAAAAATTAACCCATAAAATACTCAAGCTTATGGGACACAATAAAGGCAGTGTTAAGAGGAAAACTCATGGCACTAGATGCCTATATGAAAAATGTAAAGAAATCTCACAAGAGACCTAACAGTACAGCTGAAGGCTTTAGAACAATTAGAAGCAAACTCACCTAGAAGGCGTAGATGGCAGGAAATAATCAAACTTTGGGCTGAAATCAATACAATAGAAACAAAGAGAACAATAACAAAGAATGAATGAATCAAATAATTTGTTCTTTAAGAAGGTTAACAAGATATATCAACCCTTATCCAAACTAACCAAAAAGCAGAGAGAGAGTATCCAAATTAATAGAATCAAAAATGAAAAGGGGGACATAACAACAGATACTCAGGAAATCCAGATAATTATCAGGTCATACTTCAAAAATCTATACTCCACTAAAATGGAAAACATAAAACAAATGGACAGCTTTCTGGAGAGTTACCATTTACCAAAATTAACTCAAGATCAAATTGAAGACCTAAGCAGAACTATAGCCCCAAAGTATATAGAAGCTGTTATTACAAGTCTCCCAAGTTTAAAAACAACAAAAAAAGAGAGGAGCAGATGGTTTCAGCACAGAATTATATGAGACATTAAAAGAAGAAGTAATACTAATACTCCTCAAAATGTTGATTCAGTAGAAACTGAAGTCACATTGACAACTCTTTTTATGAGTACATAATCACTCTGACACCCAAGCTACTCTAAAGTACAACAAAGAAAGAGTACGACAGACAAATCTCCCTCATGGACATTGATGCAAAAATACTCAATAAAATTCTGGCAAGCTAAATTCAACAGCATATCAAAATACCATCCACCATGATTAAGTAGGCTTCATCCCAAAGATGCAGGATGGTTCAACATATAAAAAACTGTAAATGCCACCCATAATACAAACAAACTGAAAGAAAAAAAACACATGATCATCTCCTTAGATGCTGAAAAAGCCTTTGACAAAATCCAACGCTCCTTCAAGATAAAAGTCTTGGAGAGATTAAAAATACAGGGAAAATACCTAAATATAATGAAGATGATATACAGTAAGCTGACAGTCAGCACCAAACTAAATGGAGAAACCCTCAAAGCAATCCCACTAAAATCAGAAACAAGGCAAGGCTGTCCTCTCTCTCCTTATCTATTTAACACAGTTTTCAAAGATTTAGTTAAAGAAATAAGAGAACAAAAGGAGATTGGGGGATACAAATTGGAAAGAAAGAAGTCAAAGTATCTCTACTTGTAGATGATATGAGCATATACATAAATGGCCCCCAATATTTACTAGGGAACTCCTACAGCTGATAATAACCTTCAGCAATATAGTGGGATACAAGATTAAGTCAAAAAATCGATAGCCCTTCTATACACTAATAATTAAAGGGCTGAAATAGAAATAAGTGAAATATCTCCCTTTATAATAGCTTCAAAAAGCATTAAATATCTTGGTGTGATTCTAACAAAAAAGTAGCAAACCTGGTTTGACAAAAACTTTAAGTCACTGAAGAAAGAAATTGAAGATGATATTAGAAAATGGAAAGATCTCCCAGGCTCCAGGATAGGTAGGATCAACATAGTAAGATTTTCAATCTTACCAAAAGCAATCCACAGATTAAATAAAATCCCCATCAAAATCCCAACACAATTTTTTACAGACCTTGAAAGAACAATACTCAACTTCATATGGAATAACAGGAAACACACAATTGCCATAACAATCCTGCTCAATAAGAAAATATCAGGAGGAACCACCATCACTGACTTTAAGCTACACTATAGAGCTATAGTAATACAAACAGCATGATACTGGCATAAAAACAAACTTGTGGATCAATGGAATCGAATAGAAGACACTGACCTGAACCCACACACCTATGAACATCTGATTTTTGACAAAGAGGCCAAAAATACTCAATGGAAAAAAAGATAGTATCTTCAACAAATTGTGTTGGCATAACTGGATGGTAGTATGAAGAAGAATGCAAATAGACCCAAGCCTATCACCCTGCACAAAACTAATATCCAAGTGGATCAAAGACCTCAACATAAACCCAGATACACTGAACTTGATTGAAAAGAAAGTGGGGAATACCTTCCAATAAATTGGCATAGGTGACCACTTCCTAAATATAACACTAGTAACACAGACACTAAGAACAACAATCAATAAGTGGAAACTCCTGAAACTGAGAAGCTTCTGTATGGCAAAGAACACAGTTAATGAGACAAAATGACAGCCTACAGAATGGTGAAAGATCTTCATTAACCCTACATCTGACAGAGGACTAGTCTCTAAAATAAATAGAAAACTCAAGAAACTAGAGCCCCCAAACCTAATAACCCAATTAAAAAGTTGGGTTCAGAGCTAAATGGGGAATTCTCAACAGAAAAATTACAAATAGCTGAAAGTCACTTAAAAAAATTGCTCAAAATCTTTAGTCATCAGAGAAATGCAAATCAAAACAACTTTAAGATACCACCATACACATGTCAAAATGGATAAGATCAAAACAAAGATGGCAGCCTATGCTGGAGACAATGTAGAGCATGGAAAACATTCCTCCGCTGTTGGTAGGAGTGTAAACTTGTACAGCGACTCTGGAATGCAGTATAGCAGTTCCTCAGAAAACTGCAAATCAATTTGCCCAAGGATCCAGAAATAACAATATTGGAGGCATATACCCAAAGGATGCACATTCATACCCTAAAGGCATTAGCTCAACTATGTTCATAGCAGCATTATTTGTAATGTCAAGAACCTAGAAACAACCTAGATGCTCCACAACTGAAGAATGAATCAATAAACTGTGGTACATCTATATAGCTGAGTACTACTCAGCAGCAGCAAAAAAAAAATGACATCCTAAAATTTGCATGCAAATTGATGGACTTGGAGAATATCTCCTGAGCAAAGTATCACAAGCCCAGAAAGATAGGCATGGGAGGTATTCACTCATAAGTGGATTTTAGACAAAAAGTAAAGAATACTCATGCTACAAACCACAATCCCTAAACATCTTGGGATCAGAAGGATCTTAAGAAACACATCCAGAGATTCCCTCCCCTATGTAGTATTAGGTTTCTGGCCCAGACTTTTGGGCCTAACCTCAAGGTTTAGGCCCACAGACCCACAGACCCGCAGAGACAGACACACAGATGATTACAATAGCTTTAGGCTGATCAGCCTAAAGCCCAGGAATAAAACTTGCTAACTCTCTACCCTTCATCTAACCCATGACTCTTATCCTGTTCATCTATGGGGCTTGGTACTTTTTCTCACAGCAGCATGGTTGTCCTCTGCTTCTTCTGGCTTCTCCCTGGCATTCTGATCTATTCTTTCTGTTCCCAGAGTTTTCTAGTCTGGTAGCCCCACCCACACTTCCTGTCTGCCTTTGGCCAACCAGCACTTTTTATTAAACCAGTGGGTGGGACAATTATTTACAATGAAACAATACAACCTCCCACATATCCCCTTTTCTCTTTTAAAAACAAAAGAACTCCATATCTAATATTCCTTTCCCCCTTATTTATAACAACTTATAAACAACACTGTAAATAAACACAAACATCTATAATCTGTTTTGGGAATGTGGGCATCGCTCTCTAGGCTACTTCCTGCTGAATGGGGACACTGGCAATCCCATAGGAATCCAAAGAAAAATGTAGGATTATGGACAAGTCTTTAGTGGAGTAATCTGTAAGGCTGGGTCATCTCAGCCAGTCTCCTTGAAATTGTTCTGGATACAGAGCTCTGGAAACTTCAACAGAGGTGCTCTGAAATGCCGAATCTTCTGGGCCATCTATTCCATTGGAGATTTTTCAGGGGGTCTTCTTCTATCAAACGTTATGTTCTTTATCCAGGAATAAATCCACAGCCTCTCACTTTCTCTGAAAATAAAAAGAAAACTGTTACAATGAGGTTTCTTGGTCCCAGGTGGCCAGAGGCTCAGACTCACAGACCTGCTGCGCCAGACCCCTTAGCCACCCACTGCTGCTCAGACTCCCAGAAATGACTCAGACACTTATATTATATTTATGTTGTTTTGCCTATGGCTTAGGCACATTGTTAGCTAACTCTTACATCTTAACTCAACTCATTTCTATTAATCTTTCTTGCCACATTGGCCCATGGCTCACTTGTGTTTCTTACATGTTGCTCCTTTGGGCTTCAGGCCTGGTCTGTCTGACTCTGTCCTGGTCCTCCTACCTATTTTGATTCCTCCTCCTATTTTTTCTATGGTGCCTGTCATGGGTCAAAACAGCTCCTTTATTTAAAGATTGCTATTCAGCATACAGAAAGACATTTCCACATCAGAAAACCTCTTCTCCAACTTAGGATATCTTTCCATTTCAATTTTAAAGTAAATTCATTTACAAAACATATAGGTTGAATTAATCCAACAGCATTTACAATCAACTGTCTTTTAGCAGCTTTTACTAAGTCATTTTTAGTCAAGAAGCTTAAAGATAAGACAGTAATATGCAGTATCCAGACATTCTTTGTATTTTCCATCTTTATGTGGCTTATTTTTTATTTATTTGTTTATTTATTTACTTATTTATTTATTTATTTATTTATTTATTTATTTTACTCTATTTCTTTTTTAAGGGCTTTCTCTACCTTTTTTTTTTCTTTTCTCTCTCTAAGCCTATGTATATATATTTTTTTCAACACACTCTAAACCACTTAGACTTTTTTTTAAAAAAAAAAACTGTCTTTATTGTATATTTATTTTTTAACTTTTTGTTTCTCAGACCACACCTTTGCTTGCCTAGGGCTATTGATTCCACCTCCATTCTTCTATTTCTTTCTGTTTCTGAACACACCTTTAATCTGCCAGGATTCAAGGTTGGTAGGATGGGTGGATGGCTCCACCCAGCTTCTAGTACAATTTCATAGAATTTATATTTTTAGCCCAGGTACTCTGGGAATTTTAGGGTCCATATAATTATAAAGTAAATCCTTGCCATCTGCTGCTCATTAACTCTATTTAAGTATTATGCAGCAGGGCCTAAACTCACAAGTAAAAAGCTCACAACTGTTTTGCCTCTAAGGCTGAATCAGGAAGCTTCTCTTAAAGCCAAGCCTCATTTTGCCTCTGGCAAACAGAGCTGATCCAAGAAAACACTGACACTAAGGATCCATCTTTGACTTTATTCTCTTTTTGTCCTTATTAATATAAACTTTAAATCCACCATACAGAGCTCTTTGCTTACATCTAGACTCAGGAACTGGCCTTGTTCACCTTAAGTTGCATGTAGCAAACACCATTTTATAATTTAATCCCATATACCACTCAGTCTCTTTACGGTGGGCCACATCAGAGACACAACTAGGAAGCTGCTTTGGGCTTTAGTTCCTGTGCTCTAGACTGTTTTTTAAGCTTTCTACGGCTTTATGTGAGTATATATCATGTATATGCCCCACGTTGAGCTGCCATTTGTAGTATTAGGTTTCTAGCCCAGACTTTTGGGCCTAGCCTCAATGTTTAGGCCCACAGACCCACAGACCTGCAGAGACAGACACACAGATGCTTACAATAGTTTTAGGCTGATCAGCCCAAGGCCCAGGAATATAAATTGCTAACTCTCTACCCTTCAACTAACCCATGAGTCTTATCTTGTTCAGCCATGAGGCTCAGAACCTTTTCTCACAGCAGCACGGTTGTCCTCTGCTTCTTCTGGCTTCTCCCTGGCATTCTGCTCTGTTCTTCCTGTTCCCAGAGTTTTCTTACTCTGGTAGCCCCACCCACACTTCCTGTCTGCCTTTGGCCAACCAGCGCTTTTTATTAACCAGTGGGTGGGACAATTATTTACAATGAAACAACACAATCTCCCACACCCCTAAGAAGAGAAAATAGATAAGATCACCTTATCAAATTAGGATCATAACAGATGCAACCAAGAACACGTGGGAACATCTGATGAGAGAAGGAGATGGTTGAGTGAGAGGAGTAACAAAAAGGGAGAAAAAAAGATGGATATCTTGATAGAGAAAGCCAATGTGGGGTTGGAAAGAGACCAGGTTCTAGTGAAACCTCCAAGAACTCACAGGTTGTCCCTGGCTATGCCTCCAACCAATAGTGGAGGGGGTACCTAAATGAGACATCCTTAATAATCAAATGAATAACCATCCTAAGGGTCATCAAAGAACCTACATCCAACAATGAATAGAGGTGGAGGCAGATATTCATGGCTGAGCACTGGGCAGACTTCCTGGTCCAGCTAAATGCAGGGGAGTAAAGTCTGAATGAGTAAGGACATAGGAATTATGAGGAAAATTCTCACAGTGATGGCTATCTGACGCTCTGGGGAACTACTGAACCAGGAATGGCTACTGGGAATCCATTGGGAAAAGGAGCCAGGCCCTCCAATTGTAGGCAGCTGTCAATTGGTGTGGGCACTATGTTGAGCCTTGAGGGGAGGGATCAGACTGTGTTATAGTGCATGGGCTGGCACCTTGGAACCCATTCCCTGTAGAGGAACACCTAACCCTGTCTTGATTTTGGGATGAGGAAATCTGACTTGTCTGGAGTGGATTGCCATAGCTGAACTGACCCACATTGGGACTTCATGTCCATTTGGGGAAGAGGGTGGTGGGATGGGGTGGGGGAGTCTGGAGTCTGACTTGGAGGGATTGGAATGAGGGAAGGGAGGGGTAGCAGGAAGATACATGGATAAAAAGACATTTTTATAAAAGATACTAATAATAAAATGAACGTAAAATTTTTAAAAGGTCAACTCTTACCATGATGTCTCCCCTCAAGTTTCATGAATCTATATGGAATAGAAAGCAGAAAGAATATAAGAGCCAAAGGTAGTGGATGACTTCAAGGAAATAGCATCTTTCATATAGAACATGACAGTTTCAATATAAACTCACATAATTCGTATGGAATGCACAAGATCAAACTGGACAAAACCTTAGCATACAGGAGCTCAAAGATATTTTCAACTTACACTATTGACACTAGATATATGAACTACTCCAAGTCAGGCCTCATACTCAGGATTAATTATCCAACATAAACTGGACCTCATTGTTTGTTTTTGTTTGAAACAGTTGAAGAGATATAAAGTTGGGTGAGAAGGAAGGTGGGGGAGGATCTGCATGATGTTGGAGAAAATGAATTATTATGATCAAAATATAAAACTCTCAAATAATATAAAAAGAATTTTGAATATGTATTTATAGGGAGGACACCCAGACAACCCTAGGAAGTGGGACTAGAAAGGATTTCCTGAGTAAACTGAAAGTGAGTGGGGATGGGAACATGACCAATCAGGTGAGGGGAAAATAGGGGGAGAGAACTGAATGAGTCTAGTGGAAAGGGGAGATATTTCAGGGTCAGGTAAAACTCCAGTGCAAGGGAATCTCTCAGGAATATACAAGGATGACTCCTAGAAATTTCAGATATGCAGCCTGAACTAGCCATTTCCTGTGGCCAACTGGTGCCTAACCCAATTGTTATCAGAGAGGCTTCATCCAGCCACTGATGGAAACAGATGCAAACCCACAGTCAAACATTAGGTTCAGGGAATCCTGCAGAAGAGGGAAAGAAAGAACTGTAGAAGCCTGAAGGGTCAAGGACACCATAAGAAAACTCACAGAATCAGTTAACCTAGGCTCATAGGAGCTCACAGAAACTGAACTGACAACCAGGGAGCCTACATGGGACTGACTTAGACACTCTGTTACAGTTGTATACCTTGGCCCTCTTGCAGGAATCCTAACACTGGGAACACTGTTTCTGACTCACTTACTGGCATTTTGGACCCTGCATCTCAATCCCCCTGAATATATAGGGATGTGCTTAGTCTTGCTGCAGCTTGATGTGCTCTATCCTAAACAGAAACAGAGGAGGAGTCGATTGGGGAGTGGGAACAGAGAGGGACAACAGAAAGGGGGATTGGGAAAAGAGGAGGAAGGGAAAATTGTGGCCAGAATATAAAATAAATAAATTAATAAGTATTTTTTTATAAAAGAGATTTTACACACTCAGTGCAAAATTGAAGGAAGTGGCAATTAAAGCATCTGATATCAATTTTACAGTAATAGTTGTCACAGTGGTTCACATATTCATTTAAAAATTATTATAGATCATATTACAGAGGCATGGCTATTTTAAAAAGAGTTCAAGAGAAATTGTTGGAGCCAAGCAGATGTGAATGGATGTGGTCCAATAAGAATCAGAGAAGATGAATTTCTCATCTGTCAATGACTTAGTCATTTTCTTTATGCTAGATGGTATTCTGTATTGACACTGAGAAAGCTCAGTGGATGTACTGAATTTATAACCATGAATCGAGGCCACTCAATTAAACCCCATCTTCATCTAGGTTTTAGTTATAAAGTAAATTAAGATTTTGGTGTTCTTAGGCACCACATTCTTGAAAACACAACAGAACTTCTTGAGAGAAAGTCATGTTCCAGTTATGATCTCATCACGTGGCACAACCTTTAGAATAATGGTTTTTTTCTGGTTGAAGCATTGCTTTTCACCTTGTTTTCAAAGGTATCTGCAACAGTGAAAAAATATTAAAAAACAATGAGTGAGCCAACAAAAACTCCAGAAGAAAAATGGAAAAAATCAGGATGTAATTCTTGGTAGAAACATAAAAGCTACATTTAACATGTATTTTTACTTCTTTATTCTCCAAGATGTGTCAATATCTTGACATAAATTCTCTTGAATGTATTCACTTGAGAGCATGCATTCAAACCACGCATTGTGTAAAATGTTGTTTGAAACTCTATACAGTGCCTGAAATGAAGTCATGCTTATGTTATTTATGTTCTATGATATTTTAGGGTAAAACAGGTAAGTTTAACACTTTTGAACTAGTTTACTAGTTATTATGTCATATTATTTCTTAAGCCATAAAAAGCTATTTCCTGAAACTTATGGGTAAATAGTAAGAAGATATAAGTCTGTGGACATCCCTCAGATCCTAGATTATATGTCACAATTACGGTTTAGGACATTGAGGGCAAGTCTTTAGGAGGAAAGATGCTTGCTTTTCTAGCATCTATTCTTGGCTTCCAGTTATGGGATGAGTGAGAAGTCCTGAGTCCTACAGGTTTTCAATGATGCTTTAGTGTCATGCTCTTCATTCATCAATAGGGGGATGCCTCTAGTGGAGTAATCTTCTGGTCCCAGGAGAAGGAACAGGAACAAAGTTGTCATGGAGATAGAGAACTGTCACTTTTAAGATGACTGAAACTTGCCAGAGCTTTTTACCCTTGACAGGTGTGCCACTGATTCTCAAAACTAGAATTTTGCTTTGCCTCTCTAAGTCTTGGTGTGTGCTTATGATTTAAATGATTTAGTGAGAAAGTACTAAAATAAATGAGGTTGAATATAGGTCAAGCTACACAACTGCCTACTTAAATCACATATCACAGAATAAACATTACCTTTCCTCTATTCCTCTATAGAGAAAGCTAATTGACAAATGAAGTCACATTCTAAACACACAAGTTCCATAAACTTGTGTGTTTAAATTGCTTTGTATAAAACAAGAATAAGTTTTTCAGGAAAATGTAACCACTTTCTCTGAATGTCCTTATTCTTTTAAATTTTTAAGTACTGTACATAGGTTTCACATGAAGGCATACAAAACAGAAGTGTACAAAAATATACATAGAAATGGTATCTGTTAATTGTTTAATTACCTTGTTTTTAATGAAAGATTATGATAATTGTTAGTCAGTTTAAATTGAACCACTTAAGCCAATTTAAACCATTTACTAAAGGTTTTTAATGCACAAATTGTACTCAAGTAATCATTTGTAGCTTGTGGGAGGAATAATATGAGGTGATATAGAAAAGATAGGGTATATAATTCAATATGGAGAGAACAAACACACAAAATTGGAGGTTTTAATAAGAAAGTGTTAGCATAGGTGATGAAAATGGACCAAAGGAACTACAAGTAGACCATAAAGTAAATGAGAAATTTACTTTGGGAAAAAAACAAGAATTTAAAGTACGAAAGCAGAATAAGAATGGGGGAAAGCACATAATTTATGGAAATATGAAACTTTTTGTTTTCTGGAGCAAGAACTCCAGAAGAGTGAGGCAGAACCATCAGGATATCCTATAAGGTTGGAGTTCATTATAAGCAGGAACACTTTAAAGATTTATTTTTATTTTATGTATAGGAGCATATGTATTTAGTCTCAACAGAGGAAAGGGGAGCACACCAGAGCCCCTGTAACTTCAGTTGCAAATACTTGTGAGCCATCAAGTAGGGGCTAGAAACTGAACTCGGGTCATTTTTAAGAGTAGCTAGTGCTCTTAACCACTAAGACATTTCTAGAATCCCAGCAAACATGTTTTAAAAGAATTGTTTGTAACTTGACCTCAAATGGGAAGTCAGAGATGAGCTTAAAGCCACACACTGGGTGAATTATTATAGGATTTCAGAAATGACAAGGTGCCATGAGTTTCTGTTTTTGTTTTGGGGACCAGATGTCACATAGGCCTTTCTGGATTCAAATTCACTAAATGGCCAAGAATTAGTTAAATTTCTCATCTTGCCTCCAGCTCCTGAGTGCAGGGATTACAGGTATGTTTTTCCATAGCTATTTCACATGGGTCTGGCGATGGAAACCAAGAATTTGTGCATGTTCAGTAAGCCTTTTGCCAATCCAGACCCCATATATAAATTGTAAATCACCTCAGTGATTTTAATTTACAGCCAGTGGTTGACAAGACTGTCAGAGGAGAACATTAGTGAGTTCTAAAAGAAGAGTGCACCACTAAACAAACACAAAGTGTAATCACTGCACCTCTCTATGGCACATGACATGCTAAATCTCCAATGGACATTACTAGAACTTCAAAAAGAGTACATATTCCTGTCACATTATCTAGCACTAACTCTTAATAATGAGACAATTGTACTTTTTACAGACACAGCACAAGAGGGCCCTTAGCTTATGCCTTGATACAAATAACTCATTTGCTCATGGAACAAATTATAAAACCACAAACAAGTGTATTTGCCTTTATGCACAAAACTTTCAGTTTAAAAAAAGCCTCTCATGGAACATCATTTACAGAGATAATTTTCTCACTCACCTGTGTTTCTTTACAAGGCTGGAAGGAGAAGTTTTGAAGCACTTTAGTGAGAGCAAGTTTTATACTCATGAGAGCAAACCTCGTGCCAATGTAGTCCCTGGGTCCATTCCCAAAGGGCAGGTATGTATAAGGATTGATGCTGCCCTTGTTCTCCTTGCTGAACCTGGAGACACACAGTAATGACAAGTCAATACATGATAGAAGCATAAGAGCTACATATATTTTAGCATTCAGATATCTAACCAGTAACATTCAGGTAGTTTAGGAGAGGTTCACTGAGCTTCTGCTCACAGATATTTGGCTTTGAGTAATTGCACACTAAAGGTCTTTCCATGTCTCTTTCCCTATACAAGTTTCCATATAGTATATAAGACAAAGGCTGTTTGAAAGACAATGCTTCCTGTGTGTCACTAGTGTAATAGTTGTGTTATGGGGTGTGGGTAATCAGCCACTGTCTGATTGGATTGGTATTCTAATTTATGGGGGAATTAATGGCTTGTACTGTAAATCTGGTCAAAATCCAATGGCTAAGAAGATCATAGGCTCTAGGAGAGAATTACTATTGCTGTTTGCTAAGTGAACAAGGTATCAAGCTGGCTTCTAAACATTAATGTTTATACACAATTTTAGTTCTGTTGTCAGCCTTGATCAGAGAAGCTTATGATTTACAGTGGGATACAGTTGACACAGAGACTCACAACTGGTGAAAATACTGAAAATTAGTAAAGATGGAGTGCTCAGCCCTAAGTGAGACATCTATATTATCCCCAACAGGGCTCAGGAAACATCTCAGAAGAGAAAGTGGTGAATAAAAGGAGCACCATGAATCACCATCCTCTGGACCTGACACAGCCTTGTTCTCATGAATCACAGAAACTGTAGTTGATACACAAGACTAGGCACATGTCATAGATAGGGGAGGCAGTTCATAAGGTGCCACCTCCCTAAAGAACTATTGATAATTAATGTTTTCTCTGGTGGGGGGGTTCTCTTCAACTGTGTAGTGACTGGTGAGTTGTCCATTTTCCAGTAAATAACTCCTATACCTACACTGATGCAAACAACACTAATTAAACTAATGATTCATAAGAAGACATGGAAACAAGAGGAAGACTTGATGGAGACAAGAAGGGATTAAGCAAGTGGGGAAGGGATAAATGGCAGGGTATTGTAAAGTGAACATGACCAAAAGACATTATACAAGCAAGTAATTGTGGAAGAATGGAAAGAAAAAAGAAGGGGATACATCTCTAAACTCTAAAATCCATTCTGGATAATGCTTGGTTCCATCTCTAAAAGGCAGGTGTCAATTAGACTGAAAGAAAATGGGTTCCTGCCTCATGCTTAAGTGGGTCATTTACTACATACATGAAGGAAAAAAAACCACTCTGTATCTAAACTGTCACATTTTCTTCTAAACTCTTCCCCCTCAATTTTTTTCTTCTCTTTCTCTGACATCTTTCTCACAGAATGCAAATGAATCCAAAGTCACATTTAGATCATCTTTCCATAAGAGACACCATAGCATATACAGGCCAGCATAGTTCAAAGTGAGTACCCATTCCCAGGATTCTAGTACCTTTCAAGGTGGAATTCTTCAGGCTCTGGCCAGTACTGTTGGTCTTGGTGAAGAGCATAAACTGGTATCATCACTACTGACCCTTTAGGAATAAACATACCATCAATTTCAGCATCTTGTTTACAGATTCTCTCAAGTCTATTACCAATTGGGTATAATCTGAGAGTTTCATTCAACACCATGTCAAGGTACTCCATCTCCATCACTTTATCATAGTTGGGAGGTGCCTGTGAAGAAAGAAATCAATTTATGCTAGGATTTTACATTATCTTTCAACGAGTCTGCATTGTACTATTGAGATGTCAGTTACATTTCTGGTAGATTCAAAGCTGAGATCAGCATTACCAATGACCTAGGCACTTGCAACACATTTTAAGGAGTTTTTAATTGTTTCATTTTATGTGTGGAGGTGTTTTGCCTACATATGTATATGTACCCCCACATGAGTAAAGTACACACAGAATTCAAAAAAGGGTGTCAGATCCCTTGTAACTCAAACTATAGACAGTTGAGAGCTGCTATTTGGATGCTGGGAAACAAACCAGAATTGATTTTCCAAAAGAGCAGTCAGTGCCATTAACCAGCCTCATACAAAGTGATTAGAAAAACAAACCATCACTTGGGGCTTGGAAGATGTCTCAGCTAGTGAAGTGTCTACTATGTAATACTGAGTTCAAATACACATCATTCATAAAGCCAGACACTGTGGTGCACACCTATAATCCCAGCAGTGGAGGAGGCAGAGATAGGGCATTTTTGGCCAAACAGTATAGACAAATTGATAAGCTCCAGATTCAGTGAGACAGGCTGATTAAAAATCATGGTGGAGAGTTATTTAGAATAATACCCAGTATAAGTCTATGACCTACACACACGCATGCACACACACACATGCACACATGCATGCATACATGCACACACGCATGTACATACATATGCCATTGCTGATGATGAGAAGGTGTCTCCTTTCCGTCCTACTTCAAGAAACATCCACTCACTTTGGTGGGCAGATCTGCATCAATTTCCTCTTGCAGTTTCTTCTGGACATCAGGGTGAGTTGCCAGTGAGTGTATAATGAAGGCAAGTGTGCTGCTGGTGGAGTCATAGCCAGCAAAAATAGAGAAAATTGACTGGGCTATGATCTACTTGTCAGACAGCGCTAAAAGTAAAAAAAAAAAAAAAAAAAAAAAAAAAAAAAAAAAAAAAAAAAAAAAAAAAAAGATTCAGGAAAGTCAGGTCAGGTCATCACAGAAGAAATAGGAAGAAAATAAAATGAGGCTCTTGTTTCACTAAACATAAATAGAGAGAAGTCATTTAATTGCCCTGGGACTGTTATCACTCTGACATCCACATGACACAGCCAGAGAAGGGGAAGATTGCTTAGCCAGACTGGCCCATGGCTTATGCCCTGTTCATCATCATCATCATCAGTGGGTAAATACAAGGCATATAATTTATTATGTTGTTTATATTTACTTTTAGTATTTATTTTGTGTGTGTGTGTGTGTGTGTGTGTGTGTGTGTGTGTGCCCATGGATATCAGAACAGGCAACAGGCATCTGATCCCCTAGATTTGGATTTTTAGAAGGTTGTAGACTTTCAGAGATACATGCTAGGATCTGAACTTTAGTCTTCTGCTAGAGCTTAAGATGTTTTATCTTAATGCCTTTTGCATATCCTCCACTGTTCCTATTCCCTACCATTCTCTCCACTTCTCCTTCCTCCCTCTCCCATTCTCACCTTTCCTCCACTCCTCAAAGTGGGTAAGACCTCTCTTGAGTAGTCAACACAAATTAACACAGCAAGTTGAGGTAAGACCCATATCTTTCTCCTGTATTAAGGCTGAGCAAGGCATCCCACCATAGGAAGTGGAGATTAAAAATCCATTTCAGATAACCAGGATAATTCCTGGTCCTATACCTGAAGCCCAGTAACAGCTTGATCAATGAAACTGTCACGCTCATTTAGAGGGTCTAGTTTAGTCCCATGAATATTCTCCAGCTGTCAGACCAGACACATGACCACCCATTAATGTGGTTCAGCTGTCTTTGTGGTTTTCCCATTGTGCTCTTGACCTTCCATTGCTCCTCTAGTTAATCCTCTATCTCTTCAGCTGAACTCTTGGAGTTTAACAAAATGCATGGCTGTGGGCATCTGCATGTGTTTGCATCAGTCATTGGATGCAGCTTCTATGATGACAATTATGGTAGACATCAATCTGACTACAAGGGAG
Source organism: Phyllotis vaccarum (assembly GCA_033318265.1). Taxonomy (NCBI): domain Eukaryota; kingdom Metazoa; phylum Chordata; class Mammalia; order Rodentia; family Cricetidae; genus Phyllotis; species Phyllotis vaccarum. The sequence continues at coordinate 74,843,621 of JARWLC010000017.1, read as the reverse complement.
GGCTAATTCAGGGACCCTCTCTAGCATTGCTAGGATTCTTAGCTGGATGCTTCCTGGGGTTTCTGTGGATTTCTCTAGCACCAGGTTTCTCCATAAACTCATGGTATCTCACTCTGTCATAATGTCTCTTTAATTTCTCATTTGTCCATCCCTCCCCCAACTCAGCCTTCTTGAACCCTATTCTCTACCCTCTACACATCACTCACAGTTTACAAAGGAGATGTAGTTTAAGAATTTTTAATGTATGTGTGTATTCACATGCTTGTGTACAAGGACCTATGAAGACAAGAAAATTACATTGGAGCCCATAGAGCTGAAGTTACAGACAGTTGTGAACCTTTTACCACAAGTGCTACGATTTTGTTGTTGGCATTTTTTTGTCCCAGTCAGAGTATGTCCTTGCTACTACATTAAAACTGGACTATAAACCCACAATCAGTGGGTATTTTTAAAATTAATTTCTATTTTAGCAATCAAAATTGAAACAGAAGGGCTGGCTGAGGATGCATAGATCATTAGGTGGAGAAATAGCCTGGTATTCATAAAGCCATGGGTTTAATTCGTGGCACTGAATAAACCAGGCATGGTAGCATAGATGGTAAAAGGTTATTCTCAGACACACAACAAATGAGAGGTCAGCCTGGGCTACATGTGACCCAGCCACAAAAGGAGGAGGATGTAAAAGAATTTGAAGTTAGCTGATCACATGACATGGTTAAATAGACAGATTGGAGAGAATTTGAATTACAAAATGCATGATGAATTTAAAAAGCAAACTTGGGGACTTAGAAGATATATTGCTATATATAAGGCATTGAATGTACTAGAAATAAGAAAATATGTCATATTGGAAGACTTTCCTTTATATTAACTACACATTTGAAGTAAGTCTGGAATTATGATATTATCATTTTCAACCATGATAGTAATAACAGTTTTAAATTAAGAGATAAACATAGATGGAAGACTAGAGAGATGGCTTAATGGGGAAAACCAGATGATGCAAAGCATGAGGACCTGAGTTCAAATCCCCAGTCCATGTAAAAAGCCAAGTGTGGTAACATACACCTGTAACCACAATTCTGTGGTAATTGGGTTCTGCCTGTTAGATACTAGCTTAACTCCAGGTTTAATAAGAGACATTGTCTGGAGGAAATAATGCAGAGAGTGATTGAGGAAGACACTTGCTGCTTTCCTGTGAAATTCACACACACACACACACACACACACACACACACACACACACACACACACACACCTACCTAGAGGTGTATGCATGCGCACATACTCATGCCCATACATGCATATGCCACCTGAAGTAGATAAAAATTTATAAGTGATTATAATTAAGTGTGTAAAATAATTAAGAGAACTGGTGTGTTTGTGTAAAGAGGCTTACCCCAAATGCTACCTATTCAACACACAGAGACAAGCAAATCTTTACCATAGAATGAGGCAGAGAACATGTACACCAGGGGCTCCCAGGAAGCATCACCAATGCTTGGGTACATGCTTCCTAACTGGATGTTTAGACTCAGGTGTCTATGTAGAGTTCCCAGTCAGTGTGCTGGGAAAGACACAAATAGCACCTGTGCAGACCTAGGTAACACACAGAGGCCACTGAAGACTTCTATCATGGCCACTCTTCATGTTTGGAACAAAACCTATGCCCTTGTGCTTCTAAAATTTCCATGTAGATAATAGTCATGTCCTCCTTATTGCAACTTGACAGGGTTCTTCTGCTATAAAACCTTCCCACACAGCTTCTGAGAAACCTGTCCACTCCCTGAGATCTTCCTTGTCCATAGACCAGGGAGTCCTAGGTTACTTTTATAAGACTATTTGTCTTTGGAATTGTTATGTGTGTCCATAATAGCTGCAGAAAATCTGCTTGGTGCTGGAAGCAGAAAAAGAAGTTGAAAAATAAAAGGTTAGTGATGAGGTCATAGGTCAAAGGTGATCAGAATAGCAGTTTAACCTCCTCTCTGAGAATGTAGCACTCTTAAATTCTCAAATGTCAATAGTGTTTCTTGAGTTGTCAAAGAGCTAACGCACCAGTGGCTAAACCAGGAAGCCATCCAGCAGCCATATCAACCACTCTTACAACAAATTACAATAGATACCATCTTAAACAGTATCTTTGATTTAAAAAAATTTTTGAAGAACATAAGTTATTTCCCCCTTTGTAGTCATTCTATCTATTCTTAGAGAATTTCATACAATAAGACGGTGATATACTCCCACCATTTCCTCCATTAGATTCCTTCTATGTTCCTTATAACATTTCTTCCTTCCAACTTCATGACCTCTTCTTTGTTAATAACCCACTGATTCCAACTGGTGCTGCCTGCATGTGCCTGACCATCCTCTGGTGCATGGAAATCTGCTGGCAGCCATACCATTCCTCTGCAGGCATCAATTATCAATAGTACATCAGTAAGTGGTGGGGCTGAAAAGCTCTTTGTCACCTGCTGGGGATTTTGTCATCCTGATCTTGTGCAGATCTTGTGCCTTTTTAAAATTCCAACCCCTATGCAGGACACAGATGTCATTCCTATTGCTGAGGAGTAATTCCTGTCTTATTCTCAATAAATCTTTCTAGACTCCAACATTTCCTCTCCTATAAATATAAATATTCTCTCTCCCTCTTTCCCTCCATCTATCCTCTGCTATCATTCTTTAGTAACAGTTGGAGGAGGGAAGCACAGCTCACATGTTCACAGCCCAACATGTTAAACCCTGGACCTCTAACAAGACCCTCACTTCTTACCTTATTGTTAAAATCTAGGCTGTTTTCTCTCATTCTACCCACAAAGTTTTTGAAAAATGAAATAGAATCCTTTGGGAACAAGTAGACATTTAACATCTCATATAGTGGCACAAGAAATGGAAAGGGTACTAGAAAGGAAATGTTTAAAAAAACAAGTTTTAGAGGAAATGTGTCACTTAGAAAAATTATGAAGCAATCCAACCCAAGAGTCACCACTACCTCAAACAGAAGCCATTCCCTGTGACCTTGCTCACTCTAGGTCACCACCATAATGCTTCTTCTGCACTTTAGAGTATCCAAAGGAACACATCACACTCTTGGATTTAACTCTGCTCCTGTAACTGATGTGGATCCAGAAAGTACAGACAGGGCCCTTTGCATGGTTCAACAGCTAAAGAGTCCTGTAGACAAGTCTGACAACCTGAGCTTGATCCCTGCTTCCCACACTGTGGGAGGAGAGAACCAATGACTGTCAGTTGTCCTCTGATCTCCACATGCCACACAAACACCAAGGCATGTATACATGCTCACTCATAATAAATAAATAATAATGAAGGCCAAGATAGCATTTGTTTCTTGGCTGGCATGATATAAACTAAACTGTAACTAGGAAAGTCAGAGGTATGTGAAAATTAATCAATACACTTTATTAAATAAGGAATAGGTTTAAGAACTGTAAGAGGATACTATAAATTTTGTTGAGATATGCTTTCATAGTGGAGTACTTGCCCCACTTGATTGACATTCTGGGATCTCCTTCAAGCATCAAAGAAGAAAAAATGTCTCAAGAGTGTATGAAAACAAGATAGACCAAGATCATATGGAGAAAAGGCACAGGGAGGTGTATCTTATGGAATACTCTTTAGTACACTGTGAAGATGTGTCTCTGCCAAGGCATCTTATGATTGGTTTAATAAAGAGCTGAATGTCCAATAGCTAGTCAGGAGATTATAGGTGGAACTTCTGGAAGGGGAGAGTAACCAAGGGAAGAGGGGAGGTGGGAATGAATCACTATCAAGACATGAGGGGTTGGGAGAGGGAATGGGGAATCAGATGTAGTGTATGGAGGAGAAGTAATGAGCCATGTGCATAATATTGTTCAGGAGAAATAGGTTAATTTAAGTTATAAGAGGTAGTTGGGAAGGAGCCTGAACTGATTGAAAGTTTCCTAATCAATAAGAAATCTCATGTCAATATTTGTGTTCTTCTGGTCTAAATAAAGTTTGATGACAACCTTTCAGCTTTCATTTAAAAATCTCAAATGATCAAATATTACATTACAAAATGAAAATGAAAAGCAACTAACTCCAGGGAAGGGAAGATGACTCACTGATAAAATACTTACTCATTCCTTAGCTCTGGCTACTCTATAGAGGACCCTGGTTTCAGTCTCAGCAACCACATGGCTGTTGTCAATCAACACCAATTCATGGAGATTCAACGCCTTCATGTTGCATCAGCATGCTTTAATGCATGTGGTACATATGTGTGCAGATAAAACACCCATACACATAAAATAAAAATAAATCAATATATAAGTGTTTAAAGCAGTTCAGCTATGTAAGAGATATGATCTAAAAGTAGACATTAACAATCTAACTTGAATTTTTAATTGCATTAGATATAGAAAGAGATGCTAACTCAAAACACAAGTGCAGCCCATAACATATCCACTAAGTGGCAATGGTCAAAGTCATAGGGCAGTCAAGTATTGGTTGGAGTATGGAGAATCTGGACCTCTCCTGTATTCTAGAAAACATATAAAATGATGCAGCTACTGTGGAAAATATATGCTCAGTTTTCAATATGTTAAAATGGTTTTATCTGTGACTCAGCAACAATGATTCTGAATGTATGCTTCCAAAATATAAAACAAATATTTAAACACAACTTTATATGCAAATACAAATAACAACAAAATTCATGGCAAACATGTAATACCAGCTTCAGTGTCCATCAGTGGATATGGAATATTGTTCATAGACAGAGGTGACAATGATACTTATTTTATTTAATAGTGTGCTAAGTGACAGAGGCTTGTCATAATACTGCTTAGTCTATGAGCCCATTGATGTGAAATACCCTGACTATGTAAATACAGAGAAAGAGAATTGTTGGTTGCTTAGGTCAAGGCTGCCTGAAAAATGATGTGCAAATGTGCAATGTTCCTAGAACAAAGTACTCTACAGTTGACATTGGTAATGGGCCATGTGGACCATCAGTCAAGGCAGACTCCTAAGAGAGGAAAGGGCTGAGGATCAGTGACTGTTGACTGCTGAGCCCTACATGGAGCATCTATCTCAGCACCCCTGCAACTCAGGACTCAAGGGACATCATGAAAGAGGATATGTGAACAAAATAAGAACCAGGGTATGGTGGCGTGACATGCCATATCCTGGACATGGCATGGCCCACTCATGAACTGGCCACCTTCATGAGATCACACCAATAATGCAGCCTCCTAGCAGGCAGCACTGATGGGACTCACTGAGTGATTGAAAAATAGGAAGGTGCATAATTTAGGAGTAAGATGTGTTGGGTGACCTGAGGAAAATAGGAGGTAAAAGTTAGGGGTGAGTATAATCCAGGTAGATTTGTGATACTGTCAAAGGATAAAAAAATAATAATAATTTTAAAACAGAGCCAAGAGTGGTAGTTTACACTTTAATCCCAGAACACAGGAGGCAGAGTTAGGGGGTTCACTGAGAGTTCAAGGCCAGCAAATTTCACCCTACCTGGAGCTATACAGTGAGACCCTGTGTAAAAGAATGATGTTATAAAACAACAGTAGGGGAGGACGTGTCTTTAAATGCACTAAAAATATTGGATTGTGCATTTTTAGTAAATCCAATAAGATTGAGAATTCCATGCTGGGTGAATTATACACCATAGAACTGTTAGTTTTGTTAATCATGGAAGAGAACAGCTGATCTGACAAACATGGACACAGACAGAATCCGTGGGTCAAAAGGCAGAACCATCACACATACCTACTGACATGAATAACGGGTCAAAATAATCAAATCTTAGGAGCTTCCTGGTATTTTCCACAAAAATGTCCCTTAGGTTGTTGAGGGATTCAACGCCCACAACAAATGCTATGCTTGTGATCACATCCATGCTGTAGGCCCCAAACGCTCTAAGGATATAGAGACATGGGAATTTAACACATGCCTCAAGGAGACTGAAAAATCATATTCTTAGGTAAGGTAGGCAAAAATCACCTCAGTTTTGAATAAGAACCTTCCTTTTCTTCCCACCTTACATTTGGGAACTTGGTACTGTTTATTTTTCAATGAAATATTTTGTCATCTGGTGTCTAAAGAAAAGAAGAAACAGATGAACCATGTGAGACACACAGGATGACCCTTCTGCCCCAGTTACTCTTCCTCTCTGGAACCACAGTGGATGGACCTCTACTTACTCTTTAGTGGAGACAGGCTTGCCTTTCTCTGCCTCTCTTCTCAAGTGTTTTACCAAAATATCTCCATACTGTTCAATGATGGGGAACATCTAAGCACAAACACAAAGTCATCCACAGTTAAGTGGGGAGACTCAAGTCACATCAACTTTTCAACTAAAAGATCTTTTAGTCACCTCTATGAGTTTTCTTCTGGTGAAGGTGGGAGACAGCATAGTTCAAAGTCTCTCCACTTCTCATCCTTAGCTATGGAGATGGGTTTACTCATAATTCCCACTGGGCCAATAGGCTAGAGACCAAAAAAGATAAAAATTCTGTTTACCATATAACAACAAATAACTGACTGTTTACTATGGATTAAGTATTGCTTGAATTCTACTTGATCTAATAATAAACCTCAGACCCAGATATCATGCAAATGCTAAAGGATCAGAGAGACAGAGGACAAGCCACAGCCACTTCTCCCCTAGACAAGTCCTCAGCTGAAAGAGGAAGAACCTGACTGTATGAATCCTCAGACTGAATGGGGAAGCAAAGGGAATCACAGGCCAAAATGGAAGGGGAGGCAACTCTCATCTCCTTCTGCCTAATATTCCTTTCTCTGCTCAGCCATATCACTTCCTTTTAAACCCTCCTAGTGCTGGTATTAAAGGCATGTGCAATTTCCAAGTACATGAAGCAGAGGCATGGGATCCCAAGTGCTGGGATTAAAGGTGTATGTCACCACTGCCTCTTTCTATTTTGTACTGGATTAATCTCATGTAACCAAGTGTGTCCTTGAACACACAGAGACCTGGACTGATCTCTGTTTCTGCCTCCTGAGTGCTATGAATACAGGTCACCACTGCCTGACCTTTTGGCTAATTCTTTGGTTGGCTCTGTCCCCTGATATTCAGGCAATGTTTATTAGATTACAAACAATATATTACCACAATAAAGCTTCATGCTAGATGCAAAAACAGTCAGAATTTCCTCACAGTCCATAACAAATCAGGGGCTCACTGGTCTGCCTGTTTGGTTTCAAATTTTTATATTCCAGGATACTTCCAAATGTGTTTTGAAAAATATTTCCAGGAGTTGTGTAGAGGATGGGAACAATATGTAGTAGATTCTCCACAGCTATGCAGGACAGATAGAAAGTTAACTTTGCATCAAAAAAGTTCTCCAGACCAGTATTCACATCATAAGTCATGTAAAAAGGTATGTTTTGTAATGATGGTGTGTGGGGGGGGTGAAGACTAGAGTGCCGATAGGCATACTCATTTGGGGACCAGTGTTCTCGCTTCTTCCTCTATAACCCTCTACTGCATTTTCAAGGCAGCATCCCTCAATGAAACTAGAAGCTCTGATTTGGTTAGAGTAGTTAGCCAGCAAGCCCCTGTGATCTTTTTATTTCCAAACACTACTCTAAAGTATCACATGCATTCTGCTTTTATGTGCATGCTGGGGATCCTTTATCCACTGAGATATCAGAGGAGGTTGAAGAGCTGTCTCAATAGTTAAGGGTTTTGTTGCACTTCCGAAGGACCCAGCTTAAGTTACCAGTACCCATACCAGGCCACTCAAAAATTCTTAAAATGCCAGATTTGGGGGATCTTACACCCTTTTCTGACCTTTACTGAAACCTATACATATATGGCATTCACTCATATAGAAAGACAAATAATAAAAAAAAATCTTTAAACTCTTAAATTTAAAATAAACGTTACCTTCCCATCGGTTTGTGAAGACAATGTAGAATTCCTTTACTAGGACATTCTTGATCATCTCTGTGTCCATGATAGCTAACAAAGGCATTTGACCATCAAACAAGCTGTTTGTAAAAAACAGCCGATTACCCCAAGCCAGGTTCTGAAGTGGGAGACCCAAATCCAGACTGTGATTCTCATGTTATGTCAGCCGATTACCCAAAGCCAGGTTCTGAAGTGGGAGACCCAAATCCAGACTTTGATTCTCATGTTATGTGATCCTCACTCTGACTATACAACACATTGTTCCAGGAGTTCCCAGTCCAACTTCAGGAGTCTGACCATAGATACTGTGGAGTTTTTGTAAAGAGGCAGGTGAGGTCATTCAAGACTCAGTGAGTCACTTCAAAACAAAGTAGTTTCTAGTGAGAATCTAGTAGAGTCATTGTATCTAGGGCAAACATTTGAATAAAAATGTTGTTTTTCACTGTATCTAAGGAAGTGGCCGAATGTGTTAGTCATTTGTAGAAGGTAGCTAGACCTTGAAGAAATCATAGCAGAGAACAGTGATTTTTTTGTCATTTATATAGTGGTTTTTCTGAAGGAGTTTTCTGTCTTTTGCATGACTTCAGCACAAGACCATCCACACAGGTTTGAATTATTGGGTACTTAATTTTGGTCTTGAATTATTAGATACTTGAATTATTGGATACTGAAAATGATGCACAATAAAGATTGGAATTGCAGGAGTGTGATATTTTCTTTTGACAGCATATAGAACAGATCAAGTGGGCTTTGGTATGAGAAAATTGCTGTACCCTAAAGACAACTTTGGTTTACAATCGGTAAATATACCTCTATTCTGAGCTTCTACATTCAGTTCACAGAAACTGTTCTTCCCCTAATTCTGGAGTGACTTTCTTATTTAAATATCCCATGTAATACAAAATACCTAACAACATTTCCTAAAGACACCACAATTAGAAATAACAAATTGAATTTTTAAGTCTAGATGTATACATGTGAGAGTTGCTTATACTATTTTCTGTGACTTTTGCACATATAAGTTATTGCAAAGGTCTGGAGTAAGGGTACCAGAGTTAGGAGCACATATTTTCATTGCAGAGGACCTGATTTTGGTTCTTAGCACTTACGTTGGGTGGCTCACAACCACCTATAACCACAACTCCAGAGGTCCTGGAATAGCCTCTGGCATTCATGATCATTGGAACTCATGTGCACACACACGCACACACACACACACACACACACACACACACACACACACACACTTAAATAAATTATTGGGGCTGGAGAGAAGGAGAGATAGCTGGGTGTAGGTGAAGTTTTACTTAGAAGGCACCAGTGCAGGATAGATATTTATTAAAATATAAACCAACACTCATGATACAGGTAACAGCTTATAGTGGAGCCTGAACAGGGACTGGAGTCTGGAACGGTGGACGATGGATTCCAAACCGGTCTCTCCCACCACCAGGAACTAGGCAAAACAGGTTTTTCAGGGTTGCATCAGCCCCTTATCAATCGGCTTGGCCACGACCCCCCCCAAGCCCCCCTCCCCGCGACACTGGGTTAGCATCCTCGGATCTTATCAGCTGACACCTAAATCCCACCACAGCTGGGTGCTTAAGAGCACTGGCTACTCTTCCAGAGGATGCAGACTCATTCCCAGCACTCACAAGTCACACCTGTCTGATTCCAGCTCCAAAAGTTCTGACACCCTCACAAATACATGCAAGCAAAACACCAATAAACATAAAATAAATACACAATACATAATAAATAAAATTAAACTCTTAATTGATATTAGTATCAATATTAAATATTCAAAATACAAAACATTTATAAATTTGATTTAAATTTAAAAATTAATCTTTAAAAAAATAAAATATATTATCCCCAAGACCTCAGCTCTGTAATATAAGCAGTGGTGGATAGCTGTGTTTGGGAGATGGAATAAAACATGTAGATTACATAGTCATAGAACTAAGTGCCTACATAAAGAAATTAGAGAAATCTCAAACTAGTGACTGAATAGCACACAAAAAAGGCTCTAGAACAAAAAGAAGCAACTCATTTGGGAGAAACAGATGCCAGAAAAATATCAAACTGAGGGCTGAAATAAATTAAAAAAAAAGAAAAAGAGAATCTAAAAATATCAATTAAATAAAAAGTTTGTTCTTTGAGAAAAATCAACAAGACGGACAAACCCTTATCCCAGTTAACCAAAGGCAGAGATAGAGAATATCCATATTAACAAAATCAGAAATGAAAAAGGGAACATAACAACAGACACTGACGAGATCCTGAGAATCATCAGGTCAGGTCATATTGTTCTTTATGTTGTTGAATGTATTCTTCTACCTGACTCTACCCATCTCTTCCTTTAGTTGGTTCAGACAGTGTCTGTGCCTCTGGATTACAATCTCTCTCATGATATAAAAATACTCAACAAAAAACCAAATCCAAGAACATAGCAAAGAAATCATCCACCATAATCAAGTATGCTTCATCCCAGAAATGCAAAGATGGTTAAACATATTAAAAATCTTTCAATGTAACTCACCATATAAACAAACTTAAAGAAAAAACTCCACATGAACATTTTGTTAGTTTCTGAAAAATTGATTGACAAAATCTAAACCCCTTCACTAGAAAGTTCTCAGATATCAGGGATACAAGGAATATACCTAAACATAATGAAGGAAATACAGAGCAAGCTGACAGCCAAAATCAAACTAATTGGAGAGAAACCCAAAGCGATCCCGCTAAATTTAGGAATAAGACAAGCTGTCCACTCTCTCCATATCTATTCTGTACAGTACTCAAAGTTCTAGCTGGAACAATAGGACAACAAAAGGAGATCAAGGGCTACAAATTGGAAAGGAAGAAGTCAAACTTTAATATTTGCAGATGATATACAGTATATAGAAGTGACCCCCAAATTGTACCAGGGAAATCCCACAGCTGATAAACACCTTCAGTAATGTGACAGAATAGAAGATTAACTAAAAACATCAGTATCTCTTCTATAAACAAATGATTAAGGGACCAAAAAGAAATCAGAGAAACATCACCCTTTATAATAGACACAAATAATGAAAATTATCTTGAAGCAACTCTAACCAAACAAGTGAAAATACTGTATGACAATAATTTTAAGTCTTTGAAGAGAAAAAATGAAGAAGATTTTAGAAAATGGAAAGACCTCCCATGTTCATGGATAGGTAGGATCAGCATAATTAAAATAGCAATCTTATCAAAAGCAATCTACAGGTTCAATGCAACCCCCATCAAAATCCCAAGATAATTTCCCACATACCTCAAAAGAATAAAACTCAGTGTCATATGGAAAAACAAAAACCCAGTATAGCTCAAAAATCTTATATAATAAGCATCTACTTGAGGGAGCACCTTCCATAGCCTCAAGCTCTACTCCAGAGCTATGGTAACAAATCAGGCTGGTACTGGCATAAAAACAGACATGTGGATCAATGGAAACAAATTGAAGATTCTAACATTAATCCACACTCCTATGAACACCTGGTTTTTGATAAAGAAGTCAAAATTGAACAGTGTGAAAAAGAAAGCATCTTCAAGAAAATGATGTTGGCATTACTAGATGTTTTCATGCAGAAAACTGGAGATAGATGTATATCTAGTGCCCTGCACAAAACTCAAGTCCAAGCGGATCAAAGACCTCAACACAAAAACAGTTCCACTGAACCTGACAGAAGAAAGAGTGGGGAGGAGCCTTGAATGCATTGGCTTAGGAAACTGCTCCTAAATATAATACCAGTAGCACAGACACTGAGAGCAACAATCAATAAATGGGGCAAAGACCATGGTAAATAAGAGAAAAGTGACAGCCTACAGAATGGGAAAAGATCTTCCCATCTCCACATCTGACAGTGGGTTGATCTCCAAAATAGATGAAGAACTCAAGGTACACTCAAAATGCCAGATAACCCCACTGTACAATGGGGCACAGACCTGTGACAGAATGATATTTTGAGGTCTGTTGGTTTTTGTTGATGCTGCATTTGATTAGCTCTGTGATGCTGTGTTAAGTTGCCTACATAAAACCTCATGGTCTAATGAAGAGCTGAATGGCCAATAGTGAGGCAGGGAACATAGAGACAAGGAGTAATCTAGGAGGAAGAAGTATGAGGAGCCAGAAGAGGAGGAGGACATCAGGGCTGCCTCCCAGATACACAGCTAGCCACAGATTAAGAGGAATATTTGCAGAATGAAGATAATGGGAAAGCCCAGAGGCCAAAGGCAGGTAGTATAATTTAAGATAAGACAAAGGTGGCTAGAAACAAGCCAAACTAAGGCCAGGCATATATATATAAAGAATAAACCTCTGTGAGTGACTTTTTTGGGAGTTGGGTGTCAGGCACCCCAAAGAGTCAAAGAGTAAAAGCAACAACACAGATTTAAACACAGAATTTTCAATGGATGCATATCAAATGGCTGAAAGACATTTAAGGAAGTGTTCAGCATCCTTAGACAATAGGGAAATGCAAATCAAAATAACTTTGAGACACCATCTTATACCTGTCTAAATGGCTAAGACCAAAACATTGATGAAAGCTTATGCTGTGAGGATGTGAATAAAGGGAACACTTCTCCACTGCTGGAGGGGGTGCAAACATGGACAGACACTTTGGAAATCAGTATGGCAGTTTCTCAAAAAATTGGGAATCAATCTACCTTAAGACTCAATAATACCACTGTTGGGCATATACATAAAAGATATTCAATTATACCATAAGGACACTTGCTCACCTATGTTCATAGCAACATTATTCATAATATCCAGAACCTGGAAGCAACCAAGATGCCCCTCAACCAAAGAATGGATTAAAAAAAAAACCGCAGTATGTTTACACAATGGAGTATTACTCAGTTGTAAAGAAACAATGACATTGTGTAATTTTCAGGCAAATGGATGGAACTAGAAAATATTATCCTAAGTGAGGTAACCCAGACTCAGAAAGAAAAACTCGGTATATACTCACTCATACATGGATACTAGATGACAAAGGATAAACAGCTTACATTCCACAATTCCTGAGAAGCTGGGTATGAAGAAAGAACCTAAGAGGGACATGCATAGACTATCCTGGGAATGGGGAATTGATGAGATCTCCTAGGTAAATTAAGAACAAGGGAGGGCAATAGAGGGGAGAGGATCAGGGGTGAGAATATGAGAGAAAAGATGAGCAAGCTAAGGGAAGGAGTGGGAGAGTAATGAAAGAGAAATCTTGATAGAGGGATATACTATGGTGTTAGGGAGAATCCTGGTACAGGAGAAGGACCCCAGCTAAGACTATTAGCAATAGTGGAGAAGGCACCTGAACTGGGTGGAAGAAATCCACAGCCAAACAGCAGGCTGAGCTCTAGAAGTACACTCAAAAAGAAGGAAGAAGAATTATATGAGCAAGGGGGTGAGGTAAGGGATGGAGGGGTGAGCTCAAGATCATGACAGGGAACTGTACAGGGAAAACTCAACCAAGCTCGTGGTAACTAAAGAACTCTAGACTGGCGGATGTGCAGCCTGCATGGGACTGAACTAGACCCTCTGCATATGGGAGACAGTTGTGTAGCTTGGTCTGTTTTAGGTGCCCCTGGAGGTGGAACCTGGGTCTATCTATGGTGCATGAACTGACCTTTTAGAGCCTATTTTCTATGGTGGAATACTTTGCTCATTTTTAATACAGGGGAAAGGGCTTAGTTCTGCTTCAGCTGAATGTTGACTCTCCATGGGAAGACATCATTTTGGAGGAGGGGATGGGAGATGGGCAGAGGAAAGGGAGAGGGGACAAGACAAGTTAGTGAGAGAATGGGTGGGAGGGGAAATTGTGATTGGTACATAAAAAGAATAAAAAGTAATAAATTATTTCAGTATTTGGGCTTGGGATTTAGTGTGATATTAGATTCACTGCCTAAAGTGCACCAGGCCCTGGTTTTGATACATTAGGTTGAAAAACAAATGAACATAAAGAATTTACATGAAGCCCCTATACCAACTTCTCTGAAGCTCAGAAAGCACATGAGAGCCTGGTGTTGGGGAAAAGGGCTGCAGTGTGCTGTCTTCCCTACTCTAGAACTCACTGCAGCTAGGATCACCTCCACAAGCCCTGGCATGATTTGACTGTTACCATTTCAGCAGGAAGATCAAGGTCCTGAGACTTCCTGAGGGTTTACACAGGGCTAGCTCCTGGGATGGGAGAAAAAATGGTCCAATGAACAATAGTTCAATCCCTGGAACGTATAAGGTAGAATGGGAAAACTGACTGCTACAGCTGTCTTCTGACATTTACATGTGTGCAACAGAACACATGTCCCTCTCTGATAAATAAACACATGTAATAAAGAATTAGTTCCTGGAACACACAGACACACAATACTAGTAAAAAAAAATATTTCAGAACTCAGGAAGCAGAGGCAGGAGGATCTCTGTGAGTGGGAGACCAGTCTGATCTACATTATGAGTTCCAGGATGAAGAAAACCTGTCTCGGAGAAAAAAAAGATATTGTCAGGGGCTAGCAAGTGAACTCATCAGATGAAGACCCATGTAGCAAGCCGTGTCACCTGAACTTAAATTAACCCACTGGAAGTAGAGAGGCAACTGCCACAAGTTTCCTGTGACCTACATTTGTTCACCATGGCACAAGTCCCCTCCAGAAAGGAATTAACATTCTTGATTTAAAACAAAATATAAAGAACAATAACAAAATCTCTACATTTGCTAAGGAATTTTTAATGCTCAGCATAAGTCATTTACAGGTGTTCAGTTATGTCCTCCCATCCCTGCTTTCAAAGGACATATTACAGTCAACACAGACACGAAGGAGTATGGGCTTCTAGAGGGAAATGAGTAAATAGGGCAGAGATAGTATCACACACTTGTGTAACCCCAGCTGGCCTCCAACTCTTGATCCTCTTGCCTCTAGCTCCTTCAGCAAATCCTACTGCCCTTGATATCCACAACTGGTGGTATCACACATTTGTTAGGGCATATTTTGGGGGCAGGAAACAGTGCATTTCATGTAAGGAAAGGAAAAAGGTATGGGCACTGAATAAAAAACAGGGTCCATGTCTTTAATCCCAGCTGTCAAGGGAAGAAGCAGATAGGTCTCTGTGACATGGAGGACATCCTCAGCAACAAAGTGACTTCCAGGACAGGCAGGACTGTCACACAGAGAAAGTGTGTCTCAAATAAAATAAATTGCACAAATTGTACACACACACACACACACACACACACACACTCACACACACACACACACACACACACACACACACACACACACACACACACACACTTGGCCCAAAGTCCATGGAACATCAAAGACTGTCAAAAAGCCACAGTATTCACAATATTCAATATTCTCAAAATAATTAGACCTGTGAACCATGACATTTAATGACACATGGCATCCCCTTTACAACAGAGAGGTGCATTATTATGACTCTGAGATGACATTGTCCTTGTACAAGTAAATGACATCCTTATAAGAAAGAATCAACTCCATAGAATTTTCCAGAACACTCACCCCCATATTTTTCCATACCATTTACGGCACTCAGTATCAAATTTCCATATACCCTGGAAAAAGAAATGAATGAAATCTGTTACTGCCCTGTATATACATACTGTTCTATAGACAGGGAACCAAACCTTAAAATCCCATCAAATGAGGTTTACTGTTTTATCAGGAGCAGGTTCATTAGCCAAGAGTCAACTAAAGGTTTCCCTCCTTTTTCATTCTTTAGATTAAGACAGTCCTTGGAAGAAACTACTAAAGAAAACACTGACCTTGACTCCTAACTGCCTAACACTAAATCAAGTTTTGCCCTCTCACTAACCCTCCCTTCTCCCTGCCCCTGCAGCACTGCAAAAGCATATATATATATGCAGCTGGGAAAGAATAGATTTACCACTTGATCAAATAGACCTGTGGTCCTTCTTCTGTGCCTCCTGTGCCTTCCCCATTCTCTTCCCTACAGGTGACAGGTACCCCATTGAAGTCCCGCAGATCAGAACACTGTTTCTGACAAAGAAAAGTTCTACATAAATGTTTGAAAAGGTGTCAGCAAGATGGCTCAGTGGAAAAGGCAGAAAAACTATTACTTCCTTATGGCTTCTGCATGGACACTCATAGAAAGGCACATGTGCACAGCACGAAATATGTATCACATGATAATAATATATTCATAATAATGATAATTATTAATTAATAATATTTAATATTGATCAACTATTTTTTTAATGTGCAAGGGAAGCATAAAAACTTTAGAAAGAAAACCCTTAAGTAGACAGCAGCACATGCTTTGCCGCTCACCCTCTGTATGTGAGCTTGGAAATGTCTGCAACTGACAATGGGCTTGGTGTCAAAGCAAGTTAGTCACAAATGCGCCACCTAGACTTAAATTTGGCACATTACATGCTCATTACTGAAGTTTCTAATAATTTCGTTAAACCACCCTTTTCCAAGTGGTTTTGCCTTTAACAAATATTTAAAAGAAATTTAAAAATGTGTTGTGTAGTCAAGTGTCTGAGGTGATTGAAGCCACCATCCTGTCTCAGGTATTCACTGGCTGCTCAGACTCCTCCATAGGATGCTGCCTCTAAAGGAAGAGAAGCAGCTGTAGGTATATTTGGCTGTTAGATCACTTGCCTAGCATGTCATAAGATCTGGATTTTATTCTCAGTACCACAAATACAAAAATGATTTAAAAATTGGTCATCAGAGCTGGAGATATAACTCAGCAGTTAAGAGCCCTTTCTGATCTTGCAGAGGATCCAAGTTCCCTGGCTAGCACCCATACCCAACACCTCACAGCCATCTGAAACTCAGGCTCCAGGGGATCCATGCCCTTTTCTGGCCTCTGACTGCACTCATGTGAACAAATCCACATGTATATGCTTAAAATCTTTCTAAGAGAAGCAATCATTAGCCTGGACACCAGTTCCTACAAGAAAAGAAGAAAACAAAATATTGTAGTTCTCAAGAGTCCAGACAGGCCATGAATAGTGAATGCTGGGGAAAGAGCCATGGAAATAACTGCAGGGGTTTAATGAATATACAGAGATCCTGGGTAGGTGAAAAGTCCCACAAAGGTGTGTATGTAGATCTGTGATAAGCTGACATCAGTAATATCTGGGGAAAATGTTGCTTATGAGCCTGATTATGAAAAAGAGAATTTTAATCTACTGCATATAGGTTGATGTTCTAGAAGCTAGGAACTCCTTCTAGATTTTCTTCAATTAAATATAGCAGTGCCTTTCCAGAACCTGCACTGGGCTTGAATTGAACTTATTCTTGCTCACAAAGTTTGAGCATCATGTCCCAAATACCAAGATTAAATAGGCTGGAGATCTATGCATTTTACCTAAAGCAAACCTGAGGCTCAATAAACTGATATTAGGGCCTTGAGATTGTTCCCAAAGAAAACACATTTATCACCAATGCTGAAAACCTGAGCCCCGTCCCTAGGACTCATCTTGTGGAACAGAAACTGACTCCTACACTCTCTCCTCTCATGACTGTACGTCAGGGTACAAACATACATGCTCACCACAAAATTAATAAATATGGGTAAAGCTGACAATCAGAGTAGTGAAGATGTTTCAGTTGGAAGAGAACACACCCTATAAACAGAATTTGGATCCCCAGTGTCTATATAAATGCCATACAGGGATAAGGCCTTCAAGTAGTTTCCACTTGTGGGACACAGAGACACAGGATCCTTGGAGCTAGCTAAACAGGTCAAGTCAGAGAGAGCTGGATTCACTGAGAGACCATGCCTCAGTGTACAAAGTGAAGAGCTATCAAGAAGACATCCAATGTAAACCTTGGCTTTTCCATGCACATATATCCACGCATATGCCCTGCAGAGAATGAGCACTACCAAACATACAAATACATGCATACATACTATAAAGTATGTATACATACTTTCTCTCCCCCACACACTTGATATTTTTTATAGTTTTAAATTGGCAATGAGTCCCAGGAAACCACTGAACAATCTCTGGCATCATGAGAACACCCAGTATGAGGATCTATAGTCTCAGAGTTTCTTCTCAAGGAGCATTAAATAGAACTAAACCATTAGTGAGCATCAGAGTAAGCCATAAGTGGAGTTCAATGAATACTCACCTTGTAGTAATTAAGCACAGTTCCTACAAATGGCACAGGTTTGGTTCCAGGAATTCCCTGTTTCTTAAAAGCATCATGTTTATGAGTCCCAAATCTATAAAGTGAAACAGAAGGCCTTGTGAGCACACATACAGAAGACAGACAGATGATAAACACAACCAAAACCAAATAATGAAAGAAATTAACAACTTGGCTGCTCCTCCAGTTCCCAAAGCCTAGGGAAATTGTGAGGGGCCCAGGGTGCATGGCAGGCACTATTAACATCTGTTTCTCCTTAGCTCTGGTAGGGGAGGGGTAAACTGAAAGTCAACCAGGTCATAGCAAGAGTAAATCTTACATGAACTTTAAATGTTAGTATAACAGGGGTATGAGAGTAATGTTAGTATAATAGGCTCATTGGTTGATCCCTCATTTTGTGAAAAAAATGTAAAGTGAACTCAGTTCTTACTTCATTTTGGGTCCTCAAGATGACTCCATAGATTGATATTGGCTGCCATTATTGATAATCTTAGTTTGACCCTCAGGACACACAGTATAGGACAGAAGTGACTCCCCTTAACTGTCTTCTGACTGCCTACATTGTCTCCTGTGCAGCTTCCACCACAAATAATTGAAAATATGCAATTCAAAATGCTTTTTACAAGAGTTAATTTCAACTTCTGCTATTGCTTTCTATAATTTTATTTTAGTGACTGTGGAGGGGATCAGATTCCCTGGAACTGTAGCTACAGATGACTGAGAGCCACTTGTCTTTGGAGGGATTAAAACCTGGGTCTTCTAGAAGAGCAGTCACTGCTCTTAACCACTGAGCCATCTCTCCAGCCCCTGCTTCTGATATCACTTTTGACCTACCAGACAATACCAGACTAATTGCCAGGAGGACCCAGGTTTTCAGTAAGAGAACTGAAGTCAGGTCCATCATTGCTTCTCTGTCAGCAATGGACCCCCATGTTCTCCCTCCAGCTGCATGCTACCCTTTGCAGGGCTTCCCTTCTTCTCAAGGTGCTGATGGGCACCCATCCTTCTGTATTGATACTCTATGGAGATGGTGGGGCCAGGGCTCCAGCCAGTAGATGAATTACCTCTGTATCATCTGAACTTTGGTTTCCTGTTAACCTTGACAGATCATAAAGTTCATGCAATCCTGTTTTGACCTTCTGTGAGTTAACATTCTGTACAGAATCAATAAACAATATTGACATTTCAGGAAAATGAAAGGTTCTTTTTATTTTATTAATAATTCAAGCAAATTCATTGGCATGAATTGACCTCTACCAACGGTGGCTCCACTAAAAAGTACATGAAATAGTGCCTGAATTGTGCCATCTTCATGCAGATCATTACAGAATGTCTTTATCCCTCCCAGAATGATACTTCATTGTTTTTCCAAACTCAACTCAGTGAAAAAATAATATCCTATTATAATTTGTCCTCATCTGTGCCTTTAACAAATTAAGTCACTTCACCCTACACATGCTATATCTCCTTCTATCCCATCACTGAGGGTCTTCTTGTCCATCAATCTTGCTAGAAGTTAAGAGTATTCTGGGCATTAGGTATCACTATGTAATAGAGTCATCATTCAGAGCAGTCAAATTAATTTGGGAGAGGTATTGGGTTTAGTATGTCATGATGGACCAGCCACTCCACACAGTTGTATGAGGTCATGTTTTACAGAGGAAGAAAATGAGATTTGAGACTGAAAATGTTCTTTGAGAGCTCTGAATCACAAGCAAAGAATGTATAGAACGTTTAAATGAAGTGGTTTTAGTGCATGTATGTGTGTGTGTCTATGTCTGTATCTGTGTTAAATTCTCTCTGATCAGTTGCTTGTAAATGTGAGGGGAGTTTTTTGAAGTGCTGAAAATGTTCTAAAAATTACTGACTCTGTAGCTTCTAAGCTGAACAATATTTAAAACTATTAAGATTATATTGTAAATGGGTTAAAACCTAAAGGGTATGAATTATGCACACTGATACAACTAATGTATTGTTTAAAGTTTTTGTTTTTGTTTGAGACCACTGATGGTATTGTTCATTTGAGAAGAAAGAAAATCTAGGAATAGTGATCAGAATCAGATGTCAGAGTGACAGCTTAGCAGTCACAAAGCCCTGGCTCCATTCCAATTACCACCATGGAATTGGTAGTGAAATCTCTGTAATCCCAGAACTCAGAAGGTAGAGGCAGGGGGAGCAGAAATTCAAAGAGAAAGTTCAAAGCTACATAGACAGATTGAGATTACCCTGGGATACATGAGACCCTGTCTTGGGGAGATGGGGACAACAGAAACATAGTTCCTCTACTCCTTCTATTCACCAAAATTCAACCTCTGCTACTCCATGACAGTGGCCATCATGAGAAGCTACAGACCTTCCCAGTTACTGCTGAACTATTGAAACCAAACAGGTTCTTGGGAGAGAGAGGCCTTGTATTGTGTGCCCACTGGTGACTGTTAAGTCTACAGGCTCTAATGGGCCATTCTAGAGCCAAAGTCACACAGATGGCACTAGTGAAAGTCTGTAGGACACAGAACAATAGGAATATGGGAAAGAGATTTGCAGGGAAACAGTGAGGCTGACAGGGGTGGAAATAAGAGAGAGGGGGAAATTGTCCAGAATGCATCATATGCAGGTACAAAATTGTCAGACTACAAAATTGATTAAGTACAGTATAGTGCTCTGGATTAGAGATGTAGTTCAGTGAGAGAGCACTTGCCTAGTATGCATCACCACCACACATCAAGGTCTAGAGGTGGTTTTAATCCCTACAGGACAGTGGTAAAGACTGGAAGACCAATAGTTCAAGACCACATTGTCTACACTGCTAGTTTAAGTTAGCTAGCCTGGGCTATAGTGTGATAATGTGTATGAAAAAATAAGTGCATGGTGCTCCAATAAGGAAATCAGTAGATGGAAATGTTAAGAGTTTTAATATAGTATTATACAAGTATATATAGCATTTTATATTTTAATGTAGAAAATTGCATCTATGTGTTCTCTTTATGATTCTCTTCTAAATAAATGGCACTACATCTACATGTTTGTTTATATATAATTCCATTCTGTTTAAATAAATTGTACAAATGCTACAGAGAAATATATTTCAGTGGCAGAGCATTTGAGCAACATGAATTATGTTCTAGATTCAATCTCTTTTAGCATGTAGAAAAATTCCAAAACAACTGAACTGAAGCTGCATTAGTAATACTTTGGGTATGTCAGATGTCTCTGCTGGTAAAGGTTCTTGCTACCACAACCTGATGTCTTGAGTTTGACCCCTGGGACCGCATGGTAGAAGGAGAGAGTCAATTCCTAAGGGATGTCTTCTGACCTACCATCCACATGTGTAAAATATCTCCGACACACACACATACATACACACAATCTTAAGAACAACTGTAGCAAACCAAATCCAGTAACAGTGGTCCAAAGATGATGGCCCATGAAAAGCTGGATTCAACCCAAATGTAAGAGGCCCTAGCACAGAAAATGATGCAGATATCAGCTGTCATAGTAACACTGAAAGACAATGTTACAGGCTGGCAAAATAGCTCAGGGGTAATGTCACATGTCTGCAAATCTAACAACATGAGTTCAATTCCCAGCACTCATGGGATGTAATGAGACAGTGGATTCCCTCAACTATCTTCTGATCTCCACAGCCCACACTTACATAAGTCAAACATAAATAAGTAAATATGAAAAGAATACTTTTGTAGAGAACAATGGGAAGCTGGAGACATGGTTCAGCACAGGACAGCACTGGCTGGTGATAAAGACCTGAATTGTAATCTCAGCACCCAAATTACCTGGCTCACAACAACTTGAACACCAGTTCCAGGGAACTGAAATGGCCTCTTCAGGTGCTATTCTCTCTCTCTGTCTCTCTCTGTCTCTGTCTCTCTCTGTCTCTGTCTCTCTCTGTCTCTCTCTCTGTGCCTCTCTCTCTCTCTCTCTCTCTCTCTCTCTCTCTCTCTCTCTCTCTCTCTCTCTCTCTCTCTCTCTCTCTCTCTCACACACACACACACACACACACACTTGTACACAAGTACTCACTCATGAACAGAATGGATATCTTGCCTGCAAAGGTGGCATATGCCTTTAGTCCCAGCCCTTGGGAGTCAGAGGCAAGTGGATCTCTGAGAGTTGGATACCAGTGGGTTCCAGGATAGGCTCAAAAGCTACACAGAGAACCCCTGTCTCAAAAACCAATTATATACAACAACAAAAAATTTCATGCCTTTCCAGCAGAAATAAATACAATACTTAATAACTACTTCTAAATACAAACTGCTAGACCTCAACAATCTAATAAAAATATCTTTTAAATCTATAAAGAATACATTCTTTTAAAATTAAAGTTTTTCCATTTATTTTACCCATGCACCACTGTTTTCCTGCCCTCCTTCTCTCCACCTGCCTTCTACTCCCCCACGCACTCCTCCTCTGCCTCCATTGAAAAGGGGAAAGTCTTTCAAATGAAAAAAACATGCTTTTTAAAGCATTTTCTTGGGAATGTTACCCAGGAGTCCTGTATTTACACTATTTCCACATTTCTTCCCTCCCTGCAGCTCCTCCCACTACCCCACCCCCTCTCACTTCTTGAGTGCATCCTGCCAAGCCTATCTGGTGTTGTTCCTGTTTACATCAATTTAAGGATGACCAGGTAGCTAACTCTGAATTCAGCCCAACACAAAACCATGAACATATTTAAAACATAATTTTCAGGCTTTGGGGGAAAATTCAGTGTATCAATTTGTAAGTCAGTTTGTGGTTATAGGGCACGAATTTTGGAGATGGAAATGTTGTCATACAATGTTAAAAATTTGGACTTAACTGCATTTTTTCTTAAGTTCACCATCAGCACACCCAAGATTTTTCCTCTGGACCTTTCCCACCCTGAAACTTTTCAAAAATGAGCCACCATTTAAAAGCTCTTAGCTGAATTTTTTCTATCATCATGTTGCCATTTCACAAGTCAAACTTGTGCATGCCAGAATAATTGGAAGGCAAAACTTGAAAATCACTAAAGAAGATCAATATGTATTCTACCTCCCTATTCTCCTTGAAGTCAACTAATGTCAAGATCACAGGAGGCAGTGGAAATGAGGGTATCTAAAAGTTTTTTACCCCAGATCAATTGAGTTAGTGAGTTAACAGCACTTGACCATTAATTGAGACAAGGGCTCTCTTGAGTGTTAGTAAACAAAAATAACCAACCATAGAAAGTCAGCAACACCAATCCTCCTTATGTTTTCATTAAACTGTTTCTTGTTTATTGGAGGGTCGTAGGAAAATGTGTATGGAGGACAGAAAAGCATGTGAGGGATTAGTTCTTAACCTTCACCAGGGGATTCCCCAGGAACAGATCAAGTCCTTAAGTTTGGCAACAAATGTCTTTACCCACTGAGCCACATCACCACCACATCAATTTTTTATTGTGACAAAATTATGTGATACCATACCTCACATATTAGCTGTCCCAGTTAGGCTTTCTATTGCTGTGAAGAGATACCATAACCATGGCAACCCTTAAAAAGGAAAATCACATAATTGAGGCTGGCTTACATTTTTAGAGGTTTAGTCCATTATCATACCAGTGTGACATGGTGGTGCACAGGCAGACATGGTGCTGCACATGGAGCTGACATTCCTATATGTTGACTTACAGGCAACAAGAATTATTCTGTCTCACTGGGTGTGGCATGAGCATATCTGAGATCTCAAATCCTGTCTCCACAGTAACAGACTTTCTCCAACAACAGCACAACTCCTAATAGTGCCACTTCCTTAGAGTTTGTGTGAATCAATTACATTCAAACTAGAAAGTTGCTTTAAGTGACCAGTTTTTACAGCCTAATGTCACTTGAGGAAGGAATCTCTGTAAAGGGATTGTCCAGCTTACATCAGCCTGTGAGTGTGTCTTGGGAGGATTGTCTTGATTACTAATCAATGTAGTAAAGTTCAACTAGTCTGGGGAAACATAATTCCTTAGGCAGATGGTCCTGGGATGGATGAGGAAGGTAACAGAGCCTGAGTCTGAGCTCTCCAGCCAGCAGCCTTCCCCTTGGCATCTGCTTGAAAATCCTACTGAGTCCCCATCTTCACTTCCTTCAGAGATTTGCTGTAACCTATAAGTGAAAATAAAAGCCTTTTCTTCCAGAAGTTCATTTTGAGTTTTATCACAGGGATAGAAAGGAAACCACAATGATAGCATAGAATAGCTTGAGACTCACTATGTATTCCAGTATGATCTCAAAGTTGGGGCATCTTGCCTCAGCCTCTCATGTGCATAGCCTATGGTCACCTTTCCCAGTTTTCATCTACCTTTGAATTTGGTTGGAAATAGTACCTAAGGAAACAAGTGGGCACAATAGTGTCTGCCATCTACAGTGATTTTTTTCCAGGGTTTCTGCCTAGCCTAGATCAGACCCAGGTACTTTAGTCTTATACTGTGATTTGATCTAGAATCTTGAGCCTCTTCTGTTTGTCTAAAACTTGTCCTGAACATGGATGCATCTGTGGAAGAGAGACAGTAAGGTGACATATGATCAACAGCATCACAAAGAGAGACACTGGGCCAGGCATGATGGTGCATGCTTTAATCCTAGAACTTGAGATGCAGAGACAGGCAGATACATGTGAATTTGAGTCCATCCTTGTCTACAGAGAAAGTTTTAAGACATCCAGGATTACATAGAGGGAGCATGTCTCAAAAGGGGTATAGTGGGAAACACTAGTTGTGTAACCTACTGCAAGATATCTTTAGAGGATGGAGGAGCTCAGGGAAGGTACAGACATGAGTATCTGAAATATCTTGAGAGTTTTGTAGTCATCAATATGTCCCTCCACACATTCTACTGTGTATTATTAGGCCAGCCTCACTCCTCATGGCTTCTCTGCTCAATATGTCTTTCTATGCCTGCCTTAATATACTCTTCTACCAGTTGTTTCACATCCAGGTTAAGATTAAAGGCATAAGATACTACTATTTGGTAGTTAACTTTGAACTCACAGAAACAGAGAAAGATATCTGCCTCTGGAGTTATGGGATTAAAAGGCTGGCAACACCACTGCCTGCCTGGGTGCCTGGAAGTCTCTCTATAAACTAAGATGACCTCAAAGTCAGATCTTCTGGGACTAAGGGCATAGGGCACCACTCCTGAATATTTCCTGTGCTGGGATTTAAGGTGTAAATCACAACTTTCTGATCCTCCTAGATTGACTGTAGGTATATCTCTGATATTTCAGGCAGGTTTTTCTTAAATTTGAAACCTTTCCCTACAGAACCCACAAACTGCCCAAGACACACAACTGTCATCCACATTCAGAGGGCCTAGTTAGGTCCCATGCAGGCTCCCCAGATATCAATATAGAGTTAATGAGCTCCCAGTAGCTTGGCTCTGCTGTCTCTGTGGATTTCCCTAACATGATCTTGATCCATTTTCTCATATATATATATATATTCCCTCCTTGCTCTCTTCAACTGGACTCAGAACTTAGTCCAATGCTTGGTTGATAATTTCTGTATCTGCTTTGATCCATTGATGGATGAAGGTTCTATGATAACAATTAGGGTGGTCATCAACTTGATTTCAGGGGAAGGCCAGTTCAGGTACTCGCTCCACTCTCTCTTAGAATCTTGGCTGCAATTCCTGAGAATTTCCATAGCACCAGGTTTTCCCATAACACTGTAATGACCCCCTGTGACCTGTTAATATGATTTTTCCCCAATAGTTAAGAGCCAATAGACCTCTTAAGACCCTTCCTGTCTGTTTTCATCCCTGAGTCCCTTCCATTGGCTCTCACTTGGTCAACCCAGTAAGTGCAGTGTTGGTTTCTGTTAAGGTAATAAATAATGGTCATCATCCAGGAAGGCTGTGTGTGATTTAGGCAAGATACAGTCACCAACAGGGCTAGGATTTTGATGATATAGAGGGAACCCTTAAAAAGGAACCCAGGCATAGAGACTGGAATCTTGGAAGATGACTGAAATATTCCATGTATGCAGGGAGGGGCACAGGAAAAGTGGGTGCATAGAAATATTATGAAAAGAAAGGCAGGTTTGTGGGATCAGATAGATGTGTGTGGAGGAGGGGAGGCAAGAGTGTAAACCCAAGGCTGGATGTAGGGGGAGCTAATGGACAGAAGCTGGGAAGCTTTGAAGTTATGTTCAGATGGCTGAAGTTGGAATGGACCCTTCTGATCCAGCTATCAAATAAGTTGGCCAATGTTGAGGTTTAGAGTTGGAATCCTCAGGTTCTGGACAAGCTCACTTTATTCTTGTGGAACAGGGGAAACTTAGGCCCTGGGGTTTACATGAGTCTGGGCTGGAGAGGAGATAGGAAAAGAAAGTGGAAGAGGCCAAGAAGACTCATATGGGGAGGGGAAGTATATTAGAACATTTCCAGGTCTGAGAGAAGTCTTATCCATTCACACACAGTGATTTGTCTATCTGGATATGTGGTAAAGAAGGGACACATCCCAGGACCCTCCACCTCCAGGTTCAGAACATCAAAGATATCCCTTGTTCTTGGCTGAATTGACAATTTACATTGAGGTGGTAGATGGGCCTCTATTCCTGACACTGAGGGTATATAGGTATTTGCAACTTCCTGGGGAGATAATATAGAAGCACTCACTTTCTCACAGACATCTCATCCACACTTTTCATATGGTTTTCTACCTTCCATCAGGTCTCTGATTTTACTAGACATCACAGAATTCACACAAGAGAGAAACCCTAAAAATATAAGAAATGTGAGAAGTGTTTCCATCAGAGCTCGTCTTAGTTGATGAAAAGATTATACATAGCTGGGCAGTGGTATCATATACTTTTAACCCCAACACCTGGAAGGCAGAGTTGGACCTATCTCTGTGGATGTGTAGTCAACCCATGATACAAAGCAAGTTCTAAGACAGCCAGGACTGGTTACATAGAAACCTCATCTCCAAAAATCAAACAAAGAACAAAAAAAAAATACACACCTCAGAGTTTCTGGATTCTGCTAAGTGAGGTTGGAAGACCCCTCTTAACTATCAATTACACACACCATATGTGGTGGTTTTTAAGGAAAAATGTCCCCATGAGAAGTGGCATTATTAGGAAATGTGGCTTTGTTGGTGTAGATATGGCCTTAGCAAAGAAGTTTGTCACTGTAGGGCCTGTCTTTGAATTCTCATATATGTTCAAGATAGCATCCAGTGTTTCAGTTCACTTCCTGCTGTCTTTGGACTCTCAGTTTCAGCACCATTTCTTCCTGCATGATGCCATGCTTCCTGCCACAATGATAAAGAAATGAATCTCTGAACTGTAAGAAAGACATTTCAGTTCAATGTTTTCCTTGATTAGAGTTGCCATGGTCATGGTGTCTCTTCATAGGAATTGAAACCCCAACAAAGACAACATCTCATAAACTGAGGTCTTGAATGGAGTCTCTCTTTCTCCCTCTCCCTCTCCCTCTCTCTCTGGATGCAATGTGAAGAGCTGCCTCATGCCCATGACACTGTTACCTTTTCACCATGATGAATTTCAACTTTGAACTGTGGTCTAGTCAAAACCTTTCTGTCATATGCTGTGCTTGTGGGTATTTAGTCACAGCCACAGGAACACAAATGAAATGGTC
This sequence comes from Phyllotis vaccarum, assembly GCA_033318265.1. Taxonomy (NCBI): domain Eukaryota; kingdom Metazoa; phylum Chordata; class Mammalia; order Rodentia; family Cricetidae; genus Phyllotis; species Phyllotis vaccarum. Next base: position 74,815,919 of record JARWLC010000017.1, on the reverse strand, counting down.
CTGGGATGACAGCATAGGTGTTCCTGGACTTTAAGTGGACTCTGAAGACATCCGTTATGTTCTCTAAGGAGAGCTGGTGAGTTGGCATCATAAAATATGACTGATGGGAAACTCCTTGGGTGATACAAACTTCCTTATGCTCAATAGTCAAATTAGGACATGGACAGTATAGTGTTTATGGTTTTCCCTTCTAAGGAATCATTCCCTCGCCTGTGACCTGTCATGGACTTGAAAGCTAGATCCACAAACCTGATTAGCCACCTTTTATTAGGAAGAATGTGAACCAGTTTTCCACTTAATTCTACTGAAGCAAGTTCAGCTAGTAATTCAGAGAGGACAAAGTTAGAGAGTAACATCTGCCATACAGTATTTGACTGTACTATTTCTGTCTTGGGGACCAGTGTCTGTCTATATAGCTCAGGGATTGAAGGAAATGCATGGTGTCAGTGTAAACTAAGACTTTTCTATCTAAAGGGGCTTGGAAAAAGACACTCACACATTGTCTTGTTTCTTTCTGTATGTATTTATCAGCCACTTCTGATGGATTGATTGTTTCAAGCTTTCCTACCTTGGAGAGGGTGAGAACAGGCATACAAAAGCATATTTATAGATAGTTACATAAAGTATTTTCTCATACCAAGTCCTCTAACCTTAATTTACACATCATACTGAAGAGGAGCATCTCATACCTCCATGACTCTATTCCTGCATTACATATTATATGCAATACACAATAATATGAGGTCCAATTGTGCCTGAGGTATCTTGTAACCAAAGTCATAGGATGGCCACAGGATCCCTCACCCAAACTATCATTGTTTTCCACAAAGATTTTTCAAGGTCAAGATACTTCCAAAGACATTAGTTTATCCTACTCTCTATCCCATAGAGTAACTTTGCTAAATTCTTACAGAGTACTGATAACATGGTTTATCTTCCTACATGGTTTAAAAACAAAGTCATCCCAGTATCCCATAAGCATTTGAGTCTAATTAACCTATTGCAGATTAACAGGGCATGAACAGACAGAAAGTATTTTCTCATAGCCAACTATTATTCTGGCAGGCTGCTTACTGTGGTTACAAAGAAAGAATTAATATTTTTGATGTTTATCTTGAAAGTTAATTTTATAAGGAATCTTAAAGGAATCAAGAACCTAAATTCTTGTACATAGTATATAATCATTTCACTGTACTTCAGATCTTTAGGGTATACTCATCGATCACTAGTTTCTTATATCAGGAGACTGAGGGCAGGAATGGATACAAGGAGTAAATCATCCTTTGATCAACAACCAATCTTAACAGTCAAGCTTCTTTGTTGGAGCTGGAGGAAAGGAATCAATATAATCAAAATATATTTTATGAAATGCTCAAAGATCATAAAATATATTTAATTGGGGTTTTTATAAAAGATGTTCATATATCTTCTCTGCATAACATGATTAAAGAGTATTGGAGCTTAAACATATACAATTTTACAGTTAAAGTTGTTATAATAGTTCAATTTTTTATTAATAAGTTATTAGTCAAATTACAGAGACATGGTTATTCTACAAGGAGTTTTAGAAAACTGATGGAAACAACCAGATATGGCTGTAGATGATCCCATGACAGCCAGAAAAGATAAATTTCTCATTCTATCAACTGATTTGATCATTTTCTTTACTTTAGAAGGTACTGTGTATTGATACTGAGAAAGGGTGAGAGATGTACTGAAACCAGAACCAGGCATTAAGGACAGTTTATTAAATCTCATCTTCATCTTGGTTTCAGATCCTGAGGCAGGGAAGGGGCCTTGGTGCAAGGAAAACTTCTGATCACCAAGAGGATTGCATTTAAGTGGCCCCAAATACCTTGAGCCATTTTTGTTATCACTTAACAGAGTTTTCTTAAAACCAGGGTTACACAAATGGCTTTATTATGCGCTTCTACTTTAGACTTTAAGATATACATCATAATTTAAAGAATACATTGTTATCACACTTACCAAAAATACACCTTCTTTCCCCTACATAACCTTATTCTAAACATAGAGTTTAGTACTTTTGCAGGCTTACCTATATATTGAACCAGGCACTTTCTGCTCTCACAGCATTTATGTCAGCTGGCAGCTACTTGTGGTTACATAGTTAAAAAGTAATAGACATGGTCATGATGCTTTAAGGACAACAATATTCAAGCCCAGATAATTCTTTTATGTCTACAAGATATGTTTCTATACAGTTCCTTTGTTACAAGAGAGTCCCATGTCTCAATCTCATTGTAAAAGACAGACTTTGACAAAGTACTCTTGTCCCACATCACTAGACCAGACTTTTTCCACCACAAAAACTTCTACATTTGTATTGAATTTTTTCCTAATGGAGCATATCAGATCCTACCAACGATTCTATTTTGGTACCCAGGAAATTTACTTTCAACCATTGGCACTATATGTATACTCCTCAGGCTTTTTCCCTATTTGATGTATACATGTCTTACTCTCCATTCTAGAACTGAGGGACATGGTTAATGTTCCCAGGGTTGTTGTCTCATATGTACCTATCTTTATTGAGTCAGAAAAGTCCCCATGATTGGGAGTTGTAGTCAGTAATCCCAGATAAGAGATGTGAAAAGCATTAGGACTCTGTAGAATCTTAGGATAAAATAACTGAATTTCCAGGGAACATTACAGCTATAGCATGTGTGACTGACAAAGTAAAACTAAAATCACTCAAGGAATCATCAGTATAAAGAGAGAAGATAGAGCCTGCAAGCTGCATAAAATTTGTAAATTCCTATGCTGTCTTGTGGACTAATGGTCCTTGCCAAGGTCCTTGCCACAGTTGCCTTACCCTAGGGAAACCCATTGGATAGGCAGGCATATAGTGATCTGAGACTAGGTTTCTTTGCTTTCCAAAGGTTTTATTCATGAAGTCAATAAAAGATTCCAATGTTCTTAGTCACCATCCTCTTGAGGAACAGAGCAGAACATCCTAAGTGAAAGTTATGCTCCAGTTATGATCTCATCCCGTGGCACAACTTTTAGAACAATTGGTTTTTCTGGTTGAATAATTGGTTTTCGGCTTAATTTCAAAGGTATCTGAAATGGTAGAAGAAAAATATTGGGAATCAATGAGTCAAGCAAAAGCAACTCCTAAAGAAAAGTTTAAAAATTCAGATTGATGATGCTTTGCAGATACATACAAGCTGTTTTTAATGTCATCTGCTTTGACTTCCTTACTCTCCAAACTATGTCAATAATATGGTGAAAGCATGCTTCCAAATATGGAAGAGATAAAATATTTCTTGAGACTCTACTTTAAAAGGCCTGAGATGAAGTCATGTTGCTTTATGTTATTTATCTTTCTTTGCTACTTTAGATTAAAAAGATGAGTTTAATTTTTTTTGTTTTGTTTTCAAGACAAGGTCTCACTTTTGTTGCTGTGGCTGTCCTATAATTCACTTTGTAGACCATGTTTGCCTCAAACTCACAAAGTTGCAAATATCCTAGCTTCCTGAGTGCTAGGATTAAATGTATGTGCTACTAATCCCAAAGAATTAAACATATCTAAACCCAATTCTTAGTTATTATGTTAAATTGTTATTTTTAAGTACTGAAAGTTCTTTTCGGTATGTTGACATTTGCAAGTTATAGCTGAGCCCATTCAGAGCAAGGAGGACAGGTATTTGCTTGCTTTTCTAGCATCTATTCTTGGCTTTTCAGGATGGAATTAAGGAGCAATTCTGAGACCTACAGTGTTTTCTATGATGCATTAGCCTCATACTATTCAGTGATGATAAGGAAATTATTCCAAGAGAATAATATTTTGGTCACAGGAGAAGGGAAGGGAACAAAGTTGTCATGAAGTTAGAGAAATATCAAATTTAAGATGACTGGAGCTTGCCAGAGTATCTTCCCCCTGACAGGTGTGCCACTGACTATCAAAACTAGAACTTTATGTTGTCTGTCTAAAACCTTGCACATACTTGTGATTTAAATGCCTTAGTGTGAAAGTACTAACATAAGTGTGATTGTATATAGGTAAAGCTGTAAAGCTGCCTTGAACCACAAATCACAGAATAAACATTCCCAACCCTGATTTCATACAGAAAGAAAAGTAATTGATAAAGAGAAGCCATATTCAAATACATTAGTCCTATAAATTTCAGGCATCTCTTTGCATGAAACAAGAATAAATTGTTCAGGAAAATGTAACCACTTACTCTAATTGTCCCATTTTACTTTTAAAGTTTTAAGTACTATGCATATATTTCCCATGAAGGCATACACAAAATTATGTGCATGTAAATATATACACAAATGGTAATTGCTAATTTTATATTTAGTTACTGTTGTTATGAAAGCATAATATAATTATAACCTATACTTTAAAATATTTACCAAAATCTTTCAATGCACAAACTCTTCTCAAGGAAACATTTAGTATTTGTGGAGCGAATAATACAAGGTGATTTAGAAAAGAGAGTGTAATGAGAAAGTGTTAGCATGGGTGATGAAAACAGCTGGTAGGAGCCAAAAGTAGTGCATCAATAAATAAGGAAAGAAACACAAGAAAAATACCCATTTGGGTAAAAAGAACTTCAAGTACGAGAGAAAAATATGGAGGAAAGGGGACATGGTTTACGGAAATATAACAGCTACCAGTTTCTGGGGCAGAACTTCTGAAACTGAGCCATAACCATTAAGATGCCCTCTAAGGTTGGAGTTCATTATAACAAGTAACTTTGTCAAAATTTATCTATTTTTATTTTATGTAAAAGAGTGTCTTGCTTACACATGTGCATGTAAACCACATGTGTTCAGTCACAACAAAAGCCAGAGAAAAGCATCAGATGCCTTGAAACTGGAGATACAATGTGGGTCAGGTCATTTGTAAGAGCATCTAGTGCTCTTAACCACTGAGACATCTCTCGATTCCCAGCAATTGTGTTTTTACATCACCATTCTCAACTTGAGATGACATGGGAAGTCAGAGATGAGCTTTTAAAGCCACACTCCAGATTAATTATTTAGGATTTCAGAAATGACCAGGCACCATGAGTTTCTGGTTTTTTTTTTTTTATACAGGAGTCAAGTAGGCCATGCAGGTTTCAAAGTCACTAAGTAGCCAAGGATTAATTGATCTTTTGATCTTCTTGCCTCTACCTCCTGAGGACAAGTATTACAGGTATGCTTCACCAGAGCTACTTCATGTCATTTTGGTGATGGGAATCAGAGTTTTGTTCAAGCTAGGAAAATATTTTTACAACTGAGAAACATTCCAGATCCCATGTGTGCATTGTAAAGCTCCATGATGATTCAGCATGTGGTTGACAAGACTATCAGATGAGAGCTTCTGTGAATTCTGGAAGAAGAATTACCACCAAAGAAACATGAAGATATAATTACTGCACTTCTTGATTGTACCATGACATTTCTAATCTCCAATGGACATTACTTTAACGTCAAAATGATTGCATAAAAATCCTATCATACTGGCCTAAATTAGCTCTTTCTAATGCTACAGTCATACCCTATATTGGCACAGAACCAAAGGCCCCTTAGCTCATGCCTGAACACAAAAAATTTCATTTAGCCATTAAACAAATTAACAAACCTCCACAAGCATATTTATTTTTATACACCACAGAACCTTCAATTAGATAAAGTTTTCCATAAGACATCATTTACAGAGATAGTTTTTTACCCTCACCTGTGTTTCTTTACAAGGCTGAAAGGAGAAGTTCTGCAGGACTTTAGTGAGAGCAAGTTTCATATTCATGAGAGCAAACCTCATACCAATGCAGTTCCTTGGTCCACTCCCAAATGGCAGGTATACAAAAGGATTGATTCTGCCCTTGTTTTCCTTGCTGAACCTGGAGACAGACAGTAATGACAAGTCAACACATGATAGAAGAATAATAACTGCATACATGACTTTACCTTCAGATAGCTAACAAGTAACATACAGTTATTCTGGGAAGGTTTCCTTGAACTTTTGCTCACAGATATTTGGCTTTGAGCAGTTGTACACTAAAGATTCTTTGCATCCTTTTTTCTAGAAAGATCTCAGTATGGTAGATAAGACAAAAACTGGTTGACAAAAAATGCTTCCTATGTGCCAAGTAATGTAATTATAGTGTTACAAAGTAGGGATAATAAACCACTGTCTGATTGGATTGTACTTCCTATTTACATGGGAATCAATGCCTGGTATTATAAGTCTGGTCAAAATCCAATAGACAGGGAGGTCATAGGTACTAGGGGTGACTATACTATTGTTGTTTTGCTAATTGTACATGGTATCAAACTGCCTCCTAAATACTTATGTTTACACACAAAATTAGTACTGCTCTTATCCTTAATCAGGGAAGCTTATGATTGTGGTGGGATAAAGTTAACACAGAGACTCATAAATGATTAAAATATTGAAAACTAGTGAGGTTGGAGTGCTCAGACCTAAATGGGAAATCAATATTATCTCCAACAAGGCTCAGGGAACATTTCAGAAGACATGGAAGGGAAATAAATGGGAGCTGTGAACACCATCATCTGGACCTGACACAGCCCTTGTACTCAAAAACTCATAACTGTAGTTAATACACAAGACTAGACCCATGTTGGTACATTCCATTATGGATGGGGGAGACAGATCATAAGGTGCCACCTCTCTAAAGAACTATTGACAATTAATGGTTTCTCAGGGAGGAGACAGTTTCTCTTCAAATGTTTAGCTGCTGTTGAGTTGTCCATTCTCCCGTAAATAAGTCTCATACCTACACTGATGCAAACAACCCTAATTAAACTAATGAGTCACAAGAAAACAGGAAGACATGAAAACAGGAGGAAGACTTGGTGGGTTCAAGTAGAGATTCTACATGATTGAGAGGAGAAGAGACAGGGTGAGGTGAAAATGATCAAAATACATTATACAAGCTGCAGTTGTCAAATAATAAAAAGAAAAATGGAAGGAATCCATTTCCTAACTGTAAAATCCATTCAGGATATTGTTGTGTTCTATCTCTGGAAAGTACATGTCAGTCAGACTGATGATAGACAGTGGGTACCTTCCTCACACTTAAGTTGGACATTTAATACTTCAGAAAGGAGTAGAAAAACACTATTTATATTCTCATATTTTCTTCCAGTCTCTCTTTTTTTGTCCTCTTTTTCTTCCAGTACCCTGCCATTCTCCTCGCAGAATGAAAATGGGTGCAAAATCCCATTTAGATCAAATTCCCATAAGAAACACCACAACATATACAGGCCAACATAGTTCAGAGTAGATTCCCACCCCCGGGATTCTGGCACCTTTCAGGGAGAAATTTCTCAGGCTCTGGCCAGTACTGTGGATCATGTTGAAGAGCATAAGATGGAACTACTACTATTGATCCTTTGGGAATGAACACACCATCAATTTCAACATCTTTTTTACAGGTTCTCTCAAGTCTGTTAGCAATTGGGTATAATCTGAGGGATTCATTCAACACCATGTCCAGGTACTCCATCTGCATCACTTTATCATAGTTGGGAGGTGCCTGGGAAGAAAGAAATAGATTTGTTTGGGGATTATACATTAACTTTCAACCATTCTTCATTGTACTGTTAGGGTCTCATTAGTTCCAAAGCTGAGCTTATATTATTAAGGACCTAGGCACTTACAACACACTTGCAAGGTTTATTAATTGTTTTATTTTATGTGGGAAAGTGTTTTATCTACTTATGTGTATGTGTACCACATGAGTGCAATGCTTACAAAAGTCAGAAGATGGTTAACTAATATTAAAGACAGCTGAGAGCTGCCTTTTAGGTGATGGGACACAAAGAAAGCATAATGGATCCTCCAAAAGAGCAACCAGTGCTATTAACCATTGAGCCATCTATCCAGCCTCTTACAATGTGGTTAGAATAACTATCACTTAGTGCTTAAAGATCTCCCAATTAGAGAAGGGATTACTATGCAAGTCTGAGTTCAGTTACACATCATTCATCAAGCCAGACAAATGGCATAATCTATAATCCCAGCAGTTGTATGTGGGGGGAGGGATGGGGAATGGCTGGTGATCATTCTCCAGGCTGCCTGGTCAAATTGATGAGCTCCAGTTTCAGTGAGAAAAATCTGCTTTCAAAATGTGGTGGAAAGTGATTTAGAAAAATACTCAATGTAGGTCTATGAGTCTATGATCTACAAACACACACATATACACACACACACACATGCACATGCACACAAACACACACACACCATTGCTTTTGATGAGAAGATGCCTTCTTTCCCTTTTATTCCAAGCCCCATCCATTCACCTTATTGGGAAGAGCTGCATCAATTTCCTCCTGCAGTTTCTTCTGGACCTCAGGGTGAGTGGCCAGTAAATACAGGGTGAAGGAAAGTGTGTTGCTGGTGGTTTCATAACCAGCAAAAATAAAGATAATTGACTGGGCTAGGATCTCCATGTCAGACATAGCTGAAAGTAAGAAAATATTTCAGGAAAGTCAAGTCAGGGTTGACTATCACAGAAGAGATGACTAGAAAATATAATGAGGCTCCTGTTTACCTAGAGATAAATATAGAGAAGCCATTCAATGACTCTGGGACTGTAATCCTATGACATCCACATGACACAGTCAGAGAAAGGGAAGATTGCTTCAGCCAGGCTGCCTAATGGTTTATGCCCTGTTCCTCATCATCATCAGTGAATGACTTCAAGACATGTAATTTATTCAGTTTTCAAGATTTATTTTTAGCTTTTTAATGTGTATTTATATCTCTCTCAGAGTGCTATTTATGTGTGTGTATGTGTCCATGGAGTCCAGGTGACAGCATCTGATCTCCTAGAGATGGAGTTTTAGAATGTTGTGAGCTTTCAGAGGTAGGTGGAGGGAACTGAACTTTAGTCCTCTGCTACAGATTAAGATTTCAAATTTTTATTTATTTATTCATGTGTGTGCACTCACATCTGTACAAGTGCTCATGGAGGGCAGAATATGGCATTGGAGTCCATAGAGCTGGAGTTACAGGCAGTTTCAAACATTTGAATGAGTGCCTTGACTCTATTGTTAGTAATTTTTCCTCCAAATTCATGTAGGTCTTTACTACTAGTTTCAAACCAGACTATAAACCCTCAATCAGTAGGTATTTTCAAAATTAATTACTATTATATCCATTACAATTGAAACAGAAGGCCTGAGGATACATAGATCAGTAGTTGGAGAGCCAGCCTGGCATGCATGAGGCCATGGGTTTGATTCCTGGCACTGTATAAAGCAGGCATGGTAGCATAGAATTTATAAGGTCATTCTCAGATAGACCATGCATGTGATGTTAGCATGGGTTACATGAGTCCTGGCCTCAAAAGGAGGAGGAAATATAGAAGAATTTGAAGTTAGTTGATTATGTGAGAGGGTTTCTAGTAGATTGACCTGAGAGAAATTGAAATACAAAATGCATGATGACTTTGAGAGCAAATGTGGAGACCTAGAAGATCATATTGCTATGTAAGCAATCAAATGTACTAGAAATAAGCAAATCTGTCAGAATTGAAGACTTCCTTTACATTAGCTACATATGTAGAAGGAAGTTTGGAATTGGGATGTCATCATTTACAATCATGATAGTAATAATGGTTTTAAAATAAGAGAAATTGCTCAATGTGCATGAGCAGCTGATATATACACATTAGGACCTGAGTTCAAATACCCAGTCCCCATGTAAAAAGCAAAGTGTGGTAAGGCACAGCTGTAACCACAACTCTATAGATCATGGGCCCTGCCTGCAAGATATCAGCCTAATTCCAGGTATAATAAGAGACCTTGTCTGGAGGAAATAATGCAGAGAGTGATTGAGGAAGACACGTGGTGCCTTACACTGGCATCCAAACACACACCTACAGGTTTACACACATGTACATACACAGGCACACACCTGCATATGCCACCTGAAGTCGATAAAAATCTATAAGTGATTACTTCTAAGTGTGTAAAAGAATGAAGATAACCAGTGTGTTTGTGTAAAGAGGTTTATCCCAGATGCTACCTATTCAACACACAGAGACAAGCAAATCTTTACCATAGAATGAGGCAGAGAACATGTACACCAGGGGCTCCCAGGAAGCATCAGCAATGCTTGGGTACATGCCTTCTAAGTGGATATTTAGACTCAAATGTCTATGCAGAGTTCCCATCAGTGTGCTGGGAAAGACAGAAATCGAACCTGTGCAGACCTAGGTAGCACACAGAGACCACTGAAGAATTCTATCATGGCCATCCTTCATATTTGGTACAAAACCTATGCCCTTGTGCTTCTAAAAAATTCAATGTAGATAATAGTCATATCCTCATTATTGCAACTTGGCAGGGTTCTTCTGCTATAAAACCTCCTCAAACATTTTCTGAACAACCTGTCCACTCCCTGGGAGCTTCCTTGTCCATAGACCAGGGTGTCCTAGGTTACCTTTATGAGACTCTTTGTCTTTGGAATTGTTATGAGCGTCCATCATCAGCTGCAGAAAATCTACATGGTTCTGGAAGCAGAAAGAGTAGTTGAAAAATAAAAGGTTAGTGGTGAGGCCATAGGTCAGAGGTGATCAGGATAGCAGTTTAACCTCCTTTCTGAGAATGTAGCACCCTTAAATTTTCAAACGTCAATGTTTCTTCAGTCATCAAAGAACTAAAGCTCCAGCAGCCAAACAAGGAAGCCATTCAGCCACCATATCAACTACTCTTACAACAAATTACAGTAGATATGATCTTAAACAGTAACTTTGATTTTAAAAAAATGTTTTTGAAGAACATGAGTTATTTCCCCCTTTTTAATCATTTTTGTCTATTCTTAGAGAATTTCATACAACGAGACATGGTGATACCCCCCACCATTTCCTCCATTTTATTTCTTCTATGTTCCTTATAACATTTCTTCCTGCTGACTTCATGACCTCTTCTTTGTTAATAACCCACTGATTCCAACTGGTGATGCCCATATGTGCTTGACCATCCTCTGGTGCATGGAAACCTGCTGGCAGCCACACTGTCCCTCTGCAGGCATCAATTACCAATAGCATATCAGTAAGGGGTGGGGCTAAAGAGCTGTCTCTCACCTGCTGGGGATTTTGTCCTCTTGATCTTGTGCCTTTTTAAAATTCCAACCGCTATGCAGGGCACTGATGTCATTCCTAGTACTAAGGGTCAATTCCTGGCTTATAGACAATCAATCTTTCAAAACTCCAACTTCTCTACTAGAAATATAAATATTCTCTCTCTATCCTCCTCCTCCTCCTCTTCCTCCATGTATTCTTTGCTATCATCCTTTAGTGACAGCTGAAGGGAAGCACAGCCCACATGTATTCACAGCCCAAAATGTTATCAAACCCTGGTCCTCTAAGAAGACCCTCACTTCTTACCTTCTTATTAGAATCCAGGCGGCTTTTCTTTATTCTGTCCACAAATTTTTTGAAAAATGAAATAGAATCGTTCGGGAACAGGGAGACACTTAACATCTCATATAGTGGGACAAGGAATGGAAAGAGTACTGGAAAGGAAATGATTTAAAAAACAAGTTTTAGAGGAAATGCAAGTTTCATTTAGAGAAATCATGAAGCAATCTAACGGATGAGTCACCACTGCCTCAGCCATAAACCATTCCCTGTGACGTTGCTCACATTGGGTCACCACCATAATGCTTCTTCTGCATTGGCAAGTATCCAAAGGAACACATCACATCCTTGAAATTTACTCTGCTTTTGTAGTTGATGTGGATCCAGAAAGTACAGACAGGGCCCTTTACATGGTTCAACAGCTAAAGAGTCCTGCAGACAAGCCTGACAACCTGAGCTTGATCCCTGCTTCCCACACTGTGGGAGGAGAAAACCAATGACTGTCAGTTGTCCTCTGATCTCCACATGCCACACAAACACCAAGGCATGTGCACGTGTCCACTCATAATAAATAAATAATAATGAAGGAACAGCCAAGACAGTATTTATTTCTCAACTGACATGATATAAGCAAAACTATCATCAGGAAAGTCAGAGGTATGTGCAAATTAATCAATACATTCTTATTTAAAAAGGAATAGGTAAAAGAACTCCAAGAGGATATTATAAATTTTGTTGAGATATAGTTTCATTGAGGAGTGCTTGCCTCACGTGAATGACATCCTGGGATCTTCTCCAAGCAGTAAAGAATAGAAAATGTCTCAAGAGTGTATGGAAAGAAGATAGACCAAGATCATGTGGAGAAAAGGCACAGGGAGGTGTATCTTGTGGAATACTCTTTATACACTGTGAAGATGTGTCTCTGTCAAGGCATCTTATGATTGGTTTAATAAAGAGCTGAGTGGCCAACAGCTAGTCAGGAGAGTATAGGCGGGACTTCTGGAGGGAGAGAGGAACTGTGGGAAGAAGAGGAGTGGGAATGAATCACTAGCAAGACATGATGGGGTGGGAGAAGAAATGGGGAGTAATATGTAATGTATGGAGAAGTAATGAGCCACATGCAGAATATTGTTCCGTAGAAATAGGTTGACTTAAGTTATAATAGGTAGTTGGGAAGCAGTCTGAACTGAAGGAAAGCTTTCCTAATTAAGTTTGTGTTATTATTTGTATTCTTGTGGTCCAAATAATGTTTGACCACAGGCTTTCAGTCTTCATTTAAAAATCTCAAATAATCAAACATTACAGTATAAAGTAAAAATTTAAAGAAACTAACTCTAGGGGTTGGGAGATGACTCACTAATAAAATACTTACTCCTTCCTTAGCTCTGGCTACTCTGCAGAGGACCCTGGTTTGATTCCCAGCACTCGCATGGCTGCTCTCAACAAAATCCTGTTCCTGGAGTTTCAAGGCCCTTTTATGGCCTCACCAGGCTTTTTCATGCATGTGGTACATGCATGTGCAGATAAAAACACCCATACACATAAAATAAAAATAAAGAAATCTTTAAAAATGTTAAAGAAATCCTGCTATGTAAGAGAGATGATTTAAAAGGAGACATTAATAATTTAACTTGTTTTTTTAATTGCATTAGAACTAGGGAAATGCTAACTTAAACCACAGGTGGAGCCCACAGCATATCCACTAAATGGCAATGGTCAAAGTCATGGGAGAGCCAAGTCTTGGTTGGAGTATGGAGAATCTAGACCTCTCGTGCATTCTAGAAGACATATAAAATGATGCAGCTACTGTGGAAAATGTATGCTCAATTGTTCAGTATGTTAAAATGGGGTTATTTGTGACACAACAACAATGATTCTGAAGGTATGCCTCCAAAATATAAAACAAATATTCAAACACAACTCTGTATGCAAATGCACAAAATTTGCAACAAAATTCATGGCAAACATGTAATACCAACATCAGTGTCCATCAATGGATATGGATTATTGTTCATTCATTGACAGAGGTGACAATGACACTTATTTCATTTAATAGTGTGTTGAGTGACAGAGGCCTGTCACAGCACTGCTTAGTCTATGAGCCAATTGATGTGAAATACCCAAACTATGTAAATATAGAGATAGAAAATTGTTGGTTACTTAGGTCAAGGCTGCCTGAAAAATGATGTGCAAATATGTAATGCTCCTACAACAACATACTCTACAGTTGACATTGGTAATGGGCCATGTGGACAATCAGTCAAGGCAGACTCCTAAGAGATCAAAGGGTTGAGAATCAATGAATATTGACTGCTGAGTCCAACATGGAGCATGTATATTAGCACCCTTGCCACTCAAGGCTCAAGAAATAAAACAAAAAAAGATATGTGAACATAGTAAGAACCAAGGAAGGGTGGTGTGAAATGCTATATCCTGGACATGGCATGGACCATTCATCAACTGGACACCTGCATGAGATCACACCAATATTGTCAGTCTGCATCCTAGCAGGCAGCACTGATTGGACTCAACGGGTGATCAAAAATAGGAAGGAGCATAAATTAGGAGGAAGATGTATTGGGTGTCTGAGGAAAGTAAGAGGTAAGAGTTAGGGGTGAGTATAATCCAGGTAGATTGTATACCTTTATGATACTGTCAAAGGATAAACAAAATAGTTCTAAAACAAAGCCAAGAGTGGTATCTTACACCTTTAATCCCAGTACTAAGATAGGCAGAGGTAGAAGGTTCACTGTTAGTTCAAGACCAGAAACTTTCAGCCCATCTGGTGTTATACAGTGAGACCCTGTCTAAAAGAATAATGATGTTTTAAACCAAAAATAGAGGAGTACGTGTCTTTAAATGCACTAAAAATATTGGATTGTGCATTTTAGTAAATCCAATAAGAGTAGGAATTCCATGCCAGGTGAATTATACATCATAGAGCTGTTTAGTTTTGTTAATCATGAAAGAGAAAGGTGGATCTGACAAACATGGCCACAGACAACATCAGTGCATCAAAAGGCAGAACCATAACACATACCTACTGACATGAATAATGGATCAAAAAAATCAAGTCTTAGGAGCTTTCTGGCCTTTTCCACAAAAGGGTCCTTTGGGTTGTTGACAGAATCAACGCCCACACCAAATGCTGTGCTTGTGATCACATCCATGCTGTAGGCCCCAAACACTCTAAGGAGAGAGATGTGGGAATTTAACACATGCATCAAGGAGTCTGAAGATAAATCATATTCTTGGGCAAGTAGGCAAAATCACCTCAGAACTCCTTCCCATTCTACCCACAACTACACTTGTGACCATGGTACTATACTGTTTATTTTTCACTGGAATATTTTGTCATCTGCCCCAAATGCCCTTCTTCTCCAAGAGCTTCAGTAGATGGACCTCAACTTACTCTTTAGTGGAGACAGGCTTGTCTTTCTCTGCCTGTCTTCTCAAGTGTTTTACCAAAATATCTCCATACTGTTCAATGATGGGGAACATCTAAGCACAAACACAAAGGCATCCATAGTTAGATGTGGAGACTCAAGTCACACAAACATTTCAACTAAAAGTTCTTTTAGTCACCTCTTTGAGTTTTCCGCTGGTGAAGGTGGGAGTCAGCAAGGCTCGAATTCTCCTCCACTCCTCATCCTTAGCTATGGAGATGGCTTTATTCATAATCCCTGATGGGCGAAAATCCTGGAGTCCAAAAGAAATACAAATACTGCTTGCCATATAACAACTTATTATTGATACTATGGATTAAAATTTGCATGAATTTTACTTTATCTAATAATAAAAACTCAGACCCAGATATCATGCAAATGCTAAAGGATCAGAGAGACAGAGGACAAGCCACAGCCACTTCTCCCCTAGACAAGTCCTCAGCTGAAAGAGGAAGAACCTGACTGTATGAATCCTCAGACTGAATGGGGAAGCAAAGGGAATCACAGGCCAAAATGAAAGGGGAGGCAACTCTTGTCTCCTCCTGCCTTATGTTCCTTTCTCTGCTCAGCCATATCATTTCCTTTTCAACCCTCCTAGTGCTGGGAGTAAAGACACATGCAAATCCCAAGTACTTGGAGCAGAGAGATGGGATCCCAAGTGCTGGGATTAAAGGTGTATGTCACCACTGCCTCTTTCTATTTTGTACTGGATTAATCTCATGTGACCAAGTGTGTCCTTGAACACAGAGTTCTGGAGCAGTCTCTGTTTTCTGCCTCCTGCATGCTAAGATTACAGCTCCCCACTGCCTGAACTCTTGGCTAACTCTGTGGGTGGCTCTGTCCCCAGATCTTTACAGTCTTTATTAGATTACAAGCAATATATTACCACAATAAAGCTTCATGCTAGATGCAAAAACAGTCAGAATTTCTTCACAGCCCATAAGAAATCAGGGACTCACTAGGCTGTCTGTTGTGGTTTCAAACTTTAATATTCCAGGATACTTCCAAATGTAAATCTCTCTGTGATTTAAAAATTAGTTCCAGGTTTGTGCAGAGGATGGGAACAATATGTATTAGTTTCTCTACAGCTATGCAGGTGGCAAATGTCTTAGGGATACACAGAAATTTAGCTTTGCATCAGAGAAGTTCTCCAGCCCAGTATCCACAGCATAAGTGATGTAAAAAGGGATGCAAGGGATGCTTTGATATGGTGTGTGTGCGTGTGCATGAGCATGTGCGTGTGTGTGTGTGTATGTGTGTGGAGAGAGAGAGAGAGAGAGAGAGAGAGAGAGAGAGAGAGAGAGAGAGAGAGAGAGAGAGAGAGAGACACTAGAGTGCCAATAGGCAGACTCATTTTGGGACCAGTGGTCTGATTTCTTCCTCTATAGCTGTCTACTGCATTTTTGAGGCAGTGTCCCTCACTGAAACTAGAGGCTCTGATTTGGTTAGAGTAGTTAGCCAGCAAGCCCCTATGATCTATTTCAAAACACAGTTCTGAATTATCTCATGAATTCTGCATTTATGTGATTGCTGGAGATCCAAACTTAGGTCCTTTATCCAGTTAGACATCAGGGGAGGCTGGAGAGGTGTCTCAACAGTTAAGGGTGATTATTGCACTTCTGGAGGACCCAGGTTCAGTTCCCAGCACCCATGCAAAGCCACTCACAACTTCATAAAATATCAGACTCAGGGAATCTTACCTATACTGGAACCTATACATATATGGCATTCACTCATATAGACACACAAATAACAAAAACCTTTAAACTCAAGTTTTAAAGAAACATTACCTACCCGTCGGTTTGTGAAGACAGTATAGCACTCCTTCACGAGGACATTCTTGATCATCTCTGTGTCCGTGATAGCTAATGCAGGTGTTCGACCATCAAGCAAGCTGTGTGGAAAAAACAGCTGATTATCCCAAGCCAGGTTCTGAAGTTGGAGACCCAAATACAGACTTTGGTTCTCATGTTATATGAAGGTCACTCTGATAATACAACATATTGTTCCCGGAGTTTCCAGTCCAACTTCAGGAGCTGACCATGGATATTGTGGAGTCTTAGTAAAGTTACAGGTGATGTCATTCAAGACTCAGGGAGTCACTTCAAAACAAAGCAGTTTCTAGTTAGAATTTAGTAGAGTCATTGTATCTAGGGCAAACATTTGAATAAAGAAGTTGCTTTTCACTGTATCTAAGGGAGTGGCAGAATGTATTAATTGTTTGTTGAAGGTACCTAGACCTTGAAGAAATCATAGCAGAGAGCAATGATTTTTTTTTCATTTATATAATGGTTTTTCTGAAGGAGTGTTCTGGTTTTTGCATTGCTTCAGTCACAAGACTATCCAGATGCACTTGAATTATTGAGTACTTGAATTGGGTCTTGAATTATTGGATATTGCATAGCATGCACAATAAGGATTGAAATTGCAAGAATGTTTCTTTTGAGAACATATAGAATAGATCAGAGGAGCTTTGGTATGAGAAACTTGCTGCACCCTAAACACAACCTTTGTTTACAATCGGTAAATATACCTCTATTCTGAGCTTCTACATTTATTTCACAGAAACTGTTCCTCCCTACTGCCAGAGAGCCTAAAATTCAATTCTGGAGTGACTTTCTTATTTAAATATCCCATGTAATAGAAAACACCTAATAACATTTCCTTAAGACATCATAATTAGAAATAACAAACGGAATTTTTAAGCCTATATGTATATATGTAAGAGTTGCTTATACCATTTTCTATGAGTTTTGCATATCTAAAATATTCCAAGGGGCTGGAATGATGGTACCAGTGTTAAGAGCACATATTTTGCTTCAGTGGACCCAGGTTTGGATCCTAGCACTCATGTTGAGTGGCTCACAACCACCTATAACTCCAAGGGCCCAGATGTAATGCCTCTGGCCTTTATGATCATCAGTACTCTTGTACACATATACACACATACACACACACTAAAAAAACACACTTAAAAGTAATGAAATAAATGTTTAAAATAAATTATTGGGGCCAGAGAGGTGGCTGGGACTTAAGAGCACTGGTTACACTTCCAGAGTACCCAGGCTCAATTCCCAGTACTCACATGGCACCCTGTCTGTAACTCCAGCCCAGGGCTTCTGACACCCTTACACATACATGCAAGCAAAACACCAATAAACTTAAAATAAATACATAATAAAGAAAAATTAACTTAAAATATTAGTATCAATATTAAATATTTAAAATAAAAAGATCTTTATAATTTTAAAATGTAAGTTAAAATATTAATCTTAAAAATAATAAAATTTGTTATCCCCTGAGACCTCAGCTCTGTAATCTGATGCAGTGAGGGATGGCTGTGTCTGGGGAATAGAGTAGAACTTGTAGATTACAAGTCATAGAACTAAGAGCCTACATTAAGAAATTAGAGAAATCTCACACTAGTGACTGAACAGCACATGGGAAATCTCTAGAACAAGAAGAAGAAAACTCATTCAGATGGAGAAGATGCCAGGAATAGATCAAACTGAGAGTTAAAATGAATAAAATAGACACAAAGAGAAAATACAAAGAATCAATGAAACAAAGAAATAACCTCTTTGAGAGAATCAACAAGTTGGACAAACCCTTATCCCAATTAAGAGAAGGAAGAGAGAGAGAACATGCATATTAACAAAATCAGAAATGAAAAGGGGAACATAACAGCAGACACTGAGGACATCCAGAGAATCATCAGGTCATATTGTTCTTTATGTTGTTGAGTGTATTCTTGTACTTGTGTCTACACATCTCTTCCTCTAATTGATTCAGACAGTGCCTCTGCCTCCAGATTACAGTCTCCCCCATGAACAGATGTAAAAATACTCAATAAAATACAAGCAAACCAAATCCAAGTACATAGCAAAGAATCCATCCACCATGATCAAGTGTGCTTCATTCCCGAGATGCAAAGATGGTTTAACATATAAAAATCTTTCAATGTAATTCACCATATAAACAAACTTAAAGAAAAAACTTCACATGATCATCTTCTTATATGCTGAAAAAGCTTTTGACAAAATTTAACACCCCTTTATGATAAAGGTCTCAGATATCAGGGTTAGAAGGAATATACATAAACATATGAAGGCAATATAGACAAGCTGACATCCAACATCAAACTAAATGGAGAGAAACCCAAAGTGATCCTACTAAAATCAGGAGTAAGACAAGATGTCCTCTCTCCATATCTATTCTATATAGTACTCAAAGTTCTAGCTAGAACAATAGGACAACAAAAGGAGATCAAGGGCTACAAATTTGAAAGGAAGAAGTTGAACTTCCAATATTTGCAGATGATATGATAGTATACAGAAGTGCCTCCAAATATAGTATCAGGGAACTCCCATAGCTGATAAACACCTTCAGTAATGTGGCAGGATACAAGATTAACTTAAAAAACATCAACAGTCTTTCTATATACAAATGATAAATGTGAAAGAAAGAAAACAGAGAATCATCACCCTGTATAATACCCACAAATAATATAAAATATCTTGGGACAACTCTAACCAAACAAATGAAAGTCTTGTGTGACAATAACTTTAAGTCATTAAAAAAAAAAATTGAAGATTTCAGAAAATGGAAATATTTCCCATATTCATGGATAGGTAGGATTATAGTAATACAGATGGCAATTGTGACACCTGCATCACCTGAGCGAGCTTCATCAAGCAAAGGCCTAGAGATTGAAAGACAGATGTGTATCACTCCTGAAAGAAGAATCCCATTTGTTGGATTCAGGGAAAGCCTTATATGCCGGGGTTTGACACTGAGTAACCGCTGCAGCTCACAAGCAGCATCTGATCTTAGCTAGTGTCTTTGTTCTCTACTAACTTCCTGATTCCTTAATAGCAGCACTCACTTTAACTTTGTTCCAATAAAGTTCCCAGAACAGAACAGATCAGCTTAATCCAGTAAATTGCAGGCCATTAATAGTGCTAAGCTCTGAGGGTTACAGATGATCTCCATGGGCAATCTTACAAAAAACAATCTACAGATTTAATACAATCCCCATCAAAATCCCAACATAATTCTTCATAGACCTCCTAGGACCTGTCTCTGCCTCCTTCAGGAAATCGTAACTGGCCTGTGCCACACACAAATGGTGGTATCACACATTTCTTAGAGCAGATTTGTGGGGCAGAAAACAGTGCATTTTGTGTAAGGAAAGGGAAAAGGTGAGGACACTGAATAAAACACAGGGCCTTGTTGGTATGGTGGCCCATGTCTTTAGTCAGAGCTCTCAGGGGCAAAGGCAAGTATATCTCTGTGACTTGGAAGACATCCATGTCAAGAAAGTAACTTCCAGGACAGACAGGGCTGTTACACAGAAAAGTCTGTCTCAAATAAAATAAAATGCACACACACACGCACACACACACACACACACACACACACACACACACACACACACACACACATGGCCCAGAGTCCATGGAACACCAAAGACTGTCAAAAAGCCACAGTGTACAATATTCTCAAAATAATTAGACCTGTGAACCATGACACTTAATAACACATAGCCGCCCCTTTACAACAGAGAGGTGCATTATTATGATTCTGGGTTGACATTGTCCCTGCACAAGTAGAGGACATCCTTATAAGAAAGAATCAGCTGCACAGAACTTTCCAGAATACTCACCCCCATATTTTTCCATACTTTTTATGGCACTCAACATCAAATTTCCACATACCCTGGAAAGAGAAACAAATGAAATCCATTATTGCACTATATATATCTACCGTTATGTAGACAAGGAACCAAACCTTCAAATCCCATGTAATGAGATCTACTGTTTCTCACAGAGAAAAGTTCTTCAAAAATGTTTGAAGAGGTGCCAGCAAGATGGCTCAGTGGGAAAAGGCAGAAAAACTGACAGCTCCCTGTGGCCTGTGCATACACACTCATAGACAGGTACATGTGCACAGCACCAGATACACACAATACCTAATAATAATATATTCACAATAATGATAAATATTGTTAACTAATAATAACTAATATTGAACTGTTTTTTTTAAATGTGCAAGGGAAGCATAAAAACTTTAGAAAGAAATCCCTGAAGCAGTCAGCAGGACATGCTTTGTCACTAACCCTCTGTATGTGAGCTTGGGACTGTCTGAAGTGGACTCACCATAGGTCAGGTGTCAAGGCAAGTTAGTCAGAAATGATTCACCTAGATTTAAATGTGGTACATTACATGCTCATTACTGAAGTTTCTAATAATTTTGTTAAACCATCCTTTACCTAGTGGTTTTGCCTTTAACAAACCTTTAAAAGAAAATAAAATTGCATTGTGTAGTCAAGTGTCTGAGGTTATTGAAGCCACCATCTTGTGTCAGGTATTCATTGGCTGCTCAGACACCTCCAAAGAATGTTGTCTCTAAAGGAAGAGAAGTAGCTTTAGGTATATTTGCCTGTTATAACACTTGCCTGGGATGTCTAAGGTGCTGGATTTCATTCTCAGTACCACAAAAAACAAAAATTATTTAAAAATTTGTCATTGGGGCTGGAGATGTGACTCAGCAGTTAAGAGCACTTGCTGATCTTCCAGAGGGTCCAAGTTCCCTATTTAGTATCCACACCCAACACCTCATAACTATCTTGAATTCAGTCCAGGGGATCCAGTGTCCTCTTCTGGCCTCTGTAGGTACTGCACTCAGGTGCACAAACCCACATGTATATGCTTAACATCTTTCTAAGAGAAACAACCATTAACCTGGACACCAGTTCCTACAGGTGTCTTCCTACAAGAAGAGATGAAAAGAAAATACTCTAGTTATCAAGAACTCAGATGGGGCACGGATGGTGATTTCTGGGCAAAGGACCATGGAAATAACTTCAGGAGTTTAATGATTATGTAGGGAGCCTGAGTATATGTAAAGTCCCACAAAAGTGTGTGTGCAGATCTGTGAAAAGCTGACATCAGTAATATTAATGGAAAAAATGTTGTTTATGAGCCTGATTATGAAGAAGAGAATTTTAATCTACTGCATACAGGTCAATGTCCTAGAAGCTAGGAACCCCTTCTAGGTTTTCATCAATTGAATATAGCAGTGCCTTTCCAGAACCTGCACTGGGCTTGAAATTAACTTCTTTTTGTTCACAAAGTTTGATCATCATGTCCAAAATACCAAGATTAAATAGGCTGGAGATCTGTGCATTTTACCTATGTCAAATCTGAAGCTCAATAAACTAACATTAGGGCCAGTGAGATGGCTCACAAAGAAAAGACACTTGTCACCAATGCTGAGAACCTGAGCCCCATCCCTAGGACTCATCTTGTGGAACAGAAACTGACTCCCACGCTCTGTCCTCTCATCTATGTTTGTATGTCAAGGTACACACATACACGCTCACCCCAAAATTAATGAATAGGGTAAAGCTGACAATGGTATCCATGGAGTTGGTTCAGTGGGAAAAGAACACACTCTAAAACAGAGCTTGGATCACAGTGTCTGTGTACATGCCAGACGGGACAAAGCCTACCTATAGTCCATACCTGCAGGAGGCAGAGATACAGGATCCCTGGAGAAAGCTGACTAGCTAAACCAGTCAAGTCAAGGAGGGCTGGGTTCAACTGAGAGACTATCCTCGATTGTATAAAGTGAAGAGCTATCAAGAAGATATCCAATGTAAACCTTGGGCTTCTCCATGCACATATATCCATGCATATGCCCTGCACACAATTGGGCACTCTCAGACACACAAATACATGCATACATACTATAAACACACACACATTTGATAGCTTTAATATTTAAGTTGGAAACAGAGTCCCAAGAAAACACTGAACAATCTCTATTATCACAAGAACATGCAGTATGAGGATCTATAGTCTCAAGTTTCCTCCCAAGGAGCATTTAATAGAACTAAACAGTTATTGGCCATCAAGGGTCAGCCATAAATGAAGTTCAATGAACACTCACCTTGTAGTAATTCAGCAAAGTTCCTACAAATGGCAGAGGTTTGGGCCCAGGAATTCCCTGTTTCTTAAAAATATCATGTTTATGAGTCCCAAATCTACAAAGTGAAACAGAAAGCCTTGTGACCACACATACTGAAGAAAGGAGATGAACATGACGAACCCCACCACAAAAATCAAATTAACAACTTCGCTGCTCTTTTAATTCCCAGAGAGCCTAGGGAAAAGGTGTGGGGTCCAGTGTGCATGGAAGCCACTATTCACATATGAATAGTTATCCAAGGTAGACTAGGGGTAACTTGAAAGTCAGCCAGGTCATAGTAAGAGTAAAATTTATTAGAAAACATCCTCAGATCAGCCAGAGGGCATTTAAAAATGTATGTGTGCCCCAAATACCTGCATAACATTAACATGAACCTTAAAAATGTTAGTATAACTGAGGCTATAGCTCAGAAGGAGAGTCCTTGAATAGTGGATGTAGGCTCCTTGTTTGATCCCTCAATCTGCCAAAAAAATGCAAAATGAACTCAGTTGTCACTTCATTTGAGCCTTCAAGATGACTCCATAGGTTGGTATTGGCTGCCAATATTGATAATCAGAATTTGACAACCAGGACACACACCATAGGAGAGTACCTACTCCCCATAGTTGTCTTCTGACACCCCCTACATTGTCTCATGTGCTGCTTCTGCCATGAATAAATAAAAACATGTGATTTAAAAATACTTTTTACAAGAGTTAATTTCAACTTCTACTATCACTGTCTACAATTTTATTTTAGTGCCTGTGCAAGGGATC
Source organism: Phyllotis vaccarum (assembly GCA_033318265.1). Classification (NCBI taxonomy): domain Eukaryota; kingdom Metazoa; phylum Chordata; class Mammalia; order Rodentia; family Cricetidae; genus Phyllotis; species Phyllotis vaccarum. The sequence goes on along the minus strand of JARWLC010000017.1, from coordinate 74,792,372 downwards.
AGGTTGCCTGTAATTGTAGGTACAGATGACTGCGGGCCACTTGTGGATGTAGGGATTCAAACCTGGGTCTTCTAGAAGAGCAGTCAGTGCTTTTATCTACTGAGCCATGTTTCCAGCCCCTGCTTCTGATATCATTTTTGATCTATCAGACAATATCACACTATAGGTCTGAATATAACCCCAATCAGGAGGACACAGTGGGGGGAAATTTGGTGATGACTCACCGGTATAGGAGCACCAGACTGATTGCCAGGAGGACCCAGGTTTCCAGTGAGAGAACTGAAGTCAGGTCCATCATTGCTTCTCTGTCAGCAATGGACCCGCGTGTTCTCCCTCCAGCCGTGTGCTACCCTTTGCAGGGCTTCCCTTCTTCTCAAGGTGCTGATGGTTGCCCATCCTGCTGTATTTATACTCTGGGGAGATGGTGGGGCCAGGGCTCCAGCCAGTAATGAATTACCTCTGTATCATCTGAACTTTGGTATCCTCTTCACCTTGACAGATTATAAAGTTCATGCAATCCTGTTTTGACCTTCTGTGAGTTAACATTCTGTACAGAATCAATAAATAATATTGACATTTCAGGAAGACTAAAGGTTCTTCATTTTTTATCAATAACTCAAGAAAATTCATTAGCATGAATTGCTCTCCACCAAGGTGGCTCCATTCAAAAATACATGAAATAGAGTCTGAATGGTGCCATTTGCATGCAGATTGTTACAGAATTTCTTTGTCCCTCCCTGAATGATACTTCATTGTTCTTCCAAGTTCAACTCAGCAAAATATAATATTCTTTTATAATCTGTAATCACCTGTGCCTCTAAAAAATTAAGTCACTCCCCAATTATGACTCCCATACATGCTATATCTCCCTATATCCCATCACTAAGGTTCTTCCTGTCCATCAATCTTTCTAGAAGTGTGAGAGTATTCTGGGCAGTAGGCATTACTATGTAATAGAGTTGTCATTCACAGCAGTCAAATTAAACTGGGAGAAGTGCTGGGTCTGGTATGTTCCAATGGACCAGCCACTCAACACAGTTCAGTGAGGTCATGTTTTACAGAGGAAGAAAATGAGACTCAAGGTTGCAAATGTCCCGACAGCTCTGGATCACTACCAAAGACTATATAGAAAGCTAATATGAAGTGGTGTGTGTGTGTGTGTGAAAGAGAGAGAGAGAGAGAGAGTGTGTGTGTGTGTGTGTGGGTGGGTGGGTGGTGTGTCTGTGTGTCTGTGTGTGTGTGTGTGTGTGTGTGTGTGTGTCTGTGTCTGTGTTAAAATCCCTCTGGTCAGGCTTGTAAATACCAGGGGAGCATTGGTGAAGTGATGAAAATGTTCTAAAAATCCTGACTTTGTAACTTCTAAGTTGAACAATATTTAAAACCATTGTAAATTACATTGTAAATGGGTTATACATGCAGGGTGTGAGCTATGCATACAAACAAAAGTGGTGTAGTGTTTAAAGTTTTTGTTTTTGTTTGAGAACACTGATGTTATTGTTCATTTGAGAAGAAAGAAAATCTAGGAAGAGTGATCAGAATCAGATGTCAGAGTGACAGCTTAGCAGTCACAAAGGCCCGGTTCCATTCCAATCACCACCGTGGAATTGGTAGTGAACTCTCTGTAATCCCAGAACTTAGGAGGTAGAGGCAGGGGGAGCAGAAATTCAAAGAGAAAGTTCAAAGCTACATAGACAGATTGAGATTACTCTGGGATACATGAGACCCTGTCTTGGGGAGATGGGGACAACAGAAAAATAGTTCCTCTACTCCTTCTATTCGCCAAAATTCAACCTCTGCTACTCCATGACAGTGGCCATCATGAGAAGCAACAGACCTTCCCAGTTACTGCTGAACTATTGAAACCAAACAGGTTCTTGGGAGAGAGAGAGGCCTTGTATTGTGTGCCCAGTGGTGACTGTTAAGTCTACAGGCTCTAATGGACCGTTCTAGAGCCAAAGTCACACAGATGGCACTAGTGAAAGTCTGTAGGACACAGAACAATAGGAATATGGGAAAGAGATTTGCAGGGAAACAGTGAGGCTGACAGGGGTGGGAGAAATAAGAGAGAGGGAAAAATTGTCCAGAATACATCATGTACAGGTACAAAGTTGTCAGACTACAGAATTTATTAATTAAATAAGAACGGTATGGTGCTCTGGATTAGAGATGTAGTTCAGTGAGAGAGCACGTGCCTAGTATGCATCACCACCATGGAACAAGGCCTAGAGGTGGTTCTAATCCCTGCAGGTCAGTGGTAAAGATTGGAAGACCAAAGGTTCAAGACTACATTGTCTACACTGAAAGTTAGCTACCCTGGGCTATAGTGTGATAGCCTGTAGTAAAAAAAAAAAAAAGTACATGGTGCTCCAATAAGGAAATCAGTAGATTGAAATGTTAGGTACTTTAATATATAGTATTATATAAGTATATATAGTTTTTTATATTTTAATGTAGAAAATTGCATCTGTATGTTCTCTTTATGATTCTCTTTTAAATAATGTTTGTTTATATAAAATTCTATTCTGCTTAAGTAAATGTACAAATGCTGTAGAGGAATGTATTTCAGTGGCAGAGCATTTGAGCAGCATGCATCATGTCCTAGATTCAATCTCTTTTAGCAGGTAGAAAAAAATTCCAAGACCACTGAGTTGAGGCTGCATTGGTAATACTTTGGGTAGATGAGATGGCTTGACTGGTAAACATGCTTGATCCCTGGGACTGACATGGTAGAAGGAAAAAATGAATTCCTAAGGGATGTTTTCTGACCTCCCATCCACACATGTAACAGCTCTGACACACACATACACACGCACACAAGTACATTTAATAGAAAATTTCAAAATAGCATCAAGACCAAGTATCCTGTTATGCCCTCATGCAGAGAAAGACTATGCACCTGGGTTATAACATGTACAAGTCCTACCCCTGACCAGGTGATAGTTGTTGGCATGGATTCCAAACACTCTGGCCAGGTCCTGTGATCAGCAGGGCAGGTAAATGACCATGAGCCTAAAGCCCCATACTCCTGGTTTTTGTCACTGTCTGCCCTCCACATATGCAATGCACAAATATACATGCAGTCAAGACACACATACACATCACTTTTTTCTTATGTATCTCAAGCCTATGTTACAGTAGTGGAGTTTGTTTTTTTTAGGATAAAAGACAAAATATTCCACAGTATTAATCAACCCAGAGACTGCACCATGCACAGGATATTCTCTAACTTGCTCTGAATCAAACCTATAACAAAGAGGATAGCCAAAGGAATTGTATGTACCTTTTGTGTGAGAATCAGCACACACACACAAATCTAAGCAAAATGGTAGCAAACAAAATCCAGTAATAGTGGTCCAAAGACAATGCCCCATGACAAGCTAGAATCAACCAAAACTCAAGAGGGCCTCGCACAGGAAATGATGTGGACATTAGCTGTCATAATAGCATTGAAAGACAATGCTACTGGCTGGCAAGATAGCTCAGGGGTAAAGTCGCATGTCTGCAAACCTAACAACATGAGTTCAGTTCCCAGTCCATGGTATAAAATAGTGGATTCCCTTACTTATCTTCTGGTCTCCACAGCCCACACTTATATAAGTCAAACATAAATAAGTAAATGTGAAAAGAATACTTCTGTAGAGAACAAAGGGGAGCTGGAGACATGGCTCAGCACAGGACAGCACTGGCTAGTGATCAAGACCTGAACTGGGATCAGCACCCAAGTCACCTGGCTCACAGCAACTTGAACACCAGTTCCAGAGGAACTGAAATGGCCCCTTCAGGCTCTGTTCTCTTCTCTGTTCTCTCTGTTCTCTCTCTCTCTCTCTCTCTCTCTCTCTCTCTCTCTCTCTCTCTCTCTCTCTCTCTCTCTCTCTCTCTCTCTCTCTCTCTCTCTCTCTCTCTCCCCCCCCTCTCACATATGCTTGCATACACAAGTACTCACACACAAAATACATCTATTGGCACATGCCTTTAGTCCCAGCACTTGGGAGGCAGTGGCAAGTTTATCTTTACAAGTTGGAGACCAGCCTGCTCTACAAAATGAGTTCCAGGACAGGATCTAAAGCTACACAGAGAAAAACTTGTCTCAAAAATAATTATAAAGAACAACAAAATATAGTCAGGACTTCTCAGAATAAAGAAATATAATACTCAACAACTATTTTTGAATACGAACTGCTAGACCTCATCAACCTAACAAAAATATCTTTAAACACATAAAGAAAACTTTCTTTTTAAATTAAAGTTTTTTCATTTATTTTACTTACAGACCACATTTTTCCTTTCCTGCTCCATTCCTTCTGCCTTCTATGCCCCTATCTATCATCCACTCCTATTCTGCCTCCATTGGAAAGGGGCAGGTCTCCTAAATGAGAAAACATTCTTTTCTTTAAACATTTTCTTGAGAATGTTACCCAGGAGTCCTGTATTTACACCATTTCCACCTTTCTCTTCTCCCTACAGCTCCTCCCACTACCCCACCCCCCTCTCTCTTCATGAGTGCATCCTGCTAAGTCCACTTGGTGTTGTTCCTGTTTACATCAATATAGGGATGACCACTCCCAGGTAGCTAACTCTGAATTCAGGCCAACACAAAACCATAAACTTATTTAAAACATAACTTTCAGGGTTTGAGGGAATTTGTAAGTCAGTTTGTGGTTCTAGGGCATGAATTTTGGAGATGACAATGTTGTCACACAGCATTAAAAAGTTGGACTCAACTGCATTTTTTTGTAAGTATACCACCAGCAACTTTTTTCTCTAGACCTCTTTCACCCTGAAATTTTTATAAATGAGCCATTATTTAAAGTCTCTCAGCTGAATTTTTGCTGTCAACATGTCCTCATTTCACAAGTCCAACCTGTGCATGCCAGAAAAGTCAGAAGGCAAAATTGAAAAATCACCAAAGAAAATAAATATTTATTGTATTTTCCTTGAACTCAACTCATGCCAAGGTAGCAGTGGGCAGTGAAAATGATTGTATGTGAAGGTTCATTTACCCTGGATCAATTGAGTTCATGAGTTAGAGCACAAGATCATTAATTGAGACAAGGGCTCTCTTGCCTATCAATAAACAGAAATAGTCAACCATAGAAAGGCAGTGAACACCAATCCTTCCTTATGTTTTCTTTAAACTGTGTTTTCTTGTTTAATGGAGGGTCATAGGAAAATGTGTATGGAGGACAGAAAAGCATGTGAGGGATTCATTCTTGACCTTCACCAGGGGATTCCCCAGGAACAGATCAAATCCTTAAGTTTGGCAACAAATGTCTTTACCCACTGAGCCACATCACCACCCACATCGTTTTTATTTTGACAAGATTATGTGATACCAATCTGTTCTATTGCTGTGAAGAGATACCATGACCATGGAGAGTCTTAGAAAGGAAAATAATGTAATTTAGGCCGAATAACATTTTCAGAGGTTTAGTCCGTTATCACCAAAGTGTGACATGGTAGTGCACAGGCAGACATGATGCTGCACATGGAGCTGACATTCCTATATGTTGACTTACAGGTAACAAGAATTGTTCTGTCTCACTGGGTGTGGCATGAGCATATCTGAGATCTCAAATCCTGTCTCCACAGTGACAGACTTTCTCCAACAAGAGCACAACTCCTAATAGTGCCACTTCCTTTGAGTTTGTGTGGATCAATTACATTCAAACTAGAAAGTCACTTTAAGTGTCTAATTGGCACAGCCTAGAGTCACTTGAGGAAGGAATCTCAGTAAAGGGATTGTTCAGCTTACAACAGCCTGTGGGTGTGTCCTGGGAGGATTGTCTTGATTACTAATTAATGTACTAAAGTTCAACCAGTTTGGGGAAACATCATTCCTTAGGCAGATGGTCCTGGGCTGGATGAGGAAGGCAACTGAGCCTGAGTCTGAGCTTTCCAGCCAGAAGCCCTCCTCTTGGCATCTGCTTGAAGATCCTACTTGAGTCCCCATCTTCACTTCCTTCAGAGATGGGCTGTAACCTATAAGTGAAAATAAAATCCATTTCTTCTAGAATTTACTTTTGTGTTTTATCACAGGGATAGAAAGAAAACCACAATGATAGCATAGAATATCTTGAGACTCACTATGTATTCCAGTATGATCTCAAAGTTGGGGCCTCTAACCTCAGCCTCTCATGTGCTGGCCTTATAGCCTATGGTCGCCCTACCCAGTTTTCATGTACTTTCTGCCTTTGGTTGGAAATAGTACCTAGGGAAACAAGTGGGCACAATAGTGCCTGCCATCTACTGTGATTTTTCCAGGGTTTCTGCCCAGCCTAGATCAGGCCCAGGCACTGTACGTAGTCTTATCCTGTGATTCTCTCTAGAATTTTGAGCTTCTTCTTTTTGTATTGAGGTTTCTGTTGCCCTGTACTTGGATGCATCTGTGGAAGAGAGACAGTAAGCTAACACATAATCAAGACCATTATAAAGAAAGACACCGGGCCAGGAACATTGGTGCATGCTTTAATTCTAGCACTCAAGAGCAGAGACAGGCAGATCTCTGTGAGTTTGAGGCCAGCCTGGTCTACAGAGAAAATTTTAGGACAGCCCAGGTTATGTAGAGAGACCCTGTCTTAAAAGGGGGCATGATGGAAGACACTGGATATGTAACCTACTACAAGATAATGTCAGAGGAAGCAGGAGCTCAGGAAAGCTGAGACATTAGTATCTAAAGTAGCTTGAGAATTTCAGAGTCATCAATATGTCCCTCTACATGCTCTACTGTGCATTAGTAGGCCAGAGGTCATCAAGAAAAGGCATTCCATGGCTGTGAGAAGAGCTCACTTTACTGACAAGTGTATTGGTTCATTTTGTGCTAATATCACATGTTATTCAAGACTGGTGACTTATTTATAAAGAACAGACAGGATTAGTGACCTTCAATAAGGTGTGATGACACAGGTGCAGACACTAACTAGAGCACAAAAGGAGGAGACAGACCACAAAGGGAGAAGAGAAAAGACACCTGGGGGTGTAGTAGGAGGTTTCTGACCTGGACTTTTGGGCCTAACCTTGAGGTTTTGGCCCACAGACCCACAGACCCACAGAGATGCAAAGATGCTTTCAATAGTTTTAGGCTTTTGGGCCTAAGGCCCACGCATATAGCTTGCTAGCTCTCTACCCTTCATTTAATCCATGTCTCTTATCTTATTCAGCCATGTGGCTGGGTAGCTTTTCTTAGAGAAGCATAGTTGTCCTCTGCTTCCTCTGGCTTCTCTCTGGCATTCTGCTCTGTTCTTCCTGTTCCCAGAGTTTTCTTAGTCTGGTAGCCCCGCCCACACTTCCTGCCTGCCTTTGGCCAACCAGCGCTTTTTATTAAACCACTGGGTGGGACAATTATTTACAATGGAACAACATAATCTCCCACATATCCCTTTTCTCTTTTTAAAACAAAAAGAACTCCACATCTAATATTCTTTTCCCCCCTTTATCTATAACAACTTATAAACAACACTGTAAATAAACACAAACATCCATAATCCATGTTTTGGGAATGTGGGCATCATTCTCTAGGCTACTTCCTGCTGAATGGGGATGCTGGCAATCCCATAGGAATTCAAAGAAAAATGTAGGATTATGGACAAGTCTTTAGTGGAGTAGTCTGTAAGGCTGGGTCATCTCAGCCAGTCTCCTTGAAATTGTTCTGGATACAGAGCTCAGGAAACTTCAACAGAGGTGCTCTGAAATGCTGAATCATCTGGGCCATCCATTTCCATTGGAGATCTTTCAGGGGGTCCTCCTCTATCAAACTTTACGTTCTTTATCCAGGAATAAATCCACAGCTTCTCATTTTCTATGAAAATAAAAAGAAAACCTCTTCTCCAAAGTAGCATATCTTTGGATTCCAGTTTTAAAGCAACTCATTTACAAAATATATAGGTTGAATTAATCCAACAGCATTTATAATCAACTGTCTTTTAAGAGCTTTTACTAAGTCATTTTCAGTCAAGAAGCTTAAAGATAATATATTATATATATATATGTATATATATATATATTATTAAAGACAATAATATACAGTATCCAGACACTCCTTATATTTTTCCATCTTTATGTAGCTTTTTTAACTCTATATTTCTTTTTAAGGACTTTCTCTACCTTTTTTTTTATTTTCTCTCTCTAAGCCTATGTATATATATTTTTTCAATACACTCTAAGCCATTTAGAATTTTTTTAAAAAAAACTGTCTTTACTGTATATTTATTTCTTAACTTTTTCTGTCTCTGACCACACCTTTGCTTGGCTAGGGCGATTGACTCCACCCAGATTCTTCTATTTCTTTATGTTTCTGAACACACCTTTAATTTGATAGAATTCAAGGTTGGTAGGATGGGTGGATGGCTCCACCCAGCTCCTAGTCTAATTTCATAGAATTTATCTTTTTGACCTAGGTACTCTGAGAATTTTAGGGTCCATATAATTACCAAGTAAAGCTTTGCCATCTGCTGCTCATTAATTTCATTTAAGTATTAAGCAGCAGGACCTCTTAAACTCACAAATGTTTTGCCTCTAAGGCTGAATCAGGAAGTTTCCCTTAAAAAAAGCCAAGCCTCCAGCAAACAGAGCTGATCCAAGAAAACATCAACACTAAGAAACTATCTTTGAATCTGTTCCCTTTTTGTCCTTATGAACAGAAACCTTAAATACATCATTTATAACATTTTCTTATATTGAGGCTCCTGTGAGACTTCAGGAACAAGCCATTTTACACCTTAAGCTGCACTCCAAAAACCTGCCATTGTAGCTCAAGCCCATGTGCCTCACCAGGGCATTTCTGTACCATGGCTCATGTGAGAGACACAGTTCAGAGGCTGCTTTGGGCCCTAGACCATTTTTTAAGCTTTCTATGGCTTCATGTAGGTATATATCATGTATATGCCCCATGTTGGGCTGCCATTTGTAGTAGGAGGTTTCTGACCCAGACTTTTGGGCCTAACCTCAAGGTTTTAGCCCACAGACCCACAGACCCACAGACCAGCAGAGATACACAGATGCCTTCAATAGTTTTAGGCTGATTGGGCTAAGGCCCAGGCATACAGCTTGCTAGCTCTCTACCCTTCATCTAACCCATGTCTCTTATCTTATTCAGCCATGTGGCTGGGCACCTTTTCTTAGAGCAGCATAGTTGTCCTCTGCTTCCTCCGGCTTCTCTCTGGCATTCTGCTCTGTGCTTCCAGTTCTGAGTTTTCTTAGTCTGGTAGCCCCGCCCACACTTCCTGCCTGCCTTTGGCCAACCAGCGCTTTTTATTAAACCAGTGGGTGGGACAATTATTCACAATGTAACAACATAATCTCCCACATGTGGGAAATGAAAAAGGATATTTGAGTTCCCAGTCCCAGGGAAAATAGATGACACTCCAGTGAAGAAGAGGGACTAGAAAGGGGAGAAGGAGGAAAACATCTGTGTGTGACACAAGGCCGTGTGTGCTGTGCCTCATGGGAGAAAATGACGTCTGCTCCTCTGAGACTGAGGGAGGAAGGAGACAAGGAAAACATCCTCTGTAGGGAAACAAGTGATCCCCAATATTAGGGGAAAGGTTCAGCTTGAGGCTTGAAGGGAAATGTCACTATGGGTGAAGAAGGTAGTTCCTCTACATTTTATTTTTGTTCTTGCTTTGTTTGGGTGGAGACATTTTTTTTATTCATTGTTTTATTGTTGGGGTGTCTTTTTGCATATGTAGATATGGGGCTCATACTCATGCAGAGTCATATATGTGTGGGCGCATGCCTGTGTTGCTCAGAAGATGCTGTCAGGTGTCTTTCTCCACAGCTCCCACCTCATCTGTGCTCTCTGGATGAACCAGGAGCTCACTAGTTTACTTAGTCTTGTAAGCCATGCTTGGCCCATGGATCCTGTCTCACTCTATCAAATGAATGTCATGTCTACCCACTTTTTAGGGAGGTCCTGGGGATCCAAAATTTGATCCTCAGGCTTATACACAAGTGCTTTGTCCATTGACTCTAATTCACCTCTTGGGTGGATCAGTGGGTGGGTGGGGTTGCTTATTTTTTATTTGCCAATGCTCTAACACCAGGCACCTCATCGAGTATTTTCTTGGAGTTTCCTGCTTTTTAAAACAGTATTGAGTCTTTGAAATTTTTTATATGATGCATCTTGATCATTTCTACCTCCCACTTTATCCCATCAGTTCCCTTCAAAATCTCACTTCAGAGAACATATCCAAGACAGCTTGTTCCTTGGCAAGTTAAGGTTTTTAACTTTGAATTTGGATGATACACAGAAAACCACACAATTTCAATTAGTCAGTATGTGTGTTACTTCATGGTTGCAAGCTACAGTGTCTGATCTTCATATTAGTTATATATTAAAGAAAATAACCTACTTGCAATAGCCATGTTTTAGTATAGAGAGACACTGTGTGTGTTTTCTCAAGTGCACAGGTAACAAACATATTCATGTGTATATGCACATGAGGAGAGTGTATAAGGAAGACAACATCAGACAGTTTTTTGAGACTATCTTTTACTGACCCATCAAGTAAATGGGACTAGGTAGCCAGTGAGTCACAGCCTGTCTCTCACTCCTAGTTCTGGGATTACAAGCAAATGTCAGTGTGCTGGCTATTTTGATGTCAACTTGATACCTAGCCAATTCTTCTGAAGGAGGGAATCTCAATTAAGAAAATATCTCCACAAGATGGGGTGTGAAATTCCTGTAAAGCATTTTCAGAACTATTTATGGATGTGGGAGGAGTGTGGGTGATGCCATACCTGGGCTGCTGGTCCTGAGTTCTCTGAGAATGTAAGCTGAGGAAGCCAGTAATCTGTACCCCTCCATGGCCTCTGTATCAGCTCCTGCCTCCAGGTTCCTGCCCTGCTTGACTTCCTGCTCTCACTTCCTTCAATGATGGACTGTGATGCAGAAGTATAAACCAGATAAACTCTTTCCTCTGTAATTTGCCTTTGGTCTTGGCCTTTCATCACAGCAATAGAAACCCTTTCCAAGTCAGTCACCATGCCCATTTCTTTTTCTGATGGACTTGGGTTATCTACCTCATGCATGCAAAGCAAGCACTTTACCATATGATTTGTTTCCTGAGATCCCAGTCTATAGGTTTTGTGATATTGACATTAAAAATCTGATTCTGGATGGTCAGTGGGAGGCTTGAGACTGGTAGGACCCTCCGCACCACTGGATTCTACAGGAACCCAGGTACCAGGTCTTGTTGCTGGTTTTGTTTTGTTTCCTGTCATCAAACCTGCCCTAGTTTTACTGTGCAGCTGAGGGTGAGTTTGAGCTCCTGATTCTCCTGATTTCTAGGTACAGAGGTTACAGACATGAGCCACTCCAGTGCCATGTCTGGAATTTGTTTGTATGGATATCTGAGATGATTTTTCCAATGGGTAGAGGTAAAATTCACACAGCATGAAATTAACCATGTGAAAGTGCATTCACAGTGAAGGGGGCATGTGAAGGAGTGGAAAATACCAGAGGAGAAGTGGGGGAGGAGGATGGGGAAAAGGTGGAGGGGGGAAGAGAAGAGTGATGGTTCGTCTTGATTGACAGCTTCATTTAGTTTAGATCACCATGGAAACAAACCCTTTGGCATCTCTGAGAGATAGTTTCTAGATGGCTTTTTGTTTTGGTTGGGTTTTTTGGTTTTGTGACAGTATTCCTCTGCAAAGCTCTGGCTGTCTGGGAATTCACTCTGTAGTCTAGGCTAGTTTACTGATCTCTGAAAACTCATAGATTTTCCTGCTTTTGTTTCCCAAGTGCTGGGATTAAGGGCATATGCCACCAAGTCAAACTCTAGATGGGGTTATTTAGGTAGAAGAAACAATCAAATTATGGGCAGAACCATCCCATGGATTCTGGTTCAAGACTGAATAAAAAGAAAGGGGAACTGAGCATCAGTAGCACTGCTACCCTAGCTGCCTCTCTTTTTCCTGGCTAGATGCAAAAGTTAATACATTTCAATATGGTACAACCACCATGTCTGTCTACTAAATGAAGCAACAGGAAGACATGCCAGAGATAAACAGAGACAATGGTGGTTGATCTGATTGCCAATCTAATGGTTGGTACCTGAGGACCTTTAATAAACAGAGAGTAAATCAGAGATGAACCCACATCCAGCCTTTGTTGAGAATTGTAGACAGAGGGTAATAACTATGCCTGAGCTGTCTCATATGATTGTATCCATTTAGGACTGGAGAGATGGCTTTGTGGTTCAAAGCACCGACTGTTCTTCCAGAGAACCCAGGTTCAATTCTCAGCAGCCACATTTGTCAGCTCACAGACAGCCTCACACCAATGCACATGAAATAATTAAATAAATAATCACTTCATACAAGTAATTAAATAGGTTAAATAAATAAAAATAAGATTTGTACCCTCCTGATTACTTTGTAAGAAAGCCCAAATTGGTGGTGCACAACTGTAATCCCAGCACTTAGGAGGCAGAGGCAGGATGCAAGGCCAGCCTGGTCTACATAGCACATTCTAGACAAGCCATAGCTACACAATGAGATTTTCTCTCTCTCCCACACTCTCTCTCTCTCTCTCATAAATATATATATACATACATACACATATACATATAGTATATATATAGAATATATAACCTACTATATATAGTAGTATATATAGTAGTATATATAGTAGGTTATAGGTGGATGTGTTGGGGTTTAGAAACTATTTTCTGTGCTCAGTCACCATACCTAGCATTCTGGGAGAGTTTGCAAAACAAACTGTGCCAGTTTCATGTATCTTATTGTGAAGTGAAGATCATTATCTTAATGTTCACTTAACAGCTTTTTGAGGGTTTGTGATGAAAAAGAAATTATATTCATTCTATATTGAAATTTTAAATACTGTGTTTTGGTTGTACTTTGTTCCATGAGAGGTGGTATATTGGAAGTTGGGTCCAAATCTTATGATAGTAATTGATAGTGAGATCCTGAAGGAGAGGCCATCCTTGGTGTCCCTGAGCTCTGGCCTACTGTCTTACCCAAGAGAAACCTTGAGATTCAGCTCCCTACTTCCGAGTTGATCAACCACCAGCTGAAACCATGGTCCCTATGGGCTTAATCATAGTTGATGCAGGTAGCAGATAGAGGTGTACACATGGTGTTTGATTTTTCAGACTCACAGATTGCAAAAATAATGGAATCATGGTGGCCTCCACTGACATTTCCAAGGAAAGTGTGGGAGGTCAGACTGAGTTTGCTGTGCAATGGATTCCCTAACAAAGACTCCCAATAGGTGACGCCTGTTAGACATTTACAAATGAAGCTGAATGTGGTACCCAAGAAGAGGCAGAGCAACCTGTAATGTTATGTACTCACCTAGGAAAGCTGCAGGCAGTGTAGGAAGCCAAATCAATCAAATATGCATCTGCAGTCTCTAAAGCAATGTCAGAGAGGCAGAGCTGTCCAAGGCCTTGTGACCCTGCCACAGTATGCACAGAACATTATGCTGGGAGATTTAGGATTCAATCCTTCCCTTTTGGGGTTTTGCCTGCCCTCTCAGTGATCCTTAAAGTACACAACAACTAGTTTTTCAGTTTTCTGACTGACAGCCAGGCTGGTTTTCCTGAGCCTCAGAGGACTTTGAACTTAGACATCTGAGCAACGCTGAAATGAGACAAGATTTTGGCACTATTGGCATGAAATGAATGTGTTCATGTGCTGATTTTCACATTACTTTAAGGGCAGAATGCCATGGATTGGCTTGTTCTTTAACGAGCTGATGTATGGGAAGCCTGGCTCCCAGTGTCACAACATTAAAAAGTAGTCGGACCATTAAGAGGCAGAACCTACAGACTCTACATTGGACATCTGCATCAACCTCCTCTAAGACTCAAGGAATATCAAAGGGGAGGGGTACAGAGAATGTAAAATCCAGAAACTGGAGAGGAATGCTATGGGGCCTTATATTCCCAGCATGACATAGCTGTTGCATTCACAAACTTACAATTGTGGAAACCTGAAGAAAACCTTAAGGGCCCATCCACATTCTATTGTGAGGGAGGGTCTGAGAGGGCCCACCATTCCCTAAGGTTATGGATAGCTGAAGAGGAGGAGTGTTTTCTTCAGTGCTGTGGTAAGTATTAAGTCACTCTTGAAGTACCTACCTAATGGATTCCACCCACACTCAGACAAGAAACTCTAAATAAAGTCAGTGGGTCACACACCCAGAAACAGAGTTAAAGAAGGGAATTGATGAGTGAAGAAGACAAGGTTTATCAGGAGAGCGTTAAAGAGGTTATTTGGAGGGAGAAATGACCAAAACTCATTATGTGCATGAATGAAATAACCAGAGAAAACAGTATGGATAGAAAATGTTTAAGAATATTTGATTTAATATTCACACATTCATATGTTTTTCACTTATTTGGTGATTTTTTGGTAATTTCATATATGAGTTTTATAGTCACATCATTTCCACTCTCTTATGCTTTTTCTTTGTTGTTTTAAGATAAATTTGTTTATTATGTATAAAGTGTTCTGTCTGCATGCATGCATGCATGCCAGAAGAGGGTGCCAGACCTCATTACAGATTCTTATAAGCCTCCATGTTATTGCATGAATTCTAGTTAGCATATTATCAAAATAAGAAGTCAGATATTGGGGAAAAGCTGCACTATCAGAGAGAGAAACAGACCACAGTCTGTTCTCACTCAGCAAACTTCTCAGGCAGAACAGGGTAAATACTGTCTTCAAGGGTCCTTAGCTCGACTGGTCACTTCTACAGCATGCTTGAATTTCTGATTTCTCCCGCCTTTCATATCTTCCTAACCCAGCTGTTTCACTTCCTGCTCAACTCTATATCATAATCCTAGAGTCAGGACCAAAGGTGTGAGCTATTACTGCTTGGCTGTTGGGCCTGAACTCACAGAAATACAAAAAGTCTGTCTCCTGAGGGATGGGATTAAAGGCATGGGTCACCTCTCTCTGACCTTTATGGCTTGTCATTGGGTCATTCTGTTCTCTGATATTCCAGGCTGATTTTAGTAAATATACAATATATCACCACACCATGTGGTTACTGAGAGTTGATCTCAGGACCTCTGGATAAGCAGCCAGTGTTCTAAACTGGCTGAGAAATTTCTCCAGTCCTCTCTACCCTCCAGCTCTTTCTACATCCCCCAACACTCCCTCTCACAATCAGGACATGTTTCTCTATAATTGTTGTTACATACATACAGAGAGAGAGAAACACAGAGAGAGAGAGAGAGATCTTACTAAGCCCATTTAGAGTTGCTTGGATATGTGTGTGTTTAGAGCTGACAACTTTGAATTGCATGACCTATCAGTGGGCTTAACCCTGGAGAAGACAGATTCTCCCCCTCAGCAGCCAGTGATTACCTGAAACTCTTCATGTGTGAGGCCTTGTAGAATTTCTCCCACCCACAATGGATGTTAGCTGCTCTTGTCACCATTGGTAAGGCAGCCACGTGGATGAGATTTCACATGTGCAGTATCCATCCTTGCCATGTCAAGAAGACACTATGCAGCATCAATTGTCCTGGTCCTCTTACTCTTACCATTTTTCTGCCTCTTTTTCTCTGATGCTTCCTGAGCCTTAGGTATAGAGGTCACAATAAATGTATTGTGAATATGAAATATAAAAACAACTATGGCTGGGCACCCTATGGTCACTTACTCTGCATTTTGACATGTTGTGATCTCTGTAGAAGCCTCCACCTGCTGCAAAAAGAATCTTTTTTGATGGGACTGACAGCTGCATTTTGCTGTGGATATAAACACTCTTAACCCACGAGCCTTCTCTGTAGCCCAAATTTATATTATTTAATGTAATTTTTAGAGTCTATTTTTAAAAAAATAATTTATTTAACTTATTTTATGTGCATTGGTGGGAAAATATCAAATTCCGTGGAACTGGAGTTACAGACAGTTGTAGGCTGTCATGTGAGTGATGGGAATTGAACCAGAGTCCTCCGGAACAACAGCCAGGGGCTCTTAACCCCAGAGACATCTCTCCAGTCCTTAATGTAATTTTCAATGTCAAACCCTGACTAATACACAAGTTTTAGAACATCAACTGTACTGTGAAGTGAAAGTATTTGAAGACCTTCCATTCCCAGGATGGTCTGCTGAACTTCCTGCTATGCTTAAGCTGTGAGGCAACCACAGCTCTGAGACTCTGGCTTATCAGCTCAAGAGAAGCCAGTGTTGCAAACACAAAAGTTTAAGAGGTGGACAGAGCAAGCATATGTCAGGTGACTCATGGATGATAAGAGCCAAACAAAGGAGGGAGAATGGAAAGCCCAGGAAAGTGTACAGAACATGGGACATCTGGGAAGAAATAAAATCTTGCATTTGGCAGCCTTTCCTATGTACCTGCTTTCCCTAATCATGCTATGTAGATGTTTTAGTGGTAAGGGGACCCCTGAATAGAAACTCAGGCAGAATATTTCATTCTATAGGAAAATAGTCTACCCTTTTATATGTAAAACATCTAGTTTATGAGCCAGAGAGATGGCCCAGTGGGTTATGGAGTTTGCTTCTGAGTCTGTGACCTGAGTTTGATCCCTGAAAACCCACTGTCTTAGTTAGCATTTCTACTGCTGTGGAGAGACACTGTGATCTAGGCCACTCTTATAAAGGGAAACATTCAATTGGATGCTTGCTTACGGTTCACAGTTATGGTTTAGTGAATTATCATCATGATGGGGAGCAAGGCAGCATGCAGGGAGACATGTGGTGGAGCTGAGAGTCCTTACATATTGGATCTAAAGGCAACAGGGAATGAACTGACTCACTGGGCATTACTTGAGCATATAGGGGACCTCAAGCTCAGCCTCCACAATAACACACTTCCTATTTTTTCAAACTACCACATCCACAGTGTGGAAGATAGAACTGATGCCTACATGTTGTCCTCTCTTCTCTGAGACACCCCATAGTATTCATGCAATTCACAGAGAGAAATAAAAAAAAACAAAACATGTAATTTTAAAAGCATCCTTTTTTCTGAGACAGGATTTCTCTAGGTAGCCCTCACTGTCCTGGAACTCACTCTGTAGACCAGATTGGCCTTGAACCCAAGAGATCTCTCTGCCTCCGGAGTACTTGGATTATCACCTCATGGCTTGATTTTTAAATTTTTATTTGATGCATATGAGTGTTGTGCCTGCATGTTGCAAGCAAGAACCCACCAGACAGCTTAGTAATAATAATGATGATGATGATGATGATGATGATGATGATGATGATGATGATAAATCACTCTCTAGATAGTTGGCGCTGTACAGGACAATACCCATTGAAAACCTTTATAGGGAGATTATGTTGTTCCACTGTAAATAATTGTTCCCACCTATGAGTTTAATAAAAAGCACTGATTGGCCAAAGGCAGACAGGAAGTATGGGCAGGGCTACCAGACTCTAGGAACAGGCAGAACACAGCTTGATGCCAGAGAGAAGCCAGAAGAATCAGGACAACTATGCTGCTCTGAGAAAAGGTACAGAGCCACATGTCTAAACAGGATAAAAGTCATCAGTTAGATTAAGGGTAAAGAGTGAGCAAATTGTATGCCTGAGACTTAGGCTGATCAACCTAAAACTATTGTAAGCATCTGTTTGTCTCTGCAGGTCTGAGTCCCGGCCAGAAACCTCATACTACAAATGGCAGCCAATGTGGGTAAAATATACCTGCATAAAGCCATAAAAAAATAGGCTAGAGCACAGAACAAAGCCCAAAGCAGTTTCTGAGTTGTGTCTCTGAAGTGGCCCATGGTAAAGAGACTGAGTGGTTTATGGGATTAAATTATAAAATGATGTGTTTGCTACATGCAACTTAAGGTGAGCAAGGCCAGTTCCTGAGCCTAGATGTACTCAAAGAGCTCTGTATGGTGGATTTAAGTTTTTTGTTAATAAGGACAAAAACAGAACAGAATCAAAGATGGCTTCTTAGTGTCGATGTTTTCTTGGATCAGCTCTGTTTGCTAGAGGCAAGCAGAGGCTTGGCTTTTTTAAGGGAGTCTTCCTGATTCAGCCTTAGAGGTAAAACATTTGTGAGTTTTTTAAGAGGCCCTGCTGCCTGATACTTAAATGAAGTTAATGAGCAGCAGATGGCAAAGCTTTACTTGGTGATTATGTGGACTCTAAAATTCCCAGAGTACCTAGGCTGAAAAGATAAATTCTATGAAATTAGAGTAGAAGATGGCTGGAGCCATACACACACTCTACCAACCTTTAATCATTAGCCAAGGACCTTGTCAGATTAAAGGTGTAGTCAGAAACAGAAAGAAATAGAAGAATCTGCGTGGAGTCAATCACCTTACCCAAGCAAAGGTGTGGTCAGAGACAGAAAAAGTTAAGAAATAAATATACAGTAAAGATAGTTTTTTTTAAAAAAAAAAAAGTCTAAGTGGTTTAGAGTGTGTTGAAAATATATATATACACACACATATATATATATATATATATATATATATATATACACATAGGCTTAGAGAAAGAAAAGGTAGAGAAAGCCCTTAATAATAGATTAAAATAAATAAATAAATAAATAAATAAATAAATAAATAAATAAATAAATAAATAAATAAATAAGCCATGTAAAGATGGAAAATAAAAGAATGTCTGGATGCTGTATATTATTGTTTTATCTTTAAGCTTCTTGACTGAAAATGAAATAGTAAAAACTACTAAAAGACAGTTGATCATAAGTGCTGTTGGTTTAATTCAACCTATATATTTTGTAAATGAGTTGACTTTAAAACTGAAATTCAAAGATAATGTTACTTTGGAGAAGAGGTTTTCTTTTTATTTTCACAGAAAATGAGAGGCTGTGGATTTATTCCTGGACAAAGAACATGAAGTTTGATAGAGGAAAACCTCCTGAAAAATCTCCAATGGAAATGGATGGCCCAGATGATTCAGCATTTCAGAGCACCTCTGTTCAAGTTTCCTGAGCTCTGTATCCAGAACAATTTCAACAAGACTGGCTGAGATGACCCAGCCTTATAGAGTATTCCACTAAATACAGTCCTACATTTTTCTTTGGATTTCCATGAGATTGCCAGTGCCCCCATTCATCAAGAAGTAGCCTAGAGAATGATGCCCACATTCCCAAAACATGGATTATGGATGTTCATCTTTATTTACAGTATTGTTTATTAGTTGTTATAGGTAAGGGGGGAAGAATATTAGATTTGGAATTCTTTTTGTTTTAAAAAGAGAAAAGGGGATATGTGGGAGACTATGTTGTTCCACTGTAAATAATTGTTCCTACCTATGAGTTTAATAAAAAGCACTGATTGGCCAAAGGCAGACAGGAAATGTGGGCAGGGCTACCAGATTCTAGGAACAGGCAGAACATAGCTTAATGCCAGAGAGAAGCCAGAAGAATCAGAGGACAACTATGCTGCTCTGAGAAAAGGTACAGAGCCACGTGTCTAAACAGGATAAGAGTCATGGGTTAGACTAAGGATAAAAAGTTAGCAAGTTGTATACCTGGGCCTTAGGCTGATCAGCCTAAAACTATTGTAAGCATCTGTGTGTCTCTGCAGGTCTGTGGGTCTGTGAGCCTAAACCTAGAGGCTAGGCTTGAAAGTCTGGGCCAGAAACCTCTTACTACAAACCTTCTAGGGTTTTATATGAGTAGATTAAAGGAAAGGGACATTTACAGACAGAAGGAGTGCTGACAAAAGGTTAGGAGCATCCAACCAGCCCTTAAGGTGTTCTAGAGAAACACATCGGATTTTTTTTTCTGACGAAACCCAGATCAGGTGGAAGTAGAGTCATTGCAATAAGAACTGCCACTTTGGGGCCTGCTTCAGAGACCTAATACGTGTATGTCTGTGTGCCATGTGCATTCCTGGTGCCCATAAATGACAGTAGAAGGCATTGGATTCCCAGGAATGGACATTATACACAATTATGAACCCCATGTGCTTGCTGGGAACTGAAACTCAGTCCTCTATAAGAGCAGCCAGTGCTTTTAACCTCTGAGTCATCTCTCAGGATCCTTAATTAATGTTTTATCAGCTTAGCTACTTTTCTCAGCTTTATGTCATATTACCATATACAAAGCTACCTAAGGAAAGACAGATCTGTTGGCTCACAGTCCCAGAAGTTCTGGTCCTCAATGGTGTGAAAGCATGGCCATTGGAACAACTTAGTCCATACTCTACATGGCAAAGGTTCCATGACTTTCTGAGACAGCACAGACAGCAGGAGACCAAGCGTTTATGCACACAAGCCTGAGGCAGACATCTTAGATGCAAACCATAACAGCCACCCAGGGGGGCAAAAAACGTGGCCTGGGGAGATTGCTGCACATTCATGAAGACCTGAGCTTGAATTCCCAGAGCTCATTGGCCTGAACTCAGTTTTGCCCTACTTTGGCGCAAGGCAGAGGAGCATATGCAGTGGCTGCTAGCCACTGATACTCTTAAGAGAAAAATTCCTGCGTGGGGTTGCAGTTGATTTGGGGTGTCTACCTTGCTTGCTGGCTCCTCCTGAGCTGCAGTGTGCTAATGACTCATCAGATCCTGTTTGAGGCACACATTAGGCCTATAAGTAGAAGCCAGGAAGAATTCTGCCTGGATATTTTGCAGTTTCTAAATCCTATAAAACAGCATTCTAATAACGCTTGAGGAGGCATCCTGGGCTGTGAGCATGCTTGTCCCAAAGATGCCCATACTTGTTACCAAGTCTTCTACAAAGCAACTAGACTTTTGTTTCTGTGGGCTGTATTCCAATAGGTTGCCTAAAGTACAGAGAATGATGTCTGTTTTTCTAGATTATAACTAAGAAATTTTTTTAAAAATGCTTTTAAAAAGGCAGGAAAATTAAAAAATGTCCCCACCTCAGAACAAGGTGGGAAGGTGTGGAACAACAGTGTAGGCTGTCCTCTGTCATGCATGCCACAGTGTGTGCACCTACATTATGCACATCCACAAACACATAGCACACACATATGTCCTCAAAAAAATGAATTATCCAGGTATGATGGTGCATGTCTGTAATCCCCAACATTCAGGAAGGTGAGAAAGGCATATTGTTTGTTCAGTTCAGCCTGGGCCACATAGTGGGTTTTAGGATGTCCTGAATGCCAGTTAGTTGGTCTTATGTGATGTTGGTTGTACTGAGCTTTGAGTGGCAAGACAAAGATGGGAGTGAATTGTGAAGGGTCAATACAGCCTGGGCTGTCCAAAACCTTCACATCCATAGCAAATGAATTACACGGTCAGCCAGATGTGTACTCCATGTGAGGTAGTTTGAATGAGATGCTCTCACACATCATGGGCCCTTGATGATTTGGTACTCAGTTAGTGACTGGGAGGCATCCTGGGCTTGCTGGGGGAAATATACCACTAGGGGACAAGCTTTGAAAGGATGTGTATCATGCTAAGCTTGCTGTCTCTGCTTCCTGCTCTGTGGTTGGAGCTGACTCTCAGGCCCACGTTTGCCTGCCTGCTGTGATAGTGATCCAAATAAACCCTTCCTTCTTCAGTTGCCTTTGTCATGGTTTTGATCACAGCAATAGAGAAATAACCAAGATGGCATGCATACATGATACAACCCAATAAAATCCCAGGACACCAAAGTTCAGGTGGAAGATTCTGCTATATCTGTAAACATCATCTCCAGTGGATGTGTAAATGTTTCCTTCCTCATGGCCTGTTTTGATTGGAGTATATTTTCACAAACTTCACAGGAGAATGAATTTCATAAGAAATTGAAAATTGGAGCTGGAGAGACAGCTTGACAGTTAGGAGTACTTACTGTTCTTCCAGGGGACCTGAATTTAGTTGTTAGCGTCCATGTGGGGCCACTCACAACTGTCTGTAACTTCAGCTCTAGAGAATCTGACACCCTCTTCTGGCCTCAGTGAGCACCTGCATTCATGCACTCATGTGTCAACACACACACACAGAGGGAGGGGGGAGAAAGGGAGAGAGGGAGGGGCGGAGGGAGGGAGGGAGAGTGCTTTTTTTAAAAAAAAAAAAAAGATTTATAGATTATGTACACAGTGTTCTGCCTGCATGCATGCTTGCAGGCTAGAATAGGGCACCAGATGTCATTATAGATGGTTGTGATGGTTACTGGAATTGAATTCAGCTTCTTTAAAAATTAATATATATATGTACATACATATATATATGTATAAAGCTGAAATTTGATCTTTTGTAGGCTCTCCCACCTATGATTGCTTTAAGAATCAAAAGCAGTAGAAAATAACCTTGAACTTCTGATTAACCCTCCTGCCTCTAACTGCTGGATACTAAGATTCCAGCTGTGCACCACCACACCCCAGTTCAAGCAGGTCTGAGGATGGAGCTCAGACCTTGTGGCTGTTAAGCATTTATCATCTTAGTCGCATCTCCAGCCCCTAATATAATTATTTTTTTCCTCATGCAGTGTACCTGCTGATAAATTCATAAAAGGAAGAGCTATTCTAATTGGATGTCAGTGGGGGCATTTTCAGTGGGACTGTGCTGCCTGCCAATTGACCATGTTTCCCAACCTCCTGCTCTAGATCTTTTGGCAATCAGCTCTCATGGGCCTACAGTTTCGTCTGTGGACTCCAGGACGTTCCTGGAGGTAAACTCCGGCAGGCAAATGACTGAGAGTTTCCAAGTTGGAAGAAAGAACCTTATTTAGCAATAGCAAAATAAAATCAGAAGGAACAGAAACTAGCTCCCAGAAACCTCCTACATCAGCTACAATGCAACCTGACTTCCATTAGTGTTTCACAGTGTGTGATGCTGGTCTAGTTTCATTCTGTGGCTGTTATAAAACATTCTACCCAGGGGCCACTTGGAAAGCGTTTATTTGACTTAACACTTTGGAGGTCACACTCCATCACTGAGGGAAATTTGGGTGGGAACCATGGAGAACACTACTTGCTGGCTTATTTTTTGGCTTGCTTGCTCACAGGCTCACACTTACCAAGGCCTCTTGAAGAGCCCAATTCCACCTGGATAGGAATAGTGGCTTCTAAAGCAATTCGGGTACTCCTGCACCAATTAGTAACCAAGACAACCTCCCACGGATTTGTCTGAGGTCAGTCTGATCTAGGCAATTCCTCAGTTGAGGTTTTACTCTCATATTATTCTAGTTTGTCTCAAGGTGACAGTTAAAGCTAACTAGAGCAAAGGAGTGTAGGGGGATTTGTAGTATGAGGTTTCTGGCCCAGACTTTCGGGCCTAGCCTCAAGATTTAGGCCTGCAGACCCACAGACCCACAGAGTCACACAGATGTTTACAATAGTTTTAGGCTGATTGGCCTCAGGCCCAGGCATATCACTTGCTAACTCTTTACCCTTAATCTAACCCATGACTCTTAGCCTGTTCAGCCATGTGGCTCCGAAACTTTTCTCAGAGCAGCATAGTTGTCCTCTGCTTCTTCTGGCTTCTCTCTGGCATTCTGCTCTGTTCTTCCTGTTCCCAGAGTTTTCTTAGTCTGGTAGCCCTGCCCACACTTCCTGTCTGTCTTTGGCCAATCAGCACTTTTTATTAAACCACGGGGTGGGACAATTATTTACAATGGAACAACATAATCTCCCTACAAATCCCCTTTTCTCTTTTTAAAACAAAAAGAACTCCAAATCTAATATTCTTTTTTCCCCCTTATCTATAACAACTCATAAGCAACACTGTAAATAAAGATGAACATCCATAATCCATGTTTTGGGAATGTGGGCATCATTCTCTAGGCTACTTCTTGATGAATGAGGGGTGCTGCCAATCTCATGGGAATCCAAAGAAAAATATAGGACTATGCACAAGTCTTTAGTGGAGTGTAGTATGAGGTTTTTGTCCCGGACTTTCAGGCCAAACCTCAAGGTTTAGGCCTGCAGACCCACAGACCCACAGAGACACACAGATGCTTACAATAGCTTTAGGCTGATCGGCCTCAGGCCCAGGCATATCACTTGCTAGCTCTCTACCCTTCATCTAACCCATGACTTATCCTGTTCAGCCATGTGGCTGGGTACCTTTTCATAGAGCAGCATAGTTGTCCTCTGCTTCTTCTGGCTTCTCTCTGGCGTTCCACTCTGTTCTTCCAGTTTCCACCATTTTATAATTTAATCCCATAAACCACTCAGTGTCTTTACCATGGGCCACTTCAGAACCACAAATTGGAAGCTGCTTTGGGCTTTGTTTCTGTGCTCTAGACCATTTTTAAGCTTTCTATGGCTTTATGCAGATTTTACCTAGGTGTGTTTGCTACATGCAACTTAAGGTGAACAAGGCCAGTTCCTGAGCTTAGATGTAAGCAAAGAGCTCTCTCTATATGGTAGATTTAAGGTTTCTGTTAATAAAGACAAAAACAGAACAGAATCAAAGATGGCTTCTTAGTGTCGATGTTTTCTTGGATCAGCTCTGTTTGCTGGAGACTAGCAGAGGCTTGGCTTTTTTAAGGGACGCTTCCTGATTCAGCCTTAGAGGTAAAACACTTATGAGTCTTTTAAGAGGCCCTGATGCCAAATACTTAAAATGGAGTTAATGAGCAGCAGATAGCAAAGCTTTACTTGGTGATTATATGAACCCTAAAATTCCCCAGAGTACCTGTGTTAAAAAGATACATTCTTTGAAGCTAGACTAGGAGCTGGGTAGAGCCATCCTACCAACCTTTAGTCATTAGTCAAGGACCTTGGCAGATTAAAGGTGTAGTCAGAAACAGAAAGAAACAGAAGAATCTGGGTGGAGTCAATCACCCTGGCCAAGCAAAGGTATGGTCAGAGACAGAAAAAGTTAAGAAATAAATATACAGTAAAGACAGTTTTTTAAAAATGTAAATAGTTTAGAGTGTGTTGAAAATATATATACATAGGCTTAGAGAGAGGAAAAAATGTAGAGAAAGTCCTTAAAAAAGAAATAGAGTAAGAAATAAAAAATAAGCCACATAAAGATAGAAAATACAAAGAGTGCCTGGATACTGTGTTCTTGTCTTATCTTTAAGCTTCTTGATTGAAAATGAAGTAGTAAAAGCTGCTACAAGACAGTTGATTATAAATGCTGTTGGATTAATTCAACCTATATATTTTGTAAATGAATTGACTTTAAAACTGGAATCCAAAGATATGCTACTTTGGAGAAGAGGTTTTCTTTTTATTTTCATAGAAAATGAGAAGCTGTGGATTTATTCCTGGATAAAGAACATAAAGTTTGATAGAGGAGGACCCCCTGAAAGATCTCCAATGGAAATGGATGGCCCAGATGATTCAGCATTTCAGAGCACCTCTGTTCAGGTTTCCTGAGCTCTGTATCCAGAACAATTTCAAGGAGACTGGCTGAGATGACCCAGCCTTACAGACTACTCCACTAAAGACTTGTCCATAATCCTACATTTTTCTTTGAATTCCTATGGGATTGCCAGCATCCCCATTCAGCAGTAAGTAGCCTAGAGAATGATGCCCACATTCCCACAACATGGATTATGGATGTTTGTGTTTATTTACAGTGTTGTTTATAAGTTGTTATAGATAAAGGGGGGAAAGAATATTAGATTTGGAGTTCTTTTGTTTTAAAAAGAGAAAAGGGGACTTGTAGGGAGATTATGTTGTTCCATTGTAAATAATTGTCCCACCCCGTGGTTTAATAAAAAGTGCTGATTGGCCAAAGACAGACAGGAAGTGTGGGCAGGGCTACCAGACTAAGAAAACTCTGGGAACAGGAAGAACAGAGCAGAATGCCAGAGAGAAGCCAGAAGAAGCAGAGGACAACTATGCTGCTCTGAGAAAAGTTTCGGAGCCACATGGCTGAACAGGCTAAGAGTCATGGGTTAGATTAAGGGTAAAGAGTTAGCAAGTTGTATGCCTGAGCCTTAGGCTGATCAGCCTAAAACTATTGTAAACATCTGTGTGACTCTGTGGGTCTGTGGGTCTGCAGGCCTAAACCTTGAGGTTAGACCCAAAAGTCCGGGCCAGAAACCTCTTACTACAAATGGGTTCTTGCCTCCTTCTCCTCCCTTCTTCCCCCCTCTCAAACCTGAGGCTTATGGAGAGTATCAAGTGCTCTTAAAGGCGGATGCCTCTCCCCAGGCCTTGTCTCTCATCCACTTTACTATTGAAAGACATTTGTACTCTTGGTTACCTAACCTAGCACTCAGAAGTACATATTCTTGGTTTGCAGAGCCTAGCACTCTTTGAGCTTCCAGGATTGGTGACACAAGATAAACTCAAGGCAGGGCTCATAACTGATTCACAAGGATAAACCAAAAAGCAATGATGACACACCGGTGCTATTTCGCCACTATCTGGCCTATTAAATATTTAACCCAAGACCGAAGCCATTTCCATATACTTTAGGATGGTCAGACCTCACTCAAATAACTTCAGGCAAGTTAATAGCACTCTGTCAGACTTTAGGAAGAATACACTGCTGGAAACAGTCCTCATATCAATCATAAAATTCTGACATTTCTCAAATAAGTTCTATTCTCTCATGACATGGCTGCCAAACAGGAACCTGAAATGGCAAATTTCATGCCAATGATGGTGTAACTGATGTTTGCCCAGCAGTGCCTTCCTGTCATAATCCTTATTAAATATTAAACAAAGACCTTAACTGACCACATAAAACTTATACAGTTCAGGTGATATACTATTTGAGGAATGTTGAGGACACAAAGTTGGTTCTCCCCAAAGCACAGGCTAGACACAATTCTAGCTGTTCTCGGGGAATTACATGAACACCTCAAAAATGTACTTATCAAAAGAAGACATTCTGTGAAAGCTTCTGAAAAAACAAGACTGGTACACATTACATTACTCGGGGAGCTGGTGTGGTGATGGCTGCCTTTAACTCCAGTACTTAGAAACAAGCAGATAGATATCTTGAGTTTGGGGAAGAAACCTTGTGTCAAAAAAGAACTTAGAGGGGAACACTAATGAAAAATGCTCTGGTTGGCCAGGAGGCAGAGATGAAGAACCCCAGGAAAGCTACATAGCTAAGGCTAGCCAAATCTGTAAACCCCAGGTTCAGCAAAGGACCCTCACTCAGTAAAATAAAAGTGGAAAGGGACTAAGAAAGACATTATCAACTTCAGGTCCCCCCACACATGCACATGTGAATGTGCACACATGCAATTAAAAAAAATAAAGCCATATTAAAAAGGCTTTCATCAGCCAAAGATTAAATATATTGAGCATAAAATTCTATAACTGTGTGGGCTGTTCATTATCAAATGTTTAAATCCATGAATACACTAAAATTTTTAAATAAATTATTGCCTAGTAGCAAAACCTATTATAAGCAAGGTATGGGTTCTATGTCAAGTACTAAACAAAAGCTGAGTGCCTTCACAGGAGACAAGAAGTAGTTAATTATTGTGGAAATAGGTCAATAAGGGTAAGAAATTACTCAGCCCAGTTTTAAGATTTATTTTTTAATTGTGTGTATAGGCATCAAATTCCCTAGAGCTGGAGTTACAGTGGGTGTTGGGAACTGAACTTTCATGTTCTGGAAAAGCAGTAAGAATTCTTAACGGCAGGACCATCTCTCCAGCCTGTATTTCTTTTAAGAACTGAATCTAGGGGCTGAGAGATTGCTCAGCGAGAACACTGGCCATGCCATGCAAGCACCTGGACCTGAATTCAAATCCCAGCTCACAGGTAACTTGTAAGTGCAGTTCTGTGTTGAGGTGGAAACAGGAAGACTCCTGGGGCTTGTTGGAAATAGCCTGCTTAGCCTATTTGGTGCTTGCCTCCAAGCCTTGATGATTTGAGTTTGATGCCCAGGACCCACATGGTGGAAGGAGAGAACCAACTTCTTAAATTGTCCTCTGACCTTCACACACACACACACACACACACACACACACACACACACACACACACACACACAATAAGTCAAATGTATTTATTTTTTAAAAAAAGATGGATGGCCACCTGGAAACAATAGCTAAAGTTGTCCTCTGGTATACACACATTATTATTTTTTATTGTTACTATTATTCAGAGAATACACAACCATGTTTAGTATATAAAGCTCTGTCCCTAACTGGCTTTGAAGTACACAGGATTGCTTCTCAGCCTTTTGGCTAAGATCAAAAGTACTATCTGTCTTTATCAGCTTAATATTGAAATACACGGAAGGTCACAGAGGTCTAGTTCAGCACCCCCATCAGAAGCCTGCCATAGAGCTTGGGTGCAGAGCTTGGGTGCCAGGGATCTATGAGCATTGCCTAACTTGTCTGAGATTAGGAATAGAAAGAGCTTAGTTTGTACACAGAGTTCAGCATTGCTCACTGTGGGCATCTCTGATAAAGGTTACACTTGCTTCATGTGGACTTGTGGATACAGTTAACAAGATAGGAATGGGGTTGGCTCAGTAAAAAATTCAGTGATGGGAGTTGGAGAGGCTTCTCAGTGACTAAAAGCACTTGCTGTTCTTGTATAAGACTTGGATTCAATTCCCCAGCACCCATATAGTTTGTAACTATAGTCCCAGGGGATCTGGTGTATTCTTCTGGCCTCCATGGGCACCAGACATACATGAGGTGCACTTCCATACATGCAAAGCACTCATACACATAAAATAACAATAATGGGGGCAGCTGGAGAGACTTCTCAGTGGTTAAGAACGCTGTCTGCTTTTCCAGAGGACCCAGGTTTAATTTCAAGCATCTACATGGTGGCTTACAACCATATGTGACCCTAGTTCCAGGGGATCTAAAGGTACCAGGTACATACATGGTACACAGACACACATGTAGATAAAACTTTATATGCATAAAATTAAAAAATTAAATTTGATGGCGCTGATAAAACAGCTTTTTGATAAAGGTATTTGCTACCAATCCTGGCAACTAGGGTCCAATTCATTAGACTCATAGAACCAACTATGAGCTGTGCTCTGCCCTCTGAGCAGGTGGTGTGAAATGTGTGTGTCTGCACATATTGTCAAGTAGTAATTACTTCCAAAACTGGAACATACCATCTCAGAGAGAAGCTTGTTGAAACTCAGGAAGTTCTAAAGGGAAGCTAGTTAAAACCAGGTAAGCAACTCACAAGCCACAGGAAGTCCCTAAAATGTACCAGATTCACAAGAGCTCTCTGTCCCCAAGTTTAAGGGATTAGTTTAAGGAATGCAGATGAGGAGCCATTCTCTAGTCTGTCAAACTGCCTGCAAATCCTGCATTGAGCTCTAGGGGGGCAGCTTTTATGATCCCTGACCCATGCTGGTGTGGGCTTTAGAGATGCAGTTGCTTCTGTAAGTCATCCCTTCCCCAGACTATAAATCACCCCAATAAACTCAACTGTTTGTCAGGTTAGACCTTGGTGGTACTGGTACTTTGGTTTGTTGATTCCCTGTCTGCAGGTGAGTAGACATTAGTTTACATCTTCCCAGGAATTGTATCGCAGTACACATACACACACACACACAATTAAAAAAATTAAATGCCATGGTTGCCTGCCAAGAAATGGAAAACCAAATGTAACTCTGTGAGTCATTACCATGTATCTTTGTTGTATGTATGTACACACATTCATGTATGTAGGAATTCATGTGCCACGTGTATGTTTATGGGGCCCAGAGGTTAACATTGGGGGCCATCCCTCATGAAACCCACCTTGTATTTTAAGACAGGGTATCTCATCAGCCTTGATCTCATCTATTAGCTAAGCTGGCTGGCTAGGAAGGTCCACGAAACTAAGGTTTACATGGGTTCCAAGGACTGAAGTCATCAGGCCCTCATGCTTACACAGATACTTTCCTGACTGAGCCATCTCCCCAAGCCCAACTTACCTTATTTATAATGAAAATTGGAAAAAGAAATCAAGAAGCACCCTGAGCAAAACTACAGCCAATTGTAAGAACACAGTCAATAAGATATTGCATCAGCAGCCCAAAGTCAAAGCCATGGCACAAGAGATATCCATGCTATTTACAAAATTTACAAAAAAACAAGAGCCAGAAAAAAATGGCTCAAGGTACTTGCCACCAAGCCTGATGATCAGTGAGTTCAATTTCCAAAACTCACTAATTACTGGTAAGTGTTCTCTGACCTAAGTGCACCTTGGTATACATACACCCTAAAAGAATTTAACAGCAGGAAAATCCTTTCATGCCAGTAAATTAATACAAGAAAATGTGGTTACATTGCCTTTTTTGCTTATATATCTGGTGTCTGGGTGTTTATATATACATGTGGAGGCCCAAGATTGATACTAGGTATCTCCCTCTATATCTCTTCACCCTGTATACTGAGGTGATCTGTTCATAAACCCACAGTCTTAGCTAGTCTGGCTAGTCAGCTTGCTCTGGGGACCTGTGCCCAGTCTTCACCACCCAAAAGCTGGGATTACAGGCAGGCAGATCAGCCATGCTCACTGGGCTCTTAGGTGGGTCTGAATCCAGTCTGTATGCTTGCACAGCAAATGCTTTACCTGTAGGCTACCTCCCCAGTCCCAGGTTGTCACTTTTAAAGAAATGTGTTTTAATGCCTACAGACAATAACTTCCCTGAGCCGGCACACAAATGCAGAGTGGGGTTTTTCTCCTACTCTTAGCTGTACCAGCTCTGTCACAGTGTAGTCCCCTTGGAAGTTTCAGTTAGTCAGCTGAGATGAGATTGGCCTGTGGTCATATCTGTGGGGAACTGTCTTAATTACCCATTCGTTGATGTGAGAAGATGCAGAGGCCACACTGTTCCCTGGTCAGGCAATCTGGGCCTGTTAGAATAAGACTGAGCAGAGCAGGCACCAACAGGCTTGTAGGCAGCTCTATGCTTTTGTTTTGTTTTCCAACACAGGCTGTCCTGGAACAAGCTCTGTAGACCAGCCTGGCCTCCAGAGATCCACCTGCCACTTGCTCTTTAGTAAGATTTGTATAAAAAACAAACTCCTATGTAAACTCCTATGTATGTGTGTTTGTGTAGTTGGGTACTTACAAAGTCAAAAAAAAAGCCATTGGATAATCTGGAGTCACTCAACATAGGAGATGGGATGCAAACTCTGCTCCTCTCAAGTCTGCTCTCACCTTGACTGTGTGATGTGACCATCTACTTCAAGCACTTACTGTGACTTCCCATAGTAA
Organism: Phyllotis vaccarum; assembly: GCA_033318265.1. NCBI lineage: Eukaryota > Metazoa > Chordata > Mammalia > Rodentia > Cricetidae > Phyllotis > Phyllotis vaccarum. Next base: position 74,761,384 of record JARWLC010000017.1, on the reverse strand, counting down.
CTGATTATAACCTGGAACTGTGAGCTAAAATAAATCCTTTTCCCCTAAGGTGTTGTTGCTGTTGTTATTTGATCACGGCCACAGAAATGAAACTAGAAGAGTTAGTGTTCATGTCCCTGAACGTCTCATGACAAGAGTCCAAGCGACTGGAGAGGGACTATGGGTGGGGAATGGAACTCATGGCTTAAACCATACTGAGTCCCAGCACTTGGGGTAGCAAAGGCAGCCAGATCTGAGCTGGAGGCCAGCCTGGTCTACATAGTGAGACCATATCTTAAAAAAAATAAAAATAAAAAAATCAAACAAAAAATCCTCAGACCCAGGGGATTCAAGGGCTATCCACAGACTCTGAAGATCAAGTTCATCCACTAAAACATGAGTCCTACAAGCTCAAGGATTTCTTAAATATGTTATTTAGTTGTGTATGTGTGTATATGTATGTGTGGACATTTGAGTGCAGACACTAGAAGTTGTCTGGTAACCTGGAGCTGGAGTTAAAGGAAGCATTGAGCTTTCCAATGTGGGTGAACAGTTTGCACTCTTAATGGCTGAACAGTATCTTCAGTCCGTGAAGATTTATTTTTAACTATGTCCATATTTATGGAAGGTCTGTGTATGAGCGAAGGTGCCTGAAGAGGCTAGAAAATGAAGCCTAGAAAAGTGTTTTGGATACCCTGGAGCTGCAGTTATAGCCTGGTGTGAACTGTCAGAACAAACCTGGGTCCTCTGCAAGAGTAGCAACTCTCTTATCTACTGAGCCATCTCTCCAACCCTAGCTCAGGGATAGTCCCTAAGCTTACAGAAAGACTTCCCCACACTGCAGGACCTCAAATGCTTACAGGATCAATGAGAACAAAGAGGGTAGCCAGCCTGGTGGAGCAAATGTGGATCTCCAGCTACTTACTCCAAAGGATGGAGCTAGAGGGTTCAAGGCATGCATGGGCCACAAAACAAATCCAAGGACACCCAAGCAACTTAACAAAACCTTGCCTCAAAGTTAAAAGTGGGAGAGGGGTAGAGCTGGGGATATAGCTCTAGCATGTGTTTAGGCCACAGGTTCAATCCCCAGCATCACATACACACATCCCTCACTCTCAAAGAGGTATTATATGTATTAAAGAGTCATCACATTTAGGACATTAATACTAGTTTGTCTCTTAGATTAATTCATCAGGTATTTTCAGGGAAGTTACTAATTGTCTTAAAATATTTTCATGTTTATTCAATGACCAGTAGCAAAATATTAATTTCCTAATAGCTGTGGTTACAGTGCAAGGAGTAATGGGAGAGGGAGACTTTGCAGATGAGGGTAGAATGTTCTAGTCCATTACAATAAGGCTGCATGAGAGAAGTCCCCACCTGAGGTGGAGGGCATGTGGAGCCCCACACAGGACAGGCTGGCACAGGAGTGTACCAAGGTTCTGGCTGGCACAGAAGTGTACCAAGGTTCTGATATGGCACTTGCAACAACTCGTGCTTTGGGGTACTTACAAGCTACTGCTCTGGCTTTGCTCACAAGCTCCAAGACCTCATTGGTCCCAATCACCATGGCATCCTCAGAGCCAGGAGCACAACAGGTGCTTAATAAATATTTGCAAAAGAAAAACAGATGGAGGAAAGGCAGGCCTGAGCTAATGACCTTGCAGGCAACAGAGCTCTCCAAAAATTGAGCTTCAAGGCTGGGCACACACCTCAGTCAGTAGAGTATCCCACCTAGCATGCACAAAGCCCTGGGTTTCATATCTAACACAGCATAAACCAGGCATGGCGGCACATTCCTGAAATCTCAGCACTGGGAAGGTGGAGGCAGGAGGACCAGAAGTTCAAGTTCACCCTCAGCTACACAGCTAGTCTGAAATCAACTTAGATGAGACCTTGCCTCAAAAAGAAAAGAAAAATGAGCTTCAAGTTGCCAATATGAAACAAAATTCTGCCCTTACCTCCAAACTTACTCAGGAGGTGGGTTCCAAAACCCCACTGTGGGAGGAAAAACAAATAAAACAGCTGAACCTCAGGACTGTGTTTCTCTACAACAGGAGAAGGGCACTGTGGGCCTTCTGGAAGCTCTCCATACACCAGGCTCTGCCCTCCTCCTGCTGTCCCTCACTGGGCATTGCCCAGGCCACTCCAACACAATGTGAACCCGAGGCAGAGCCACCCTGAGTAGGCTCACTGCACCGGGGGCTCCTGGCGATGCTGGGTCTTCTGGTGCCGGTTGAGGATGGATCTCTGGTTGAAGCTGCGGCCACAGGAGGGGCAGTGGTAGGGCTTCTCACCCGTGTGGATCCTCTGGTGCCGCACCAGCCTCTCCCCCTTGCTGAAGCGCTTACCGCACACCTGGCAGCCATAAGGCTTCTCCCCAGTGTGCGCACGCCGGTGTACTGCCAGGTTGGCATTCCTGCTGAAGCTCTTGCCACACTCACAGGTGTAGGGCTTCTCCCCAGTGTGTGTTCTACGGTGCACTAGCAGGTGCTGCCTCCGGCTGAAACCCTTCCAGCAGTCTGCACACTTGTAGGGCTTCTCCCCTGTGTGGCTGCGCTGGTGCACCTCCAGGTGATGCCTCTGGCTGAAGGTCTTCCAGCACTCACCGCACACATAGGGCCTCTTGCCCAGGTGGGTCCTTTGGTGCTTGGTGAGGTATTCTCTCAGGGTGAAACCTTTCCCGCATTCCACACAGCCAAAGGACTTCTCCTCTTCATGGGTTCGTTGGTGCCTGACAAGGTTAGAGCTGCGGCTAAAGCCTTTTCCACACTCGGGGCACTGGAAGGGCTTCCAGAAAGAATTGTGAGTGCTGAGGGCATCTGGCAGGGAGATCCCATGCTGGGGAGCAGGGAGCCCAGATAAACTGGCCCCAGAGGCCCCAGGCTCCTGCTCACAGGTATCCCCTGGCCCAGGAACTTGGATGGCAGCTTCTCCAAACCCCACAAATGCTCTTTTCGGGTCTTCCTGCTGTGGTTTGGCCTCCTTCTCCTTGCTCCCAGCACCTGTATGGCAAAGGAGGTCAACATTGTGATGTTCCAGCACAGACCCTCCAGCTGCTGTTCTCCTTCATGCCCAGAAATCAGGTGCCAAGCCGTCCTTCTGTCTCTCCGTCCCCGTTTCTCTGCTAGCGCTACAGAGCTGCTGTAGTCACATGGCTCCCACTTGCAGATGTGAGCAAGACACAGGCAGACAGAGAAAAACTCCTGTTGTAACTTTACACCCTTATCTAGGCCTTCCTGCATGCCAGGGGCCATGTGGGCTAGGTCAGGTTAGGAGACAAGGAACACCCCCTCCCCCCCCAATTACAAAAACCAAACTTACTTCTTTGTGGGGATTTGAAAGGAATGAGAGACTGACAAGCTGCCTATGATTTCAGGCTCCATCACGTTACCTATGGCTCTTTGTGATGCTGCCCCTCCTCAGACGTGGAGGCCCATTCTCCCACTGTGATGCTATGGCCCTGCTGGAAAGGCATCCCCGAAAGGAGACTCCTCTCTCTCACTTCCTTTTCTGCCTTCTAACAGTGGCCACCCAAGGAACTTCAGGCACTGTCTTCTCCTCCAAATGCATCCCTGTATCTTAGTGGTAGTGACGGTTTGGCTTTCTGAGACAGGATCTCACTCTGTAACCCAGGCTGGCCTTGAACTCATGCAGTCCTAAAGGGGGAATCACAGGCCTGCATACCCACGCCCAGCCTTCTAGTGTGTCTCATTAATGGCTCCTCTTCTTTTCCTTTGGTCAACAACCTCAACATCTTTCATGCCCATGAACCCTGAACTCTTTATCTTTCTTTACTACTTACCACTTCTCTGCCCTGAGACTGAACTTCATGACATATTTTAATAACATTCTGCTAATTCAGACTTTTACTTCCTTCAAAATATAACTCAGTTGGGGTTGGAGAGATGGCGCAGTGGTTAAGAGCACTTGTGCAACCTTAAGACCACAGCATGCATAGAACAAGACTAGCATGGTCTCATGCATGCCTATAACACCACCATAGTGGGTGGCAGAGACAGGAATATCACTAGGACTGTCAATCTCGCTGAAAACATCAAACTCCAGGTTTAGGGAAGGGCCCTATCTCAAAGGAATAAGGCAGAGTGACAAAGGAAGAAACCAGATACCTTCTTTCCTCTGAGCATGAGCATCAATATACACACATGTGTACATACACCCCACATACACAAATCTAATTTCTATAAAGAGCACACTTTGGTGATTCTCTTCCCCTGGCCTCTTTTACATTCATGTAATCAGTTAGCCCTTACTTATGTTACCCTTATTAGTTCAACACACACACACACTGCAGTCTCTCATCCAGCATACTCTCTCCCAACACTAAGTTGCCACATAGGGCCTGCATGCAGGGGGTGTTCAGTCTGCTGGATGAACCAGATCAGATGTTCATTAGTCACAGGCACACTTCTCCAAGTAGCCACATTATCATGGCAGTAGCACCACAGCTAGGGCAAAACTCAAACTGCAGCTTTCAAAACTCCCTTCTCACCTGGTGCAGGAAACAGTCTTACCTGGAAGGACCCCACAGTCCTGTGATTCCACATACTCCCCAAAGCAGTCAATCTGAGCTGGGGCCACGTGCCTCCACTCCTCCTCGGGAAATGCCAGAGTCATGTCTTTAAATGGCCCTAGACCCTGAAACAGGAGATTGCTATAGGTAAAGAAAGCTGCTCCTGTAGAGCAGGGTTCAATTCCCAGTACCCATGTGACAGCTACTGCTGTAACTACAGTTCCAGAGGATTGGATGCCATCTTCTGCTGGGTGCACCAGGTTCACAAGTGATGCACATACATACATATGCACAGACAAAACATTCATACACCTAAAAAGATAAAAATAAATTGAGAGAAAAAAGTAAGAACCTTAGAGCTGGTGGAATGGCTCAGTGGATTAAGGTGGTTAAGGTGCCAAGCAAGATGACCTCAGTTTAGTTCCTAGAAGCCACATGGTGGAAGGAGAGAACCAACTCCAGCTCTGTCCTCTAACCTCCATATGGTCACGGTGGTACATCCCCTGCCACAATACACTAAATACATTTTTAAAAAAAGTAGAAATTTAGTAGACTCTGTACGGGGTAGATATTAGAATGAACAGCTGGGTTTTTTTGGAAGTTCTCTGATCTTGAAGAATCCTTGTGAAAAATAATCATTACTTCCTGTGATCTTTCAGTAAGACACAAAAATTAAGATCTGTATGAGCATAGGGATAGGGATTATAAGGAAAATTCCCACAGTGATGGCTAGCTGGAGCTCTGGGGAGCTCACTGAATCAAGAATAGCTAATGGAGATCCATTGGGAAAGGAGCTAGGTCCTGCAAGGGTAGGCAACTGTCAACTAACATGGGCAGTATGTGGAGCCTCGAGGGGTGGGATAAGACTATGCTCCTGTGCATGGGCTGGCACCTTGGAGCCCATGCCCTGCAGAGAACACATAACCTAGCCTTGACTTTCGGATGTCTGGAGTGGATGTGTCACGCTGAGCTGACCCACCTTGGGACTTCTTGCCCTTTTGGAGGAGGGGATGAGAGGATGCACAGTGGGGAGGGAAGCTGAAGGCTGACAGGGAGGGATTGGGAGGAGGGAAGGGAGGGAGGTAAAGCAGGGGAGATACATGAATAAAAAACACTTTTTTTTAAATTAAGAAAATAAGAAAAAAAGAGATTTGGGACCTTGGTATTAGGAACTACTTTGTCTAACAATTAATAAATACACCTTTGGGGTTCAGTCTATCAGTAGAGGCTGGGCCTTCCTGCTGCCACATAGGCCTTAAAATTTCCTCTTGAGAGTACCTTCTTTCTTCAACGTACCCATTCTACATGGTGCACCCCAACATTTGGTGTACAATGGGCTGTCAGGTTTCTGGCAGTGGTCTTTATTCCAAATGTGGACAGCCAATTCCTGGCCTATCTTGCTTTTGTACACCTGAACAGCCTGTTTTCCCTTATAATTCTTCCCAATGCCCTTATCAGAAATATATCCATTTAAATTACTTTACAAGCTGCTTCTGAAACTGTAGGAATATAAATTTGAGCTCCCCACTATTGAAGCAAATCTCTCCTCTAAAAATTCATGACTATATCAGCCACATAAGGCTTTAATATCCTTTCCTGTCCTTCAGGTCCTATACATTTAATCCATTCCACACTTTGTTTTATATTAGATACTGTTCCAATTCCTGAAAATTTAACAGAAACTTCTTGCAAAGGACAGCTGGGATTCCAGAGAAATTATAGATGTCAGCATCAAAATCTAGTAATCTTTCAAACTCAATCCAATTTAGTTTTATTTTTAATTTAGGCCTTTCATCATTGATAACTGTTTGCCAAAATACCTTTTGTTCCCATTACTTCCAAACCCTTCTGTTCTACAAACTGGAGCTGCTTTATTTAAGATACAGAAGCAATCAATAATAATTGAGCAATTCTATCACCAGCCTCTGTTTGCATAGTCTTTTTTCATTTTTTATCTATTTATTTATTTATTTTTATGTAAGCCACAATTTTAATTTCTCCCTGATAATGCTCATCCACAATTCCTGGGTGTCCAATAAATCCTTGAGATATTACACTACTTCTTCCTATAATTATTCCTATTGAAGGAGAAGAGAATCATACCCTCTAGTGATTATTTTATAACAAGGAATTTGTGGAAATAATGCTAAATGTTTACCTACTTCTAAACCAAAGCTGCCCGTCCTTGATGTGGGAATGTCTTTTTGTATGCTGTGAATATCAATCTTTAAATAAAGGAGCTGTTTTGGCCCACGACAGGCAGCATAAAAAAATAAAAATTAAAAAAACAAAACAGATTAAAAAAAACAGGGCAGAGTCAGACAGATCAAGCCCAAAGCCCACCCAAAAAACATATAAAAAACACAAGTGAGCCACAGGCCACGTGGCAAACAAATTAATAAAAATGAGTTGAGTTAAGATAAAAAAACAAACTAACAATGTGCCTAAGCCATAGGCCAAACACCATAAACTTAATATAAGCGTCTAAGTCAATTTTAAGGCCTAAACAACAACTAAAAAAATCTAAGACTAAAAGTCTGTAAGTCTAAACCTCTGGCCGCCCAAGGCCGAAAAAAAACCACACTATTACAGATGGCGCCCAATGTGGGGCGCCAGATGTAGGTGGAGTTTTTCTTAAAATGTACTAATCTAAGATTAATATTTATTAAAATATAAATACTCACGATATAGGTAATAGCTTATATTGGCGCCTGAACAGGGACTGGAGTATCTGAGCGATGGACAATGGATGCCAAACTGGTCTCTCCTGCAGTCAGGAACCAGGAAATGGGCTTTTCAGGGTCTCAGCAGCCCCTTATAAATGGGGTTGGCCACACCCCCTTCAGGATCTCGGGACCTTGGATAAGCATCCTCGGATCTTATTAGCTGACATCTGAATCCCACCACACATCCTAAAGTAGCATGTATTAAATCTCCAATACTGAGCCTAAGTTCCCCTGGTTGCTCTGTTGATGAGCCATGCCACTGCTGACAGGAAATTGTTGGCTTATGTTGTCTATTCCTGGACTGATGTAGGAATGCTTTTCTGTATGCTGTGAATCTCAATCTTTAAATAAAGGAGCTGTTTTGGGCCATGACAGGAACCATAGAAGAAGTAGGAGGAGGAATCAGAATAGGTAGGAAAGGAAGGGCGGAGTCCGGAGCAGATCAAGCTGAAGCCCACAGGAGCAACATGTAGGAGCACAGGTGAGCCACGGGCCACGTGGCAGATTAATAGAAATGGGTTGATTTAAGATGTAAGAGCTAGTTAGCAATGTGCCTGGGCCATAGGTCAAACAGCATGAAGTTAATATAAGCGTCTGAGTCATTTCTGGGGACCTGAGCAGCGGATGGCTGGGCAACTAAGCGGTCTTAGGCGGCAGGTCTGTGGGTCTCGGCAGCCCAGGACCCGAGAAACCCCACTACTACACTGGACCCCAAGCTAAGCCCCTTATCTGGTTTCTAGATGGTTAAAGATTGCCTTGTACATCTCTGACTGATCCATATTCATTAATCCAATGTCCACCTTTCCCAAATCTTACAAACTCCCAGAAGTTGAGAACCTTCTCCTAGATTACATTTAAGAAAAACATTTCAGAATTGACAATCCTCCTTTAAATGCCCCATTTCCCACAGTTAATACATCAAGTATTTTGAGATCAAAGACCCTTAGCCAAGGCCTGCTTAATAATATTGGCATTGTAAGTAATAGATCCAAAATCAGCAGTGGCCTTAATCCATTCTTTTAGAGTAACTCCCTGAGCTTTCAAAGGTCTTACGGCATTCTGACATTATGTGTTTGCATTTTCAGAAACCAAAGACTCAGCCAAAGCCTTTCTAACATCAGGATCATCCACTGCTCTGTTCACTGCTGAGGTTAATCTTTATTTAAAAAAAAAAAAAAAAAAAAATCAATGTAAGCTTCTCCTGAACTTTGTGTAATTTTTATAAATGAGGTAATTCTATCCCTGGCTCTTCAACCTTATCCCAAGCCCTTAAAGCTGCTAGATGGCACTGGATGATAGTTGTATCATCAAACTGTGTCTTTGTATGTCAACACACTGACCCTCACCTAGCAATTATTCCTTCAATCTATTTACTTCTGTAGTCTGATTACACTGTTTCGTGGCTGCTGCTTCCTCTTTCTACCGGGTGAGCCGTTGTAATTGAGGTCAGCTCCTAGTATAGCTGTCATGAGGTCTTTCTAATTTTGTAGAATAACTCCATTCTGTGTGGCCATTATTTCCTTAAATCTGTCATGTCTGGTGGGCTTCCAATTGATCGGAACAAAGCCTTGTAGATATTGATCATCTACAGGCATTTGCTGCAAAGTAATGAGAAAAATCTGTGGAGGTGCCCCTCTATTACCTTAAGGGCTACTATTCCACTGTTCCCTCATAAGGTGGCGCCATAGGTTCAAAGTTAAGCATTTCCCTTTCTTCTATAAGGAAAATTCCTTTCCTCTAAATTTCTCTATTATGAAGATACCTTTTGTAGCTTTCTTTCCTTCCCCTTTCTCTATTGGGAAGATTCCTTTTTTTTTTTTAACTTTTTTTTTCTTTAAAATTTATTTATTATGCATACAGTGTTCTCCATGAATGTATCCCTGCAGGCTAGAAGAGGGCACAAGATTTTATTACAGATAGTTGTGAGTGATTACTGGGGATTGAACTCAGGACCTCTGGAAGAACAGCCAGTGCTCTTAACCTCTGAGCCATCTCTCCAGCCCTCACTTTTTAATTTCTTTTATTCTTTGTCTTGGGAGCTCATGTCTTTGCAGATGTGCAGCTAACCTTTCAGCCTTTCTCATTTCTGAATCTGTTCCATCTAAAGGAAGAAGAGGAGAGTCATCTTCAATATCTTGGCTCTTCTCAATTTCATTTTCCTGTGAAGTGGCACTTATCTTCCTATGAAAGGACAGTCTCCTCCAATGACTGACAATTTCTAGCCAGAATATACTCCTGTTTACTTCCCTGTTCCACATCAGATCAAACTTTCAGGTACTTATCACTTTGCAATGGTCCAGAGCATTTGAAACTGAGTTCTCCCCAAGGCTCAACACTCGCTTTTAACCAAACCTTAGGAGCTGCCTGAAGCCAATGACAAACAATGCCATTTAACTAATACCAAAAGCTCAGCAAGTTTTTTTTCCTGTTTTTCCTTCACTTTCATCCCATTTCCTTTCAACACATACTTTAATAATGGGAGTATTGCTGCTCCTGAGATGGGACATTTCCCATGTTCCTGCCCTATCCCGGAGCCTCATCTACTAGTCCACCAGGTTCAAGCACAGCACCTACAGAAGGATGAGCTGGGAGGACCACCATCCCCCCCGCAAGCTTTAATGCAGGGTGGGAAGCATGCTCAGACCCTGCTACTGTGGCTCTGCTCACCCTCACAACCTTAGCATACAGATGTCACCTTTACTCCCTCAAACTTGAACCTGGAAGCCTGTGTGTCCCCTCAAGCCCCACCTTGTTTTTCTATGTTTATCGAAAAGATTGTTCAGTAGAAAAAGCCTGATGATCCTTTTCTATTCCCTGGAACCCACATAAAGGTAGAAACAGACAAACCAAAGCTATCCTCTGACTTCCACACACACAGTGACACAAACACCCACATATCCATCTTATATGAATGCACACATGATGATAAAGTCATGTTAAATAAACAATATGGAGCATGGTGCTTAGGAGTAAGGATCAGCTGGCAGAGTGCTTGCCTAGCATGTCTAAAGCCCTGGGTTCCATCCTCAGAATCACATAAACCAGGTGTGGTGCTGTACGCCCATAATCCCAGCACGCAGGATGTGGAAACACAAGAATTGGGAGCTTAAAGATATCCTCTGCTATTTTTTTTTTTAGGATTTTTTTTTTTTTACTTTTATGTGTGAGAGAGACAGAGACATATGTGTCCTTAGAGCCGAGCTGAACCTACAGGAGGCTGTGATCTACCTAACATAAATGCTGGAAGCCTCCTTATGTCCTTTGGAAGAAGAGGAAATACTTTCAACTGCTGAGCCATCTCTCTGGCCCCATTTGCTGCATACTGAGTTTGAGGGGGTAGCTTGAGCTGTGTAAGACCCTGTCTCAAAAAAATGAAGGAACCAACAAAATCTCCAAAGCAGGTATATTAGCTCACCTGGGATGTTGCAGCAAGGAACCCAGCAGTAATCTCTTGGTCTCTGGTGCTCACAGAGGGAATACCTGGTCCCGGATGAAGAATGGGTAGTGCTGAACAGAACACACAGAAAGATCAGGGCTTCTGCCTGCCAGTTCAAAAACACCCCACCTCAACACACACAATGTCAGAACCACAGATCACAAAGAATTACTACAAGGCCAGGCAGGGAGATCCAGGACAGCAAGGGTAACATAGAAAAATGTATCTCAAAAAAAAAAAAAAAATCACTCCAGGACCACAGTGACCCACAGCCAGGAGTCTCGGTGTTCCCTGCCCTGTTCTGGCTCAGAAGACTGTCCTAGCCTTGTCCCCTCAGAGTCAGTCATGCTCCTGAGTCACTTATGAAGACAGCTCTCTGAGACTCATTAATAATGAAGTCTTGTGTGGGTGTGGTTTGTCTCCTACTTATTAACTCTCCCATGTCATCAGCATAGTTCCTGGTGGTTCTAAAGGGATGAGGGAAATGGAAAAGAAGATAAAGAACTTAGTCGAGAACCACTGCATTTGCTTCCTACCAGGGTAGAGAAGGTACCCCGAAACACTCACAATTCTACCTTACCAGTAGCTACTTAGCCCAGCGCTCAGTTTCTGACGAAAGTATGGTGGAAGAGACCTTCCATCCTCGTCAGCTGCATCTTACCTTGCTCCTGGAAGGCCTGTGTCCCGTCTCCAGGACCCTGGCTCAGCTGTTGTGCAGGGCCTAGGCTGTGAACTCCTTCCCCCTGAAGTATGCCCCATTCAGGCTTGACTTCTACTGGCCCCAAATGGACGCCTGATTGCCAAGATCCTCCACCAAGGGCCGTGACCATCTGCTCTCCCTGGACATGGCATGGAACCTAAGAAGAATTCCCATATCAATTAGAATGAGACCTGCTGGAGGCTATTAGACAGAGAGCTCAATTAAAACTGAAAAAGAAAGCAAGGGTGAGACACAGTTGATATAATGCCTGCCTTGAATGCATGAAGCCCTGAAGCCCTGGGTTCTAGCCCCAGCACTACATAAACCCAGTCTGGTCTGATTAGTGAATGGTAGGCCAACCAGGGCTCCACAGTAGACCTGGATAGAAAGAAGAGAGAGAAAGGAGAAGAGAAGGAAGGAGGGAAGGGAAGGAAAAGAGAAACTTCTGAACTAGCAAATGAGAAACAGATGCTTTACAGGAAGTGGAACTTTGCAGCGGTATTCTCAGGGAAGGCCCTACCTACTTCCTTTCTTCTTAGTTTTTAGTACTGTAATCAACTTGGCAGGTCCTAGAGTCACCTATGAGACAAATCTGCTGCGAGGGATATGTGTCTAGACTTGGTTAACTGAAGTGGGAAGTCCCATCTTAAATCCAGGTGGTACTACCCAATGGCCTGAAGCCCTACAATGAATCAAAGGAGAAAGTGAGGGGCTCAAGAGAGCGTGGCAGCTAGGAGCACCCAAGTTTGGTTTCTAGTTACCACACCAGGCAGCTCAAGACCACCTGTATCTCTAGCTCCAGAGGATCCAATGTCCTATTCCAGCCTCTGTGGATACCCAAATATATGTGTACATTCTAACATAGAGACACACTATAAAAAGAAGTAAATGTTTTAATCTAAAAAAAAAAAAGTCAAAGTGAGCACCAACCCTCATCACTACGTCCTGAAAGTGGATGTAGTGTGGCTGCCTCACCCTCTTGCCATCACACATTCTATTAGCTCCTGCCCTTAAGATATTTATTTAAGGACTGGAGAGATGGCTCAAATAGTGAAGAGCGCTGGTTACTCTCCAACACTACCCTGGCTCAATTTGCAGCATCCACACAGCAGCTAGTAACAAGCTGTAACTCCAGTTCCAGGGGGTCTGGACTCCAGGGGGCACTGCTCGCACATGCTACACAGATATTTAGACAGTCTATCACCTGATTTCTTGCTTGCTGATGTAACTGTCTACTGCACCATCTCTCCAACTCATTCTGCTCCTCCTAAAACTGCTTTCTGAAACACAGTGAAGCCACAAATCTGGTTTTACCTGAGCAGATATTCCCAAAGGTGAGTAAGGAATCCCAAAGTGACTGAGTGGGGCTGTGCCTAAATCCCAGTTGTCACTGGCAGAAACACTGCTGTGGCTATGTATTGTATATTTAATAAAATTAATTTGGAATATCAGAGGACAAACTCACACACAACCAAGCCATGAAGATCAGGGAGTGGTGACCCACACATTTAATCCCATCACTAGGGAGGCAGAGATCCTCTGGATCTTGGTGAAATCAAGACTTACCAGGCAGGCAGTGGTAGCACACACCTCTAATCCTAGCTCTAGGAGAGTTGAACTAGGAAGGAAGAGAGCTGAGCAGGAAAAGAAGCATAAGGTAGAAATCCAGCCATTCTGTCTGAGCAAGCAGTCAGGCTGAGGGCCTGGACAGGACACACCTTGTCTGGCCTGAGGAGTTGGGGGGGGGGGGGGGTATGGATTGGCCTTGGTTTGTTCCCTGTCTCTCTGATATTCCACTTTTTCCCCAATATCCGCCTCTAGGTTAAATAGAATTTGTACAACACACTACCATTAGCTTCTTCCCGAAGGGCATGCAGAGCTCACAGTGGATGGGAAAACCAACAAAACTGCTTTCATTGGACTTGAGGCTTACCAAGGGGTCCCTGATGCTCAAACCAAGACATCAGGCCCTCCTACCCATGGCTATCTTCCCTAAGATGGCTCTTTTAAAAAAAAAAAAAAAGAAAATCTAAGTGTATATATGATGTGTGCATATGTGTGTTCACATATTTGAGTAGGGACATGTGTGGAGACCAGAAGACAACTTCCTTATGACAGGGACTCTTGCTGATCACTACTAAGGATGTCTGGCTACTCGGACTATAAACTTCTGGGGGCCCCTTTTCTCTGCTTGCCATCTCATCACTGCGATTACACATACACAGTACCTCATGTGGCTTTTACATAGGTCTTGGAGATCTGAACGTTGGCCCTCAATCTTGCCTGGCAAGCACTTTACCAACTGAGCCAGCTCCTGAACCTGACTCTTCTTGCTAAAACTGTAGTCACTCTCCAGAAAGGCCCTTCAGGGGTTGGGAGACGATGGAGCAGCTTCTATATCAAATCCACTCCCACCACTTCTTTAACTTCTCCATTTCTGATTCCCACACCAACCGCACAAGGCCTGGACACCCTCTTCTCACCCACCGCCTTGGCCTCCGGTGTGCTCTCCATCAGGTCCTCCATCATGGCCACTAGAGCCTTGCCGCTGTCTGGACTGTGTTCTCGGATCCAGGTGTAGAACTCTCGTGGCAGGATGGTGAGGAACTGCTCCAGCACCAGCAGCTCCAGGATCTGTTCCTTGGTGTGGAGCTCTGGCCTCAGCCACCGCCGACAGAGCTCTTGGAGCTCCCTGAGGGCTTCTTGGGGACCAGCAGCTTCTTGGTAGCGGAACTGCCGAAACCTCAACCGGAATGCCTCAGGACTTGAGTCCTCTCCTCCTCGGCCCCATGGCAACTCCTTCTCCAGTTTCACCACCGGAGTGCCCATCTGCTGCTGAGGATCTCCTGCCATGTCCAGACGCTCTTTCAGCATCTTCAAGCTCCAACAAGACTGTGGATAACAACAGAGAGGGCCCTTCTGAGAACAAAAGACGTACAAATGAGTCCGTCCAGTTCTGTGTCGACACTAGTGAGTGTTCTTAGGAAGCTGACCTGAGGCTTAGGTTAGTCTGGGTGGAAACAATGAAGCAGACAAAACCAAGACAAACTCTGAGGTCAAGACCAACAAATTCACTAGTGGCTCGACTGTGATAGCACTGCTCAGTCTAAAGACAATGCCCCACAGGCTACTGCTCTTGATTGCCCACGGCAAAGCCCGCTGAAGACACGATACGTTTTGGTTGCAGGACGTAGAGAAACCAAGCTGGAACTGATCTGGAACTTTCCTCCCTATTATTTAGTTTTCATAGTGCCAGAATGTGCTATACAGCCACTGGAGGAGAAAGCTACCACTGGTATTACCTAGCAGTAAAGCTTGCATGCCACAATTATGAGTGACCCGCCAGAAGAGATATGTCCATTGGTGTCATAGTGGCATGAATATGGGGTAACCAACTACTTTCTGACTGGATTTGAAGCTTGCTTCACAGGAGGGAATTTATGCCTGGTACTGTAAACCTGGTCAAAAACCCAGAGCCAGGGAGAGTATGTGCCTAAGGCAGAACCTACTAGTGTGGTTTTGCTAAAACAGACATGGCTTCCAACTACCTTCTAAATATTTATGTTTATACCCATAGATTAGTACTGCTCTCAGCTTTGGTCAGGGAAGCCTTTCTGCTAAAAGTTAATGCAGACTCATAACTGGCCAAAGGACTGGGAATAAGTGACTGTTGAGTCTTCATCCCTAAATGAAATATCTGTTTCAACACCCCTACACAGCCAAGGCTCGGGGAACATAGTGGAGAAGGGAACAGAGAGAACGTAAGAGTCACAAGATGGGAAGGAGTACTGTGAAATGCTGTCTTCTGGATGTGACATAGCCACTGTAGCCATGAACTTACTACAGCCATGGTCACCTGCACAGGACTAAACCAGTAAAATCAGCCAGATTACAGCAAAAAAGAAGAGAGCATGAAAGTGGGAGGGAGATGTCTGGGTGTCCCTGGGAGGGGTGGGGGAGGAGAGTTAGGGTAGATGTAATCAAGACATGCTGCACACTTATACAAAAATGTCAAGAGAATAAGTAAAAGCTGAGACACAGAATATGCAAGAAGCATATATAGCTTGTCTTCCTCCCCAAAATGGAAAATTTAAAAAGAAGGATGGGGCTGGAGAGAAGCTCAGTGATTAAGAGCACCTGCTGCTCTTGCAGAGGACTCAGGTTCAGTTCTCAGAGCGCACGCACACACACACACACACACACACACACAAACACACACACACACAGTGGCTGACAATCATCTGTAACTCCAGTTCTAGAAGATCTCTTCTATCTTCTAGACACTGGGCACCAGGCACACATGTAGATGTAGTACAGAGAAATATGCGGGGAATACACATAAATTAAAATGTATTTCAAAAAAGGATAAGTAGGTGTCATGGTGCACATCTTTAATCTCAGCATTTGGATGAAGAGGCAGGCATATCTTTGTGAGTTCTAGGACAGTCAGAGCTACACAGTGAACAGTAGTTGCATGTAATCCCGGAACCTGGTTTAGGCTGGAAGATGGTCAAGTTCCAGAACGATCTGGTTACATAGCTGGAAGAAAGGAGAAAAGGAGGAAGGGAATAACAGGTGGGAAGTGAACATTATACTTAAGGAAAAGAGAGGATGCAAAGCAGACTGTAAAATGAGTCTTGTTTACTTCCGGGCGGGCAGGATGGAGAAATGAGGCCCAAAGCACTACAGGCGCTCAGATTGTTGACCCAACTAGCGAGCGAGAGGCCACGACCTTGTGCTACAAATTCTACTTCATGCTTGTGTTTTCCTCTAGCCGCCCCTTAAACCGACTCCTCATTTTGCATCTACAGTGCTCGTCTCTGAGGCACTGAGCTTTCTCGAGCGTGCCAGCAATCGCCTACCGCGGTCCGCTGATGCCCCGGGGGCAGGAGGCCCTGCTCGGTCTTTTCACGCAGGCCTCCGGCAGACAGGAGGTGCTGCGTGGCCATTCTTCCAATGACTGTCCTGCATCTGCGGCTAAACGCTTAACGTCGCTTTTCTGAGTCGCAGGGTCAAAGTCTTCCCGCGGATCCTGGTCACCCTCCGTTAGGCCCCCAGCTTGGCCCGACCGCGACCCGCGTGGATCTTACCTGAGACCACGGCTGTGCGTGGAGATGCGACCACCGGGCCGCAGAAGCCCAGCCGAGGTGCAGCTTGTTCTCTACAGGCCTGCCCCGCCCCGGCCGCGGCCTTGACTGACTGCGCGCTTAGCACCTGCCCCGGCCTGCGCGGACCGGAAGTGGATGGCGGATGCTGTCAGGCAGGTGCCCTATGGAAAATGCCCGCGTCCGGTTCCTCTCTAGGACGCTTGGAGGTCTCAGAAGAGGGAATATCTCTATGGTCAGTCAAGGCTACTGCAGGTTTCCCATCAATCTCCTGGCTCTACTGCACCTTCGTACATTTTGTAAAAAAAATAAATATTTACAAAGAAGGAGTTTCTCTGCCATAGATAAAGAGATTCATTAGTCTGTGGGTATAAACATAAATATTTTAACATTTTGTATGTGTTTACTTAGTGTGTGTCAGTACAGCCGGAGGAATCAGTTCTCACCTTCTACCAGGTACATAGGTCCCAAGGAATAGAACTCAGATGATCCGACCTGGGGCAAGCACCTTGACCCACTTAGTTACCTCACTGGCCATGAACATAAATAATTAGGAGGCAATTTGACAATATGTTCCTTTAGGAAATGTGACGGTTAGCTTTAACTGTCAGCTGGATTACCTAGGAAGAATCTCACTGAGGGGCTAGACAAATTCCCCTGTCAGGTTGGCCTGTAGGCATGATGTGGGAAGAATCATACTACCCGTACAACCATGGACGGCACCATTACTGGGGTTTGATCTTGGACTCTGAAAGAATGGAGAAAGGGAGCTGAGTAGTAAGCAAATATACATTAATTAGTTTCTCCCTGCTGCCCACTGTGGCTGTGATGTGACAAGCCCCTTTAAGTTCCCGATGCTTTGACTTCCCTACAATGAGGACTATGACTAGGTATTGTGAGCTAAAATTAACAATCTCTTCGAAGCTGTTTTTGCTTGATAAGGTATCCTCGGCTGTTCAGGAGCTGGAAATGTTTAAATATTAGGATTAATTTAAAAATTAATAAATTAATTTACAATTTATTAATGTAAAATTCTAGGATTAAATACTACCACTACATTTGCTATTTTTTGTTTTATTTTTGAGACAGTGTCTCTGTGTAGCTCTGCCTGTCCTGGAACTCTCTCTGTAGACCAAGCTGGCCTCAAACTCACAGAGATCTATCTGCTTCTACCTCCTAAGTCCTGGAATTAAAGGAGTCTGCCACCATTGCTTGGCTTAATGTTTTAACTATAACAGAATTAGTATGAAATACACATCTACTATATTCTCTGGGAAAACGAAGATACATCTTGTGATAAGAGAGTCATCTTAGAGCAGGTGACATTTCAGTTGGGGTTAGATATGATTTTCCCTTTCAGGAAAAGACAAAGAAGGGTATTAAAACCAGAGACTGGTGTTTAGGACAGACATAGTGGTAAAAATCTTTAATATTAGCACACAGGAGACAGAGACAGGCAGATATCTGTGAGTTCAAGGCCAATCTGGTCTATATAGTTTCAGGCCAACGAGAACTTCTTAGTTAGACTTTGTCTCAAAAATTAGGTAAATAAGTGAACAAAAATAAATAATAAAATGAAAGGAGACCAGTGCTTAGAAAGGCATCAATATTTGAAGAAAATGATATGTTAGAAGATTTCTGATGTACTTTATGTATCTCAGACTCATGGGTAGAAGAGAGAAGCCTCAGCATGATGGTGCATGCCTGTAATCCCAATGAGCTCAGGCTGACCTGACCTATTTAATGAAATAAGATACAGCCTTATGGCAGTAAATCTCACTTAATATATAACAATACAAGATTAATAGTTATTGGAAAACAAATTAACACTCACTATAACAGGCTACAGCTTAGAAATGCACTTGAGCAATCAGATGGTCCAAGCATTGAAAATTGATCCAGTCTCTCAAGAAGGCAGGAACAAACGGGACACTCAAGATCCCAGCAAGCCCTCTTGAACAGGGCTGGCCACACCCCCTTCAGGAGCCCGGGACCCTGGATAAGTCTATTCTGACCTTATCAGCTGACACCTGAATCCCACCACATCTCCCTCTTTTGTCTAACTAAGAAGGTTCTAAACTAAAACTATATACAATAGGAATTATTATGAGGTAATATCTGGGAGAGGAAAAGGTGCAAACTACAACTAAAACCTAACACATATAAAGTACGTCAAACATTTTGAGAATATTGGTAGATAGTAGGGTGTATAAATTACTTCAAAACTGTTCATCTGGGATAGTGAAAATCCAACACCTGAATGTTCCTTGCTAAGGGATGATAGAATAGTAACCTTAAATATCTATTCTTCAACCCCTTCAAGACCTGAGAAGGAAAATATATTACCTGAAAGTCAAAAGCACATGGGAATAGTAGCTTCCAAAATTTGGGAGAGGACAGAGACACAACTACCTGGACAATCACCAATGGTTTTCTGTGCCTTGGAGCATCCATCATTCTGGCTACGGGCCTATGACATCTGACAGATCTTTTCACAAGCAGGGCATTTTTGGAGGGACTGTCTTATCCTGTCCAGGCAGGTTTTGTCAGTCTCCATCAGTCACCCTGTTCGTCCAGCTTGGGCATCGTGTATGTACTATCAGAAATAGAGGTAGAGGCAGTTTTTTACCCAACTGGCCATTCTCTGCCAAAATGGTGATGTGGGGATATCTTTCTATATGCTGTGAATATCAATCTTTAAATAAAGGAGTTGTTTTGGCCCATGACAGGCACCATAGAAAAAGTAGGAGGGAAAATCACAGCATAGGTAGGAGAAGCAGGGCAGAGTCAGACAGATCAGATTGAGCCAGACACCCAAAAAAGAAACATGTAAGGAACACAGGTGAGCCACGGGCCATGTGAAAGACAGATTAATGCAAATGAGTTGAGTTAAGATGAAAGAGCTAGCTAGCAATGTGCCTGAGCCATAGGCCAAACAACATGAATTTAATATAAGTGTCTGAATCATTTTGGGGGCCTAAGCAGCAGCGGGCTGCTAAGCAGTCTGGGACTACAGATCTATGAGTCTGGACCTCTGGCTCCGGGGGCCAGAAAACCTTATTGTAGCACAGCCTGAGCTACATAGTGAGTTTAAGGCCAGTTTGGGTTACATATAATGAAGAAAGAAAGAAAGATATATGATAAATAGACAAACATACAGACAGACACGCAGAACCCTCTCACTCAGGAGACCTTTGACTTCATGACAAGATGATGTGCTACCATACTGATAGTTGGTTTATCTGTCTCCCCAGGATAGCCTGTGATACATAGCAAGACTCTTGTCAGAAAAGAAAAAAAAAACTATGTGAAAACTTGTAAAAATGGTAGGTTTAATAAGCAACTTAAAACCAAAATCGCTTAGTAAAATTTTGTTACATGTGGTTGGTTGAGATGGCTCAATGATTCCAGATGACTGCCACCAGGCCTGATAACCTGAGGTCAATTCCTGGGAACCAAGTGGAGGAAAGATATGGCCAACTCCTACAATTTGTGCTCTGGCCTTTACTTTTGCACCACGGCATACCCCCACACAAATAAATAAAATGCATTTTTTAATTAAAAACAAATTTTGCTTCATGAGCAAATGCAAAGACTCACCTATGTCATAGTTATGATAAAATAACTCCATCCATGGAAAATCAGAACTCCATTAAGTCAAAAGTGTTCTGCACCGCATAGAAACACCTATATTTAATTTTCATAGTTAATAAAAGAAGTGAGAGAGACTGGGTGGTGGTGGCCCACTTCTTTAAACCCAGTACTTGGAAGGCAGAGGCAGATGGATTTTTGTGAAATTGAAGCCAGTCTGGTCTACAGAGGGAGTTCTTGGCCATTTAAAGCTACACAGAGAGACCTTACCAGAAAAAAAGCAAAAGAGGAGGAGAAGAAGAAACAGGAGAGAGGAGATTAGAGGGGCCGGTGAGAGGGAGGAAAGCAGAACTAAATCTGGAAAGAAGATTTAGTTTCTTATTCACATAATTCAGACCATACTAAAAATTAGTCTGGAGTGCTAGAGAGATGGCTACATATCCCACAACTGACATGGTGAAAAGACACAAGTACACAAGAAGTAAAGGCAGAAGGATGATAAATTCTCACTTACATTCTCAGTTACACAGTGATTTTGAGGCCAGTCTGGGCTATGTGAAAACTGTTTAAAAACTTAGTCTGGTCTTAGAAGTTAAAATCCCTGCTCTTCTAAAGGATATGACTTCAATTTCCAGTTCCCAATGGCAGCTCATTACTGTCTGTTCCAGTTCTAGGGGATTCAATACTTTCAAAAGACAAAGGCAAGCATGCAGGCAAAACACCAATGGACATAAAACAAAAATAAATCATTAAAAAATTTAGTCAGGCAGGGCAATGGTGGTGCATGCCTTTGATGCCAGGATGGGAGGCAGAGGAAGGTGGATCTATGAGTTCAAGACCAGTCTGCTATAACAGAGGAAGTTGCCCATCAGGCAAGATTACACACAAAAACCCTGTCTCAAAACCACAAACAAAACAAAAGAAAAGGTATCAAAGAAGACCTAGACAATTCAGAATCTACCCTTGAGTAAAATTGGTAGTCCCCAATTGGGGCAGTTTTATATCTCAAGAATTCTTCTGTAGACAGTTTGTGTTCTGTTAACAACCAAGACAACCCCTAATGCTACAAGCTTCTAGTGGGTAGAACAAAGGGAGGGGTAATATCACTGATCCTTTAAGAAATAGGAAAGCCTCCCCCACCAAAGATTATCCATACCTACTGGTTGTGATGGCTGATGTACTTGGGAGGCAGAGGCAGGTGGATCTCTGTGAGTCTGAGGCCAGCCTGGTGTACATATTTTGGGCCTTCCTAAAACAAATAAGCAAACAAAAGCAAGCATGGTGTTGCACCCTACATCTGTAGTTCCAGCACTCAAAGGATATAGGCAGATATGAAGCTCACTCTTGGTACTACATTAAGCTCAGAGATAGCCTGAGCTACATGAGAACTTCATAAAAACAAAAAAGAAATAAAGTGGCTCTAGTGTCTTTATTGTCTTCTAAGTTTGATATATTTGTGTTACCTCCTAAGCATCCCCAGGCCTGAGCATATTATCTGCAAAGGACTACCCACAGCTGGCTAGGACCACAGACCAGACCCTGCTTCTTTAGTTGGGATCTCTTCTTGGCTGGGGCTGTGTCTGTGCATGTAGGTTCTGAGCGTGCCATCTGGGTGCTTGGAGCTCCAGCCACACAGAGCAGAGCTCTTATCCAGCCTGCGTAGAGCACTACTAACTTAGAAGAAAAATTTGTGCATACAATTGTAGCCATCCCACCAACACACCTGATAGGATTAGCCTCCTCTTCTGTTTTCCTCTCATCCCAAGAGAAGAGTGGAGACTCAGAGAAAACCCTTTTATGGGGCCAGCAGGATTTTAAAGACACTTGCCACCAACCCTATCACCTGAATTCAATCCTGAGGGTTAGCCCATATGGTGGACAGAAAAAAAACAGTTCCGAAAAAGTTGCCCTCTGACCTCTACATGCATGCAATGATGTGAGTGTGTGTTACACATGCACATACACATAAATAAGTAAGTTCCAATAAAACTCTCAAAGAAAAAGTCTTTGTGGTTTGTTAAGTTTTGTCCTCTACCCCCAACCTGCTTTTTCTTGTCCCCTGTTGCCTGGTCCCTACACTGGCTCTGTCTCCCTTTCCTCCCTTCCCTGGTTGCTCTTTACTAGATAAGGGTCAAGGCTTTCAGAATTAGATATAAAAGCAGTTCTCAAACAGGCCACTGGAAAAACATTTCCTGGGTTCCCTGGTTCATGAGCCTCACCCAGAAGGGACAAATGAAAAGCAAGTATATGTGTGCAGGTATCCCAAAACTGAGTAGATGGACCAGGTGAATCCCTTCATCTTTGATGTCTAGAGTCAGTACCAGCTGTGCAAGGGAAAGGCGACAGCAGAGTGGGCCATCTCAGAGCAAAGGGGATGTCTGTATGCACCACACAAAAGCAGCTGTCATTGACTTTATGGTTTACAGGCCTCTGTGACTGACCTAAAACATGCATGAAATTCTACCAGTAATATCAGCAATGTTTCACTAGGTGGTGTTAGCCATGCTCAGCAGCCTCTCTCAGCTTGTGTGTGAGGGGGATGAAGACAGCTATTTAAAGCTTCTGACAAATTTCATCAACTAATACCTCTGGCTCTTTCTTTCTTTCTTTCCTTCCTGCCTTCCTGCCTTCCTTCCTTCCTGCCTTCCTTCCTTCCTTCCTTTCTTTCTTTCTTTCTTTCTTCCTTCCTTCCTTCCTTCCTTCCTTCCTTCCTTCCTTCCTTCCTTCCTTCCTTTCTTTCTTTCTTTCTTTCTTTCTTTCTTTCTTTCTTTCTGACTTCTATGCCACATAGATTCCCTCAACCTTGAAGGGAGAGGTGTGATATAGACATCCTGGTCAGAGTTGACCTTTCCAATGTCCTCCTCCTCTCTTCATGTTGACAAGTTGTAGATTTTCCTGTTAATTTCTGTCTACTGCAAGAAGAAGCTTCTCTACCAATGGTTGAGTGATGCACTATTCTATAGATATAACACTATATCATTATAAATCTTTTATTGCTATATTCATTTAACAGATTAACAATAGTAGGGTTTCCCTAGGGCTCATGACTTTTCTAGTCTAAGGTTCTTGGCCTCATTGACCTAAGTGTCAGATATGGGTTTCATCTCTAGGAGTGAACCTGAAATCCAATTTAAAAAGTGGTCCTATAACATTTGTAACACAATTGCACCAATGAGCATATCTTTCAGGCAGGTCATCACTGTACATTACATGGTTCTCAGCTGGGTGAGACTGATGATTAGTTTTTTCATCCAGTACTGTGTATAAAACCTTTCAGACCTGGTGTTTTCATATATATTAAGGGGGAAGATAGAAATCTGAATGAAGGAGGATATAAAACAAAATATTTTCAAAATTATAATTGTTTATTCTATGAGAGTTTTATACATATAGAGAATATGTTCTTCTCATATACATCTTCTACTTCCCTACTCAAATTTTATAGATGCCCTCCCAAATCCTCCATCCAACTTCAAGTCATCTTTTCTGTTTATAACCTGCTAAATTGGCTGGGCAATAGTTGTGTATGACATTAATCCCAGGACTCAGGAGGCAGAAGTAGGTGTATCTCTGGGTTAAAGGTCAGCCTTGTCTACAGAGTGAGTTCTAGGATGATCAAGGCATACATATCAGATAAGAAATTTAAAATATAAAAAAAGTTTTAAAATTAAATTTATTTATTTGTTTCTCTTGGTGAATGTACATAAATACCACAGGGTTCCTATGGAGGTTAGAGAACAACTTGTAGATACTGGTTCTGTCTTTACTCTAAGTAGGTTATCAGGAATCAAACTCAGGTCATTAGACTCAGCAGCAAGTTCCTTTACCCACTGAGGCCATGGTTAGATGTTTGAGATCTAATAAGGAAAGACTATTTTCCTATAGACTAAAGTATTCTGGCTGTGTCAGTTGTCTTGATCTCCTAAAGCACCCACACAGCAGGATTAGAGAAAGCAGGTAAGTGGGGAAAGCTAAAAATGGAAGATGCTATTCCTTCCCAGATATCTCATGCCTTACATACTTCCCTGGGGTTTGCATCTCCCTTCTGTTATTTTGGTCATATCATCCATGAGTTACCAGACCTATGCTTGCTTCACCCCAACCTTCTCACCCCCTAAAGCCTGTGTGTTTGCAACACTGGCTTCTCTTGAGCTGATAAGCCAGAGTCTCATAGCTGTGGTTGCCTCACAGCTTAACCATTTCAGGAAGTTCAGCAGGCTTCCCAGGGAATGGAAGGTCTCCCAATACTTTGGCTTCACAGTATAGTCGATGTTCTAAAGCTGGTGTATTAGTCAGGGTTTGGCACTGAAAATTACATTAAGTGAAATAAATATGGGTTAGAGAGAAGGCTGATGGGTTAAGAGTGCTTATGCCCATAGCTCAATGTAACTGGCATACCTCCCTCATCAAAAAAGATTCTTTTGCAGCAGATGGAGGCTACTACAGAGATCTACAACATGTCAAAGTGCAGAGTAAGTGAGCATAGGGTACCCAAACCTAGTTGGTTTTATATTTCATATTTATATTGTAACCTCTACAACTAAGGCTAAGGAAGCCTCACAGAAAAAGAGGCAGAAACACTGTAAAGCCAGAGGACCATGGAAATTGATGCTGCCTTGTGTCTTCTTGGCATGGCAGGGATAATGCACATGTGAAATCTCATCCATGAGACTGCCTTACCAATGGTGACAGCACCAGCTAACATGCATTGTGGACTGGAGAAATTTTACAAGGCTTCACCCATAGATGAAGAGCTTCAGGTAATCACTGGCTGCTGAGGGGGAGAATCTGTTTTTCCAGGGTTGAGCCTATTGATAGGTCATCCAATCCAAACTGGTCAGCCCTAAACACATATACATCCCAGCAACTCTAAACGGACTTAGTAGGATCCTCCTCTCCTCTGCGTGTGTGTGTGTGTGTGTGTGTGTGTGTGTGTGTGTGTGTGTGTGTGTGTGAGAGAGAGAGAGAGAGAGAGAGAGAGAGAGAGAGAGAGAGAGAGAGAGAGAGAGAGAGAGAACCATAATCATAGAGGAACATGTCATGAACATCAGAGGGAGTGGTGGGGATATAGAAAGAATTGGAGGGGAGAAAAGGGGTAGGAATAATATACAGTACTCATGTGTGAAATTACCAAAAAATAAAAATTAAGTGAAGAAACACATGCATGTGTGCATATTAAATTAAATGCAATATTTAAAAATAGTATCTATCTATACTTTTTCTCTGCTTATTTCATACATACATATAATGAATTTTGGTCATCTCTCCCTCAAATTTATTTATTTTACACTCGCCTGCTAAACTTCTTCCTTACTCGCCATTTCCCATTTTCATGTCTGTTTCTGGGTGTGTGACCCACTGGGTTTACTTAGAGCTTCTTGTCTGAGTGTGGGTGGAATCCATCTAGAAGTTCACAGGCAACTTATTAGTTACCACAGCACATAGAAAACATTCCTTCTCTCTCAGCCATCTTTAGCTACCAATATATACTTAGGGAATTGTTAGTGTTCAGATTTACACAGGTTCATGTAAGAAATAGGGTGACTCCAGGGTGAATTTTAGCTTTTGCAGCAGCAGGGGAGCCACTGGCTGGTAAACTGCCTGACTGTTGCTTCACAAAAGACTTTTTTTAAAATTATTACGCAATTTACAACTTAGCAAGTCAGTTTCCATGTAATATCTCCTAGCTGAAGCTCCCCAAAGTACACAAAGGCCAAAGAAATTCTGAGTCACAGGACATTTCAGTTTCCAGAGTCTTCCTACAACCAGGTTTTGTCTAGACTTTGAACCTTTCAGGAAGAACTCCTATAAGATTTATTTGCATAAACAGAGGGGAAAGAATACAAGTAACAAAAGGCAGATCAAAGCCCAGGTGCTAATGCTCTGGAATAGAAGCTCTGCAGGAACTTCTAGTACAGAGAATGTGGGATGTCCCAAGATCCTCCCACCATGATAGAATGTGGATGGGTCCTTAAGGTTTTCTTCAGGTGTGAACATTGCTGTGAGTTCATGAATGCAACCGCTGTGTCATGCCTGGAATGTAGGGCCCCATAGCATTCCCCTCCATTATATGGCTTTAAATTCTCAGTACCCCTCCCCTTTGATGTTCCTTGAGTCTTAGAGGAGGTTGATGCAGATGTCCAATGTAGAGTCAGTAGGTTCTGCTTCTTAATGGTCCCACTACTTTTTAACGTTGGGACACTGGGAGCCAGGCTTCCCATACATGGGCTCGTTGAGAAACAAAACACAATCAATCCGTGGCGTTCTGCCCTTAAAGTCATTTGAAAATCAGGACATGAGCACATTCATTTCATGCCAATAGTGCCAAAGTCTTGTCTCATTTCAGCGTTGCTCAGATGTCTAAGTTCAAAGTCCTCTGAAGCTCAGGAAAACCAGCCTGGCTGTCAGCCAGAAAACTGAAAAACTAGTTGCTGCGTACTTTAAGGTACTCTGAGAGGGCAGGCAAAATCTACAAAAGTAAGCATTAAATCCTAAATCTCCAAGCATGACATTCTGTGCACTCTGTGACAGGGTCACAAGGCCTTGGACATTGCTTTAGAGACTGCAGATGCATGATTGAATAAGCTGACTTCCTACACTGCCTGCAGCTTCCCTAGGTACATACATCACATTACAGGTTGCTCTGCCTCTTCTTGGAAACAAAGTTCAGCTTCATTTGTAAATGTCTGACAGGCATCACCCATTGGGAGTCTTTGTTAGGGAATCCATTGCACAGCAAACACCTGTCTGACCTCCCAAGTTTTCCTAGGAAATGTCTGTGGAAAACCACTCTGACTCCTTCGCTCTTGAAATCTGTGAGTCTGAAAAATCAAACACCATGTATACACCTCCATCTTCCACCTGCATCAACCATGCTTAAGCCCATATGAACCATTGTTGTAGCTGAGTATCAAGATTACAGCATGTGACACTAAAATTACGTTTTCTTCTCTTTCTTACAGAGTGATTATGAGGGCACATTCTCTCTTTATTTGTCTGTTTGTCTGTCTATCTGTCTGTCTATCACCTATCCATCTGTCCATCCATCCATCCATCATCTGATCATCTGTCTATCCATATATCTCTATCTATCTATCTATCTATCTATCTATCTATCTATCTATCTATCTATCTAAGGGTTTTTAATTATTTTATATTATTTTGTGTGAATAAATGTGAGGGTGTCAGATCCCCTGAAAGTAGAGTTACAGACAATTGTGTGCTGACAAGTGGGTGCTGGGAATTGAATCTCTTGAAGAGCAGGCAGTGTTCTTAACTACTGAACCATCTCTGTGGTTCAGTCACAGGAGTCAGCTCATTCTTAGTGATTTTCCTCGGTCTATGTTTGTCCATTTTTCTACAAAAGCTTGATGTGTTTCATATTTGTGCTCTACTCTCTGTTTATTAAAGGTTTTTCAGGTGTGTGAACCTGCAGGCAAGCTTGGATATTACTGTATTTCTGCTCTAAATGTCTAGTTTGCGCATAGTTTTTCCTATTTAATTAATTTCAATTCTAATTTTATTCTTCTCTCATACATTGCATCCTGATTGCAGTTTCTACTCTCTCCAGTCTTCCCAGGCCCTACCCCACCTCCAAAAGTCCCTTCCAGGGATATCAACCAAACTTGGTATAACAAGTATCATAAGACTAGGCACAAACCCTAATATCAAGGCTAGACTAGGAAAATGACTAGGAGGAAAAGGGTGTAAAGCATAGGCAAAAAAGTCAGAGACACCCCCACTTCCTCTGTTGTGACTCTCACAAGAGCAGCAAGCTGCACAAACATAACATATGCATAGAACCTAGCTCAGATCCATACAGTGTCCATGTTTGTCTCTTTATTCTCAGATCCCTATAATCCCAGCTCAGTTGACTCTTAGGCTGTATTCTTGTGGTGTCCTTGACTCCCCTGGATCCCACATTCCTTCTTCCTTGTGGTAGTTTGGATGTAACTGATGCCTATAATCTCATAGGAGTTGACAGTATTTGAGGTATGGCCTTGTTGCTGGGCATAGATTTCCTATGATCAGAACACCATCCAGTGTCTCAGTCAACTTCTTGATGCCTGATAGATCTAAGACTCTCACCTACTACTCCAACACCACATGTGCCTGTGTGCCACCATGCTTCTCACCATGATGATAATAGACTCTGAAATTGTAAGTGAGCCACTCCAATCAAATGTTCTCCTTTATAAGAGTTGCTGTGGTCATAGTGTATTCTCAACAATAGAAGCCCCAAGACACTGTTCTTCAAGGTCCCCTGTCTCCCCCTAATGTTTATCAATCCCAATTTTGGTTATCTCTTTCTGTCTACTTCCTTTGTTTTTTAGGTATGGTTTGATCCTACTTTTCAAGGACTTTAAGTACATCCCTAACTCATTAATATTAGCTCCTTTCAGTGTGATGATAGGCACTTAGTGATGTAACTCATGAGATGCCTTCATTGTGTTCCCTAGATGTGGGTATTTGGTATTTTCGTTTTCATTTATTCCTAGGAATTTAAAATTTTCCTTCTTGATTTCTTCTTTGGCCCAATCATGGTTAACTTATATGCTCTTTAGTTTCCATGACCTTGTGTTTCATGCCTTTTGTAGTTTTGATGGTTGTTGAGATCCAGTTTTATTACAAGGTGGTTGATAGAATAAAGGATGTGATATCAGTTCTTTATTGTTGATACTTGCGTGGGTCTGAAGATTTCTTCCTTTCACACCTGTGTGCCTTGCCCAGAGTCAGATATGGTGCTTATCCTAGTTCCTCAGCCATCAGTGCTCCCTCTGAGGCTCCTCTGGTACCTTCCATGAATCTGTGGACCTAAGCAGGAATTATATCTGTTCCCAACCATGATCAGCATCAACTGGTGAAGTGGCTTCAAGGTGTGGCACTTGTTGGTCTAAGGAGGAGATACATCTGGATGTGTCTCTTCTTTTGCTGCATCTAATTCTTTTACATTAAAAAATAAAGCCAAGTAGTGGTAGCTCATGCTTTTAATCCCAAAACACTGGACATATATCAGATGGAGTTCTGAGTTCAACGTCGGACTGATCTACTGATCTAGTTCCAGGATTTTCAGAGCTACACAGAGAAAGCCTGTCTCAAAAGCCAAACAAAACTAAACTAAACAAACAAAAGGTGGTTGGACCATTTAGCCCCATGTATATAAGTTCATCATATCTGTTCCCAGTACTAGCAGATATTAGAAGAGAGCATTGGATTCTCTGGACCTGGAGTTACATAGGGTGGTGAGTTACAGAGGGTGGTATCTGGGAGACTCATCAGGTCCTCTTCAAGAATGGATCTCACTCTCAATTACTAAGTCATCTCTTCAGCCTTCTCAACTACTCTTGGTGATAAAAAACACATTAGGCAATCTGGTGTTACTCTATAACTTTGTCCTCTCTGTATTACTAGCTGAACTTGATTCACTAGGGTTGAGTGTCAAGCCAGTTCACATTTTTCCTAGTAAACGGGGGCATAACCATGTTTATGGATGTAGTTCTCAAGACATTGACAGACCACAGAGCAGAGGATGAGACCTTTGGCAATTTCCTAATTTCTCCTGAGCATGAGGAAGTTTATATCAACAATGGGAACTCCCATAAATAATATGTAGGATGCCAACTCACCAGCTGTCTATAGAGTAGATAACAGAGGTCTTCAGAGTCCACAGAAAGTCCAGAAGCCGTCTACACCATCATTCCAGCATAATTTCTTTTTTGTTTTTGTAGCTGTGACTATAAATATCTGACAAGAGCAACTTAAGACAGCATGATTCATTCTAGACCACAGTTAAAAGATGAAGTTCATCCTGATGGAGAGATCACAGTGTCATTGGCATTAGGAAGTTCTTCCCAGTATATCCAGCAATAGACAGACACACATGCATACATAAATACACACAGAGTGGGTATTGGAGTTTCTGTTATTGTGAAGTAAGACCATGACCATGACAACTCTTATCAATTAAACATTTAATTAGGGCAGCTTGCTTACAGTTCAGAGATTCATATCTTCATGGCAGGAAGCAAGGTAGCATGAAGGCAGACATGGTGCTGGAGTTGGGAGTCCTTACATCTGATTCAAAGGCAACAGGAAGTGAACTGACACTAGGTGGTATCTTGAGCATATATGAGGTCTCAAAGACAGACCCACAGGAATAAACTTTCTCCAATAAGGTCTTACATATTCCAACAAAGCCACAAATTCTAACCATGCCACTTTCTTTGGGGACCATTTTTTTTAAAGCTATCACAACCACAGATGGTATCATATATAGTTAAGATGGGTCTTCATACTTCACTTAATAGAAACTTTGTAAAATCTGTTCTTTATTTGTTCATTTGTTTTTTGGAGACAGGGTTTCTCTGTAACTCACTGTGTAGAACAGGCTGGTTTTACACTCACAGAGAATTGCCTACTTCCACTTCTCAAGTGCTGGAATTAAAGGCATGTTTCACCATTGCCCAACTGTACACATTCTTTTCCATCAACTAAGATTTGAACTCTAGTGGGAAAATTTCTCACTTTTCTTTCATTTGTAGGGTTTCTCTCTTATGTTAATTCTCTGATGTCTAGTAATAGCTGAGCCCTGATGAAATGTAGATTACCACGTGAAAAGTGTAAACAATGTGGCTGTGAGAAAGTGGGTGCTCCTATATTATCTCCCCATGTCCTTGCAAATACCAATCCTAAGTTCCAAAGACAGAGGCCCATCTACCACCTTCACACAACCAGGAACAAAAGATATCTTTGATCTCTGTGGACCTACAGAGAGGGTCCTAGTTTGTATGCCCTCTGCACCCAATATCCAGATAGGCTAATCCCTGTGCGTGGATGGACAAGTGCTTTCCTCAGACCTTGAAATGTTCTAGTATACTTTATTCTTTTAAACTGAGTACTCTCTGTCTACATCACTTGCCTCTTCTATCACCTCTATAGTCCAGACTCATGTCAATCTTAGGGCCTCAGTTTCCCCTGCTGAACAATGGATTAAATTGGTTGGTCCAGAGCCCTTGCAATCTAACTCTACACCTCAAATAGATGAGCTCATAAGCCACATCATGAGCCTGCTTGAGTACACTGGCCATGTCATTTGATAGCTGGCCTGTAAAGAGCCCACCCCAACCTCAGCCATCTGAACACAACTTCAAAGCTTCCTTGCTTCTGTCCTTTTTCTCCCTCTGGCTCCAGCCTTGGGTTTATGCTCCACTGCCCTCCTCCACACACATCTATCTGAGCTGATGATTCTGACTTTCTGTTCATAACATATTCTATGCATCCACCCTTCCTGTCCTCCGGCCATGTGCCTCCCTGAATACATGGACCATCATAACCATCTTCTAGGATTCCATCCCTATGCCTGGATTCTTTTCTAAGGCTTCTCTCTCTATGGCCTAAATCCCACCTCTCTTGGAGGCCATGGCTTGGTTAGACCACCCCACACAGCCTTCCTGGATTATGTCCATTATTCATTACCTTCACAAAAACCAGCAGTGCACTTATTGGGTTTCCCAGGTGAGAGCCAATGGCAGGGAGTCTTGGATAAAAGACAGGAAGGATCTTATTAGCTATTTTGGCTTTTAACTACTGTGGGAAAGACAATATCAACAAGTCATAGGGCACAAAGTTTGGGTTGATCCACAGTCCTAAGTTATATTCCCTGTACCTAGCCTGGCTGTACCCCAGTGATAAGGCCTTCAGTCAGTGAACTGACTTGTTACAATAAGGATTTTTGTCCCGGGCAGCCAAGGTCCAGACACACTGACTTGCCTCCCCAGACCCCTTAGCTGCCCACCACTGCTTAGGCTCCCCAAAAATGATGCAGATGCTTATATTAGCTTCATGCTGTTTGGCCTATTCCTTAGGCACATTGCTAGCTATCTCTTTCATCTTAACCCATTTCCAGCCAACAGCCTAAGCTCATTGAGAATACGCCACTGATGCCAAGTGATGATCAGCATGTGGCTGGTGGCTGAGCCAGAGGCTTCTTCTTGACCTCCTTGCACCAACCCTGGGAGACATCTCCCTTTCCCCTGCTGGTATGATTGGCCTTTATCTTGGGGAAAACACTAAAGTCTCTGTAGGAGTATCGTTGTCCTCATGTGAGTTCCTTAGCACCAGCTTCTGTGGGTTTTGACCTGGGTTGCAGACATGTTGCTGCCATTAGAACACCTTTGCTAAGGTCTCAGGCACCAGTCGTTCAGCCAGGCCAAGACTGTGACCACCTAGTGACAAGCATTCCAGGTCCCTGTCTCTCTGCCCTACCTATGATGCAGACTCAGGCCTCTCTTTTGCCAATGCAACCAACACGTGGCTGCTCCCTTGCACTGTGTGGGGTTGACCTCAACCTCTGAGGTTTTGTTCAGAGTCATCCAATATCAGATCTGCTGCATTTCAATTCCAGCTGCCATGACCTGTATGATGACCATGTATAAATGAACTCTTCCTTGGTCTCAGTTCATTGTCTGTAAAAGAAAAACAAGTATCTAGCCTGTGATATGGGTCAGCAGATACACTTGCTCTCAAGCCTAATGACTCAAGTTTGACCTGCATTGGAGCCACAGGACCAAGTTGAAAGGAGATAACTGACTTTCACAAATTGTCCTTTGACCTCCACATTTGTACTTGACACAATGTGAGTGGGAGTGCCCACATGAACACACACATATATAAAATAAATATAAGGAAGGGGAATCTATTTTTAGGGAAAATAAATAGTAGGAACCCTTTGTGTTGGATGTTAGAAAGGGTTGAATAACATACCTAGAAAAGTTCCCAAGCAGACATGGGAAAGAAGGCATATCCAACAGGACTTGTGACGTCAACTCCCATCCCTCAGGTCCATAGAGGCCCTTCTGGCCCTATCAGCAGACACCTGCCATTGTAAAAGGCTATCTCACCCATACATCAGCACCTGTGTGGATGCTATTACCCCTTCAAAGAACTGGGCTATGGTTGAAATCAAGAGGCTTCTGATCTTTGGAAGTAGATGGTTTGGATTTAGCTTCATAGAGACCCTTGATGGGCTGTATATATGACTGTCTTTTTTTACTCAACAGTGGATGCATTTAGTATTCTAAAAAGCTTTTGTTCATTGATCTACATTGTATTCTTTAATTTTTATTTTTGTGGTATAGTAGTTTCAGCCTAGGGCCTTGACTTTTGGCCCTTTCACACTCTCCTCTCTCTCTCTCTCTCTCTCTCTCTCTCTCTCTCTCTCTCTCTCTCTCTCTCTCTCTCTCTCTCTCTCTCTCTCTCTCTCTCCTTCTCTCTCTCTCTCTTTGTTTCTAGACTCTTTCACAAAAAGTTCTGAGATAAGCTGTGAACTTGAAACTCTCCTACTTCTGTTGAACCTCCAATGAGATTGCAGGCTTGAGCTACCACATTCATTTAGTATACTTTGCTTTTTAAAATTCTTACATTGTGTGTGTGTGTGTGTATGTGTGTGTACATATGTATGTATGTATGTATGTATGTATCTGTGTGTCTGTGTATCCATGTATGAGTGTGTGTGCCTTGTGGTGAAGCCCATGTGAAGGACAAATTACATTACAGGATTTGATTTTCTCCTTCCACAACTCATGGATCAAACTCAGGTTGTCAGGTCTGGCATCAGGTGTCTTTAACCACTGAACCAGTGTTTTTACTAGTGCATATTAACTGTATAAAGTGGGTCTTCTTCTGTCATTATCATACATGTGTACAATGGACTTGATGATACTCACTTTCTGTCACCCTCTTTTTGCTGTTGTTTTCATGTTGTTGGTGATGTCTTGTTTGCGTCAGGGTTGTTCTGTATCACAGTCCTGGCTGTTCTGGAATTTGCTCTATAGACCAGATTGGCCTCAACCTCACATGTATTCATCTGTATCTGCTTTTTGAGTTCTGGAATTAAAGATGAATGCCCATCTACTGCCTCCTTCCTCCTTTCTGTGGATTCCTGAAAAGGCGAAATATTATCTTAGGTCATAGAAACAATTCCATACCTGTTTCTGTTGTAGAACCTGGCTTTTTTGTATCAAATGCTCTCCAGTTCTCTTCACTTTCCTGCTAGGACATGATTTTGCCTGTTTCTCTCCTCATCACTATTCTATTGGTGTGAATAGACACCATGACCAAGACAATTTGACGACTTCTTCTTCTCCTTCTTCTTCTTCTTCCTCCTCCTCCTCCTCTTCTTCTTCAAAAGAAAGTATATGTTTAATTTTAGTGTGTTTTCAGTTTCAGAGGCTCAGTCCGTTATCACCATAGTGCCTGGCTGGCATGATGCTGGAGACACAGTGGAGAGCTACATCATGCTCCGCAGGCAGAGAGAGTAAGGTTAGGCTTGATGTGGTGTTTTAAATCCTCTAAGTCCAAACTCGGTGATACATTTCCTTCAAGAAGGCCATACTGCCCAATCCTTCTAATCCTTTCAAATAGATCCACTCCCTACTAAATAATAGAGACCCAACAGCTATGATCAATCCTATCAATCAAAACAGCCATCATCTATGGCCACAGATTCTTTTAAAATACAAAATTAGAATCCATGCACAGAAGTGCATTCCTATAATAATCCCTGCTACAGACAGTTACAGACACTTGTAGATAGTTGTGAGCTGCCATATGTGTTCTGAGAATTGAACCTGGCTCCTCTAGGAGAGCAGTCTTTGCTTTGAACCACTAAGCCATCTCTTCAATCCTAAGTGGGTAGTCATATGAGTCAACTCAGTCTTAGTATTTCCCTTTGTCTCTATTTGTCCATTTCTTTAAAAAGACTGGATGTGGGTTCATCACTATGTTTTACTATCTATTTATTAAGTTTTTTTTCGGGTGTATGACTCTGCAGGCAAGCTTAGCTATTAGTAACATTCTGCTCTAAACTTGTAGCCTGTACATATCTATTTGTTTAATCAATTTCAGCCCTGTTTTTACATTTTTTCTTTGATAGATTGCATCCAGCTCACAGTGTCTGCTCCCTCTACTCCTCCTAATCCCTTCGTCTCCTCACCTGCCCTCTACCCTCAACCCACACCTCTTCCTTTAAAAAGTGCAGGAATCACAGGCATATGAACTACACATGGCAGAGGATGTTCCAAGACTAGGCAGAAACCCTCATTCCAAGGATAAATGAGGTAACCCAGTAAGAGGAAAAGCGTCCAAATACAGGCAAAAGAGTCTGAGACACTCCTCACTCCCTCTGTTGGTCATCTCCCCCAAAACACCAAGCTACACAACCATAACATATATGCAAAAACTTAGCTCAGACACATACAAGGTCTATGTTTGTCTCTTAATTTCTGTGAGCCTCTATAGGCCCTGCCTAGATGAATCTGGGTATGTCCTTGTGGTGACCTTGACCCCACTGTCTCCTTCAATTCTTCCTGCCCTTCTTCTCTGTGGTTCCTCTGTCTCCATATAGTGTTTGTTAGTTCCAGTCTTGATTATCCATTTCTGCTTATTCTTTTTTTGTTCTTGAGTACCGTATATTCTTATTTTTTCAAGGATTTCAAGTGCATCACTAACTCATTATATTAGCTCTTTTCAGTGTAGTGATATGGGCACTTAGTGATGTAGCCTTCCTCATGGGATGCCTTCATTGTGTTCCATAGATTTGGGTAAGTTGTGCTTACATTTTCATTCATTCCTAGGAATTTAAAACGTTCCTTCATGATTTCTTCTTTGGCCCAATCACCATTCAGTTTTGTGCTGTTTAGTTTCCATGAACCTGTATGTAGTGACTATGGTTGTTAATATCCAGTTGTATTCCATGGTGGTTGATAGAATGAAGGATATGATATCACTTCTGCATTGTTGACCCTTTCATACCTATGGGCCTTACCCAGAGTCAGGTATGGTCCTCATTCTGGTTCCTCATCTTCTGTAGCCACAGCCTCCTCTGGTGTCCCTATGGAACCCTCCATGCATCTGTGGACCTAAGCAAATTAATTATAGTTCCTAACTTGGGTCTGCAGCAACTGCTAAAGTGGCTGTGAGGTGTGGAATTTCCTGATCACTTGTGGACCAAAAGAGGAGTTACACCTGGTTGTCTCTCATTCTTTTCCTCATCTACTTCTTTTATGTCACAAGAAATAAAGTCAGGGAGTGGTGGCTCATGCCTTTAGCTCCATCTCACTTGAGATAGATTAAGATGGAGGTCTGAGTTCAAGATCACCCAGATCTACTGGACAAGTTCCTGGACAGCCAGAGCTACACAGAGAAACCCTGTCTCAAAAACAGAACAAACCAAACCAAACAAAACAAAACAAAGATAAGGTGCATGGTCATTTCACCCACACGTATATAAGTTCATTGTGTCTGCCCTGTACAGGCAGATATGAGAAGAGAGCATTGGTCCCCTGGACCCAGAGTTACACAGGATGGTGAGCCAATACTGTGGGATCTAGAGTCACCTCACGTCTTCTTCGCGTATGGCTGGTGTTCTCAACTGCTGAGCCATCTCTTCACCCTCCCTATCTCTTCTTGTTGATAAAGAAAAGCTATTAGGTGATCTGGTTTTACTCTATAACTTTGTCTTCTCTGTATTACCAGCTGAACTTGTGTCACTAGGGTTGAGTGTCAAGCCAGTTCACATTTTTCCTAGTAAAAGGTGGCATAACCACGTTTGTGGATGTAGTTCTCAAGACCATGACAGACCACAGACCAGAGGATGATACTTTTGTAAAGAAAACATGTAAACCTTATAGCATTCGTGTCCCAATTATATCACTGACACCCACAGTCCTATCCCACCAATATCTAATTTAGAAAATTCCATACACACTTGCCAACAACCAAATCTTATGAAGGCATGCTTAAAATTGAGGTTTCCTCCTTCATATGACTTTAGCTTGTGTCAAATTGACATAAAGCTATCTTGCTAGGGCCTGATATGGGCTGGTGAGAACTCCTGGAAAAATCACTGTAGATGGGGTCCACAATACTTACTTGTTTCCTTAGATACTATTTTCAACTGAATGTCAAATTAGATGCAAGCTTGGTAAAGTGACTTAGGCTATAATGTCAGCACATGAGAGCCTGAGGCAAGGGGCAAGTTTGAGATCATGCTAGACTATATAGTGAGTCTCATGCCATTCTCGTTATCATCCTGATTTTCTTTCTATCCCTGTGAAAGAGTACAAAAGTAACTTCTGGAAGAAATCATTTTTATTTCCACTTCTAGGTTACAGCTCATCTGTGAAGGAAGTGAGGGCAGGGACTCAAGCAGGAACTTCAAGCAGATGCCAAGAGGAGGGCTTCTGGCTGGAGAGCTCAGACTCAGGCTCAGTGAGCTTCCTCATCTAGCCCAAGACCATCTGCCTAGGGAATGATGCTTCCCCAAACTGGTCAAACTCTACTACATTAGTTAGTAATCAATAAAATCCTCCCATGACATACCCACAGGCTGCTGTAATCTGGACAATGCCTTTACTGAGAGTCCTTCTTCAAATGACTCTAGGCTGTGCCAACCCAACACTTAAAACTACATTATAGTGTAGTTTGTCATATTAAAAATGTTGAGGGTGGTGATGTGGTTCAGTGTATAAAGACATTTGCTGCCAAATTTAAGGACTTGATCTGTTTCTGGGGATCCCATGGTGATGATCAAGAATTAATCCATCAACATTATCTTCTGACCTCCATATACACCATG
Source organism: Phyllotis vaccarum (assembly GCA_033318265.1). NCBI lineage: Eukaryota > Metazoa > Chordata > Mammalia > Rodentia > Cricetidae > Phyllotis > Phyllotis vaccarum. The sequence goes on along the minus strand of JARWLC010000017.1, from coordinate 74,723,678 downwards.
CTTTACCCTCCAAACAAGTAAATGTAGTTTAAAAAAGAAAAGAAGTTACTGATGTTTTTTGACTTGCTATAGTTTATTATTTCTGTTTACTAATTATCAAGAGAGCCCTTGTCTCAATTAGTGATCTAGAGCTCTAAGAAATGAACTCAATTGATCCTGGGTAAATGAACCTTCAGATACACTCAATATCCCTGCCCTTTGCTATCTTGACGTTAGCTGAGTTCAAGCAGAGTATGGAGGTAGAATAAATATTGGTGTTTTTCCATAATTTCCAAACTTTGACTTCTGATTACTCTGGGATGCACAAATTGGACTTGTGAAATGAAGACAAGCTCTGAGAGCAAAAATTCAACTGAGAGACTTTAGCTCAAAATGGTGGGTCATTTTTGAGATGTTTTGGGGTGGGAAATATGCAGAGAAAGAAAGTTGTATGTGTTAATAGTGAACATATGGAAAATCAGTTGAGTCCAACTTTTTAACATTGTGTGACAACATTGTCATCTACAGAATTCATGCCCTATAACCACAAACTGAGTTACAAATTGAGACTGGATGTCCCCCAAACCCTGAAAATTATGTTTTAAATACACTTATAGTTTTGTGTCAGGCTGAATTTAGAGTTACTACCTGGGAGTGGTCATCCATGAACTGATGAACACAAGAACAACACCAAGTGGACTCAGCAGGATGCACTCATGAAGGGAGAGGGGGTGGGGTAACGGGAGGGAATTTTAGGTAAGGGAGAAAGGTGGAAATGATGTCAATACAGGACTCCTTGCTATAATTCTTTTAAACAGTGAAAAAAGGTTTTCTTCATATATTTGGAAGATATTTTTGTTAGGTTGATGAAACCTCACAGTTCAATCATTTGTATTCACAAATAGTTGTCTCCATTGTCTTTATTTACAGAACTACTGAGAATAAATAACTTTTTCATTTTTTAAAAGACTCATTTTGTGTTCCTGAGTGTGTATGAGCAGGAGCACACAGGGACTGCACAGGCCACTTCCATTCCCCTGGAACTGGTGTTCAAGCTGCTGTGAGCCAGGTGACTTGGGTGCTGAGATTCCAGTTCAGGTCTTTATTACCAGCCAGTGCTGTTCTGTGCTGAACCATGTCTCCAGCTCCCCATTGTTCTCTACAAAAGTATTCTTTTCATATTTACTTATTTATATTTGACTTATATAAGTGTGGGCTGTGGAGACCAGAAGATAGTTGAGGGAATCCACTGTCTCATTACATCCCGTGAGTGTTGGGAATTGAACTCATGTTGTTAGACTTGCAGACTAGTGATGTTACCCCGAGCTATCTTGCCAGCCTGTAACATTGTCTTTCAATGTTGTTATGACAGCTGATATCCACATCATTTTCTGTGCTAGGGTCTCTTGCATTTGGGTTGAATCCAGCTTGTCATGGAGAATCGTCTTTGGACCACTGTTTCTGGATTTGTTTTGCTACTGTTTTGCTCTCTCTCTCTCTCTGTCTCTCTCTCTCTCTCTCTCTCTCTCTCTCTCTCTCTCTCTCTCTCCCTTCTCTCTCTCTCTCTCTCTCTCTCTCTCTCTCTCTCTCTCTCTCTCTCTCTCTCTCTCTCTCTCTCTCTGTGTGTGTTTCTATGTATTTATGTGTGTGTATGTTGATTTTTACATGAAAGGTTTGGATATTTTCTTATGCTCTTCTCTTTTTTGTGAATTTGATTTTAAACAAGTTATAGAATTTTCTGGACATGATGCCCCTCTTATGAATTATCTGTTGATATGGCACTGTGGAATCTTGGCTTTTACCCTGGAAAAATTCAGTAACATACACCTTGGATAAGATCCTTAGCTGTAGGTCTCCTCTTATATAACATAAGGATTGGAGATTTAAGAAAATATCCTATGTGTGTGGGTATCATGCTTTCTTGTGTATCTGTGCACCACATAGAAACCTGGTGCCTGTGGAGGCCAGAAGGTGACAAGAACCCCTTGAATGGAGTTACAGACCACTGTGAGCCATATTGTGGGAACTGAGTATTGAACTCAGGTTTATCTTCAAGAGCAGTCAGTGCTCTTAACCACTATGCTATGGCTTCAGTAGCAACATGGGGACTAGAATAGCCTATTTATCTTAGTAATTCATTCTGAGAACCATAAAAAGAGCTAAAGGAAATTACAAGCTGTAAACTACTGTGTGCATGTTAATGATAGAATCTCTGGGAATGATTGAAAATTAACCATTCATGTGGAAATCCTCAATGATTTTCTTTGTTATGAAATCAACAGCAGGGCTTTCTTTTTAGGGCCAGGATGGTTCTGTGGAATTTACTGTTCACTTTGCTCCAGCCCTCACTGTTGGCTTGATGGAAATACTTCCCTTTACCGTGGCTAGGGCAGAGGTCCCAGTATTACCCACTCAGAAGGCCAGGAAGGAGGCGTCATTTCCTCCACTAATCTTCTATGGCACTGGACAAGGCTAAGCCTGTGACAGATGAAGACCCTGACATCTATTATACAATTCCTACACCTAAGTCTTAAGGAACATTGAGGAAGGATGGCCAGTAATATTAAAGAGCCAGAGGGCTAGGATGTTTGCTGTGAGATGGTGTCTGTTAGAAATGCCAGGAAGTCACATCTATGAAAACACTGCTATATGGTTATCTAAACAAGTCTGAGCAATGGTATTACCAATAGACATAATAACATGGTCGAGGAAATCTCATAAGACCCCACCCCCAGATGCAGAGCTATCGGCAGTTAATGATTGCTGAGAGAGAAAAAATTAGTTTTCACTCAGGATGAGTACCTTAATTGCTTGTCCAGTACCAAGTGGTCAGTCTTGTAAGCTTATACAAATAAGCCACAGTAAATGGACTCAGTGGGTTGGATTTTTTCTATGTATGTTTCCATATGTATAACAACAACGATTAGAAAGAGGTCATGATATTGAAATGGAGTGGGTACATGGGAGGAACTGGAAAGAGGAGAGGAAGGGGATGATGTAATTTTATTTTAATTACAAATGTAAATTAAAAAGATGGAAACCTTGTTTTTTAGATGTATATGATCTCATTTCCTGGTTGTGTCAGGAACTTATTATGTAACTTAGATGAATTTATCATTTGGGGTATGGTTTCTCCATTTGTTATAGTGCTATCCTCCCAGGGTTGAGGAGTTGGATGATATCTGATAATGTGGACAAAGTACTTAGAATTAGAACAGTAAACATTAGTAATCCTTGTCTGATGTAAGCTTCATTGGTAATAGGTGCATGCATGCACATGCATCTATGGTTGTGTGGTCCTCCACACTCTGAACTTCTGGTTGAGAATACAATGTAATTTCTTGAGCTCAAAGCCACAATTGTGGTTGACTTCTCTAAAGTCCTTCTTCCTTAGTGCTCCCTTGTATACTCAAGAGCTCCTGGATCCTGGTGGGGCTGGAGGACTTGGGAGATCATAAGTGATTTAAAAAAAGACCAGAGGAATGAGAAATAAATGGGTGTCAGAAACTTCCCCCTGTGGGGAGAGGTTGAGAGAGGCAATCAATCAGTATTGAAAGGGTCTTATGATGGCTATAAGCATGCATTTGAACTTTGTAGGTCAATTCAATGCTTTTAAATGGATGAAGAGGCAAGTCCAGGAACACCAGAGACTACACACTTCCCTTTCCTCATGTCATGGCTTCATTTTTCTTCAGAGGAGAGCAAATTGAAGGAATGGACATGGGTATCAAATCCTACTGGGATATTCAGTTCAAAGTTGTTTAATATCATCAAACTTATCACAATTTATAATTCAACAGCTGTGTTTTAATTTATATCTGTGTGTGTGTGTGTGTGTGTGTGTGTGTGTGTGTGTGTGTGTGTGTGTGTGTTTGAGTGCCACTTGTATATGAGTGTTTTTGGAAACCAAAAGACAGCATTGGAGATAAATGATAAATTTACAGCCAGTTATAAGTTACTTTGTGTATGTGTGTATATGTGTGTGTGTGTGTGCACACGCGCGCGTGCGCATGTACTATGGCAACATGTGGAGGGGAGATGAGAAGACATCCCGCAGAAACTGATTCTCTCCTTCTACCATATGGGTCCCAGGGGTCCGACTCAGGTCATCAGGCTTTGGCAGCAAGCACTTTTATCAGCGGAGTCATCTCACCCACCCACTGGACTGCAGGGATTAGAACCACCTCTAGGCCTTGTTCCTTGGTGGTGATGCATACTAGGCAAGTGCTCTCTCACTGAACTACATCTCTAATCCAGAGCACCATACCGTTCTTATTTAATTAATAAATTCTGTAGTCTGACAACTTTGTACCTGTACATGATGTATTCTGGACAATTTTCCCCTCTCTCTTATTTCCCCATCCCTGTCAGCCTCACTTTCCCTGCAAATCTCTTTCCCATATTTATATTGTTCTGTGTCCTACAGATTTCACTAGTGCCATCTGTGTGACTTTGGCTCTAGAACGGTCCATTAGAGCCTGTAGACTTAACGGTCACTAGTGGGCACACAACTGAATACAAGGCCTCCCTCACCCCCAGAACCTGTTTGGTTTCAATAGTTCAGCAGTAACTGGGAAGGTCTGTCTCTTTTCATGATGGCCACTGTCACGGAGTAGCAGAGGTTGAATTTTGGTGGATAGAAGGAGTAGGGGAATTTGGTTTCTGTTGTACTCCCTGTCACCAAGATAGGGCCTCATGTATTCCAAGCTCATCTCTAACTATCTATGTATCTTTGAGCTTTCACCTTGAGGTTCTTGTCCCCCTGGCTCTACTCCCTGAGTTCTGGGATTACAGAAGTGCACGACTAATTCAGCAGTGGTGGTGGGTATGGAGCCAGAGCTTTGTGACTGCTAAGCTGTCACTCTGCCATCTGCCATCTCCTAGATTTTCTTTTCTCTCACATGAACAAGTGGTCTCAAATAAAAGCAAAAACTTTATATGATACTTTAGCTTTATTGGAATGCATAGTCCACACCCTTCCTGATTTACCCATTTCCAGTGTAATTTTCAATGGTTTTGAATATTATTCTACTTAGAAGCTACATGGTGAGTGATTTTTAGTGATTACTTCAAAAATCTCCCCTAACATTTACAAGCAACTGATCACAGGGATTTTAACACACACACCACTTCATATTAATTTTTTCTATATAGTCTTTGGTTGTGATCCAGAGCTGTTAAGGAACACTTGAAAGTTTGGTCCTCATTTTCTCACTCTGTAAAGCATAACCACAGTGAACTGTGCTGAGTGACTGGTTCATTGAAGCATACTAGACCCAGCACCTCTCCCAACTCAACTTGGCTGCTCTGTATGGGGACTCTATGACAGACATAGTGATGCCTACTACCCAGAATACTCTCACACTCCAGCAGGGGAATGGACAGGAAGATCCTCAGTGATGTACGAGGGGGAGATATAGTATGTGTAGGATTCATAACTTGGGAGAAACGATTTAATTTGTTATGGCACAGGTGAGGGCAGATTCTAAGAGAATATTATTTTTTGCTGAGTTGAGTTTGGAAAAATGATGAATAATGTCTTAGGGAGGAACAAAGACATTCTGTAAAGATCTGCATGCAGGTGGCACAATTCTGGCTTTATTATATATTTTTGAATGGAGCCACCCTTAGTTAGAGAGCAATTCCTCTCAATGAATTTGCTTGAATTTTTGATAAAATGAAGAACCTTTGGTCTTCCTGAAATGACAACAGTTTTTATTGATTCTGTGCAGCTTGTTGCTCACAGGACATCAAAATATGCTGTATGTCAAAGTGAATAGGATACCAAAGTCCAGGTGATAGAGAGTAATTTATCTACTGGCTGGAGACTTGGCCCAACCCATCTCCCCAGAGAATAAACACTGCAGGCTGGGCACCCTTCAGCACCTTGGGCAGAAGCCTTGTAAAGGGTACCACACAGCTGGAGGGAGAACACAGAGGGTCTATTGCTGGCAGAGAAGCAACAATGGACCTGACTTCAGTTTTCTCACTGGAAACCTGGGTCCTCCTGGCAACCAGTCTGGTGCTCCTATACTTGTGAGTAACCACCAAATTTCTCCACACTGTGTCTTCATAATTGGGGTTATACTCAGACCTGTAGTCTGTTATTGTTTGGAAGGTCAAAAATGATGTCATTAGCAGGGGCTGGAAAAATGACTGGTTGGTCAAAAGCACTGACTGGCCTTCTAGAGAACCCAGGTTTGAATTTCTTCATCCACGTGGGGCTCGCAGTCATCTGTAGCTATAGTTCCAGGGAACCTGACCCTCTCCATAGACACTAGAAGAAAATTGTAGAAAGTTGAGTTTAAGTCTTCTGAAAACATTTCAATGTTACATTTTTTTTATTCATGGTAGAAGCAGAACATTAGACGTGTGTGTGTGTGTGTGTGTGTGTGTGTGTGTGTGAGAGAGAGAGAGAGAGAGAGAGAGACAGAGACAGAGACAGAGACAGAGAGAGACAGAGAGAGAACAAGAGAGAGGGAGGACTATGGAGAGTTACTTCTCTCCTATCCTGTGTGTCCTGGGATACAAATTAAGATTATCAATATTGGCATTCAATGCCAATCTATGGAGCCTTTCTGAAGCCCCCAAAGGAAGTGACAACTTAGTTCATTTTGCATTTTGTCATAATGTGGAATAAAACAAGGAGCCTATATTTGCTATTCAAGAACTCTCATTCTGAGCTGTTGGCCCAGTTATACTCTTACAGTTCATGTTCATGTTATACAGATCTCCTGGGCACACGCACGCGCACACGCACACACGCACATGCACACACACACACACACACACACACACACACACACACACACACACACACTTTCAACTCCCTCTTGCTTATGTGAGAGGGTTTTTCTGATAAGATTTACTCTTGCTATGACCTGGTTGACTTTCAAGTTACCCCTAGATCCACCAGAGCTAAGTCAAAACAGATATTAACAGTGGCTGCCATGCACAGTGGGCCCCTCACCCTCAACCTAGACTCTCTGGGAACTGGAGTGGCAGCCAAATTGTTGGTTTGATTCATTATTTTGGTTTTGGTCATGTTTACGTTCTCTTATGTATTGTGGTAACAATGGTTTCATTTCACTTTATAGATTTGGGACTCATAAACAAGATGTTTTTAAGAAACAGGGAATTCCTGGTCCCAAACCGCTGCCATTTTTAGGAACTGTACTGAATTACTACAAGGTGAGTGTTCATTGAACTCCACTTCTAAGATATTATTGATGGACAATAATATCTTAGTTCTATTAAATGCTCCTTGGGAGGAAACTCTGAGACTACAGACTCTCATACTGCTCATTCTCGTGATACTAGAGAAAGTCTGGTGGTTTCCTAGGGCTCTATTGACCACTTAAAATTATAAAACTCTGTGTGAGTGAGTGAATATGTGTGTGTGTGTGTGTGTGTGTGTGTGTGTGTGTGTGTGTGTGGTCATAATGTGTAGTCATATATTTTCATGTGTGTGAGTGTACATATGTGTGCAGGGGCATATGCATGGATACATGTGCATGGAGAAGACCAAGTTTTACAGTGGATGTCATCTTGATAGTTCTTCACTTTATACAATGACAATAGTCTCTCAGTTGAACCCAGTTCTCCCTGACTTGACTGGTTTAGCTAGCCAGCTTGCTCCAGGGATCCTGTGTCTCTGTCTCCTGCAGGTACGGACTACTGGTAGGCTTTATCCCACCTGGCATGTACACATGAACTGTGATCCAAGCTGTGTCTTAGGGTGTGTTCTTTTCCCACTGAACCAACTCCACAGCTCCCATTGTCAACTTTTCCCCATATTTATTAATTTTGGGGTGAGCATGTATGTGTGTACCCTGGCATACAAATAGATGAGAGGACAGAGTGTGGGAGTCAGTTTCTGTCCCACAAGATGAGTCCTAGGGATGAAGCTCAGGTTCTCAGCGTTGGTGACAAGTGTCTTTTTTTGGGAGCCACCTCACTGGCCCTAATGTCAGTTTATTGAGCCTCAGGTTTCCTTAGGTGAAATTCACACAATCCAGCCTATTTAACCTTGGTATTTTGGACATGATGCTCAAACTTTGTGAGCAAGAAGTTCATTTCAGACCCAGTGCAGGTTCTAGAAAGGCACTGCTATATTTAATTGAAGAAAATCTAGAAAGGGTTCCTAGCTTCTAGGACATCAACCTGTACGCAGTAGATTAAAATTCTCTTCTTCATAGTGGGGCTCATGAGAAATATTTTTTGAATATTCATGAAAATAGCTTATCAGATCTACATACACACCTTTGTGGGACTTTTCATATACTAAGTTTCCCTGTATAAGCATTAAACCCCTGAAGTTATTCCCATGGCTCTTTCCCCAGCATTCACTATTCATTATATGTCGAAGTTCTTGAGAACTTGTATATTTTTTTTTGTCTCTTCCTGTAGGAACTGGTGTCCAGGTTAATGATTGCCTTTTTAGAAAGTTTTTAAGCATATGCATGTGGGTTTGTGCACATGGGAGCAGTACCTACAGAAGCCAGAAGAGGGCACTGGATCCCCTGTAGCCCGAGTCCCAGATGGCTTGTTGGGTGTGGGTGCTAAACAGGGAACTCGGACCCTCTGCAAGATCTGCAAGTGTTCTTAACCACTGAGTCACATCTCCAGCCCCGATGACATGTTTTAATCTTTTTGGTTTTTGTGGTTCTGAGAATAATATCCAAAGCCTTAGACATGAAGGGCAAGTGCTCTAACAAGGAAATATACTATCCTACAGCTGCTTCCATTCCTTTAAAGGGAGTATCCTCTGGAGAAGTCTGAGCAGCCAGTGAATATCTGAGAAAGGATGGTGGCTGTCAATCACTTCAGACACTTGACTACACAACACATTTTTTTAATTTGTTAAAGGCAAAACCACTAGGAAAAGAATGATTTAACAAAATTATCAGAAACATCAGTAATGAGAATGTAATGTGCCACATTTAAGTCTAGGTGGATCATTTGTGACTAACTAGCTTTGACACCTGATCCATAGTCAGTCCACTGCAGGCATCCCTAAGCTCACATACAGAGGGTGAGCAGCAAAGCATGTGCTCCTGTCTGCTTCAGGGTTTTCTTTCTAAAGTTTGTATGCTTACCTTGAAATTCTTTACGCCTATCATTATTATTATTATTATTATTATTATTATTATTATTATTATTATTATTATTATTTATTATTATTATTATTATTATTTATATGCCATATGTGTATCTGGTGCTGTGCACATGTGCCTGTCTATTAGTATGCATGCACAGGCCACAGGGAGGTGTCAGTTTTCCTGCCTTTTCCTACTGAGCCATCTTGCTGGGGCATCTGCAAACATTTATGAAGAACTTTTCTCTGTGACAAACAGTAAACCTTTCATGGGATTTGGAGGTTGGGTTCCCTGCCTAAAGAATGATAGATATATACAAGGCAATAATGGATTTTATTTGTTTCTCTTTCCAGGGTATATGGAAATTTGATATTGAGTGCCATAAAAAGTATGGAAAAATATGGGGGTGAGTATTCTGGAAAGTTCCACGGAGTTGATTCTTTTTATAAGGATGTCCTTTACTCTTGCAAGGGCAATGTCAGCCCAGAATCATGATAATGTACCTCTCTGTTGTGAAGGGGAGGCCTTAAGTGTCATGGTTCATAGGTCTAATTATCTTGATAACATTGTATACTGTGGCTTTTTAAAAGGCTTTGGTGTTCCATGGACTATGTGCCTTTCTGCGATAAGATTTCTCTCTGTAACAGTACTGGCTGTACTGGAAGTCTCTTTGTCGACCAGGGTGGCCTCCAAGTCACAGAGATCTACCCGCCTCTGCCCCAAACAGCTGGGATTAAAGACATGGGCCACCATGCCAGCAGGGCCCTGTGTTTTATACAGTGTCTTCACCCTTTTCCTTTTCCTTACATAAAATGCACTGTTTCCTGCCCCCAAAATCTCCTCTAACATGTGTGTGATACCACCATTTGTGTGTGGCCCAGGACAGAAGGATTTGCTGAAGGAGGCAGAGGCAGGAGGATCCGGAGTTGGGGGCCAGTCAGGGTTACACAAGTGTGTGATACTGTCTCTGCCATATTCACTCATTTCCCTCTGGAAGCCCAAACTCCTTCGACTCAGTGTTGACTCTAGCATGTCCTTTGAAAGCAGGGATGGGATGACATAGCTAAGTCCTCATAAATGACTTGTGCTTAGCCTTAAAAATTCCTTTGCAAATGTAGAGATTTTGCTATAGTTGCTTATATTTTGTTTCCAATCAAGGGTGTTTATTCCTTCCTGGAGGGGACATGTGCCATGGTGCACAAATGTAGGTCACAGGAAACTTGTGACAGTTGCCTCGACTTCCAGTGGATTGATTCAAGTTCAAATGATCAGACTTGGTACATGGGCCTTTATCTGAGGAACTAACTTACCAGCCCCTGCCAAGATTTTTTTTCTGAGTCAGGGTATCTTTGTGGAACAGCTCTGGGTGTCCTGGAACACATACTGTAGACCAGACTGGCCTCTTCTTACTGAGTTCTGGAATTAAAGGTGTGAATCTCCACCATCCCCTATGAAGACTTTTAATAGAAATGTATATCACTGTGCCCTGTCTAACTGAACTGATTTTGGAGATACAATGTATTTAAAACCAAAGTGTTCTTCCTTGGATCTATGTCCTTAAAGGTTTTGTAAAGCACCTGAGCCAGCAGCAGAAACTGTTCCCTGTCACTGATGCTGGAGTTTGGGTAGAGCCTTGAGTGGGTGTGATCATTATGCTATGAGTCACTAACAAGCAGGAGGAGGCTCTGGCTCTTCTTGTCTCTTCATCTCTCCACATCCATCCTTAGGAACCATAGGCCTGAACATGGGTCTGCAGAGCCCATAAGGGCCATGTTAGTCACTGCCAATGGAGGCTTTGCTGTCAGTAAAATGGCCCTGTGTGAATTTCTACTTGGAATGTTATTGCTTGTCAGCACTTGATAGAGTTTCTTAAACCTTTCACTAACTTAATATTTTATTAATTAATTAATTAATTGATCATTTATTACATTTTTTAAAACTGGATCTTTTTTTATGTAGTCCTGCTGTCTTGGCATTCATATAGACCAGGCTGTCTCTAACTCAAAGAGATTCACCTTTCTCTGCCTTTCAAGTGTTGGGATTAAAGCATGTGACACCAAACCTGACCCTAATATTATTTTTATATGAAACATTTTGCTCATATATTTTTACTAGTTTTGTGTGTGTCTTGTGTACCAGCAACTTTTTTTACTTTTTTGTTATTGCACATGTTTATTTATCAAAGAGCTTCGTGAGTCCCATGGCACACATGTAAATGTCAGAGGACAACTGTGGCAGTCAGTTCTCCCATCCACATTGTAGGTCCCCAGGATTGAACTGCTGTTCATTGGACCATTTTGCTCTCCCACCCCAGGAGCTATCCCAGCAGCCACATCACTTTGATCTTCCTTCCACAGTATCTGAGCCTTGGAGAAGCTGGTGTAGGGGCCTCACTTAAACTATGTCTCTTCATTTGTTTGATCCTGATGCACTCTAGACAGTTCTAACACTGAGCTACATTCCAAGGCCAGACACTGAAATAACTTATTATTTTTAACTTTTTTCATTTTAAATTTTAATGTTTGAGAATTTATTTTCACATCAAAATGTTTAATTTTAAGTTTAATATTTTATCTTAAGCATTTAATTATAATTTTTACTTTAACATTTAATTATAAACATATTTCTGTTATTTTAATTTTGTATATACATATGTATATGTGTGTGTGTGTGTGTGTGTGTGTGTGTGTGCACATGAGTCTGTTATCATGGAGGCCAGAGACGTTAGATCAAACTCTTAGAGCTGGAGTTACAGGTAGTTGAGAGCCACTCAACCTGGGTGTTATGAACAAACCCTAGGTCCTCCACAGGAACAATGTGTTGCCATCTCCCAAGCCCCTTTTGTTATTTTAAATATGCAAAAAATCACATAAAATGTTAAGGCAGCTCACATATTCACATCTAAGCTATAAAATTCCATGTGTGATTTCTAGTTATGGTGTCTTTTGGAACTGCTTTGTCTTGAATGGCATCATCAGTCACTTTATAAAGACTCCACTGTAGCTGTGGTCAGACTCCCTAAGTTGAATTGGGAACTCCTGGGACAACATGTTGTATGACCAGATTGAGCATCACATAACATGTGAATCAAAATCTGGAAATGGGGCTCCTACTTCAGAGCCTGGTTTGGGTTAATCTGCTGTTTTCCCTACACAGATTGCTTGATGGTCGAACACCCCTGTTTACTATCACAGACACAGAGATGATTAAGAGTGTTCTCGTGAAGGAATGCTACTCTGTCTTCACCAACCGGCGGGTCAGTAACTTTTATTTAATTTAAAAATTACAGATAAATTTTATTGATGTATGTGTGTGTGTTTGTTTGTGTGTGTGTGTACATCTATATGAGTAAATTCCATATGTGTGTAGGTTCCTGTGGAGGCAGGAAGAGGGTATGAGATCCCTTGGCTTTGGTATTCCAGGCAGTTGTGAGTGGCCTGACACGGATGCTGGGAAAAGAACTGAGTTCCTCCACAAGAACAGAAAGCACCCTTAACCATAGACCCAAGTCTCCAACCTCCCACTTTAATAACTCAAACCTTTTATTTTACTTACTGAACGTTTTGTTTATTTGTTTGGATTTTTAGAAACAGGTTTTGTTTATGGATTTCTGACTCTCCTGAAACTCCCTCTGTGGACCAGACTTGCTCCAACTCAGTGATCTGCCTGTTTCTACCTGCCTCTGCTTACCAAGTGCTGGGATTAAAAGCATGTGCCAGCCCTGCCTATCAAGACTGGACATTTGCTTACTTTTTTTTTCTTTCTAAAGACAGGGTTTCTCATGTTGCCTTGGCTGCCCTGGAATTCACTTTGTAGACTGGGGTGGCCTCTAACTCACAGGTATCTGCCTGTCTCTGCCCCTTGAATGCTGGTATAAAGGTGTGTAACACCACCACCTGGCTACTTACTTAATTTTTAAAAAATGAATAAATACATATTCATAGAGACTTCCACAATAATATACAGGGTGTGTCTTGGTACTCATTTTGCTAATGAGGAAGTATAAATATACTATATTATTGTAATCTAGTTGTAGGTGGACTCTGCTGTCATCTAGATAGTGTTTATATTTCTTGTTTCATGAGTCCTTTCTTATGCCTGTGTGGTACAGTCCAGTTTATCACAGATTTGTGATGATCACTGAGAATACAGAGCTGTTCCTTGACCATGCAGTCCCTCTTGCTAGCCTATAGCTTCCCTGTATGGACTGTCTTCTTCTCTCCTTTTATATCCATTTTCCTTCTGAATGGATTGTGCTGTCAGTGTTAAGCCTGATGTGTGCTTATAGGGCTCCCACTTCAGATCCTGACTCTGTGGGTTTGCTTGTGTGTAAATTATATCCTTTTGAGATTTGCTCTTTACCTGTGGCTTTATTTTATGTTACTTTTTGTGTGAGGTATAATACTTAGTTCTCTCTTTTTATTAACCATGGCTATCCCACTGTTCTATCTGGGAAAACCTATTGGTTCTCTCTTTCTACCCTATAGATCTTGGGGATTGAACTCAGGTTGATGGTCTTAGCAGCAAGCACCTTTACCCACAGAGACACTTCTCTGACTCTCTTTCAGTCTTTATCTCAAGGCCTGCCTAGTTTGCAGCTGCCCTTCATCATATGGGAGCCATTTCCAATTCTTCCTATTGTGCTGAGTGCTTTAATATAAGGGCTTGTTGGAAGACTGCATAATAGCACAGAATATAAGTGTGGAAGATAGAACAAATTTCCCACCAGGGAAAAGTATTATATACTTCCTTTCATCACTGAATAGAGAATTAAAGAAAAAAGCATTTTGTAGTGGGTTCTCTGGGGTCCCGGACGCCAGAGGTCCCGAGCCCCACAGACCTGCCGGGACCGCTTAGCCGCCCGCCGCCGCCCGGGTCCCCTAGAAACGACTCAGACGCTTCTATTAACTTCATGCTGTTTGGCCTATGGCTCAGGCACATTGCTAGCTAGCTCTTACATCTTAAATCAACCCATTTCTATTAATCTGTTGGCCACGTGGCTCGTGGCTCACCCGTGTCTCCTTACATGCTGTTCCTTTGGCAGCTTCAGCTCGGTCTGCCTCTGACTCCGCCCTGCTTCTCCCATCTAAACTGACCTCTCCTCCCACTTCCTCTATGGTGCCCACCAAGACCCAATACAGCTCCTTTATTTAGGTGGGAGAAGCAGGGTGGAGTCAGGCAGACCGAGCTGAAGCCGCCGAAGGAACAACATGTAAGGAGACACGGGTGAGCCACGAGCCACGTGGCCCGCAGATTAATAGAAATGGGTTGATTTAAGATATAAGAGCTAGCTAGCAATGTGCCTGAGCCATAGGCCAAACAGCATGAAGTTAATATAAGCGTCTGAGTCATTTCTGGGGACCCAGGCGGCTGGGCGGCTAAGCCAGGCGGCAGATCTGTGGGTCCCCATTTCTCTGGTGCACGGGACCCAGAGAACTCACTACAACAGCATTTCCATAGCATTGTTCCTAAACAAAGAAAAAAACAAAGCCAAACAAACCAGGGACTAGAAATGTGACTTAGTGACTAAAAAGCCTCAAAGAAGATGGGAATTTGGTTGCCTACAACCACAGCCAGCAGCTATCCACTCTCTGCAACTCCTTTTTACGAGATCCAACTTCCTCTTCTGACCTCTGAATGCACTACACACACATGGGCATACATTTGTACACACACACATACACACACACACACACACACACACACACACACACACACACACACACACACACACACCTGCAATAATAAAATCAATCTTGAAAAACTAGAACATCAGAACCATAGGAAGACATCTCAGTGGGTTAAGGACCCTAATTTTGATCCCCATCATCAACATAAAAGCTGGACATAGCAACACACATGTAAAAATTCAGAGCTGTTTGGGGGCTTGTGAGCTAGCTACTCACAGCAAACTAGAGAATTAGTGAGAGACTCTACCTCAAAAAATGCAGTAGAGAGTTATATAGAAAGAATTCAGACCACTGGTCTCCAAATGAGCATGTACACTGGCAGTCTAGTCTAGACACACACACACACACACACACACACACACACACACACACACACACACACACACCATGTCAATATATTCATTTTCACATCATTCATCGTTTATGCTGTGAATACTGAGCTGGAGAACCTACCTAGTGCAAAGTTAACTTTCTATCTGTCCCAAAGGCATTTGTCCACTGCACAGCTCTGGATAATCTACTACATCTTGTTCTCATCTTCTCCCATAGCCCTGCAACAAATTTTCCTAACCACAGAGATTTACATTTGGAAGAATCCTGAAATATAAAATATAAATACTTGACACCACAATAGGCATCACAGTAGCACCTGATTTCTTAGACGCTTGAGGAAATTTTCACTTTTTCTTTGCATTCAGTACGAGGAATGATCCATAATAAATAGCCAGTAACCAATTGTTTTGCAGCAATATCTACTTAGCACTTTTGCAACAATGGAAAATTCTGGACCTAGAGAAACCCAAATTTGTATATTTTGGCTGTAGGATTTGGGCCCAGTGGGAATGATGAGTAAAGCTGTCTCCATAGCTAAGGATGAGGAGTGGAAAAGAATTCGAGCCTTGCTGTCTCCCACCTTCACCAGCGGAAAACTCAAAGAGGTGATGATTAAAAGAACTTCTAGTTGAAATGTTTGTATGACTTGAGTCTCTACTCCTAACTATGGATGCCTTTGTGTTTGTGCTTAGATGTTCCCCATCGTTGAACAGTATGGAGATATTTTGGTAAAACACTTGAGAAGAGAGGCAGAGAAAGGCAAGCTAGTCACGGTGAAAGAGTAAGTAGAGGTCCATCCAGTGTTGCTCTGGAGAGGAAGAGTAACTGGGGCAGAAGGATCATCCTTCTGTGTGTCTCACATGGTCCATCTGCTCCTTCTTCCCTTTAGACACCAGATGACAAAATATTCCATTGAAAAATAAACAATAGAGTACCAAGGTCACAAGTGTAGTGGTGGGCAGAATGGGAAGGTGCTTGGTCAATACAGAGGTGATATTGCCTGTATTGTCCAAGAATATGAATTTTCCAAGCTCCTTGATAATCTATTAATTTGCAATGTCTCTTTATCCTTAGAGCGTTTGGGGCCTACAGCATGGATGTGATCACAAGCACAGCATTTGGTGTGAGTGTTGACTCCCTCAACAATCCAAAAGACCCTTTTGTGGAAAAAGCCAAGAAACTCTTAAGATTTGATATTTTTGATCCATTATTCATGTCAGTAGGTATGTGTGATGGTTCTGCCTTTTAACTCGCTGAACTTGTCTTTGACCTATCAGACCTGCCTATCTCTCCCATGCTTAAAGAAACTAATAGCTTAATGGTGCATAATTCACCTGGTATGGAATTCCCAATCTTATTGGTTTGTACTTAAATGCACAATCCAATATTTTTAGTGCATTTAAAGACATATACCCCAATACTTTTGTTTTATAACATCATTATTTTTTTAGACAGTTTCTCACTGTAAAGCTCCAGCATGGCTGAAACTTACTATATGTTGACCATGCTGGCCTTCAACTCTAAATGAACACTCTACCTCTGCTCCTGAGTGCTGAGATTAGTGGTGTAAGCCACCACTGCTGACTGTTTTGGAATTGTTTTATTTATTCTTTGACAATATCATATATATATATATATATATATATATATATATATATATATATACAAACACACACATATATGATTTATCTTGATTATACTTACCCCTAAATATCTTTCTCAGTTTGAGTCACCCGTCTTCAAGCTTGAATTTGAAGGGGTGCTCGGTACCGAATTCAGGTCTTGTGCTTGCATGGCAAGCATTTTATCAATGAGTCATCTCCTAAGCCCTGGAGTTTTTGCTTAAAAACTTTATTCTTAATGTAGTTTGCTTACTGGAGATTTAGAACTTGAAGGCCGTAAGCCTCTCTCTGCCTTTTCTCTTCAGGATCTTGGTGTGTGTCATACTCTCTCAAGACATTTCTATTTACTCTTCTGCTGCTTGGAGGAGATTCCAGAATTTCATGCATGTTAAGCAAGCACCCCACGATGAAACTATATCTGAACACACTTTCTGATCATCTCCTGGAGTTATTTGACCAATTCTTATTTAATAAGCATGTGTTTATTTGTTTGCACACAGCTCTGACTTTCCTCATTTCCTTTCTGCTGCTTGTTTGCTTTATATCCTGTCAGTTTAGTGACAAATGCTTTCTTGTTCTTTCTTCATCACTTATTTATTAGCTAATAACAAATGTTTTTATTTCTGTGTGCATGTGCATGTATGTGTATGCGGGTGCATGTATGTCTGTTCATGTGTGTGTATGTGTGTGTGTTTGCACATCTTGGTCTTTGTGTGGCATGTGGAGATCAGAGGACAACTGACAGTCATGGTTCTTTCCTCCTACAGTGTGGGAAGCAGACATCAAGCTCAGGTTTTCAGGCTTGTCTGCAGGACTCTTTAGCTGTTGAACCATGTAAAAGGCCCTGTCTGTACTTTCTGGATCCACACCAACTACAGGAGTAGAGTAAAATTCAAGGATGTGATCTGTTCCTTTGAATACTCCAAAGTGCCAAAGAAGCATTATGGTGGTGACCTAGAGTGAGCAAGGTCACAGGGAAAGGCTTCAGGTTGAGGCAGTGGTGACTCATTCATCAGATTGCTTCATGATTTCTCTAAATGAAACTTACATTTCCACTAAAACATATTTTTTTCTTTCCAGTACTCTTTCCATTCCTCACCCCACTATATGAGATGTTAAATGTCTCTGTGTTCCCAAAGGATTCCATAGCATTTTTCAAAAAATTTGTGAACAGAATGAAGGAAAATCGCCTGGATTCTAGCCAGAAGGTAAGCCGTGGGGATCTTGTTAGAGGTCCAAGCTTTGATAACATGTTGGGCTGTGAACATGTGAGCTGTGCTTCCCTTCAACTACCACTAAATAATGATAGTGGAGACTAGGTGGAGAGAGAGGATATTTATATTTCTTGGAGAGAAGTTGGAGTTTTGAAAGACTGATTGACAATAATCCAGGAATCAACCCTTAGCACTAGGAATGACATCTGTGCCCTGCACAGGGGTTGGAATTAAAAAATGGCACAAGATCAAGATGACCAAATCCCCAGTATAGGTGAGAGAGAGCTCTTCAGCCCCATCCCTTACTGATGAACTATTTGTAATTTATGGCTGCAGAGGGATGGTGTGGCCACCAACAGGTTTCCATGCACCAGAGGATGGCCAGGCACATATGGGCAGCAGCAGTAAGACTCAGTGGGTTATTAACAAACAAGAGGTCATGTAGTCAGGAAGAAGAAATGTTATAAGGAACAATGGAGAAAATGGTCAGGGGGAAGGTATGACTATGTCTCATTGTATTAAATTCTCTAAGAATAGATAAAAAAATGATTAATAAAGGGGAAATACTATTTTCATCTCCTTCAAAAACTTTGATTTCAAAAATCAAAGTTATTGTTTAAGATTGTATCTATTGTAATTTGTTGTAAAAGTGATTGGTATGGTGGCTGGACGGCTTCCTGGCTTAGCAACTGGTTCTTTAGTTCTTTGATGACTCAAGAAACACTATTCATGTTTGTGAATTTAAGGCAGCTACATCCTTAGAAAAGACATTAAGCTTCTGCTATTCTTATCACCTCTGACATTTGATGTCACCATTGACCTTCCATTTTTGAACTTCTCTTTCTACTTCCAGCACCGAGTGGATTTTCTTCAGCTGATGATGAACAGTCATAACAATTCCAAAGACAAAGAGTCTCATAAAGGTAACCCAGGACTCCCTGGTCTATGGACAAGAAAGCTCTCAGGGAGTGATCAGGTTGCTCAGAAAATGTGTGAGGAGGTTTTACAGCCAAAGAATCCTTTGAAGTCACAATAAGGAGGATATGACTATTATCTACATGGAATTTTAAGACGCACAGGGCACAAGTTTTGTTCCAAACATGAAGGATGGCCATGATAGAAGTCTTCAGTGGTCTCTATGTGTTACCTAGGTCTGCTCAGGTGCTGTTTCTGTTTTTCCCAGCGTACTGACTGGGAACTCTGCATAGACATCTGAGTCTAAATATCCAGTTAGGAGGCATGTACCCAAACAGGGCTGATGCTTCCTGGGAGCCCCTGGTGTACTTGTTCTATGCCTTTATGGTAAAGATTTACATTTTTGCTTTGAATCTGAATTAAGCTTTTTTTTACAAACTCACTGGTTATCTTCATTATTTTACACACTTTAAAATAATCACTTATATATAGATTTTTATCTACTTCAGGTAGCATAAGCAGGTGTGTGTTCAGATGACACAGTAAGGCATCAAGTGTTATAATCATTCACTTTCTGCATTATTTCCTCCAGACAGGGTCTTTTATTAAACTTGGAGTTAGGCTGGAATCTAGCAGGCAGGGCCCAATGATCCACAGGGTTGTTGTTACAGGTGTGTTTTACCACACTTGGCTTTTTACATGAGGACAGGAGATTTGATCTCATTTGATCAGCTAACTTCAAATTCTTCTATTCTCCTCCTATTTTTGAACCTGGGTCTCAAGTAGCCTAGGCTGACATCTTATTTATGATGTTTCTGAGAATGATCTTTTTACATCTATGCTACCATGCCTGGTTTATACAGTGGCAGCAATTAAACCCATAGCTTTATGAATGCCAGGCTATTTCTCTACCTAATGATCTATGCATCCTCAGCCAGTCCTTCTGTTTCGATTTTGATTGCTAAAACTGAAATTAATTTTAAAATACCCACTGATTGTGGGTTTATAGTCCAGTTTCAATGTAGTAGCAAGGACATAGTTTAATTGGGAGAAAGAGTTTGCCAATAACAGAATCATAGCTCTCAAGACAAAAGGTTCACAACTGTCTGTAACTCCAACATAGAGCTCACTGCAATTTTCTTCTCTCCATGGGCCCTTGTGCACATGCATGTGAATACACACACATAAAAAAATCTTGAGCTAGATCTCCTGGGTAAACTGTGACAGGTGTGTAGAAGGTAGTAGAGGATAGAGAGTGGGAACATGATAGTGAGATGACTGAGTTGGGGGAGGAATGGAGAAATGAACAATGAAAGAGACATTATGACAGAGTGAGCTATTATCATTTAGGGAGAAACCTGGTACTAGAGAAATCCACAGAAACCCTGAGGACATTCCAGCTAAGACTCACAGCAATGCTAGAGAGGTTCCCTGAATTAGCCCTCCCCTGTAGTCAGATTGATGTCTACCATAATTATCATCATGGAACTAATATCCAGTGACTGAGGCAAACACATGCAGACGCCCACAGCCAAGCACTTTGTTAAACTCCAGGCATTCAGTTGAAGAGATAGAGGATCAACTAGAGGAGCAAGGGAGGGTCAAAAACACAATAGGGAAAACCACAGAGACAGCTTACCCAAATTAATGGGTGGTCACATGTCTGGTTTGATTGCTGGAGGGTCTGTAAAGAACCAAACTAGGCCCTTTGGATGAAGGTGACAGATATATTGATCAAGTTGTTAATGGGCCCCTAACTATAGGACCAGGAATTATCCCAGATACATGAAATGGCTTTTTAGAGCCCACTTCCTATGGTAGGATCCCTTGCTCAGCCTTGATACAGGGATGAAGGAATGGGTCCTGCCTCAACTTAATATTTTAGCCTGTGTTAACCACTCAAGCAAGGCTTTACCTGCTTTGAAAAGTAGATGGGAAGTGAAGATGGGGGAGGAAAGAAAAGGAGCAGTGGGAAAAGAGAAAGTATGGGAAAGAATGGAGGATATGTAAAAAGAGTTAAGATAAAAAAAACTCAATCTCTAGCAGAGGACTGGTGTTCAGTTCCTAGCACCTACCTCTGAAAGTCCACAACCTTCTAAAATACATATCTAGAAGATCAGACTCACTATTCTGGTCTCCATGGGCACACACACACACACACACACACACACACACACACACACAGAGAGAGAGAGAGAGAGAGAGAGAGAGAGAGAGAGAGAGAGAGTTAAAATTAAATCTTCAGAACAGAATAAATTACATATTTTGATGTCACCCACTGGTGACAAGGAGCAGAGTGTAAATGGCTGAAGCAACCTTTCTCTTCTTTGGCTATGTCACATGGATGTCAGTGTGATAACAGTCCCAGAGTGACTGAATGGCTTCTCTATATTTATCTCTAGGGAAACAGGAGCCTCATTATATTTTCTTCTCAACTCTTTTGTGAGCCTAGCCTTTAGCAGCTGAGCCATTTCTCCATCCCGACTCTTTGTGGTGGTCTATTCTGACATGACGTTTCTGCAATATTTTCTTACTTTCAGCTCTATCTGACATGGAGATCATAGCCCAGTCAATTATCTTTATTTTTGCTGGCTATGACACCACCAGCACCACACTTGCCTTCACCCTGCATTCACTGGCCACTCATCCTGATGTCCAGAAGAAACTACAGGAGGAAATTGATGCAGCTCTGCCCAATAAGGTGAATGGATGGTTCCATGGAGTAGGAAGGGAGAAAAACACTTTCTCATCATCAGCAGTGACACCTGTGTTTATGTGCATGTCCCTGTGTTGTGTATTCATGTGTGTGAGAGAGAGACAGAGAGAGAGAATGCATGCCTTCATGCATGTGTGGCTGTGTGTGCACGCGCATATGTGTGTGTGGGGGGGAGGTCATAGACCTACAGTAGATATTATTCTAAATCACTCTCCACCATTTTTTAGGACAGCCTTTTTCACTGAATCTGGAGCTTATCAATTTATCTGTGCTGTCTGGCCAATGATCACCAGTCCTGTCCTAAATCTGCCTCTTCCATGCTGTGATTATAAATGTATTTATAAATGTGTTCCACTGTGTCTGGCTTTATGAATAATGTGTTCCTGAACTCAGACTTACATAGTGGACTCTAAACTAACTGAGACATCTTCCAAGCCCCAAGTTTGTTATTCTAATCACTTTTTAAGAAGCTGGATAAATGTCTCAATGATTAAAATTACTAGATGTTCTTTTAGAGAATCTATTCTGGTTTGTTTCCCACCACCCAAATCTCAGTTCTCAACTATCTGTAATGTGAGTTGCAAGAGATATGACACCCTCTTTTGACTTCTGAGTCCATTGCACTCATTGGGAGCAAGCACATCTACATATGTAGGCAAAACACCTCCACACATATAATAAAACAATTAAAAATAATTTAAAATAAGTTGTAAGTGCCAAGGTCCTTGGTAATGCTGTGCTCAGCTTAGAATCTACTGAGAGTGTAGCAATACAATTCAGATTGATTGAAAGTTAATGAATAATCCCAGCACAAATCTATGTCTTTCTTCACAGGCACCTCCTAACTATGATAAAGTGATGGAGATGGAGTACCTGGACATGGTGTTGAATGAAATCCTCAGATTATACCCAATTGGTAGTAGACTTGAGAGAGTATGTAAACAAGATGTTGAAATTGATGGTGTGTTTATTCCCAAAGGGTCAGTAGTGATGATACCAGTTTATGCTCTTCACCATGACCCAGAGTACTGGCCAGAGCCTGAAAAATTCTGCCCTGAAAGGTACCAGAATCCTGGGAGTGGGAGCCCACTCTGAACTATGCTTACCTGTATTTGCTGTGGTGTCTCTTATGGGAAGATGATCTAAATGGGATTTTGGATTCACTTACATTCTGTGAGAAAAATGTCAGAAATAGAGAAGAAAAAAGAGGAGAGGGGAAGAGAGGGAGAGAGTCTGGAAGAAAATGAGACCATTTAAATACTGTGACAATTTTCTTCTTCCTTATATAGTAAATGACCTACTTAAGCATGAGGCAGGAACCCATTTTTTCAGTCTAATTGACATCTGCCTTTCAGAGATGAAATCCAGCATTATCCTGAATGGACTTTTAGAATTTAGAGGTGTATCCCCTTCTTTTTTTACTTTTTATTCTTTGACAATTGCATGCCTGTATAATGTATTTTGGTCATGCTCACTTTACATTGCCCTGTCTCTTCTCTCTTCCAAACATGTTGAATCCCTCCTTGTCCCCATCAAGTCCTGTTTTCATGTCTTCCCATTTTCTTATGACCTATATGTTTAATTAGGGTTGCTTGTATCAGTGTAGGTATAAGAGTTATTCACCAGTAGCTACACAATTGAACAGAAATTCCCCCCTATCCCAGAAACCATTAATTGTCAATAGGTCTTTAGAGAGATGGCACTTGATGAACTGCCTCCCCCATCTATCGTGGAATGTATCAAGATGGGTCTAGTCTTGTGTATCAACCACAGGCACTGTGAGTTCATGGGCACAAGGGCTGTGTAAGGTCAAGATGGTGATGTCGCTCAGCTCCCCTTTCATTCCCTACCCCCTCTTCTGAGATATTTCCCGAGCCTTGTTGGGGACAATGTAGACGTCCTCTTTATGGCTGAGCACCCAACCCTGGCTCTTTTTTAGTATTTTGATCATTTATGGGTTTCTCTGTTAACTTTATCCTACTGCAATTGTAAGCTTCTCTGATCAAGGCCAAGGGTGTATAAATGTAAGTATTTAGAAGGCAGCTTGATACTATTCCCACTTAGCAAACAGTAATAAATTATTCTCTCCTAGAGCCTATGACCTTCTTAGTCATTGAATTTTTGACCAGGTTTACAGTACCATGTTGTATGAAGTTTCTGGCCCAGTCTTTCCAGCCTAGCCTCAAGGTTCTGACCCACAGACTCGCAGACCTGCAGAAATACACAGATGCTTGTATTAATTTTATGCTGATTGACCTTGTGCCCAGGCCTATAGCGTGCTATCTTTTGCTCTTAAACTAACCCATGATTCTTATCCTGTTCAGCCATGTGGCTTGGTACCCTTTCTCAGAGCAGCATAGGTGCCCTCTGCATCTGCTTCTTTGGTGTGTCTGTGGCATCTCTGTTCTGTTCTTCCTGTTCCCAGAGTTTTCTTAGTCTGGTAGCTCTACCCACACTTCCTGTCTGTCTTTGGCAAATCAGCATTTTTTTTTTTACTAAACCAGTAGTCAGAAGAATTATGTGCAATGTAACAATATAATCCCACTATAATATAAGCCATTAATTCCTCCTCAAAATAGGAATTCCAATCCAATCAGACAGTGGCTGATTACCCCCGCCCTGTAACACTACTATTACACTAGTGGCACATAGGAAGCATTTTCTTTCAAACAGCCTTTGTCTTATATACTATATGGAAACTCTTATAGGGAAAGAGACCTGGAAAGGACATTTAGTGTACAGTTACTCAAAGCCAAATATCTGTGAGCAGAAGCTCAATGAACCTCTCCTAAACTACCTGTATGTTACTGATTAGATATCTGAATGCTAAAATATATGTAGCTCTTATGCTTCTGTCACGTGTTGACTTGTCATTACTGTGTGTCTACAGGTTCAGCAAGGAGAACAAGGGAAGCATCAATCCTTATGCATACCTGCCCTTTGGGAATGGACCCAGAAACTGCATTGGCATGAGGTTTGCTCTCATGAATATGAAACTTGCTCTCACTAAAGTGCTTCAGAACTTCTCCTTCCAGCCTTGTAAAGAAACACAGGTAAGGGAGAAAATAATCCCTGTAAATGTTGTTTCATGAGAGATTTTTAAACTGAAAGTTTTGTGCATAAAAGCAAATATGATTGCTTGTGGTCTTCTAATGTGTTTCATAAGAAAATGATTTATTTGCATCAAGGCATAAGTTAAGGGCCCTCTTGTGCTGTGTCTATATAGAGTACAACTGTCTCATTAAGAGTTAGTGCAGGATAATGTGACAGGAATATATACATTCTTTGTGAAGTTCCAGTAATGTCTATGATGAGAGATTAGGCATGTCATGTGCCACAAAGAGGTGCAGCAATTATGCTTTATGTTTGTTTGGTGGTGCATTCTTCTTCCAGAACACACTGAAGATCTCCTTTGACAGTCTTGTGAAACACTGGCTGTACATTAGAATTACAGAGCAGCATTACCATTCCTATATGGAGTCTGAGATTTTTCTCAGTTTGTAAAATGCTCACTGTCTGTGTACAAAGCCTTGGTTCTTATCCCCAGAACATTGTGAAGTAGCTGTCATGAAGCATACCTGTAATCTGTGCATTCAAAAGCTGGAGGCAAGAGGATCAGAAATTCAACTAATTCTTGGCCACTTAGTCAATATGAAGCCATCAGGGTCTATGTGACACCTGGTCTCAAAAACAGAAACTCATGATGCCTAGTCATTTCTGAAATTGTAAAATAATTTACACTGAGTGTGGCTTTAAAAGCTCATCTAAGACGTCCCATATAAGGCCACATTGAAAATTATTATTTTAAAACACAATTGCTGGGGCTCTAGATATGGCTCAGTGGTTAAGAGCACTAGATGCTCTTACATCCAGTTCCAAGCCCCCACTTGATAGGTAACAACCATTTGAAACTGCAATTACAGAGGCTCCAATGTACTCCTCTTGCTTCTGTTGAGATTCCACACGCAGGTATACATGCATATGTGCAGTCAAAACACTGGTATACATAAAATAAAAATTTAAAAATTTGCTAGTATTGATTAAATCTAACATGATGGGATATTCTGATGGTTCTGCCTCACTTCTCTGGAACTCCTTCTCCAAAAAACAAGTAGTTGCCTTTATATTTATATTTTCTCTATATCTTTAAAACATGTATCTTACCCCTTTTAATTCTGCTCTCATACTTCAAGTTTTTGTTTATTTCCCAGATGGATCTTCTTCTTTGTGTTTTTTCCTCATTTATTTTATGCTCTACTTGTAGTTCATGTGGGCTGCCTTCATCACCTTTCCTAATACTTTCTTACTAAACCCTCCAATTTGGTTGTATTTGTTCTCTCCATATTGAAGGATAAACCCTCTCTTTTCTATATCACCACATATTATTCCTCCCACAAACTACAAATAATTATTTGAGTAGAATTTGTGCATTAAAAACTTTTAGTAGGTGGTTTAAAGTATGGCTAACAATTATAATATTCTTTCATTAAAAGATTAAGATAATTGAATAATTAACAGATACTATTTGCATGTATAGTTTTGTACATGTCTGTTTTGTATGCCTCTATGGGAACCACATGTATAATACTTAAAATTTTAAAAGAATAAGATGGGACATTTAGAGAAAGTGCTTGAATTTTCCTGAAAAACTTGTCTTTTGTTTCATACAAAGGAATGGCTAAAATTTATGGGACTTGTGTGTTTAGAATGTGGCTCCTTTTGTCAGTTAAATTTACTTGTAAATGAACACAGGAATTGTAATGTTTATTCTATGATTTGTTGTTTAAGCAGGTAGTTGTGTGTCTTTACCTAAACACAGCCTCACTTATTTTAGTTCTTTTTTCATGAAAGCATTTAAATCATAAGCATGTACAGATAGAGAGACAAAGCATGGTTCTAGTTTTGAGAGTCAGTGGCATACCTGTCAAGGGGCAGATGCTCTACTAAGTTCTGGTTACTTTAAAGTTGACACTTTTCCATCTCCATGACAACTTTGTTCTTGTCCCTTCTCCTGGGACCAGAAGATTATTCCTCTTGAGGCACTCCCCTGTTATCAATTAATAGTATGAGACTAAAGCATCATTGAAAACACTGTAGGACTCAGAAGTTCTCACTCATCCCATAATTGGAAGGCAAGAATAGATGCCAAAAAAGCAAACAACTATCTGTCCTCCTAAAGACTTGCCCAGAATGTCCTCAACTGTATTGGTGACATATGATCTTGGAGCTGAGGTCTATTCATAAACTTGAAATTATATTCTCTGGGTTTACCTGTGAGATTCAAAAAATGAAGAATAGATTTTCAGGGCTTAAAAATAATATGGCATAATAATTAGTAATCAGGTTAAAAAATGTAAAACTTCTAAGTTTTACTCTACAATAGCACAGAACAGAAATAACAACAACCAAGATAACTTCATCGCAGGTCCTGTACAGAGTGTCAAACAGCATTTTACACAGTGCATCGTTTTCCTGTATGCTCTCACAACCTTATTGAAACAACTTGGAGAATAAGAAAGTCACAATTACAACATTAAATGTGGCTTTTATGTTTCTACAGAGAATTACATCCTGATATTAAAACAAAAAACAAAAAACTTTTTTTCTGGGGTTACTGTTGATTTACTCACTGATTTCAATGGTTTTTTCCACTGTTGCAGATTCCTTTGCAAATAAGCCGAAATGTAATGTTTCAACCAGAAAAACCCATTGTTCTAAAAGTTGTGCTACGGAATGAGATCATAACTGGAGCGTGACTTTCCCTCAACAAGTTCTTTGTTCCTCAAGAAGGTGGTGTCTAAGAACATTGGAATCTCTAATTTACTACACAAATAAAACCCAGATCAAGATAGAGTTTAATTTAGTGGCCTTGATGCAAGGATATTAATTCAGTAAATTCACTGAGCTCTCACAGTGTCCATACAGAGTACCATCTAGTGTGAAGAAAATGACTAAGTCAGTGACAGAATGAGAAGTTCATCTTCTCAAGTCCTCACAGGACCACCTCCATCCACATCTTGTTGGCTCCATCAATTTCTTTTGAGGTCTTTTGAGAGTAATCATACCTCTATAATTTGATCTATAACAATTTTTTAATGAAAATGTAAACCATTGTGACAGCCTTTACTGTAAAATTGCTATCAGGTGCTTTCATTGTTACATCCTACAATAAACATTTCACTGAAAGTGTAAACAACTCTTTTTAAAAAATATTTATTTTATGCCCTGGCCTCAGTTTCCCATCTTTTCTTTCCTCCCAATCCTTTCCCCTGTTGCCCCTCTCTGTTCCCACTCCCCAATCCACACCTCCTCTGTTTCTGTTTAGAAAAGATCAGGTCTCCAATGACTGTTAACAAAAATGGCGTATCAAGTTTCAATAAAGATTAAATACATCCTCATTTATTAAGACAGGGCCAAATGAGGAGTAGGGTCTCCAAAACAAGTAAATGAGTCAGAGACAACCCTGTTTCCACTGTTAAGAGTCTTACAAGAGGAACAAACTACACATTTTGTAACATAGATGCAGAGTGCTAAAGTCAGGCCCATCAGGCTCCCTGGTTGTCAATTCAGTCTCTGAGAGTCCTATAAGACCCAGTTAGCTGATTCTATGAGTTTTCTCATGGTGTCCTTTACCCATTTAGGGCCTTCAATCCTTTATCCGTCTTCTGCAGGATTTCCTGAACTCTGCCTATTGGTGTTGTGTCTACATCTGTTTCCATCATTTGCAGGATGAAGCCTCTCTGATGAAGGTTGGTTAGGCACCAGTTGGTCACAGGAAATGGCCAGTTCAGGCCACGTATCTGCAATTTCTAGGAGTCATCTTGTGATTTCTGGGAGATTCCTTGTGCCAGGTTTCTACCTGACCCTGAAATGCCTCCCCTTCCCAGTAGACTCATTCAGTTCTCCCCCTTTGATCTCCCCACCTGATCGCTCATGTTCCCATTCCCACCGCATCTCAATACTCTGATGAAATCTCTTCTATTCCCCCTTCCCAGGTATCTTCCTTATAAATATTATTTAAAATTCCTTTTCATATTCTTTGAGAGACTTATATCTTTATTAGAATAATTCATTTCCTCTAACTTCTCCCAGATCTTCCTCTAACTATTTTTCTCATCCAACTTTATATTATTCCCAACTGCTTCAAACCAAACCAAACCATGGGGTCCAGTTTATGTTGGATAATTATTCCTGGGTGTGAGGCCTCTCCTGGAGTAGTTAATATACCTAGTATCATCTCATCAAAGAAAAATTGCTTTCCTCTCTCGGGGGTTGTAAATTGACAGTATCTTCTTGGCTAGGGGTAAAACTCTGAACTGTATGCTAGGATTTTGTCTGGTTTGAGCTTGTGCACTTCATGTGAATTCTGTAAGTTCATATTGCATCTGCCATGTTCTATATGAAAACTGTTATTTTATTGAAGTCATCCACTAACTTTGGCTCTTGCAGTCTTTCTTTCTTCTATTCCACATAGATCCCTGAGCCTTGAGGGGAGAAGGATGATAGAAAACTTAGTCAGAATGACATTTTCAAAGCCTATTCCTCTCTTCATGTTGACAAGTTGTAGATTTTCCTGATAATTGCTGTCTACTGAAAGAAGAGCTCCTCTGTCAAGGGTTGAGTGATGTACCACTCTATAGATACAGCAGTATATCATTAGGAATATTTTATTTCTGTGCTCATTTTCCAGATTAACAGTAGTTTGGTTTTCTTCTAGGGCTCATGATTTATCTAGTCTAAGGTTTTTGGCCTCATTGACCTCAGTGTCAGATATGGGTTTTATTTCATGGAGTGGGCTTGAAATCCTATTTTAAATGTGGTTGTACAACATTTGTAACACAATTGCACCAGTGGACCTATCTTTCAGAGAAGTCATTATTGTATATTACATGACTCTTAGCTGAGTGAGACTAGTGATAACTTTTCTCACCCAGTATTGTGGATAGCACCTTCCAGTACTGTGAACACTACCCTGTGATCTGATGTTTTCATTCACATTAAGAAAGAGGATAGAAAGATGAACCAAGAACTGGAAATAAAATACATTTAAAAGGTATAATTAAAATTTTCATTCTTTGAGTATTTTATACATTTTTGTTCATATTCAGCCACCATTTTCCTGCTCAAATTCCTTTTGATGCCCTCCAATATTCCTCCAAACTCTGTGTTTTCCTTTCATTATAAACCTCTGAGTCTAAGTAGTATTGTCCATATGTGCATAGTGTGGGATCATCCATTGGAGCAGAGGCAAACTGTCTGGGGCTACACCCATGAGAAAAAAACTGACTCTCCCTTCTCTAGCAGCTATCAGTTATCATGAACTGCTCAGAGACATTATGACCATGGCAACAATAATAAAAGAAAGGATTTAATTAGGGGCCTTGCTTACAGTTTTTCAGAGTCTTAGCCCTTTATCATCACAGGTGGAAGTATGGCAGAAGGCCTGGCAGGTGTGGTGCTGGGAAAAGAAATGGAGAACTATATCTTTATCCAAAAAGAGAGAGGAACAATGCTGGCCCTAATATGGGCTTTGGAAACCTCAATGGACACCCTTGTCCTGTGTCATATCTGTGACTGTCTACTTTGGAGACTTCAGGAGACTAACCTGTAGCTATTAAAGCCACACTCTAAGTGAATTATTTTAACATATCTGATAGGAGCAGACACTATGAATGTTTACGGCTCTTTATATTTCTGGTGCACAGCCACTAATTGGGAGACCCTGACACTTGGAAACTTCTCCTAAGTCCTAGTGATGCCCACCCTAGTCACAAACTGTAATATGATCACTATTACATGCTGTGTTCACAATGTCTCCCCATCTCCAGTTAACTTGGATTCAGTTTCAAGGAGGTTTCATATGGTCATGTCCTAGTAATTTGCACTGACTCTAAATAAATTCCTTATTTGTATTTTATTCAGTCAGAGCTCTGGATGGAAGGACTTAAAGGTCATATTTGGTATTTTTTAAATATAATTAAATGAGAATTTTATGCACATATAGAATATATTTGGTTCATACACATCTTCCACTTCCCTATTCTAATTTTATAGATGCTCTCCCAAATCCTCCTTCCAACTTCAAGTCATCTTTTCTGTATACATCCTGCTAAACTGTCTGGGCAGTGGTGGTGTGCTCCTTTAATCCCAGGACTCAGGAGGCAGAAGCAGGTGGATTTCTTGGTT
Organism: Phyllotis vaccarum; assembly: GCA_033318265.1. NCBI lineage: Eukaryota > Metazoa > Chordata > Mammalia > Rodentia > Cricetidae > Phyllotis > Phyllotis vaccarum. Next base: position 74,692,925 of record JARWLC010000017.1, on the reverse strand, counting down.
AAAGGTCAACCTTGTCTACAGAGTGAGTTCCAGAACAGTCAAGGCATACCTATTAGATTAAAAAATGAAATCTAATTTTAAAAAATTACATTTGCTTATTTATTTCTTTTAGTGAATGTGTACAAATGCCATGGGATGGAGATCAGAAAACAACTTGTGAGTACTAGTTCTGTCTTTCTTCTATGTGGGTTATCAGGGATCAAACTCAGGTCATTAGACTCAGCAGAAAGTTCCTTTACCCACTGAGGCCATAGTTAGATGTTTGAGATCTAATAAGGAAAGACTATTTTCCTATAGACTAAAGTATTCTGGCTGTGTCAGTTGTCTTGATCCCCTAAAACACCCACACAGCAGGATTAGAGAAAGCAGGTAAGTGGGGAAAGCTGAAAATGCAGGATGCTATTCCTTCCCAGATATCTCATGCCTTACATACTTCCCTGGGGTTTGCATCTCCCTTCTGTTATTTTGGTCATATCATCCATGAGTCACCTGACCTATGCTTGCTACACTCCAACCTTCTCACCCCCTAAAGTCTGTGTGTTTGCAACGCTGGCTTCTCTTGAGCTGATAAGCCAGAGTCTCATAGCTGTGGCTGCCTCACAGCTTAACCATAGCAGGAAGTTCAGCAGGCTTCCCAGGGAATGGAAGGTCTCCAAATACTTTGGCTTCACAGTATAGTCAATGTTCTAATGCTGGTGTATTAGTCAGGGTTTGGCACTGAAGTTTACATTAAATGATATAAATTTGGGTTGGAGAGAGGATTCACAGAGTAAGAGTGTTTATACTCACAGATAAATGTATATGTAATTTCTCCGTCATCAAAAAACATTATTTTTGCACAGATGAGGCTACTACAGAGATCTACAACATGTCAAGTGCAGAGTAAGTGAGCCCTAGTTGGTGTTATATTTCATATTCACATTACATTTACTGTGACCTCTACACCGAAGGCTCAGGAAGCATCAGAGGAAAAGAGGGATAAAAACTGTAAGATCCAGAGGACCAGAACCATTGATGCTGCATAGTGTCTTCTTAATATGGCAGGGATGGATACTGCACGTGTGAAATCTCATCCATGTGGCTGCCTTACCAATGACAACACCAGCCTACATCCAATCAGAATTGGTCAACCCTAAACACATATACATTCCAGCAATTATAAATGGACTCAGTAGGATCCTCCTCCCAAGTGTGTGTGTGTGTGTGTGTGTGTGTGTGTGTGTGTGTGTGTGTGTGTGTGTGTGTGTAACAACCATAATCATATAGGAGTATGTCATGAACATCAGAGGGAGTGGTAGGGATATAGAAAGAGTTGGAGGGGAGAAGAGGGGTAGAAATAATATAAGTACTCATATATATGAAATAATCAATAATAAAAATTAAGTGAAAAAACATATGCATTTGTGAATATTAAATTAAATACCATATTTTAAAAATATATATTTCAATACGGTTTACTTTGGTTAATGTATAGATGCATATAATGAATTTTGGTCATCTCTCCCTCAAATTTATTTATTTTACACTCGCCTGCTAAACTTCTTCCTTACTCACCATTTCCCATTTTCATGTCTCTTTCTGGGTGTGTGACCCACTGGGTTTACTTAGAGCTTCTTGTCTGAGTGTGGGTGGAATCCATCTAGAAGTTCACAGGCAACTTATTAGTTACCACAGCACATAGAAAACATTCCTTCTCTCTCAGCCATCTTCAGCTACAAATATATACTTAGGGAATTGTTAGTTTTCAGATTTACACAGCTTCATGTAAGAAATAGGGTGACTGCAGGGTGAATTTTAGCTTTTGCTGCAGCAGGGGAGCCAGTTGCTGGTGAACTGCCTGGTTGTTGCCTCACAAAAAATTTTTTTCTTATTGTTACACAATTTACACATTAGCAAGTCAGTTTCCACGTAATATCTCCTAGCTTAAGCTCCCCAAAGGAAACAAAGGCCAAAGAAATTCTGAGTCACAGGACATTTCAGTTCCCTGAGTCTTCCTACAATGAGGTTTTGTCTAGATATTGAACCTTTCAGGAAGAACTCCTATAAGATTTATTTGCATGAACAGAAGGTAAAGAATACAACTAACAAAAGGCAGATCAAAACCCAAGTGCTAATGCTCTGGAATAGAAGCTCTGCAGGAACTTCTGGTACAGAGCATGTGGGATGTTCTGAGATCTTCCCTCTGTGATGGAATGTGGATGGGCCTTTAAGGACTTTTTCAGGTGTGCAGATGGCTGTGAGTTCATGAATGCAACCACTGTGTCATGCCTGGAATGTAGGGCCCCATAGCATTCCCCTCCATTCTCTGGCTTTAAATTCTCTGTACCCCTCCCCTTTGATGTTCCTTGAGTCTTAGAGGAGGTTGATGCAGATGTCCAATGTAGAGTCAGTAGGTTCTGCTTCTTAATGGTCCCACTACTTTTTAACGTTGGGACACTGGGAGCCAGGCTTCCCATACATGGGCTCATTGAGGAACAAAACACAATCAATCCGTGGCGTTCTGCCCTTAAAGTCATTTGAAAATCAGGACATGAACACATTCATTTCATGCCAATAGTGCCAAAGTCTTGTATCATTTCAGCGTTGCTCAGATGTCTAAGTTCAAAGTCCTCTGAGGCTCAGGAAAACCAGCCTGGCTGTCAGTCAGAAAACTGAAAAACTAGTTGTTGCATACTTTAAGGTACTCTGAGAGGGCAGGCAAAATCTACAAAAGTAAGCATTAAATCCTAAATATCCCAGCATAATGTTCTGTGCACTCTGTGACAGGGTCACAAGGCCTTGGACATTGCTTTAGAGACTGCAGGTGCATGATTGATTGAGCTGGCTTCCTGCACTGCCTGCAGCTTTCCTAGGTGAGTATATCACATTACAGGTTGTTGTGCCTCTTCTTGGGAACCAAGTTCAGCTTCGTTTGTAAATGTCTAACAGGCATCACCCATTGGGAGTCTTTGTTAGGGAATCCATTGCACAGCAAACACCTGTCTGACCTCCCAAGTTTTCCTAGTAAATGTCCATGGAAACCACCATGATTCCATTGCTCTTGCAATCTCTGAGACTGAAACATCAAACACCATGTATACACCTCCATCTGCCACCTGCATTAACTATGCTTTAGCCCGTATGAACCATGGTTGTAGCTAAGTGTCAAGATTACAGCATGTGGCACTAAACTTGGACTTCTCTTTCTTACAGAGTGATAATGAGGGCACTTTATTTGTCTGTCTTTCTGTCAATCTACATATCTATCTATCTATCTATCTATCTATTTATCTATATACCTTTCTATCTATCATTTATCTGAATGTTTTTTATGTATTTCTTTTATGTTATTTTCTGAGAATAGGTGTGAGGGTGTCAGATGCCCTGAATCTAGAGTTACAGATAGTTGTAGGCTGCCATATGGGAGCAGGGAATTGAACCTTTCAAAGAGTATTTAGTGTTCTTAACCACTGAACCATCTCTGTGGTTCAATCATAGGAGTCAGCTCAGTCTTAATATTTTTCTCACTCTATGTTTATCCATTTCTCAAAAGAGCCTTGATGTGCTTTATGTCTTTGATTTACTCTCTGTTTATTAAAGATTTCTGGTTAGCTTGACTTCTGGTATCTTTCTGCTCTAAATGTCTAGTTAATTTCTGTGTCATTCATTTCAACTCCAATTTTATTCTCTCATACATTGCATCCTGGTTGAAGTTTCTAATCTCTACAGTCTTCCCAGGCCCTACCCCACCTCCCTTCTTCCCTAAATCCATTCCTTTTCCGTTTCCCCTACAAAAATCCCTTCCAGGGATATCAACCAAACTTGGTATAACTAGTATCACAAGACCAGGCACAAACCCTAATATCAAAGCTAAACTAGGAAAATGACTAGGAGGAGAAGGGTGTAAAGCATAGACAAAAAGTCAGATTCACCCCCACTTCCTCTGTTGTGAATCTCACAAGAGCAGCAAGCTGCACAACCATAACATATGCATAGAACCTAGCTCAGATCCATACAGTGTCCATGTTTGTCTCTTCATTCTCAGATCCCTGTAATCCCAGCTCAGTTGACTCTTAGGCTGTATTCTTGTGGTTTCCTTGACTCCTCTGGATCCTAAATTCTTTTTTCCCTGTTGCAGTTTGGATGTAACTGGTGCTATAATCTCATAGAGATTGACAATATTAGGAGGTATGGCCTTGTTGCTGGGCATTGAGGTTTCCTATGCTCAGAACACCTTCCAGTGTCTTAGTCGACTTCCTGATGTCTGAAAATATAAGATGCTCAGCTACTACTCCAACACCACATGTGCTTGTGTGCCACTGTGCTCCCCTCCATGGTGATAATAGAATAATCTATGAAACTATAAGTGAGCCACCACAATCAAATGTTCTCCTTTATAAGAAGTTGGTCATGGTGTATTCTCAACAATAGAAGCCCCAAGACACTGTTCTTTAAGGTTCCCGGTCTCAACCTAATGCTTGTCAATCCCAATTTTGGTTATCTCTTTTTGTCTACAGTTTTTGGTTCTTAGATATGGTTTCTTTCATTTGCTGAAGGATTTCAATTACATCACTAACTCATTAATATTAGCTCTTTTCAGAGTACTGATATAGGCACTTAGTAATGTAACATTTCTCATGGGATGCTTTCATTGTGTTCTCTAGATTTTGGTATGTTGTATTTTCATTTATTCCTAGGAATTTAAATTTTTCCTTCTTGATTTTTTCTTTGGCCCAGTCACCATTCACTTATGTGCTCTTTAGTTTCCATGAGATTGTGTGCCTTTTGTCTGCAGTTTTATTACATGGTGGCCAATAGAATGATGGATGTCTGTATGGTCAACAATGAACCTTTCCTCTTTCACACCTCTGTACCTTACCCAGAATTAGGTATAGTGCTTATTCTGGTTCCTCAACTACCATTGTAGCTGCTGCAGCCATGCCTCCTCTGAGGCTCCTCTGGTACTTTCTATAAATCTGTGGACCTAAGCAGGAATTATATCTGTTCCCAACCATGATCTGCATCAACTGCTAAAGTGGCTTCAGTGTGTGGCACCTGTGGGTCTAAGGAGGAGTTACATCTGGTTTTTTTTTCTTCTTTTGCCTCATCTATGTCTTATATTAAAAAATAAAGACAGGTGGTGGTAGCTCATGCTTATATAATGAAACACTGGACACATAGGCAGTTGGAGTTCTGACTTCAAGGTTGGACTGACCTTCCAATTCAGTTCTAGGGCATTCAGAGCTACACAGAGAAGCTCTGTCTCAAAAACCAAACCAAACCAAACAAATCAAAACCAACAAAAGGTGGTTGAACATTTAACCCCATGTATATAAATGCATCATTTCTGTTCCCAGTACCAGCTTGTTTTAGAAGCCAGCATTGGTTTCTTTGGACCTCAAGTTACGTAGGGTGGTGAGCTAAGACTGTGGGTTCTGGGAGTCTCATCAGGTCCTCTTCTAGAATGATTCTTACTCTAAATTGCTGAGCTATCTTTTCAGCCTTCCCATGTATTCTTGTTAATAAAGAAAGGCCACTAGGTTTCTGATGTTACTCTATAACTTTGTCTTCTCTGTATTATTAGCTGAAATTGTTCAACTAGAGTTCACATTCTTCCTAGTAAAAAGTGCCATGACCAGGTGTGTGGCTGTAGTTCTTTAGGCCATGACAGATCACAGACCAGACCATAAAACCTTTGGAAGGCAAACATATAAACAGTATTGCATCAATGTCCTAATTTGACTACTGAGCGTAAGGAAGTTAATATTGGCCAAGAGGACTCTCATCAATCATATTTGGGATGCCAACTCACCAGCTGTCTACAGAGTAGATAACAGAGGTCTTCAGAGTCCACAAAAAGTTCAGGAGCCATCTATGCCATAATACCAGCATAATTTCTTTTGTGTTTTTGTAGCTGTGACTATAAATATCTGCCACAAGCAATGTAAGACAGAAGGGTTCATTCTAGACCACAGATCAAAGCTGCAGTTCATCCTGTTGGAGAGGTCACTGTGTCATTGGCATTAGGCAGCTCTTCCCAGCTTATCCACCAGTAGACAGACAGACACGCATGCATACATAAATACACACAGAGTAGTTATTAGAGTTTCTATTGCTGTAAAGTGACATCAAGACCATGACAATTCTTATCAATTAAACATTTAATTAGGGTGGCTTGCTTACAGTTCAGAGATTCATTCCTTCATGGCAGGAAGCAAGGCGGCATGCAGGCAGACATGGTACTGGAGTTGGGAGTCCTTACATCTGATTCAAAGGCAACAGGAAGTGAACTGAGACACTAGATGGTATCTTGAGCATATATGAGGTCTCAAAGACAAACCCACAGGGACAAACTTCCTCCAAAAGAGCCCTACATATTCCAACAAAGCCACTACTTCTAACCATGCCACTTTCTTTAGGGACCATTTTCTTTAAAACTGTCACAACCACAGATGGTATCATGCATAGTTAAGATGGATCTTCCTACTTCACTTAGTAAAAGCTAGAAACTTTGTAATATGTGTTCTATATGTTCATTTGTTTTTTAGAGACAGGGCTTCTCTGTAACCAGCCCTGGCTGTCCTAGATCACTGTGTAGAACAGGCTGGCTTCACATTCACAGATATCTGACTGCTTCCACCTCTTAAGTTCTGGGATTAATGGCATGTTTCACCACTGCCCAGCTGTGTGTATTCCTTTTCATCAACTAAGACTTGAGCTCTAATGGGAAAATTTCTCACTTTTCTTTCATTTGTAGAGTTTATTTCCTATGTGAATTCTCTGATGTCTAGTAATAGCTGAGTCCCAATGAAAGGTGGATCCCCATGTGATTAGTGTAGACAATGTGGCTGTGAGAAGGCGAGTGCTCCTATTTTATATCCCCAAGTCCTTGCAAACACCTATCTCAATTTCAAAAAATAGAGGCCCATATAACATCTCCATACACTCAGGAACAAGAGAAAACTTGATATGTGTGGACCTAAATATATGGCCCCAGTTTGTGTGCCTCTGCACCCCATATCCAGATAGGCTAATCCCTGTGTGTGGATGGACAAGTGCTTTCCTCAGACCTTGAAATGTTCTAGTATACTTTATTCTTAAAACTGAGTACTCTCTGCCTACATCACTTTCCTCTTCTATCACCTCTATAGTCCAGACTCATGTCAATCTTAGGGCCTCAGTTTCCCCTGCTGAACAATGGATTAAATTGGTTGGTCCAGAGCCCTTGCAATCTAACTCTACACCTCAAATAGATGAGCTCATAAGCCACATCATGAGCCTGCTTGAGTACACTGGCCATGTCATTTGATAGCTGGCCTGTAAAGAGCCCACCCCAACCTCAGCCATCTGAACACAACTTCAAAGCTTCCTTGCTTCTCTCCTTTTTCTCCCTCTGGCTCCAGCCTTGGGTTTATGCTCCGCTGCCCTCCTCCACACACATCTATCTGAGCTGATGATTCTGACTTTCTGTTCATAACATATTCTATGCATCCACCCTTCCTGTCCTCCGGCCATGTGCCTCCCTGAATACATGGACCATCATAACCATCTTCCAGGATTCCATCCCTATGCCTGGATTCTTTTCTAAGGCTTCTCTCTCTATGGCCTAAATCCCACCTCTCTTGGAGGCCATGGCTTGGTTAGACCACCCCACACAGCCTTCCTGGATTATGTCCATTATTCATTACCTTCACAAAAACCAGCAGTGCACTTATTGGGTTTCCCAGGTGAGAGCCAATGGCAGGGAGTCTTGGATAAAAGACAGGAAGGATCTTATTAGCTTTTTTGGCTTTTAATTACTGTGGGAAAGACAATATCAACAAGTTAAAGGGCACAAAGCTTGGGTTTATCAACAGTCCTAAGTATATTTGTACACACACACACTCTCTCTCTCTTTTTCTCTCTCTCTCACATACACACACATACATACACACACACCTACAATAATAAAATCAATCTTGAAAAACTAGAACATCAGAACCATAGGAAGACATCTCAGTGGGTTAAGGACTCTAATTTTGATCCCCATCATCCACATAAAAGCTGGACATAGCAACACATATGTAATACTTCAGAGCTGTTTGGGGGCTTGTGAGCTGGTTACTCACAGCAAACTAGAGAATTAGTGAGAGACTCTACCTCAAAAAATGCAGTAGAGAGTTATATAGAAAGAATTCAGACCACTGGTCTCCAAATGAGCATGTACACTGGCAGTCTAGTCTAGACACACACACACACCATGTCAATATATTTGTTTTCACATCATTAATGCTGTGAATACTGAGCTGGAGAACTTGCCTAGTGCAAAGTTAACTTTCTATCTGTCCCAAAGGCATTTGCCCACTGCACACCTCTGGATAATCTACTACATCTTGTTCTCATCTTTTCCCACAGCCCTGCAACAAATTTTCTAACCACAGAGAGATTTACATTTGGAAGAATCTTGAAATATAAATACTTGAAACCACAATAGGCATCACAGTAGCACCTGATTTCTTAGATGCTTGAGGAAATTTTCACTTTTTCTTTGCATTCAGTATGAGGAATGATCCATAATAAATAGCCAGTAACCAATTGTTTTGCAGCAATATCCACTTAGCACTTTTGCAATCATGGAAAGTTCCAGACATACAGAAACCCAATTTTGTAATTTTTTTGACTATAAGATTTGGTCCAGTGTGAATTATGAGTAAAGCCATCTCCATAGCAAAGGATGAGGAGTGGAAAAGAATTCGAGCCTTGCTATCTCCCACCTTCACCAGCAGGAAACTCAAAGAGGTGATGATTAAAAGGACTTTTAGTTGAAATGTTTGTGTAACTTGAGTCTCCACTCCTAACTATGGATGCCTTTGTGTTTGTGCTTAGATGTTCCCCATCATTGAACAGTATGGAGATATTTTGGTAAAACACTTGAGAAGAGAAGCTGAGAAAGGCAAGGAGTCACTGTGAAAGAGTAAGTAGAGGTCCATCTACTGTTGTTCTGGAGAGGAAAGGTAACTACTGGGGCAGAAGGATCATCCTTCTATGTGTCTCACATGGACCATCTTCTCCTTCTTCCCTTTAGACACCAGATGACAAAATATTCCATTGAAAAATGAACAGCATAGTACCAAGGTCACAAGTGTAGTGGTGGGCAGTATGGGAAGATGTTTGGTCAGTCCTGAGGTGATTTTGCTTGTATTGTCCAAGAATATGAATTTTTTCTACCTCTTTATGCATGTGTTAAAATCCCATGTCACTCTCCTTAGAGTGTTTGGGGCCTACAGCATGGATGTGATCATGAGCACAGCATTTGGTGTGAGCATTGATTCCCTCAAAACCTAAAGGATCCTTTTGTGGAAAAGGCCAGGAAGCTCCTAATATTGGAGTTTTTGACCCATTATTCATGTCAGTAGGTATGTGTGATGGTTCAGCCTTTTGACCCACTGATCCTGTCTGTGGCCATGTTTGTCCAATCAGCTGTTCTCTTCCATGATTAACAAAACTAACAGCTCTATTGTGTATAATTCACCTGGCATGAAATTCCCAATCTTATTGGTTTGTACTTAAAAGCACAATCCAATATTTTTAGTGCATTTAAGAACACATATTCCCATCTTTTTGTTTTATAGTTATTTTTCAGACAGGTTCTCACTGTTAAGCTCCATCATGAATGAAAGTTACTATAAGTTGACCCTGATGGCCTTGAACTCTAAATGAACACTCTACCTCTGCTTCTGAGTGCTGAGATTAGTGGTGTAAGCCACCACTGCTGGCTGTTTTGGAATTTTTTTATTTATTTTTGACACTATCATATAGATATATAATCTATCTTGATAATACCCCTAAGTAACTGTTTCAGTTTGAGTCACCTGTCTTCAAGGTTGAATTTAAAGGGGTGCTGGGTTTTTGCTTAAAAACTTCATCTCACTATATGAGATGTTAAATCTCTCCATGTTCCCAAATGATTCCATAGCATTTTTCAAAAAATTTCTGAACAAAATGAGGGAAAACCACATGGATTCTAACCAAAAGGTAAGAAGTGAGAGTATTGTGTGAGTTACAGGTTTTGATAGCATGTTGGGCTGTGAACATGCGACCTGTGCTTCCCTTCAGCTGTCATTAAAGGATGATATGGGAGACTAAATGGAAAGAGAAAAATAGAGAGAGGGGGGAGAGAGAGAGAATATTTTTATTTCTTCGAGAGAAGAGGTTGGAGTTTTGAAAGATTGATTGACGGTAAGCCAGGAATTAACCCTTAACACCAGGAATGGCACCTGTGCCCTGCATAGGGCTTGTAATTTAAAAAATGACTCAAGATCAAGATGACCAAATGCCCAGTATAGGAGATAGAGCTCTTCAGCCCCAACCCTTACTGATGAACTATTTGTAATTTATGCCTGCAGAGGGATGGTGTGGGCACCAGCAGGTTTCCATGCACAAGAGGATGTCCAGGCACACATGGGAAGCAGCAGTTAGACTCAGTGGGTTTATTAAAAAAAGAAGGGGTCATGTAGTCAGGAGGAATAAATTCTACAAGGAATATAGAAGACTCAAACAGAGGAAATGGTGGGGGGATATCACCATGTCTCATTGTATGAAATTCTATAAGAATAGATAAAAATTATTAAAAGGGGGAAATAACTTTCCTGTTCTTCAAAAACATTTCTTAAAATTCCAAACTATTGTTTAGATCGTATCTATTGTAATTTGTTGTAAGAGTGGTTGATATGGCAGCTAGATGGCTTCCTGGTTTAGCCACTAGTGCTATAGTTCTTTGATGACTCAATAAAACCAGCCACATTGAGAATTTAAGGGAGCTACATCCTTAGAAAAGATGTTAAGCTTCTACTATCTTGATCACTTATGACCACTGACATCACCATTGACCTTCTATTTTTGTAACTTCTCTTTCTGTTTCCAGCACCAAGTGGATTTCCTTCAGCTGATGATGGACACTCATAACAATTCCAAAGACAAAGAGTCTCATAAAGGTAACCCAGGACTCCTTGATCTATGGACAAGGAAGTTCTTAGGGAGTGGTCAAGTTGCTCAGAAAATGTGTGGGAAGGTTTTAAACCAGAATCCTGTTGAGTTGCAATAAGGAGAGCATGATGATTATCCACATGAAATTTTTTGGAAGCACAAGGGCACAGGTCTTGTTCCAAACATGAAGGGGTCACCATGATAAAAGTCTTCAGTGGTCTCTGTGTGTTACCTAGGTCTGAACAGGTGCTGTTTCTGCTTTCTCAGTACACTGACTGGGAACTCCACCTAGATATCTGAGTCTAAACATCCAGTTAGGAGGCATGTACCTAAACCGTGCTGATGCTCCCTAGGAGCCCCTGGTGTGCATGTTCTCTGCCTCATTCTATGGTAAAGATTCACTTGTCTCTGTGTGTTGAATAGGTAGAGTCTGGGGTAAGCCTCTTTACACAAGCACATTCATTACCTTCATTCTTTTACACACTTAGAAATAATCACTTACAGATTTTTATCTACTTCCAGTGGCATATCCAGGTGTATGCATGCATATGTGTACATGTATAAACCTGTAGGTGTATATTTGGATGCCAAAATAAGGCACCAAGTCTCTTCCTCAATTACTCTCTGCATTATTTCCTCCAGACAGGGTCTCTTATTAAAGCTGGAGTTAGGCTGGTATCTCGCTGGCAGGGTCCATGATCTACAGAGTTGTGGTTACAGGTGTGTACATTATCACACTTGGATTTTTACATGGTGACTGGAGATTTAAACTCAGGTGCTAATGCTTGTGCATCAACTGCTCTTACCCACTGAGCCATCTCTCTAGTCTCCCATCTATGGTTATGTTTTAATTGAAAAATAGGCCAGTCTACTTGAAACCCTCTAATGGGATCCACTAACTTCAAATTCTTCTACGTTACCTCCTCCTTTTGAGGCCGGGAGTCATGCAGCCCATGCTAACATCACATGCATGGTCTGTCTGAGAATGACCTTTTAAATTCTATGCTGCCATGCCTGGCTTATTCAGTGCCAGGAGTTAAACCCATGGTTTCACGAATGCCAGGCTGACTCTCCACCTACTTAAGTATCCTCAGCCCTGCTGTTTCAGTTGTAATTGCTATAAAAGATATTAATTTTGAAAATGCCCACTGATTGAGGGTTTATAGTCTGGTTTCAAATTAGTAGTAAGGAGGACTTACATAAATTGGAAGGAAAAAAATTACCGACAACAGAATCACACCACTCATTTAAATGTGTAAAACTGCCTGTAACTCCAGCTCTAAGGACTCCAATGCCATCTTCTGCCCTCTGTTACCACTTGTACAGATGTGAGTGCACACACATGAATAAATAAATAAACATTTTAAATCTTAAGCTGTAGCAGAGGACTGGAGTTCAGTTCCCTCCACCTACCTCTGAAAGCTCACAACATTCTAAAACTCCATCTCTAGGAGATCAGATGCCATCTTCTGTACACCATGGTCATATATACTCACACACAAAGCACTCCCAGTGGCATACAAATACACTTAAAGGGCTAAAAATACACCTTGAAAACACAATAAATTACATGTCTTGAAGTCTCCCACCGATGAGAAGGAAAGGTGCATAAACCATTAGACAGCCTGGCTGAAGCATTCTTGCCCTTCTCTGTGTCATGTGGATGCCATGATGATAACAGTCCAGTGGTGACTGAATGGCTTCTCTATATTTATCTCTAGGTAAACAGGAGCCTCATTATATTTTCTAGTCATCTCTTCTGTGATAGTCAACCCTGACTTGACTTTCCTGAAATATTTTCTTACTTTCAGCTCTGTCTGACATGGAGATCCTAGCCCAGTCAGTTATCTTTATTTTGCTGGTTATGAAACCACCAGCAACACACTTTCCTTCACCCTATATTCACTGGGGACTCACTCTGATGTCCAGAAGAAACTGCAGGAGGAAATTGATGCAGCTCTTCCCACTAAGGTGAATGGATGGAGCTTGGAATAGAAGGGGAAAAAAGACATCTCATCACCAGCAATTGTGTGCGTGTGTGTGTGCGTGTGCGTGTGCGTGTGCGTGTGCGTGTGCGTGTGCGTGTGCGTGTGCGTGTGCGTGTGCGTGTGTGTGTGTGTGTGTGTGTGTGTAGATCATAGACTCATAGACCTGTACTGGGTATTTTTCTAAATCACCCTCCACCATATTTCTTTAAAGCAGAATTTTCTCACTCAACCTGGAGCTAATCAATTTGACCAAGAAGTCTGGAGAATGATCACAAGCCATGTCCTATCTCTTCCCCCACATACAACTGCTAGGATTATAGATGTATGCCCCTGTATCTGGCTTTATGAATGGTGTATGTAAGTGAACTCAGACTTGCATAGTAAACACTTCCCTAACTGAGAAATGTTTTAAGACCTAAGTGATAGTTTGTTATTCTAACCACATTGTAAGAAGCTGGATAGATGGCTGAATGGCTAATAGCACTGGCTGCTCTTCTGGAGTATCCATTCTGGTTTGTTTCCCAGTACCAAAATGGCAGCTCTCAACTCTCTGAACATTAGTTACAAGGGATCTGAAACCCACTTCTGACTTTTGTGAGTATTGCACTCATGTGATACACATACATAGACTACAAACTTCCACACATAAAATGAAACAATTAAAAAAAACTTAAAATGTGGTGTAAGTGCCTAGGTCCTTGGTAATGCTGAGCTCAGCTTTGGAGCCACTGAGACCTAACAGCAGAATTCAGACTGATTGAATGCTAACATATAATACCAGCACAAACCTATTTCTTTCTTCCCAGGCAGCACCTGACTATGATAAAGTGATGGATATGGAATACCTAGACATGGTGTTAATGAAACTCAGATTATACCCAATTACTAACAGAATTACAAGATCTTGTTTAAAAAAAAAAAGATGTTGAAATTGATGGTGTGTTCATTCCCAAAGGATCAGTAGTGATGGTACCCTGTTATGCTCTTCAACATGACCCACAGTACTGGCCAGAGCATGAGGAGTTTTGTACTGAAAGGTACCAAAATCCCAGAGTGGGAATCCACTATGTTGGCCTGTATATCCTGTGGTGTCTCTTATGGGAAGTTGATCTAAATGGCAGTTTAGATTAGTTTAGAATCCATTTACATTCTGTGAGGAGAATAGCATAGAACAGGAAGAAAAGAAGAGAGGGATAGATTCTAGAAGAAAATTGAACAATTTAAATACTGTGACAATTTTCTTCTTCCTTATATAGTAAATGACAAACTTAAGTGGGAGGAAGGAACCCATTGTACCTCAGTGTGGCCTATGCTTTCTAGAGATAAAACACAGCATTATCCTGAATGGATTTTACTGTTCAAAAGTGTATTACTTCCATTTTTCTTTTTAGTCTTTGACAATTGCAGCTTGTATAATATATTTAGGTCATTATCACCTCACCCTGTCTCTTCTCCCTCTCAATCATGTAGAATATCTACTGACCCCCATCAAGTCTTCCTCCTGTTCTCATGTCTCCCTGTTTTCTTGTGACTCATTAGTTTAATTAGGGTTGTTTGCATCAGTGTAGGTATAAGAGTTATTTACTGGAGAATGGACAACTCACCAGTAGCTACACAGTTGAAGAGAAACGTCTCCATTCCCCAGTAATCATTAATTGTCAATAGTTCTTTAGGGAGGTAGCACCTCATGATCTGTCTCTCCCATCCATGATGGAATGTATCAACATGGATCTAGACTTGTGTACCAACCATAGCTGTTATGAGTTTATAAGTACAAGGACTGAGTCAGGTGGAGATGATGGTGGGTGGTTTATATCTCCCATTTCTTTCCCTACCTCATCTTTTGAGATGTTTCCTGAGCCATTTGTGGATAATATTGATATTCCCTTTAGGGCTGAAGACTCCACCCTCACTCATTTTGAGTATTTTGACCATTGAAGAGTTTCTGTGTTACTTGTACCCCACTGAAATCATAACCTTCTCTGATCAAGATTTAGAGCAGTACTAACTTTGTGTATAAACAGAAGTATTTAGGAATTACATTGATACTATATCCACTTAGCAAAACAACAGTAGTACAATCACCCCTAGTGCCTATAACCTCCATATTCATTGGATTTTGACCAGATTTACAATACCTGTCATTAATTCCCCCTGTAAATATCAACTATAATCCAATCAGACACAGGTTGATTAGCCGTATTTTGTAACACCATAATTAGATTGGTGGACACATAGAAAACATTTTTGCCAACCAGTATTTGTCTTATCTGCCATATGGAGATCTTTATAGAAAAAGAAGGATGAAAAGAATCTTTATTGTATAATTACACAAAGCCAAATATCTGTGAGCAGAAATTCAATGAAACTTTTCCGAAATATCTGTATGTTACTCGTTAGATATCTAAAGATAAATTCATGCATGTAGCTCTCATGCTTATCATGTGTTGACTTGTCATAACTGCATGTCTCTAGGTTCAGCAAGGAGAACAAGGGCAGCATCGATCCTTATATATACCTGCCCTTTGGGAATGACCCAGGAATTTCATTGGCATGAGGTTTGCTCTCATGAATATGAAACTTGCTCTCACTAAAGTGCTTCAGAACTTCTCCTTCCAGCCTTGTAAAGAAACATAGGTGAGGGTAAAAACTGTCTCTTTAAATGATATTTTATGGTAGAATTTTTTAAGTGAAGGTTCTGTATATAAAAATAATATGATTGTTTGATGTTTGCTAATTTCTTTGATGGCTAAATGAGTTTTTTGTGTTCAGATATGAGCTAAGGGTTCTTTGGTTTTGTGGCAATATGGGGTAGGACTGAAGCATTTTGAAGAGCTAATTCAGGCCAGTTTGATAGGATTTTATGCAATCATTTTGAAGTTACAGTCATGTTCATTGGACATTAGTAATGCCATCAAGAAGTTCAGTGATTCTTTGGTAATTCATGTTTTTTTGGTGGTGTACTATTTTTTTACACAATTCACAGTAGCTCTCATCTGACAGTCTATTCACCACAGGCTGAATCACTGAGGAGCTTTACAACTCACATATGGGATCTGAGATGTTACTGAGTTGGCAAAGTGCTTACCTAGTATGAACAAACTCTGGTTCCCATCCCCAGAATGGCATGAAGTAGCTCTGGTGAGACATACCTGTAATACTTGTCCTCAAGAGGTATAGGCAAGAGGATCAAAAGTTCATGTACTCTTTGGCTACTTAATGAATTTGAAGCCAGCATGGTCTACACAGATCCTGTATAAAAAACAAAAACAGAAACTCATGGGGCCTGGTCATTTCTGAAATCCTAAAATAATTAACCTTGAGTGTGGCTTTAAAAGCTCATCCCTGACTTTCCATGTGATGCCAAGTTGAGAATGACTATTTAAAAACACAATTTCTGGGGAGAGAGATATGGTTCACTAGTTAATAACACTAGTTGTTCTTACAAATTACCTGAGTTCAGTTTCCAGTATGCACATGTTGGCTCAAAACCATTTGTAGCTCCAGTTCCAAGGCATCTGATATCTTTTCATGGCTTCTGTTGACATGGTACATATGTGGTTTACATACACATGTGTAAGCAAAACACTCTTTTACATAAAAATAATTTTTACAGAGTTGCTGTTTATAATAAACTCCAACCTTATGGGGCATCTTATGGTTATGCCTCATTTTTCAGAAGCTCTGCTCCAGAAACACGTAGCTGTTATATTTTCGTAAACCAAGTATCCTTGTCCTCCTTTATATTTTTCTCTCATAAATCAAGTTCTGGTTCATTACCCAAATGGATCTTTTTCTTGTGTTTCTTTCCTCATTTACTTGTACACTACTTGTGGCTCCTGGGCGTTTTTCCATCACCCATGCTAATACTTTCTCATTGCCCTCTCTTTTCTAAATTACCTCATATTATTCCTTCCACAAACACCAAATGTTTCTTTGAGAAGAGTTTGTGCATTGAAAGACTTTGGTAAATATTTTGAAGTATAACTTACAATTATAATATTAATTCATATAAACAGTAAAGTAAATATAAAATCAACAGATACCATTTGTGAATGTAATGTAATGGATAAATTAAGTGCATCATAATTTTGTGTATGCCTCCATTAGAAATACATCTGTAGTACTTGAAACTTTAAAAGAATAAGGTGGGACATTTAGAGAAAGAGGTTCCATTTTCCTAAACAATTTGTTCTTGTTTCATGCAAAGGAATGGCAGAAATTGACAGGACTGGCATATTTAAATATTGCTTCTATTGTTATCAATTAGTTTTCTTTCTGTATGAATAGAGGGTTGTGTTGTAATGAGGTTTTTTGGTCTTGGGGTGGCCAGAGATCTAGACTTATAGACCTGTAGCCTTAGACTCTTTAGCCACCTGCCACTGTTTAGGCCTCTAAAATGATTTAGATGCTTATATTAACTTTATGTTGTTTGGTTTATGGCTTAGGCACATTGTTAGATAGTTATTTTATTTTAATTTAACTTATTTTTATTAATCTATCTTGACATGTGGCCCATGGCTCAGTCTAGTGGTTAGGATTCAGTGCTCTCACTGCTGCGGCCTGGGTTCAATTCCTGGTCAGGAAACAAAAAAAAAAAGAGAGACCCCAAGATCTCAACAGCCCCTTTTGAATGGGGTTGGACACTCCCCCTTCAGGAGCACAGGACCCTGGATAAGTGTCTTTAGACCTTATCAGCTGACACCTGAATCCTACCACAGGGTTGGGAATGCTTATTCTGTGATTTGTGATTTAAGGGAGTTTTATAGTGTCCCCTTGTACAACTTCACTTATTTTAGTACTTTCTCACTAAGGCATTTAAATCACAAGTATGTGAAGATATTTAAACAGATAAATCATGGTTCTAGTTTTGAGAGTCAGTGGCACACTTGTCAAGGGGAAGATGCTCTGGCAAGCTCTGGTAATCTTAAATTTGACATTTCTCTAACCTCATGACAACTTTTTTCCTTTCCCTTATCCTGGGACCAGAAGATTATTCTGTTGGAATAATTCCTCTATCATAACTGACTAGCATGAGGCCTAAGCATCATTAAAAATACTGTAGTTCTCAGAATTGCTCATTAATCCCATTCTTCAAAGCTAAGAGTATATTCTAGAAAAGCAAGCAAATATCTGTCTTCCTAAAGACTTGATCTGAATAGGCTCAATTGTAAAAGTGACATTTGATCTAGGAGCTGAGGACTGCTGGTAGAGGTAAAATATGCCCTCTAAAGATTAATTTGCAAATGTCAACAAACCAAAAATAACTTTCAGTATTAAAAAAACAATTTAATATAATAACTTAGAATCAGGTTTGAATATGTTTAATTCATTGGGATTAGTGGCACCTACATTTAATCCTAGCTCTCCAAGGCAGAGACAGTTGGATTTTTGTACAAGAATTTAGGTTCTTGATTCCCTTAAGATACTTTATAAAATTAACTTTCAAGATAAACATCAAAAATATTAATTCTTTTTCTTTGTAGCCATGGTAAACAGCCTGCCAGAATAAGAGTTGACTATGAGAAAATACTTTCTGTCTGTTCATGCCCTGTTAATCTGAAATAAGTTAATTAGACTTAAATGCATATGGGATACTGGGATGATTATGATTTTAATCATATAGGAAGATGAAACATGTTACCTGTACTCTTTAAGAATTTAGCAAAGTCACTTTATGGGATAGAGAGTAGGATGAACTGATGTCTTTTGAAAGTACCTTGACCTTGAAAAATCCTAGTAGAAAACAATTATAGCTTTGTGAGGGATCCTGTGGTAATCCTACGACTTTGGTCACAAGATACCAGTCACACCTAGGGCTCTTGAATTATTGTGAATTGTGCATAATATGTTATGAAGGGCTAGAGTCATGAAGGTATGAGATGCTCCCCTTCAGTGAGATGTGTAAATTAAGGCTGGGGACCTTGGTATGAGAAAATACTTTACCTAACTATCTATAAATATATGTTTCTATGCCTGTTCACCCCCTCAAGACAGCAAAGCTCAGAGCAGTCAGGCCATCAAAAGAGGTTGATAAATAAAGAAGGAAATAAGCAAGATAATGTGTGAGCATCTTTTTCCAAAGACCCTCAGATATAAAAGTCTTAGTTAACTCTGACACCATGCATTTATTTTAAGCTCTGAACTGTCTAGACACTGGTCCCCAAGACAGAAATAGTACAGTCAAATACTCTATGGCAAATGTTACTCTCTAACTTTGTCCTCTCTGAATTACTAGCTGAACTTGTTTCACTAGAGATAAGTGGAAAGCTGGTTCACATTCTTCCTAATAAAAGGTGTCTGACCAGGTTCATGGATCTAGCTTTCAAGTACGTGACAGGTCACAGGTGAGGGAATGATTCCTTAGGAGGGGAATACATAAACACTATACTGTCCATGTCCTAATTTTACTATTGAGCATAAATAAGTTTGTATCACCCAAGGAGCTTCCCATCAGTCATATTCTACAATGCAATCTCACCAGGTCTCCTTAGAACACACAATGGATGTCTTCAGAGTCCACAGAAAGTCCAGAAACCACCTACACCATAATTCCACATCACTTATTTTGTGTTCCTGTGGCTGTGACTAAATACCTAACAAGAGAACTTAAGACAGAAGGGTTTATTCTAGACCACAGTTGCAGTTCATCATGGCGGAGAGGTCACAGTGTCATGGGTATGAGGCAGCTCTTCATCATGCATACACACACACACACACACACACACACACACACACACACAGAGAGAGAGAGAGAGAGAGAGAGAGAGAGAGAGAGAGAGAGAACTGACTCTTTCCATTCAAGACCCCAGTGTAGTAGGAGGTTTCTGGCCGGGACTTTCGGGCCTAACCTCAAGGTTTAGGACCCACAGACCCGCAGTCCCGCAGTCCCGCAGTCCCACAGTCCCACAGAGACACACAGATGCTTTCAGTAGTTTTCAGCTGATTGGTCTAAGGCCCAGGCATATAACTTGCTAGCTCTCTACCCTTCATCTAATCCATGACTCATCCTGTTCAGCCATGGGGCTTGGTACCTTTTCTCACAGCAGCATGATTGTCCTCTGCTTCCTCCAGCTTCTCTCTGGCATTCTGCTCTGTTCTTCCAGTTCCCAGAGTTATCTTAGTCTGGTAGCCCCACCCACACTTCCTTCCTGCTTTTGGCCAATCAGCACTTTTTATTAAACCAGTGGGTGGGATAATTATTTACAATGAAACAACACAATCTCCCACACCCCAGCTTATGAGATGTTGTATTAGTTAGGGTTTCAATTATTGTCAAGTGACACCATGACCATGACAACTCTTATTAAGGAAAACATTTTTAATTGAAATGTCTTATTTACACTTCAGAGGTTCATTCCTTTATTTTCAAGCCAGGAAGCATGGCAGCATGCGGGAAGCCATGGTGCTGAAATTGAGAATCCTTACATCTCAATCCAAAGGCAGCAGGAAGAGAACTGAGACACTGGATGCTAACTTGAGCATATATGAGGTCTGAAAGACAGCCTCCCCAGTGACAAATTTCCCCTACCAAGGCCATATCTGCACCAGCAAGCCACATCTCCTAATAATGTCACTGTCCTTGGGAACCTTTTTTTTAAAAACCACCACATGTGATGTGTGTCATCAATAGTTAAGAGTTGTCCTCCAACCTCTCTTAGCAGAATCCAGAAACTCTGAAGTATATATTCTTTTCTGTTCATTTGTTTTCTTTCTAGAGATGGGGTTTCTCTATAACCAGTCCCGTCTCTCCTAGAATTTGTGTTGTAAAACAGGATAACTATACATTCACATAGCTCTTCCTGCTTCTGCCACAAAAGTGCTGGGATTAAAGGTATATCTTTTCATCAACTAAAATAGAGCTCTGCTGAAAGATTTCTCACCTTTCTTACATTTATAGATATTCTCACTTGTGTGAATTCTCTGATGTCCAGAAAAAGCAGAGACCTGATGGAAGGTGAATCACCTTGTGAAAAGTGTGGATGGTATGTCTATGAGAAAATAGGTATTTCTATATTATCTCCCAAGGACCTTGAAAGTACCTACATATCATCAGTGCCAGGCACAGGGGCCCATCTACCAGCTCAATGTAAATTGTCCCTATAACCAAGAATAAGGTATATCTTTGACCTTCTGGAACTGGAGGTTGAGGGTACAGGATGTGTCCCTTCTGCACCCCATATCCCAATAGTCAAATCACTGTGTGTGAATGGACAAGCACTTTCCTCAGGCCTGGAAATGTTCTAATATACTTCCCCTTCCCATCTGAGTCTTCTCTGCCTCTTCAAGTTTCTTATTCTATCACCTCTCCATTCCAGATTCATGTCAACCCAAAGAGATGGAGGGTAGAAAGGACTGGGAAACTGCTCAGCCAGTTAAAGAACACTGGTTGCTTATCCAGAGGTCCTGAGATCAACTCCCAGCAACCACATGGTGTGGTGATATATTGTATATTTACTAAAATCAGCCATGAATATCAGAGAACAGAATGACCCACAGACAAGCCATGAAGGTCAGAGAGAAGTGACCCATGCCTTTAATCCCATCCCTCAGGAGACTGAGATTTTCTGTATTTCTGTGAGTTCAGGCCTAACAGCCAAGAAGTAATAGCTCATACCTTTAGTCCTAACTCTAGGATTATGGTATAGAGTTGAACAGGAAGTGAAACAGCTGAGTGGGTAAGATATAAAAGGCAGGAGAAAGCAGAAATTCAAGCATGCTGTAGAAGTGACCAGTCGGGCTAAGGACCCTTGAAGACAGTATTTACCCTGTTCTGCCTGAGAAGTTGGCTGAGTAGAACAGACTGTGGTCTGTTTCTCTCTCTGATAAACCATCTTTTCCCCAATATCTGACTTCTTATTTTGATAATATGCTAATGAGAATTCATGCAATAACATGGAGGCTTAGAAGAATCTGTAATGAGGTCTGGCGCTCTCTTCTGTTATGCATGCATGCATGCAGACAGAGCCCTATGTACATAATAATCAAATTTAGGTTTAAACAAAGATACAGAATAAGAGTGGAAATGATGTGAACACAAAACTCATGTATGAAATAACAAAAATAAAAAATAAGTGAACAACATAAGCATGTGTGAATATTAAATCAAATGTTTTTAAACATTTTCTATCCATGCTGTTTTCTCTGGTTTACTTCAGGTTTCCACAATTGCTGAAGGTTAAGGAATGAAACAGCTGTGTCATGCACAGAATATAGAGTCCCATAGCATTCTTCTCCAGTTCCTGGCTTTAAATTCTCTGTACCCCTCCCCTTTGATGTTCCTTGAGTCTTAGAGGAGGTGGATGCAAATGTTCAATATAGAGTCAGTAGGTTCTGCCTCTTAATAGTCCCACTACTTCTTAAAGATGGGACTAAAGCCTGTGAGCCAGGCTTCCAATACATAGGCTCATTGAGGAACAAGCCAATTCATGGCATTCTGCCCATATATTCATGTGAATATCAGGTCATGCCAATAGTGCCAGAGCCTTGTGTCATTTCAGCGTTCCTCAGATGTCTCAGTTCAAAGTCTCACCTGAGGCTCAGGAAAAACAGCATGGCAGTCAGTCTCAAAACTGAATAACAAGTTGTTTCATAGTTTATGGATCACTGAGAAAGCAGGCAAAACCCACAAAGGGAAGGATTAAGTTCTAAATCTCCCAGCATAATGTTCTGTGCACACTGTAACAGGGTCACAAGGCCGTGGACATCTCTGCCTCTCTGACATTTCTTTAGAGACTGCAGATGCATACTTGATTGAGCTGGCTTCCTACACTGCCTGCAGCTTTCCTAGGTGGGTACATCACATTACAGATTGCTCTGCCTCTTCTTGGATTCCACACTGAGCTTCATTTGCAAACCTCTAACAGGCATCACCCATTGGAAGTCTTTGTTAAGGAATCCATTGCACAGCAAACACCTGTCTGACCTCCCAAGCTTTCCTTGGAAATGTCAGTGGAAGCTACCCATTACTCTATTGCTCTTGCAATCTGTGGGTCTTAAAAATCAAACACCCATGTTTACACTTCCATTTGCCACCTGCATCAACCATGCTTAAGCCCACTGGAACTATGGTTGCAGCTGGGGGTTGATCATCTGGGAAGTAGGGAGCTGAATCTCAAGGTGTCCCTTGGGTAAAACAGGAGGCCAGAGCTCAGGGATACCAAGGATGGCCTCTCTTTAGGGTCTCCCTCCTTCAAGATCTCACTATCTCTCACTATCATCTACTATCATCAGATTTGGACCCAACTTCCAATATACAATTGCTCATGGAACAAAGTACAGCCAAAACACAGTATTTTAAATTTAAATATAGAATACATAGAATTTCTTTTTCATGACAAATACTTCAAATGCTGTAAGTGTACATTAAAATAATGATCTTCACTTCACAATAAGAGACATGAAACTGAGGCAGTTTGTTTTACAAACTTTCCCAGAATGCTAGGTATGCTGACTGAGCACAGAGAATGTTTTATAAACCCCAAAACATCTACTTATAATCTATAATATATAGAGAGAAAGAGAGAGAAGAATATATATATATATATATATATATATATATATATATGCCTCTTCAATTGCTGGCTTTCACATTCTCTGTACCCCTCTCCTTTGATGTTCCTTGAGTCTTAGAGGATGTTGAGGCAGATGTCCAATTTAGAGTCAATAGGTTCCATATATATGGAGAGAAAAATAGAGAGAGAGAGAATCTCATTGTGTATCCCGGGCCTGCTTAGAATGTGCAATGTAGACCAGGATGGCTTTGAAATCACATATATAAGCCTGCCTCTGCCTCCTAAACGCTGGGATTACAGGTGTGCACCACCAATTTGGGCTTTCTTCTCTTACTTACTGAGTAATCAAAAGGGTACAGTCTTATTTTTATTTATTTAACCTATCTATTTCCTTATGTGAAATGATTTTTATTTATTTCATGTGCATTGGAGAGAGGGTGTCTGTTAGATCCCCTGGAGCTAGAGTTGCAGACAACTGTGAGCTGCCAAGTGTGGGAGCTGAGAATTGAACCTGAGTCCCCAGGAAGAGCAGTCAGTGCTTTGAACCACTAAGCCATCTCACCAGTCCTAAATGGGAACAATCATATTAGTCAGCTCAGGCATAGTGTTTCCCTCTGTCTACAGTTCTCAACAAATTCTGGATGTGGGTTTATCTTTGTGATTTACTGATGTGGGAATATCTTTCTGTATGCTGTGAATATCAATCTTTAAATAAAGGAACTGTTTTGGCCCATGACAGGCACCATAGAAAAAGTAGGAGGAGACAGAGTATAGGTAGGAGAAGCAGGGCAGAGTCAGACAGACCAAGCCAGATGTGCAAAGAAGAAACATGTAAGGAACACAGGTGAGCCACGGACCACGTGGCAGACAGATTAATGAGAATGAGTTAACATGTAAGCCTAACAATGTGCCTAAGCCATAGGCCAAAGAGCATGAATTGTCTGAGTCATTTCTGGGGTTTTAATCAACTGCAGGTGGCTAAAGGGTCTGCTGCGGCAGGTCTGTGAGTCTGGAACTCTGGCCACCCAATCACAAGAAATCTTAATGTAACAATTTACTCTCTTTATTAAAGGTTTTCAGGTGCCGACCATTAGGTTTGCAATCAGGTCAACCAAGATATTCTCCTTTTATCTCTGGCATGTCTTCCTAGTGCTTCATTTAGTAGACAGAAATGGTGGTTGTATCATATTTTAATGCATTAACTTTTGCATCCAGCAAGGAAGAAGAAGGGCAGCTGGAGTAGCAGTGCAACTGATACTCAGGTCCTTTTTCTTTCTGTTCAGTCTTGAACCAGAATCCATGGGATGGCTCTGCACATATTTTGATTGTGTCTTCTACCTAAATATCCCCATCTAGAGTTGGACTTGGAGGCTTATGCTCTTAATCTCAGTACTTGGGAAACAAAATCAGGAAAATCTATGATTTTTCAGAGATCAGTAAGCCAGCCTGAACTACAGAGTGAATTCCCAGACAGCCAAAACTACACAGAGGAACAGTCTCAAAAACAAACAAAAAAATCAAAAAGCCACCTAGAAACTATCAGAGATGCACAAGGATTTCTTTCCATGGTCATCTAAGCCACATGAAGCTGTCAATCAAGATGAACAATCACTCTCCTCCTCCTCCTCCTCCTCCTCCTCCTCCTCCTCCTCCCCCTCCTCCTCTTCCCAGTCCTCCCCCATCCTACTTGGGTATTTTCCACTCCTTCACATGCCCCCTTCATTGTCAATGCACTTTCACATGGTTGGTTTCATGCTGTGTGAATTTTACTTCTACCCATTGGAGAAATCATTTCAGACATCTGTGCTAAAAAATACCAGACATGGCACTGGAGCAGGGTGGCTCATGTCTGTAACTCTGTACATGAAGGAAGCAGGATCAGGAGTCTAAACCCACTCTCAAATTCAGTGAAATTATGGAAGGTTTGACTACAGAAAACAAAACAAAACCAGCAACAAGACATGGTACCTGGATACCTGTAGAACCCAATGATGCTGAGGGTCCTACCTAGTCTCAAGCCTCCCACTGACCATCCAGAATCAGATTTTTAATGTCAATAGCACAAAACTTATTAGACTTGGATCTGGGGAAACAACTCATATGGTAAAGTGCTTGTTTTGCATGCATGAGATATATAATCCAAGTCCACCAGAAAAAAAAATGGGCATGGTGATTGACTTAGAAAGGGTTTTTATTGCTGTGATGAAAGACAAGGACAAAAAAGGCAAATTGCAGAGGAAAGAGTTTATCTGGCTTATACTTCTGCATCACAGTCCATCATTGAAGGAAGTCAGAGCAGGAACCCCAGCAGGGCAGGACCTCGAGGCAGGATCTGATGCAGAGGCAATGGAGGGGTACAGTTACTGGCTTCTTCAGCTTACATTCTTAGAGAACTCAGGACAAGCAACCCAGGGATGACAGCACCCACACACCTCCCACATACTTACAGGCATTTAACACCCATCTTGAGGAGAGATTTTCTTAATTGAGATTCCCTCCTTCAAAAGACTTTGGCTAGATATCAAGTTGACATCATAATAGCCAGCACACTGACATTTGCTTGTAATCTCAGAACTAGGAGTCACAGACAGGCTGTGAACCACTCGCTACTTAGTCCCACCTACTTGATGTCATACAGATCAGTAAGAGATAGTCTCAAAAAATTGTCCTCTGACCTCCTTATACACTCTCCTCATGTGCACATACACATGAATATATGTATTACCTGTGCACTTCAGCAAACAAGCACACACACACACAGTGTCTCTCTACACTAAAACATGGCTATTGCAAGTAGGTTATTTTCTTTAATGTATAACTAATATGAAGATCAGACACTGTAGCTTGCAGCTATGAAGTAACACACATACTGAATAATTGAAATTGTGTGGTTTTCTGTGTATCACTCAAATTAACAAGTTACAAACTTAACTTGCCAAGGAACAGGGTGGACTTTGAGAGGGAACAAGCTGTCTTGGATATGTTCTCTGAAGTGAGATTTTGAAGGGAACTGATGGGATGAAGTGGGGGTGGATATGATCAGGATGCACTATATGAAAATTTCAAAGACTAAATACCATTTTGAAAAGCAGGAAACTCCAAGAAAATACTTGATGAGGTGCCTGGTGTTAGAGCATTGGCAAATAAAAAATAAGCAACCCCACTCACCCACCCACCCACCCAAGAGGTGAGTTAGAGTCAATGGATAAATCACTTGTATATAATCCTGAGGATCAAAACTCAGATACACCGGACCCACCTAAAAAGTCAGCAGACATGACATTCATTTGATAGAGTGAGACAGAATCCATGGGACAACCATGGCTTACAAGACTAAGTAAACTAGTAGGCTCCTGGTTCATCAGAGACCCCAGATGAAGTGGAAGATGTAGAGAAAGACACCTGACAGCATCTTCTGAGCAACACAGGCATGCACCCACACATATATGACTCAGAATGAGCATGAGCCCCATATATACATATGCAAAAAGACACCCCAACAATAAAACAATGAAGCATAAAAACAAAGAATCAATAAAAAAAAAGTCTCCCCCAAACAAAGCAAGAACAAAAATAAAGTGGAGAGGAACCAACTTGTTCACACATGGTGAATTTCCCTTCAAGCCTCATGCTGAACCTTTCTCCTAATATTGGGGATCACTTGTTCTCCCTACAGGGGATGTTTTTCTTGTCTCCTTCCTCCCTCAGTCTCAGGAGGAGCAGACGTCATTTTCTCCCATGAGGCACAACACAAACAGCCTTGTGTCACACACAGATGTTTTCCTCCTCCCCTTTCTAATCCCTCTTCTTCACTGGAATGTCATCTATTTTCCCTGTGACTGGGAACTCGAATATCCTTTGTCATTTCCCAAAGGTGTCCCTTCCCTTCTCCCTTTGCAGTCTGTCTCCTCCATGTGTGCTCTAGTTAGTGTCTGTACCTGTGTCATCACACCTTATTGAAGGTCATTAATCCTGTCTGTTATTTATAAATAAGTCACCAGTCTTCAATAATATGTGACATCAACACAAAATGAACCAAGACACTTGTCAGTAAACTTGGCTCTTCTCACCACCATGGAATACCTTCTCTTGATGATCCTCTGGCCTACTAATCCACAATAGAGTGTGTGGAGGGACCTACTGATGACTCTGAAACTCTCAAGATACTTCAGATACTCATGTCTCAGCATCCCTGAGCTCCTGCCTCCTCTGAAATTATCTTGCAGTAGGTTACACATCCAGTGTCTCCCACCATGCCCCCTATTAAGATAGGGTTTCTCTGTGTAGCCTGGGATGTCCTAAAAATTTCTCTGTAGACCAGGCTGGCCTCAAACTCATGGACATCTACCTGTCTCTGCCTCTTGTGTGCTAGAATTAAAGCATGCACCATCATGCCTGGTCTGATGTCTCTCTTTATAATGGTCTTGATTATGTCTTAGCTTACTGTCTCTCTTACACAGATGCATAAAAGTTTGGGGCAAGTGAAACTCAATACAGACAAACAAAAGAAGCTAAAGATTCTAGAGAAAATCACAGGATAAGACTAGAGTACCTAGGCCTGATCTAGGCTGGGCAGAACCCCTGGAAAAGTCGTGGTAGACAGCAGGCACTATTGTGGCCATTTGTTTCCTTAGGTACTATTTCCAACCAAACGTAAAAGTAGATGAAAACTGGGGAAGGTGATTATAGACTATAATGCCAGCACATGAGAGGATGAGAGGCTGAGGCAAGAGATTCCCCAACTTTGAGATCAAACTGGAATACATAGTGAGTTTCAATGGAGTAAGAAGTTTCTGGCCTGGACTTTCAGGTCTAGCTTCAAGGTTTAGACAAATAGACCCACAGACCCACAGAGACACATAGATGCTTACCATAATTTTGAGCTGATTGGCCTAAGGGCAAGGCATATAACTTGTTAACTCTTTACCCTTGAACTAACTTATGATTCTTATTTTGTTCAGCCATGGGTCTCGGTATCTTTTCTCAGATCAGTGTACTTGCCCTCTGCTGCTTCTGGCTTGTCTGGTAACACTGGAGTCTCTGCTCTGTTCTTCCTCTTTCCAGAATTTTCTTAGTCTGGTATCCCCACCCACACTTCCTGTCCGCCTTTGGCCAATTATCTCTTTTTATTAAACTCATAGGCGGGACAATTATTTACAATGTAACATCATGAATCCACTACATCTCAAGCAATCCTATGCTATCATTGTAGTTTTCTTTATATCCCTGTGATAAAACACAAAAGGAACTTCTGGAAGAAACGGATTTTATTTTCATTCATTGGTTACAGCCGATCTCTGAAGGAAGTGAGGACAGGCACTCAAGTAGGGTATTCAAGCAGATACCAAGAGGAGGGCTGCTGGCTGGAGAGCTCAAACTCAGGCTCAATTGCCTTCCACATCCATCCCAGGACCATCTGCCTAGGGAATGATGCTTCCCCCAACTGGATGAAGTCTACTACATTGATTAGTAATCAAGACAATCCTCCAAGGACAAACCCACAGGCTGCTGTAAGCTGGACAATCCCTTTACTGAGAGTCCCTCTTCAAGAGACTCTAGGCTGTGCCAATTAGACACTTAGAGGGACTTTCGAGTTTGAATGTAATTGATCCACATAAACTCAAAGGAAGTGGCACTATAGAAGGTCTGGTCTTGTTGGAGAAAGTCTGTCACTATGGAGGCAGGATTTGAGATCTCAGATATGCTCGTGCCACACCCTGTGAGACAGAACAATTCTTGTTACCTGTAAGTCAACATATAGGAATCTCAGCTCCATGTGCAGCACCATGGCTGCCTGTGCACCACCATGTCACATGATGATAATAATAGACTAAACCTTTGAAAATGTAATTCGGCTTCAGTTACATGATTTTCCTTTCTAAGACTTGCCATGGTCATGGTATCTCTTCACAGCAATAGAAACCTAACTGGGGCAGCCAAGAGAACAGATTGGTATCACATAATCTTGTAATAAATAAAGAAAAAACGATGTGGGTGGTGATGTGGCTCAGTGGGTAAAGACATTTGTAGCCAAACTTAAGGATTTGATCTGTTCCTGGGGAATCCCCTGGTGAAGGTCAAGAACTAATCCCTCACATGCTTTTCTGTCCTCCATACACATTTTCCTATGACCCTCCAATAAACAAGAAACAGTTTAATGAAAACATAAGGAAGGATTGGTGTTCACTGACTTTCTATGGTTGATTATTTCTGTTTACTAATAGTCAAGAGAGCCCTTGTCTCAATTAATGATCTAGTGCTCTAACTCATGAACTCAATTAATCCTGGGTAAATGAACCTTCAGATATAATTATTTCCCCTGCCCACTGCTACCTTGAC
This sequence comes from Phyllotis vaccarum, assembly GCA_033318265.1. Classification (NCBI taxonomy): domain Eukaryota; kingdom Metazoa; phylum Chordata; class Mammalia; order Rodentia; family Cricetidae; genus Phyllotis; species Phyllotis vaccarum. The sequence continues at coordinate 74,663,140 of JARWLC010000017.1, read as the reverse complement.
ATCAGTTGAGTTCAAGAAGAATAGGGGGGTAGAATAAATATTGATTTTCTTTGCTGATTTTTAATTTTGCCTTCTGATTCTTCTGGCATACACAGTTTGGACTTGTGAAATGAGGACATATTGACAGCAAAAATTCAGCTGAGAGACTTTAAGTGGCGGCTCATTTTGAAAAGTTTCAGTATGGGAAAAGTCCAGAGAAAAGAATTTGGTGTGCTACTGGTGATCTTAAGAAGAAAATACAGTTGAGTCCAAATTTTTAATACTGTGTGACAACATTGTCATCTTCAAAATTCATGCCCTATAGCCATAAACTGACTTACAAATTGAGACATTGGAGGCTGAGGAGTAGTGGAATGGGGAGTAGAAGGCAGGTAGAAAAGAGGAGGGCAGGAAAACTGTGGTCTGTAAGTAAAAAAAAATTGAAAATATTTAATTTAAATGAAATGTTTTCTGTATATTTTTAAAGATATTTTTGTTAGTGTGATGAGGTCTAGCTTTTTGTTTTCAGAAATATCTGTTAAGTATTGTTTATTTATGATGGAAAGGCATGACAATGTGTTGTTGTTAATCATTGCTTTTTGGTACAGGGTTTCTCTGTGTAACTTTTGAGCCTCTCTTGGAACTCACTTTGTAGACCAGGCTGACCTCCAACTCACCGAGATTCACTTGCCACTGCCTCCTAAGTGCTGGACTAAAGGCAGGTACCACCATTGCAGGCAAGATGACCTTTCTGTAAATGAGTGAGTACTTCTGTGTGCAAGTGTGTGTGTGTGTGTGTGTGTGTGTGTGTGTGTGTGTGTGTGTGTGTGTGTGTGTTAGAGAGAGAGAGAAAAGGACCTGAAGATAACAGGATCCGAAGAGGCCATTTCAGTTCCTCTGGAGCTGGTGTTCAAGTTGCTGTGAGCCAAGTGACTTAAGTGCTGGTCCCAGTTCAGGTCTTAAACACCAGCCAGTGCTGCTCTGTGCTGAACCATGTCCCCAGCTCCCCTTTGTTCTCTACAAAGTATTCTCTACACATTTACTTATTTATGTTTGATTGTATATAAGGGTGACCTGGGCTACCAAAAGATAGTGGAGGGAATTAACTATCTCATTCCATCCTATGAGTCCTTGGAATTGAAGTAGGTTGCTATGTTTGCTGACCCCTCTCAGCCTCACTTTCCCCCTGCAAATCTCTTTCCCATATTCCTATTGTTCTGTGTCCTACAGACTTTCACTAGTGCCATCTGTGTGACTTTGGCTCTAGAACGGTCCATTAGAGCCTGTAGACTTAACAGTCACCAGTGAGCACACAACTGAATACAGGGCCTCCCTCACCAGTAACTGGGAAGGTCTGTCTCTTCTCATGATGGCCACTGTCATGGAGAAGCAGAGGTTGAATTTTGGTAGATAGGATTAGAGGAATTTGGTTACTGTTGTCCCCATCTCCCCAAGACAGTGTCTCATGTATCCCAGGCTGATCTAAAACTGTCTGTGTAGCTTTGAACATTCTCTTTGAATTTCTGCTCCCCCTGCCTCTACCCTGAGTTCTGGGATTATAGGGAGTTCACTACCAATTCCAAGGTAGTGATTGGGATGGAGCCGGGCCTTTGTGATTGCTAAGATGTCACTCTGACATCTGGTACTCATCATTATTCCTAGATTTTCTTTCTTCTCAAATGATCAATGACATCTATGTTCTCAAATAAAAATAAAAATAAAAATAATACACCACTTTTATTTCTATGCATAACTCACACACTGCATGTATAACCCATTTACAATGTAATTTTTAATGCTCTTAAATATTGTACAACTTAGAAGCTACAAAGTCAGTGATTTTTTAGAATGTTTCCATTACTTTAAAAAAGCTCCCGTGATATTTACAAGCCATTGATCAAAGGTATTTTAACATACACACAGACACACACACACACACACACACACACACACACACACACACACACACCACTTCATATTAGCTTTCTATATAGTCTTTGGTAGTGATCCAGAGCTGTCAGGGAATATTTGCAAACTTGAGTCTCATTTTTCTTCCTCTGTAAAACATGACCTCACTGAACTGTGTAGAGTGGCTGGTCCATTGGGACAAACCAGACCCAGCACCTCTACCAGTTTAATTTGACTTCTGTGAATGACGACTCTATTACATAGTAATGCCTAATGCCCAGAATACTCTTACACTTCTAGCAGGACTGATGGAAAGGAAGACCCTCTGTGATGGGCTACAGGAAGATGTATATGTGTGGGAATCATAATTGGGGAGAGGTGAGTTAATATGTTAAGGTACTGGTGAGAACAGATTTTAAAAGAATATGGTTTTTTGTTGAGTTGAGTTTGGAAAAACAATGCAGTATCATTCAATGAGGGACAAAGACATTCTGTAACGATCTGCATGCAGATGGCACAATTCAGACTTTATTTTGTGTATTTATTTCAGTGGAGCCATCCTTGTAGAGGGCAGTTTGTGCCAATGAATTTGCTTGAATTATTGATAAAATTAAAAGAAGAACCACTAGTCTACCTGGAATGTCAATATTGTTCATTGATTCTGCACAGAATGTTAACTCATAGAAGCTCAAAACAGGATTGCCTGAACTTAATGATCTATCTAGGTGAATAGGACACCAAAGTCCAGGTGATACAGAGGTAATTCATCTACTGACTGGAGTCCTGCACCACCAGCTCCCCAGAGTATAAATACAGCAGGATGGACAACCATCAGCACCTTGAGAAGAGGGGAAGCCCTGTAAACTGTAGCTGGAGGAAGAACACGGGGATCCATTGCTGACAGAGAAGCAATGATGGACCTGACTTCAGTTCTCTCACTGGAAACCTGGGTCCTCCTGGCAACCAGTCTGGTGCTCCTATACCGGTGAGTAATCACCAAATTTCCTCCTGCTGTGTCATCCTGCTTGGGGTTATATATTCAGACCTATAGTCTGATATTGTCTGATAGGTCAAAAATGATATCAGAAGCAGGGGCTGGAGACTTGGCTCAGTAGATAAGAATACTGACTGCTCTTCTAGAAGACCCAGGTTTGAATCCCTGCATCCACAAGTGGCTCACAGTCATCAGTAGCTACAGTTCCAGGCAACCTGATCCCCTCTGCTGGCACTAATATAAAACTGGAGAAAGTGATATCAGAAGTTGAAATTAACACTTTTAAAAGAAGCATTTTATAATTACATGCTTTTATTTATCATGGTAGAAGGAGCACATGAGAAAAAATGGGGGAGTCAGAAGACAACTATGGGGAGTCAGTTCTCTCCTATGATGTGTGTCCTGAGGGTCAAATTCAGATTATCAATATTGGCAGCCAATACCAATCTATAGAGTCATCTTGGAGGCCCAAATGAAGGGACAACTGAGTTCAGTTTGCATTTTTGACAGAATGGGGGACCAAACAAGGAGCCCCTCTATATCTGTTAGTCAAGAACTCTCCTTCTGAGCTATACTCCAGTTATACTAACATTTAAAATTCATGTTATATAGATCTGCCGGACACAGAAACACATTTTCAACTCCCTCTTCCTAATGTGAGGAGATTTCTGATAAGATTAACTCTTCCTATGACCTGGTTGACTTTCAGTTTACCCCTCCTCTACCAGAGCTAAAAAAAAAAAAACAGATGTAAATAGGGGCTGCCATGCACACTGGGCCACTCACACTTTCCCTAAGCTCACTGGAAACTGGAGGAGGAGCCAAGTTGTTAATTTGTTTCATTATTTGGTTTTGGTCATGTTTATCTCCTGTCTTCTGTATGTGTGGTCACAAGGCTTTCTCTTTCACTTTACAGATTTGGGACTCAAAAGCATGATGTTTTTAAGAAGCAAGGAATTCCTGGACCCAAACCTCTGCCATTTATAGGAACTGTGCTGAATTACTTCAAGGTGAGTGTTCATTGAACTCCACTTATGGCTGACCCTGATGGCCAATGATGGTTTAGTTCTATTAAATGCTCCTTGGAAAGAAACTCAGGGACTTAGATCCTCATATTGCATGTTCTCGTGATAATAAAGATTGTTCGGTTGTGTCTTGGGGCTCGGTTGCCATCTGAAAATTATTAAAACTACAAAATGTATTGCTGTGTGTGTATTTGTATGTGGGAGCTTATAGTATGTATGCATGTATATGTATGTTTGGTAGTGCCCACCGTGTACAGGGACATATGTATAAATATATGTGCATGGAGAAGCCCAAGGTTACATTGGATGTCATCTTGATAGTTCTTCACTTTATACATTGACAATGGTCTCTCAGTTGAACACAGCTCTCCCTGACTTGACTGGTTTAGCTAGCCAGCTTGCTCCAGGGATCCTGTGTCTCTGTCTCCTACAGGTATGGACTACTGGTAGGCTTTATCCCGCCTGGCATGTACACAGGAGGCACTGTGATCCAAGCTGTGTTTTAGAGTGTGTTCTTTTCCCACTGAACCAACTCCATAGATACCATTATCAACTTTCCCACCTATTTTTTAATTTTGGGGTGAGCGTGTATGTGTGTATCCTGGCATACAAACAGATGAGAGGACAGAGTGTGGGGGTCAGTTTCTGTCCCACAAGATGAGTCCTATGGATGGGACTCAGGTTCTCAGCATTGGTGACAAGTGTCTTTTCTTTGGGAGTCATCTCACCGGCCCTAATGTCAGTTTACTGAGCCTCAGATTTGCCTTAGGTGAAATTCACAGAATCCAGCCTATTTAACCTTGGTATTTGGGACATGATGCTCAAACTTTGTGAACAAAAAGAAGTTCATTTCAGACCCATTCTCGAAAGGCACTGCTATATTTAATTGAAGAAAATCTAGAAGGGGTTTCTAGCTTCTAGAACATCGACCTGTATGCAGTAGATTAAAATATTCTTCTTCATAATCAGCCTCATAATCAACATTTTTCCCTGAATATTACTGATGTCAGCTTTTCACAGATCTACATACACACTGTGCACATGTGCCTGTGTATGAGTGTGCATGCAGAGGCCACAAAGAGGTGTCAGTTTTCCTGCCTTTTCCCACAGAGCCATCTTGCTTGTGCCTATTCAAACATTATTGAAGAACTTTTCTCTTTGAGAAACAGTAAACCTCATTTCATGGGATTTGAAGGTTGGGTTCCCTGTCTACATAACAGTAGATATATACAGGGCAGTATGAATTTCATTCATTTCTCTTTCCAGGGTATAAGGAAATTTGATACTGAATGCTGTAAAAAGTATGGAAAAACATGGTGGTGAGTATTCTGGAAAGTTCCACGGAGTTGACTCTTTTTATAAAGATGACCTCTACTCTTGCAAGGATAATGTCAGCCCAGTATTGCAAGGACTACATCAGTCCAGAATCAACCATAATAATGCAACTCTTTGTTGTAAAAAGGAGGCCATATGTCATTAAGTGCCATGGGTCACAGGTCTTATATATTGAGAACATTGTATACTGTGGTTTTTTGACAGGGTTTGGTGCTCCATAAACTGTGTGTCATGTGTATGTATGTGTGTATGTGTGTGTGTGTGTGTGTGTGTGTGTGTGTGTGTGTGTGTGTGTGTGTGTGTATGTGTGAATTTTATTTTATTTGAGTCAGGGTTTTTCTGTGCAGCAGAACTGGCTATTCTGGAAGTCACTTTGTTGACCAGGATGGCCTCCTAGTCACAAAGATCTACCTGCCACTTACCCTGAGAGCTGGGATTAAAGACATGGGCCACCATGCCAGCAGGGCCCTGTGTTTTATTGCTGCCCTCACCTTTTGCTTTCCTTACATGAAATGCACTGTATCCTGCCCCACAAATATGCTCTAACAAATGTGTGATACCACCAGTTGTGGGTGGCCCAGGACAGAAGGATTTGCTGAAGGGGGCAGAGGCAGGAGAATCAGTAGGGATACACAAGTGTGTGATTCTGTCACTTCCATATTCATGCACTTCCCTCTGGAAGCCCATACTCCTTTGCCTCAGTGTTGACTCTAACATGTCCTTTGCAATCAGGGATGGAATGACATAGCTGAGCACTTGTAAATGACTTTTGCTAAGCGCTAAAAATTCCTTTACAAATGTAGAGATTTTGCTATTGTTGCTTATATTTCTTTTTACAGTCAAGGGTGTTTATTCCTTCCTGGAGGGGACATGCACCATAGTGAACAAATGTAGGTCACAGGAAACTTGTAGCAGTTACCTCTCTACTTCCAGTGGGTTAATTTAGGTGACAAGGCTTGGTACATGAGTCTTAATCTAAGGAGCTCACTTGCCAGCCCCTGCCAATAGTTATTTTTCTCCGACACACGGTTTCTATTATAACAGCCCTGGCTCTCCTGGACCTCACACTGTAGACCAGACTGGCCTCCCACTCACAGAGATCTTCCTGCCTCTAACTCCTGAGTTCTGAACTTTTCACTAGTTTTCTGTGCTTGGGTATTCCAGCAACTATTTTCTTTTGAATTTTTATTACATGTGTTATCATAGAAAGACATGTGTCCGGTGGCACACATATAAATGTCAGAGGACAACTGGGACAGTCAGCTCTCACATTCCACCATGTAGTTGCCAGGGATTGAACTGGTTACATTGGTCCATTTTGCTCTCCCATCCCAGGTGCTGGCCTTGTGTAAGGCTCAGAACCTTGATCTTCCTGCTGAAATGGTGACAGAGAAATCATACCAAGGCTCATGGAGGTGATCCTAGCTGCAGTGAGTTCTAGATTAGGGAAGACGGCACTTTGCAGCCCCACTCTCCCTGACAAGGCTCTCATGTGCTTTCTGAGCTTCAGAGAAGTTGGTATAGGGGCTTCATGTAAATTCTTTATGTCCATTTGTTTTCTTCAGCCTAATGTATCAGAACCAGGGCCTGGTGCACTATAGACAGGCAATCTACTACCATGCTACATCCCAAGCCCAGATACTAAAGTGATTTATTATTTTTTATTCATTTTATGTACCAATTACAATTTCCCTCCCATCCCTCCTCTAACTCACTTTTCCTGTCCCCTCTCCCTTCCCTCTACCCATCTCCCATCCCATCCTCCAAAATGATAAGGCTTCCCATGGAGAGTCAACACTCAGCTGAAGCAGAACTAACCCCCTCCCCCGCATCAAGGATGAGCAAAGCATCCCACCATAGAAAACAGGCTCCAAAAGGTCATTTCAGGCACCAGAAATAGACACTGGTTCCACCTCGAGGGACACCTCAAAAAGACAAAGCTACACAACTGTCTCCCATATGCAGAGGATCTAATTCAATCCCATGAGGGCTGCACATCTGTCAGACTAGAGTTCCTTAGCTCCCATTAGCTTGGTTGGGTTTTCCCTATAGATTTCCCTGTCATGATCTTGAGCCTACCACTCCAGCCCTTTCTCTACACCCCTGGGATATAATCCTTCTTCCTTCTCTTCAACAAAAATCGAGAGCTCAGCCCGCTATTTGGCTGTGGATCTCTGCCAGCCAGTTCAGGCGCCCTCTCCACTATTGCTCGTAGACTTAGTTGTGGTATTTCTCTTGCACCATGTTGCTCCCTAACACCATTATGTATCCCTCATTGCTCTCACACTTCCCCGAACTTGGTCATCTTTTCCATCATACTCTCACCCACATCCCCTGTCCTCTATTGCCCTCCTTTGTCGTTACTATACCTAGGAAATCTCATCTATTTCCCCTTCCTAGGACGGTCTATGCATGTCCCTCTGAGGGTCTTTCTTCATACCTATGTTCTCTGGAGCTGTGAATTGTAGTCAGTTTATCCTTTGCTTTACATCTAGTATCCACGGATGAGTGAGTATATACCAAGTTTTTCTTTCTGGGTCTGGGTTACCTCACTTAGGAAGAAATTTTCTAGTTCCCTCCATTTGCCTGAAAATTACAGGATGTCATTGTTTCATTACAACTGAGTAATACTCCATTGTGTCAACATACAGCAGTTTCATTATTCAGTCTTTAGTTGAGGGGCATTTTGGTTGCTTCCGGGTTCTGGATATTATGAACAATGCTGCTATGAACATAGGTGAGCAAGTCTCCTTATGGTATGATTGAATATCTTTTATGTATATGCCCAATAGTGGTATCATAGGGTCTTAAGGTAGATTGATTCCCAATTTTCTGAGAAACTGCCATACTGATTTCCAAAGTGGATAATCAAGTTTGCACTCCCTCCAGCAGTGGAAAAGTGTTCCTTCTATTCCACATCCTCACAACATACGCTGTCATCAGTGTTTTTGATCTTAGCTATTTGGACAGGCTTATGATGGTGTCTCAGAGTCATTTTGATTTGCATTTCCCTGTTGGCTAAGGATGCGGAGCACTTCCTTAAATGTCTTTCAGCCACTTGATATGCATCCATTGAAAATTCTGAGTTTAAATCTGGTTTGTTGCTTTTACTCTTTGACTCTTTGGGGTACCTGACACCCAACTCCCAAAAAACTCACTCACAGAGGCTGATTTTTATAGATATGCCTGGCCTTAGCTTGGCTTGTTTCTAGCCAGCTTTCCTCACCTTAAATTATACTGTCTACCATTGGCCTCTGGGCTTTCCCATTCTCTTCCTTCTGTGAATATTCCTCTTACTATGTGGCTCACTGTGTAGTTGTGTGGCTGCCCTCGTGTCCTCCTCCTCCTCTGGCTCTGTCTCCTTCTTCATCCCAGATTGCTCTTTGTCTCTATACTTTCTGACTGCAAGTCCCACCTACGTTTCTCTCCTGCCTCAATATTGGCCATTCAGCTCTTCATTAGACCATTAGGGTTTATACAGGCAATGTAACCTAGCTTTATAGAGCTAAATAAATGCAGCATAAATAAAAGTAACAGTCCGTAAAGTAACCTTCCATGACAGGTCTGTGCCCCATTGTACAATGTGATTATCTGGCATTTTGAGTGTACCTTGAGTTCTTCAACCCACTGTCAGATGTAGAGATGGGAAGATCTTTTCCCATTCTGTAGGCTGTCACTTTTCTCTTATTTACCATGGTCTTTGCCCCATTTATTGATTGTTGCTCTCAGTGTCTGTGCTACTGGTATTATATTTAGGAGCAGTTTCCTAAGCCAATGCATTCAAGGCTCCTTCCCACTCTTTCTTCTGTCAGGTTCAGTGGAACTGTTTTTGTGTTGAGGTCTTTGATCCACTTGGACTTGAGTTTTGTGCAGGGACTAGATATGCATCTATTTCCAGTTTTCTGCATGTAAACATCTAGTAACACCAGCATCATTTTCTTGAAGATGCTTTCTTTTTCACACTGTTCAATTTTGACTTCTTTATCAAAAACCACGTGTTCATAGGAGTGTGGATTAATGTTAGAATCTTCAGTTTGTTTCCATTGATCCACATGTCTGTTTTATGCCAGTACCAGCCTGATTTGTTACCATAGCTCTCGAGTAGAGCTTGAGGCTATGGAAGGTGCTCCCTCAAGTAAATGTTTATTATATAAGATTTTTGAGCTATATTGGGTTTTTGTTTTTCCATATGACACTGAGTTTTATTCTTTTGAGGTCTGTGGAAAATTATGTTGGGATTTTGATGGGGGTTGCGTTGAATCTATAGATTGCTTTTGATAAGATTGCTATTTTAATTATACTGATCCTACCTATCCATGAACATGGGAGGTCTTTCCATTTTCTGAAATCTTCATTTTTTATCTTCAAAGACTTAAAATTATTGTCATAAAGTAATTTCACTTGTTTGGTTAGAGTTGCTTAAAGATAATTTTTATTTTTTGTGGCAATTATAAAGGGTGATGTTTCTCTGATTTCTTTTTGGTCCCTTAATCATTTGTTTATAGAAGAGATACTGATGTTTTTAGTTAATCTTCTATTCTGTCACATTACTGAAGGTGTTTATCAGCTGTGGGATTTCCCTGGTACAATTTGGGGGTCACTTTTATATACTGTATATCATCTGCAAATATTAAAGTTTGACTTCTTCCTTTCCAATTTGTAGCCCTTGATCTCCTTTTGTCGTCCTATTGTTCCAGCTAGAACTTTGAGTACTGTACAGAATAGATATGGAGAGAGTGGACAGCTTGACTTATTCCTAATTTTAGGGGGATCGCTTAGGGTTTCTCTCCAATTAGTTTGATTTTGGCTGTCAGCTTGCTCTGTATTTCCTTCATTATGTTTAGGTATATTCCTTGTATCCCTGATATCTGAGAACTTTACTGTGAAGAGGTGTTAGATTTTTTTCAATCAATTTTTCAGAAACTAACAATATGTTCATGTGGAGTTTTTTCTTTAAGTTTGTTTATATGGTGAGTTACATTGAAAGATTTTTAATATATTTAACCATTTTTGCATCTCTGGGATGAAGCATACTTGATCATGGTAGATGTTTTCTTTGTTATGATCTTGGATTTGGTTTGCCTGTATTTTATTGAGTATTTCTACTTCATGAGAGAGATTGTAATCCAGAGGCACAGACACTGTCTGAACCAACTAAGGGAAGAGATGGGTAGACTCAGGTAGAAGAATACATTCAACACCATAAAGAACCATATGACCTGATGATTCTCAGGATCTCGTCAGTGTCTGTTGTTATGTTCCCCTTTTCATTTCTGACTTTGTTAATATGGATATTCTCCATCTCTGCCTTTGGTTAATTGGCATAAGGGTTTGCCCGTCTTGTTGATTTTCTCAAAGAACCAATTTTTATTTCATTGATTCTTTACATTCTCTCTTTGTTTCTATTTTATTTATTTCAGCCCTCAGTTTGATCTTTTCCTGGCATCTGTTCCTCTCTAGTGAGTTTGCTTCTTTTTGTTCTAGAGCTTTTCTGTGTGCCGTTCAGTTGCTAGTTTTAGATTTCCCTAATTTCTTTATGAAGCACTTAATTCTATGTAATCTATAAGTTCTATTCCATCTCCTAAACACAGCCATCCACCACCGCATCAGATTACAGAGCTGAGGTCTCAGGGGTTAACATATTTTGTTTTTGTAAGATTATATTTCAATTTAAATCAAATTTATAAAGGTTTTGTTTTTTTAAATATTTAATATTGATACTAATATTTTAAGAGTTTTATTTTTATTATGTATTTATTTTATGTTTATTGGTGTTTTGCTTGCACGTATGTGTGAGGATGTCAGAACTTCTGGAGCTGGATTCACAGACAGGTGTGACTTGTGGGTGTTGGGAATTGAGTGAGTGAGTCCTCTGGAAGAGTAGCCAGTGCTCTTAAGCACCCAGACACCTCTCCATCTCTCCAGGCCCAATAATTTATTTAATTGTGTGGGTGTGTGTCTGTGTGTGTCTGTCTGTTTTTGTGTGTGTGTGCACATGAGTTCTGATGATCATGAAGGCCAGAGACAGTAGATCAGGGCCCCTGGAGCTGTAGTTACAGGTGGTTGTGAGCCACCCAACATGAGTGCTAAGAACCAAACTCAGGTACTCTGCAATGAAAATGTGTGTTCCTAACTCTGGTGCCCTTTCTCCAGCCCTTTGCAATAACTTATATTGCAAAAGTCACAGAAAATGGTATAAGCAACTCTCAAATGTATACCTCTAGACTTAAAAATTCACTTTGTTATTTCTAATTATGATGTCTTTAGGAAATGTTACTAGGTGTTTTGTATTACATGGGATATTTAAATAAGAAAGTCACTCCAGAATTAGGAGAGGAACAGTTTCTGTGAACTGAATGTAGAAGCTCAGAATAGAGGTATATTTACCAATTTTAAACCAAAGTTGTCTTTAGGGTACAGAAATTTTCTCATACCAAAGCCCATTTGATCTGTTCTATATGCTCTCAAAAGAAAATATCACAGTCCTGCATTCCAATCCTTATTGTGCATGATTTTCAGTATCCAATAATTCAAGACCAAAATAAAGTACCCAATAATTCAAGCGTGTGTGGATAGTCTTGTGCTAAAATTATGCAAAAGACAGAATACTTCTTCAGAAAAAACTATTGTACAAATGATTTTTGTAAAAAAAATTACTGTTCTCTGCTATGATTAAATCAAGGTCTAGGTACCTTCAACAAACAACTAACACATTCTGCCACTTCCTTAGATACAGTGAAAAACAACATTTTTATTCAAATGTTTGCTCGAGACACAACAACGCCACTAGATTCTAACTAGAAAAGACTTTGTTTTGAAGTGACTCTTTGAATCTTGAAGGACCTCACCTGTCACTTTACAAAGACTCCACAGTATCCATGGTCAGACTCCTGAAGTTGGACTGGGAACTCCTGGAACAATGTGTTGTATAATCATAGCTATATAATCATAATCTCATGTAACATGAGAATCAAAACCTGGCTTTTTGGGTCTCCCACTTCAGAACCTGGCTTGTGGTAATCAGATGTTTTTCCACACAGCTTGTTTGATGGTCAAACACCTGTGTTAGCTACCATGGACACAGAGATGATCAAGAATGTACTAATGAAGAAATTCCATACTGCCTTCACAAACAGACGGGTAGGTAAGGTTTATTTTAAATTTAAGAGGTTAAAGATTTTTTTGTTATTTATGTGTCTATATGAGTGAATATCATAAGTGTATAGGTTCCAGTAAAGGTCAGAAAGGATGCGAGATCCCCTGAGTCTGGCATTTTAAGAAGTTGTGAATGGCCTGGCATGGGTGCTGGGAAATGAACCGGTCTTACAGAAGTACAACAATCACCCTTAACTGTTGAGACACCTCTCCAGCCTCCTATGATGTCTCACTGGATAAAGGACCTGAGTTTGGATCCCCAGCATCCACATAAAAGCATCATGCATGTGATACTTCAGAGCAGTGTTTGAAAATAGGGAGATCATAGGGGCTTGATAGCTAACTACTCTAACCAAACAATAGCCTCTAGTTTCAGTGAGAGAAACTGCCTCAAAAACTATAACAGAGAGTTATAGAGGAGGATTCCATACCACTGGTCCCCAGTGAGTATGCCAATCAGCACTCTAGTATACACACACACACACACACACACACACACACACACACACACACTATCAAATCATCTCGTTGTACATCACTCATGCTGTGAATACTGAACTGGAGAACTTTTTTGATGCAAAGCTAAATTTCTATCTGGTCCCAAGGCATTTGACATCTGTGTAACTGTGGAGAACCTAATACATATTGTTTCTGTACTCTGCACAAACCTGGAACTAAGGTTCAAGCATAGAGAAATTTACATTTGGAAGTATCCTGGAATGTAAAAGTTTGAAACCACGATAGGGCATCCCTGTGAGCCCCTGATTTCTTATGAACTGTGAGGAAATTCTGACTGTTTTGCACATAGCATGAAGCTTTATTGTGGTAATATATTGTTTTTAATCTAATAAAGATTGCCTGAACATCAGGAGACAGAGACAGCCACAGAGTTAACCAAGAGGTCAAGCAGTGGGAACCTGTAATCTGAGCATTCAGGAGGCAGAAACAGAGATTGGTCCAGATCTTCCTGTGTTCAAGGGTACACTTGGTCACATGACATTAATCCAATCCAAAATAGAAAGAGGCAGTGGTGGCACACACCTTTAACCCCAGCACTTGGGATCCCAAGCCTCTACTTCATGTACTTGGGAATTGCACATGTCTTTAATCCCAGCACTAGGAGGGTTGAAAAGGAAGTGATATGGCTGAGAAGAGAAAGGAATATTAGGCAGGAGGAGACAGGAGTTGCCTCCCCTTCCATTTTGGCCTGTGATTCCCTTTGCTTCCCCATTTAGTCTGAGGATTCATACAATCAGGTTCTTCCTCTTTTAGCTGAGGACTTGTCTAGGGGAGAAGTGGCTGTGGGTTGTCCTCTGTCTCTCTGATCCTTTAGCACTTGCCCAATATCTGTATCTAGAATTTTATTATATGACCAAGTAGGATTCATGCAAAACTAAATCTATGGTAAACAATATTTATAATATTTTTTGAACTCTAGGTTATTGGGCCAGTAGGAATTATGAATAAAGCCATCGCCATAGCTAAGGATGAGGAGTGGAAGAGACCTCGAACCTTGCTGTCTCCTGTGTTCACCAGCAGGAAACTCAAAGAGGTGACTAAAAGGACTTCTATTCGAAATGTTGGTGTGACTTGAGTCTCCACTCCTAACTATTAGATGCCTTTGTGTTTGTGCTTAGATGTTCCCCATCATTGAACACTATGGAGATATTTTGGTAAAACACTTGAGAAGAGAGGCAGAGAAAGGCAAGCCTGTCTCCACTAAAGAGTAAGTAGAGGTCCATCCACTGTGACTCTGGAGAGGAAGGGTAACTGGGGCAGAAGGGTCATCCTGTGTGTTTCACATGGTCCATCTGCTCCTTCTCCCCTTTAGACACTAAATGACAAAATATCCCTTTGAAAAACTAAAACTACAGTACCATGGTCACAAGTGTAGGGGTGGGTAGAATGGGAAGGTGCTTGGTCAATACTGGGGTGATTTTTCCACTATTGTCCATGAATATCAATTATTCAAGCTCTTGATGCATGTTTTAAATTCACCCCCCCCCCTCTCTCTCTCTCTCTCTCTCTCTCTCTCTCTCTCTCTCTCTCTCTCTCTCTCTCTCTCTCTCTCTCTCTCCTCAGAGTCTTTGGGGCCTACAGCATGGATGTGATCATGTGTGCAGCATTTGGTGTGAGCGTTGATTCCCTTAACAACCCAAAGGACCCTTTTGTGGAAAAGGCCCAGCAGCTCCTAAGAACGGATTTTTTTGACCCATTATTCATGTCAGTAGGTATGTGTGATGGTTCTGCCTTTTGACCACTGATCCTGTCTGTGGCCATGTTTGTCAGATCAGCTGTTCTCTTCCATGATTAACAAAACTAACAGCTCTGCAGTGTATAATTCACCTGGCATGGAATTCCCAATCTTAATGGACTTACAAAAATGCACAATCCAATAGTTTTAGTGCATTTAAAGACATGTCCTCCCTGCCTTCTGTTTTCTAACATCATTATTCTTTTAGACAGGGTCTCACTGTATAGCTCCAGCTAGGAAGAAATTTGCTGGCTTTGAACTCACAGTGAACCCCCTAACTCTGCCTCCTGAGTGCTGGGATTAAAGGTGTAAGGTACCACTCTTGGCTTTGTTTTGGAACTATTTTCTTTATCCTTTCACAATATCAAAAAGTTATACAACCTTTCTCAATTATACTCACCCCTAACTCTTACCTCCTGCTTCCCTAAGGTCACCTAACACATCCTAAGTTATAAGCCTTCCCCATTTTTTAGATCACCCAGTGAGTCCCATCAGTGCTGCCTGCTAGGAGGCTGAAAGACATGATTGGTGTGATCTCATGAAGGTGTCCAGTTCATGAGTGGGCCATGCCATGTCCAGGATATGGCATGTCACGCCACCCTACCCTGGTTCTTATTTTGTTCACATATCCTCTTTCATGATGTCCCTTGAGTCTTGAGTGGCAGGGGTGCTGAGATAGATGCTCCATGTAGGGATCAGCAGTCAACAGTCACTGATCCTCAGCCCTTTGATCTCTTAGGAGTCTGCCTTGACTGATGGTCCACATGGCCCATTACCAATGTCAACTGTAGATTACTTTGTTCTAGGAACATTGCACATTTGCACATCATTTTTCAGGCAGCCTTGACCTAAGCAACCAACAATTCTCTTTCTCTGTATTTATGTAATCTGGGTATTTCACATCAATGGGCTCATAGACTAAGCAGTACTGTGACTGGCCTATGTCACTTAACACACTATTAAATAAAATAAGTGTCATTGTCACCTCTTTCTATGAATGAACAATATTCCATATCCATTGATGGACACTGAAGTTTGTATTACAGGTTTGCCATGAATTTTGTTGCTATGTGCATTTGCATACAAAGTTGTGTTTAAATATTTGTTTTATTTTTTGGCGGCATACATTCAGAATCATTGTTGCAGAGTCATAAATAACCCCATTTTTAAGATATTGAACAACTGAGCATACAATTTACACAGTAGCTGCATCATTTTATATGTCATCTAGAATGCAGGAGAGGTCCAGGTTCTCCATGCTCCACAGAAGACTAGGCTCTCCCATGACTTTGACCATTGCCACTTAGTGGATATGCTGTGGGCTCCACCTGGGGTTTGGATAAGCATTTCCCTAGTTTTAATGCTATTAAAAACAAAGTTAGATTGTTAATGTCTGCATTTAGATCATCTCTCTTACCCAGCAGGATTGCTTTCACATTTTTAAAGATTTATTTATTTTTATTTCATGTATATCGAAGTTTTCTGCACATGCATGTCCCACAAGTATGAAATGCATGCTGAGGTCCTAAGAGGTCATTGAAACTCTGGAACTGATGTTGGTTGACAGCAGCCATGTGGGTGCTGAGACTCAAACCAGGGTCCTCTATAGAGTAGCTAGAGCTAAGGAATGAAAAAGCAATTTTGTCAATGAGTCATCTCTCTAGCCTGGAGTTAGTTGCTTTAAATCTTTATTTTATAATGTAATATTTGATTATTTGAGATTTTTAATGAAGGCTGAAAGCCTGTGGTCAAACATTATTTGGACCACAAGAACACAAATAATAACACAAGACTTCTTATTGATTAGGAAAACTTTCCCTCAGTTCAGGCTTCTTCCCAGCTACCTCTTATAACTTAAATTAACCTATTTCTACTGAACCGTATTCTGCCATGTGGCTCATTACTTCTCCTCCATACACTACATCTGACTCCCCATTCCCTCTCCCAACCCCTCATGTCTTGCTAGTGATCCATTTCCATTCCTCTTCTTCCCATGGTTCCTCTCTCCTTCCAGAAGTCCCACCCATACTGTCCTGACTAGCTATTGGACATCCATCTCTGTAATAAACCAATCATAAGGCACCTTGGCAGAGACACATCTTCAAAGTGTACTAAAGAGTATTCCACAAGATACACCTCCCTCTGTCTTTTCTCTACACAATCTTGGTCTATCTTGTTTTCATACACTCTTGAGACATTTTCTATTCTTTGCTGGGTGGAAAAGATCCCAGAATGGCAATCATGTAAGGCAAGCACTCCACCATGAAACTATATCTCAATAAAATGTACAGTATCCTCTTGGAGTTGTTTGACCTGTTCTTTATTAAAGTGTCTTCATTAGTTTGCACCTATTTCTGAATTTCCTGGTGATAGTTTTGTTTATATCATGCCAGTTGAGAAATAAATACTATCTTGGCTGTTCCTACATTATTATTTATTTATTATGAGTGGGAACATGCACATGCCTTGGTGTTTGTGTGTCATGTGGAGATCAGAGGACAACTGATAGTCATTGGTTCTCTCCTCCCACAGTGTGGGAGGCAGGGATAAAGCTAAGGTTGTTATACTTGTCCGCAGGACTCTTTAGCTATTGAACCATGTAATGGGCCCTATATGTACTTTCTGGATCCACATCAACTACAGGAGCAGAGCAAAATTCAAGGGTGTAATGTGTTCACTTGGATACTCCAAAGTGCAGAAGCAGCATTATGGTGGTGACATAGTGTGAGCAAGGTCACAGGGAAAGGCTTCTGGTTGAGGCAGTGGTGACTCATTCATTGGATTAATTCATGATTTCTCTAAATTATTTTTAAACATTTCATTTCCAGTACTCTTTCCATTCCTCACCCCACTATATGAGATGTTAAATGTCTCCGTGTTCTCAAAGGATGCCATATCATTTTTCAAAAAATTTGTGGACAGAATGAAGGAAAACAGCCTGAATTTTAACAAGAAGGTAAGAATTGGGGGTCTTGTTAGAGGTCCAGGATTGATTGCATGTTGGCTTATGAACACATGTGAGCTGTGCTTCCCTTCAGCTGTCACTAAAAAATTGACAGTAGAGGCTAGCTTGGGAGAGAGAAAGAGAGAGAGAGAATATTAATATTTCTTGGAAAGAAGAATTTGGAGTTTTGAAAGATAGATTGACAATAAGCAAGGAATTGATCCTTAGCACTAGGAATGACATCTGTGCACTACATAAGGGTTGGAATTTTTAAAAAGGCACAAGATCTGAATGAGATCATGATGACCAAATCCCCAGCAGGTGACAGAGGCCTCTGCAGTCCCCACCCCTTACTGATGAACTATTGGTAATTTATGGCTGCAGAGGAAGTGTGCAGACCCAGATAATTGGACCAGTAGGTTATTAAAGAAGAAGAGGTCATGAAGGCAGGAGGAAGAAATGCTAGAAGGAATATAGAAGGAATCAAATAGAGGAAATGGGTGGGCATATGACCATGCCTCATTGTATGAAATTTTCTAAGAATAGGTAAAAATGATTAAAAGACGGTAAATGCTATTTTCATCTACCTCAAAAACATTTTTAAAAATCAAAGTTACTGTTTAAGATTATATCTATTGTAATTTGTTGTAAGAGTGGTTGATATGGCAGCTGGAGGTCTTCCTGGTTTAATCACTGGTGCTTTACCTCTTTGATGACTCAAGAAACACAAGCTACATTTGAGAATTTAAGGACGCTACATTCTCAGAATCCTGATTAGCTCTGACCTCTGACCTTACCACTAACCTTTGCAAATTCTCTTTCTACTTCCAGCACAGTGTGGATTTTCTGCAGCTGATGATGGACACTCATAACAATTCCAATGACAAAGAGTCTCATAAAGGTAACCCAGGACTCCCTGGTCTATGGACAAGGAAGCTCTCAGGGAGTGATCAGGTGGCTCAGAACATGTGTGAGGAGGTTTTACAGCAGAAGAATCCTTTGAAGTCACAATAAGGAGGATATGACTATTATCTACATGGAATTTTTAAGACAAACAAGGGCATAGGTTTTGTTCCAAACATGAAGACAAGCCATGATAGAAGGAAGTCTTCAGTGGTCTCTGTGTGTTACCTAGGTCTGCACAGGTGCGGTTTCTGTCTTTCCCAATACACTGACTAGAAACTCTGCATAGACATCTGAGTCTAAACATCCAGTTAGGAGGCATGTACCCAAGCAGTGCTGGTGCTTCCTGGGAGCCCCTGGTGTACATGTTCTCTGCCTCATTCTATGGTAAAGATTCACTTGTCTTTGTGTTTTGAATAGGTAGCATCTGGGGTAAGCCTCTTTACACAAGCACACTAGTTTTCTTCACACACTTAAAAGTTTTACACACTTAGAAATAATCACTTAGAGTTTTATCTACTTCAGGAGACATATACAGGAGTGTGCATGTGTATGTACACATGTGTATACCTCTAGGTGCGTGTTTGGATGCCAGAGTATGGCACCAAGTGTCTTCCTCAATTACTCTCTGTATTATTTCCTCTACACGAGGTCTCTTATTAAACTTGGAGTTAAGCTAGTTTCTAGCAGACAGGGCTCAATGATCCACAGAATTGTGGTTACATGTGTGTGTGTGTGTGTGTGTGTGTGTGTGTGTGTGTGTGTGTGTGTGTTACCACACTTGAGTTTTTAGATGGTGACTGGTGATTGGAACTCAGGTCCTAATGCTTGTGTATCAACTGCTCTTGCCCATTGAGCCATCTCTATAGCCTCTCATCTATGTTTATGTTTTAATTTAAAACCATTATTACTATCATGGTTGCAAAACAATGACATCCCAATTTCAGGATTCCTTCTACATGTGTAGCTAATGTAAAGGGAGTCTTACATTCTAACATATTTGCTTATTTCTAGTACATTCAATTGCTGATATATAGCAAAATTATCTTCTAGGTCCCCAGATTTGCTTTTGACGTCATCATGTACTTTGTATTTCAAATTCTCCCAGGTCAGCCTACTAGAAAGCCTCACATGGGATCCACTAACTTCAAATTCTTCTACATTGCCTCCTCCTTTTGAGGCCAGGACTCATGTAGACCATGATAACATCACATCCATGGTCAGTCTGAGAATGACCTTTACCTTCTATGCTACCACGCCTGGTTTATACAGGACCAGCAATTAAACACATGGTTTCATGAATGCCAGGTTACCTCTCCACCTACTGATATGTGTATCATCAGCCCTTCTGTTTCAATTGTAATTGCTATAATATATATTAATTTTGAAAGTACCCACTAATTGAGGGTTTATAGTCTGTTTTCAAATAAGTAGCAAGAATTTACTTGCATTGGGAGGAAAAAATACAAACAACAGGCTCATTCAAATGTTTACAACTGCCTGTAAGTCTAGCTCTATGGGCTCCAATGTCTTCTGCCCTCCATGAGCACTTGTACAGATGTGAGTGCACTCACACATAAATAAATAAATAATTAAATAAATAAATAAATAAATAAATAAATAAATAATATTTAAAATCTTTAGCTGTAGCAAAGGACTGGATTTCAGTTACCTCCACCTGTCTCTGAAAGCTCACAACATTTTAAAACTTCATCTCTAGGAGATCACATGATGTTTTCTGGACTCCAGGGACACGTACACACACATAACACTCCCAGAGAGGTACAAATACACATAAAAGGGTAAAAATAAAACTTGGAAAAAAGAATGAATTACAGATTTTGAAGTTACCCACTAATAGTGATGAGAAAAAGGGCATAAACCAGGAGGCAGCCTGGCTGAAGCAATCTTCACCTTCTCTCTCTATGTTACATGGATGTCATGGTGATAACAGTCCATGGATGACTGAATGGCTTCTCTATATTTATCTCTAGGAAAACAAGAGCCTCATTATATTTTCTAGTCATATCTTCTGTGACTCTAACTTCCTGAAATATTTTCTTACTTTCAGCTCTGTCTGACATGGAGATCCTAGCACACTCAATTATCTTTATTTTTGCTGGTTATGACACAACCAGCAGTGCACTATCCTTCACCCTGTATTCACTGGCCACTCACCCTGATATCCAGAAGAAACTTCAGGAGGAAATTGATGCAGCTCTGCCCAATAAGGTGAATGGATGGGGCTTGGAATAAAAGGGGAAAAGGATGTCTCCTCATCACCATAAATTGTGCATGTGTGTGTGCATGGGTGCATGTGTGTGTGTGTGTGTGTATGTGTGTGTGTGTGTGTGTGTGTATGTGTGTGTGTGTGTGTGTGTGTGTGTGTGTGTGTGTGTGTATGGGGGGGGTGTGTAGATCATGGACTCATAGACCTATACTGGGTATTTTTCTAAATCACTCTCCACCATGCTTTTTAAAGCAGAATTTTCTCACTCAACCTGAAACTCATCAATTAGACCAGGCACTCTGATAAATGATCACCAGCCAGGCCCTATCTCTCTCCCACATACAAATGCTGAGATTATAGCTGTATGCCACTCTGTCTTTTTGAATGATGTGTAAGTGAACCCCAGCTTTCATAGTAAACCCTTCACGAATTGAGAAATCTTGAATCCCTAAGTGATACTTATTCTAACCATGTTGTAAGAAGCTGGAGAGAGGGCTCAATGCTTAAGAGCACTGGCTGCTTTTTAGGAGGATCCATTTTGGTTTGTTTCCCAGCACCCAAATGACAGCTCTCAGTTATCTGCAATATTAGTTACAAGGGATCTGACACCCTCTTCTGACTTCTTTGTGCATTGCATTCATGTGGTAGTAGACAAAGCATCTCCACACATAAAATAATTTTTTTTAAACCCTTAAAATGTTGTGTAAGTGCCTAGGTCCTTGGTAATGTCAAACCTGTCTTAGGAGGCACTGAGACCATAACAATACAAAGAAGACTGGTTGAAAGTTAACGTATAATCCCAATACAAATCTATTTCTTTCTTTGCAGGCACCTCCCAACTATGATAAAGTGATGTATATACAATACCTGGACATGGTGTTGAATGAAACACTCAGATTGTACCCAAGTAGTAGTAGACTTCAGAGAGTCTGTAAAAAAGATATTAAAATTGATGGTGTGTTTATTCCAAAAGGGTCAGGAGTGATAATACCACTTTATGCTCTTCAACATGACCCAGAGTACTGGCCAGAGCCTGAGGAATTTCGCCCTGAAAGGTACCAGAATCCTGGGAGTGGGAACCCACATTGAACTATGTTGGCCTGTATCTCCTGTGGTGTCTCTTATGGGAAGATGTTCTAAATGGGATTTTACATCCATTTACATTTTGTGAGGAGAAGGGCAAGGAATGGGAAGAAAAGGAGGACAGGGAGAGACTGGCAGAAAATACAAGAATATAAATAGTATTTTCTCTGCCTTCCTGAAGTATTAAATGAACAACTTACATATAAGGAAGGAACCCAATGTCTGTCATCAGTCTGACCGACATGTGTTTTCCAAAGATGGAACCCAGCATTATTCTGAATGGATTTTTACAGTTAGGAAATGGATTTCTTCCATTTTTCTTTTTATTCTTCAATAATTGCAGCTTGTGTAATGTGTTTTGATCATTTTCAGCTCACCCTATCTCTTCTCCTCTCAATCATGTAGAATCTCTAACCCACCAAGTCATCCTCCTGTTTTCATGCCTTCCTGTTTTCTGGTGACTCATGAATTTATTTAGAGTTGTTTGCACCAGTGTATTTACTGGAGAATGGACAACTCACCAGTAGCTACACAGTTGAAGAGAAACTTACCTCGACCCCGGAAACCATTAATTGTCAATAGATCTTTAGGGAGGTGGTACCTCATGATCTATCACCCCTACCCATGATGGAATGTATCAAAATGGATCTACTCTTTAGTGCCAACCAGAGCTGTTAGGAGTTATGAGCACAAGGGCTGTGTCCGGTTAAGATGATGGTGTTCACAGCTCCACTTCCTTCACTACCCTGTCTTCTGAGATGCTCCCAGAACCTTGTTGGGGATAATATTGACATTCCATTTAGGGATGAGTGCTCCACTCTCACTCATTTTCACTAATTTTACCACTTATGAGTCTGTGATAACTGTATTCCTCTACAATAATAAGCTTCTCTAGTCAAGACTGAGCAGTACTAATTTTGTATATAAACATAAGTATGTAGGGGGCAGTTTGATATCATGTCCACTTAGCAAAACAACAGTAATACATTCACCCCTAGGGTCTATGACTTCCCTGTCTATTGGATTTTGACCAGACTTACAATAGCAGACATTAATTCCCCTGTACATAGGAACTACAAGTCAATCAGACTATCCTATAACACCCTGATTATATTGGTGGGCAAATATGAAGTAATTTTTGACAACCAGTATTTGTCTTATCTACCATATGAAGATCTTTATAGAAAAAAAAGAGTGAAAATAATCTTTAGTGTACAATAGCTCAAAGCCAAATATCTGTGATCAGAAGTTCAATAAAACTTTTTGAAACTATCTGTATGATACTGGTTAGATATCTGAAGGTAAATTCATGTATGTAGCTCTTATGCTTCTGTCACATGTTGACTTGTCATTACTGTGTGTCCCCAGGTTCAGCAAAGAGAACAAGGGAAGCATTAAGCCTTATACATATCTTCCCTTTGGGAATGGACCCAGAAACTGCATTGGCATGAGGTTTGCTCTCATGAGTATGAAACTTGCTCTCACTAAAGTCCTGCAGAACTTCTCCTTCCAGCCTTGTAAAGAAACACAGGTGAGTGTAAAAACTATCTCTTTAAATGATGGTTTGTGGGAGACTTCTCTCTAAGTGAAGGTTCTGTATATAAAAATGAATGCACTTGTTTGAGGTTTGCTAATTTGTTTGATGACTAAATGAGTTATTTGTGTTCAGGCATGAGCCTAGGGGACTTTGGTTCTGTGCCAATATAGGGTAAAACTGTAGCATTATGAAGAGCTAATTCAGGCCAGTATGATAGGATTTTATGCCATCAGTTTGAAGTGGCAGTCATGTCCATTGGACCTTAGGAATGCCATGGTGCCATCAAGAGGTGCAGTGATTATATCTTCATCTTTCTTTGGTGGCACATTCTTCTTGCAGAACTCAAGCTCTCCTCTGACAGTCTTGTCAACCACTAGCTGAATCACTGAGGAGCTTTACAACTCACACATGGGATCAGGAATGTTTTCGATAGGCCAAGTGCTTTCCCAGCTTCAACAAAGCTCTGGTTCCCATCCCCAGAAAGACATGAAGAAGCTCTGGTGAAGCATACCTCTGATTCTTGCCCTCAGTAATTAGAGGCAAGAGGATCAAAAGTTCAATTAATCCTCGGTCACTTAGTGAATTTGGAGCCAGCATGGTCTATACAACTCCTGTATGAAAAAACAAAAACAGAAATTCATGGTGCCTGGTCATTTCTGAAATCCGAAAATAATTTACCTAGAGTGTGGCTTTAAAAGCTCATCTCTGACTTCCCATGGGATGCCAAGTTGAGGAAGATTATGTCTCAGTGCTTAAGAGCACTATCTGCTCTTACAAATGACCTGACCCACATGTTGGCTCAAAACCATTTGTAGCTCCAGTTTCAAAGCCCTCCTCTGGCTTCTGTTGAGACTGCACACATGTGGTTTACATACACATGTGTAAGCAAAACACTCTTTTACATAAAAAAATAAAATTTGAAAAGTTGCTGGTTATACTGAACTCCAACCTCATGGGGGGGCATCTTGATGGTTATGCCTCATTGTTCAGAAATTCTCCTCCAGAAACACATAGTTCTTATATTTCCATAAGCCATGTATCCTTGTCCTCCTTCATATTTTTCTCTCATAAATCAAGTTCCTGCTCATTACCCAAATGGATCTTTTTCTTGTGTTTCTGTCCTCATTTATTTATGCACTACTTCGGGCTCCTGCTGGCTATTTTTATTAGCCATGCAAACAATTTCTCATTGCCATCTCTTTTCTTTTATTTCCTTTTTATTATATATTTTAATTTTTGATTTACAAAATGTCATCTCCATTATTGTAATCATCTGCTTCTCCTCCCAGTCCCTCCCAGCCAGCCTTCAGTATTGCCCCTCTCATCCACCCATCACCTCCCACAAAAGGACAAGAAGTCCTAAGGTGGGACAGCCCTGTACAGCACATCCAATTCACTCATCCCAAATTCAAGGCTGGGCTGGGTGTTCCTCTATAAGGAAAAAGATCCAAGGTGCCAGTCCATGAACAGGAACAAAATCTGAACCCTCTCCTTGCAACTCCACAAACTCATGGCAATCAAAAGCCACCCATCTCTGGAGGGCCCACTTCCCCCTCCTGATGGAACTCCAATGGCAATTCCTGATTCAGTGAGTTCCCAAGAGTAACAGCCAGCCATCACCATAAGAACATTCCTCATAATCCCTATCCTGCTGCTCATACAGACTCCCCTCCCCTGCTCTCAGATGGACCAGAAGCTCTGCCCAGTGCTCAGCCTCCACCTCTTTTCACTGTTGGAGTTAGGTTCTGGGACGACACCTGGGATGTTTACTCATTTGATTGTTGGGGGGAAGATGCTCTGGTGAGCTCCGGTCATCTTAAATTTGACATTTCTCTAAATTCATGACAACTTTCTTCCATTCCTTTCTCCAGTGACCAGAAGATTATTCTTTTTGAATAATTCCCCTATCATCACTGAATAACATGAGGCTAAAGCATCATTTCAAACATTGTAGGACTACACATTGTGCATTAATACCATCTTTAAAAGCCAAGAACAGATGCTAGCAGGCAAATATCTGTCCCCTGAAAGACTTGCTCTGAAAGGGCTCAGCTATAGTAGTCACATTTGACCTAGGAGCTGAGGACGGCTAGTAGAAGTGGAATATATCCTCTCAGTGTTCACTTGAAAATGTCAACATACCAAAAATAACTTACAGTACTTAAAAACAATATAGATAATAAGAATCAGGATTAAATATGTTTAATTCATTAGAACTAGTAGCACATGCTTTTAAATCCTAGCACTCAGAAGGCAGAGACACTTGGATCTCTGTGAGTTCAAGGCCAACCTGGAATACAGAGTGAGTTAGAGGACACTCACAGCCACAAAGTGAGACCCTGCCTTGAAAACCAAACAAAACAAATTAAACTCATCTGTTTTACACTAAAGTAGCAAAGAACAGAAATACATAACTTCATCTCAGGCCCTGTGTACAGTAGAGTCTCAATAAATATTTTAACTTCAATATTAGGAAGCATGCTTTCACCAACTAATTGACACAGCTTGGAGAGTAAGGATGTCAACATATATGACATTAAATGCAGCTTTTATGTATCTGCAAAGCATCATCACACTGAATTTTTTATTCTAATTTCCTTTAGGGGTTGCTTTCGGTTGACTCATTATTTCCCAATATTTTTCTTCTACCATTGCAGATACCTTTGAAATTTAACAGAAACCAATTTCTTCAACCAGAAAAACCCATTGTTCTAAAGGTTGTGCCACGGGAGGAGATCATAACTGGAGTGTGACATTCCCTTAGAGAGTTCTGCTCAGTTCCTCAATAAGGTGGTACCTAAAAACATGGGAATCTTTCATTTACTTCATGAATAAAACCTGTTGAAAGCCATGAAGCCTAGTTTCAGAATGCTATCTGCCTACCTAAACATTGGGTTTCCTCAGAGGAAGGCACCTGTGGAAACAGATTCTAACCTGGCAACAACAAATAATCCACATGACAGCATAGGAATTTGCAAATTTCATGCAGCTTTCAGGCTCCTTTTTTCTCTACTTGTACTGATGATTCCATGAGTGGTTTTACTTTGTAGGTCACACATGCAATAGCTGTAATTTCCCCTATAAATTCTGATATTTTACCCTATGATTCAACAGAGACCTAATGAATTTCAAATTTCTTATACAGAATTACTAACTCCACCTACCAATCATGAGAACTTTTCCGACTTAGTAGAGATAGCTACATATAAGAAAACAACACTGGCACTATTAACCATGACTCTCAGTTCAATAATGGAAAGTAAGACATCTATACATAATAGGGAAAAAGCCTCAGGCAGTCAAACTAATACCATGCAACATCCCAAGCCCAGATACTGTAATAATTTATTATTATTATTCATTTCTTTTATGTACCAATTACGTTTTCCCCTCCCAAGCCTCCTCTTACTATGTTGGCCCACTCCTCTCTCCTTCCCCTATACTTATGTCCCATTCCCTCCTCCAAAATGGTAAGGCTTCCCATGGAGAGTCAACCCTCTACTGAAGCAGAACTAAGCCCTTCCCCTGCATCAAGGATAAGCAGAGCATCCCACCATAGAAAATAGGCTCCAAAAGTCAGTTCATGCACCAGAGATAGATCCTGGTTCCACCTCCAGGGACACCTCAAACAGACCAAGATACACAATTGTCTTCCCTATACAGAGGGTCTAGTTCAGTCCCTTGCAGGCTGCACAGCTGTCAGTCTAGAGTTACTTAGTTCCCACTGGCTTGTTTGGGTTTTCCCTGTAGATTTCCATGTCATGATCTTGAGCCCACCCCTCCATCCCTTACCATACCCCCTTGCTCATATAATCCTTCTACCTTCTCTTCATCTAACCTAGAGCTCAACCTGCTGATTGGCTGTGGATCTCTGCCACCCAGTTCAGGTGCCCTCTCACTGTTGCTAGTAGTCTCAGCTGGGTTTTTTCCCTTATACCATGTTGCTCCCTAATGCCATAATATATCCCTCTGTCAAGATATCTCTTTCATTACTCTCCCACTCCTTCCCCATGCTTAGCCATCTTTTCTCTCATGTTCTCACCCCTCATTCCTTCTTCTCTATTGCCCTCACTTGTCCTTAATTTACCTAGGAAGTCTCATCTATTTCCCCTTCGCAGGACAGTCTATGCATGTCTCTCTTAGGGTCTTTCTTCATACCCAGCCTCTCGGGAGCTGTGGATTGTAATTTGTTTATCTTTGATTTACAACTAGTATCCACTTATGAGTGAGTATATACTGAGTTTACTGTTCTGAGTCAGGGTTACCTCATTCAGGATGATATTTTCTAGTTCCATCCTGAAAATTATAGGATGTCATTGTTTCATCACAACTGAGTGATACTCCATTGTGCCAACATACAGCAGTTCCTTTATCCATTCTTTGATTGAGGGGCATCTTGGTTGCTTCCAGGTTCTGGATATTATGAACAAAGCTGCTATGAACTTAGGTGAGCAACTGTCCGTATGGTATGATTGAATATCTTATATGTATATGCCCAATGGTAGTATCATTGGGTCTTAACTTAGACTGATTCCCAATTTTCTGAGAAACTGCCATACTGATTTCCAAAGTGGCATCCAAGTTTGCACTCCCTTCAGCAGTGGAGAAGTGTTCCCTTGATTCCACATCTCACAACATATATGGTCATCAGTGTTTTTGATCTTAGTCATTTAGACAGGTGTAAAATGGTGTCTTTTTGAATTTCCATGTTGGCTAAGGATGCTGAGAAATCACATTTCCTTGTTGTCTAAGGATGAGATATTCCTTAAATGCCTTTCAGCCATTTGATATGTATCCATGGAAAATTCTCTGTTAAAATGTGTGTTATTGTTTCTACTCTTTGGGATGCCTGACATCCAACTCCCAAACAAGCCACTCACAGAGGCTGATCCTTTATATATATATATATATGCCTGGTCTTAGCTTGGCTTGTTTCTAGCCAGCTCTCCTCACCTTAAATTATACTCTCTACCTTTGGGGTAAGGGCTTTTCCATTCTCTTCCTTTTGGAAATATTCCTCTTACTCTGTGCCTCACTGTGTAGCTGGGTGGCTGCTCTGATATCCTCTTACTCTACACTCACTTGTAGCTGGGTGGCTGCTCTGATGTCCTCTTACTCTACACTCACTGTATAGCTGGGTGGCTGCTCTGATGTCCTCTTACTCTGTGCCTCACTGTGTAGCTGGGTGGCTGCTCTGATGTCCTCTTACTCTACGCTCACTGTATAGCTGGGTGGCTGCTCTGATGTCCTCTTACTCTACGCTCACTGTGTAGCTGGGTGGCTGCTCTGATGTCCTCCTCTGGCTCCTCCTTCTTCATCCAAGATTGCTCCTTGTCTAGGCACAGTGCCTGCCAGTCCCACCTATGTTTCCCTCCTGCCTCACTATTGGCCATGCAGCTCTTCATTAGACCGTCAGGATTTATACAGGCAATGTAACCCAGCTTCCCAGAGCTAAACAAATGCACCATAAACAAAGCAACAACACACCTTATACATTCTATAACAGGTCTTTTTCCATCATTTCTAAATCATATCCTCCTTCCTTCTTTACAAAGAGATTGACTATGACAAGTAACAATTGACAAGCAACCCACCAAGCAAAGACAAGCATCCATAATGATTTTTGGGGAATGTAAGCATAGTTCTGTAGGTTACTCCCTGTTGATTGGCAATCTTTTGGGGATCCTGAGGAAATCTGAGATAATCTATAATGACATCTGGTGTTCCCGTATGGCCTGCAGGCATGCATACAGGCAAAACACTGTGTACATATTAAACAAATCATTTATTTAAAAAGGCTCTCTTTCTCTCTTTCTCTCTCTCTTCCCCCCACCCCACGTGTGAGTATGTGTGTCTGTGTCTGTGTGTGTATGCGTGTGTTAACACATGAATGCATGAATGCAGGTGCTCACTGAGGCCACAAGAGGGTGTCAGATTTCCTAGAGCAGGAGTTAACAGAGAGTTGTGAGTGTCCTAACATAGATGCTAGGAACTAAATAAATTCAGGTCCTCTGGAAGAACAGCAAGTACTTCTAACTCTAGACCATCTCTCTAGCTCCAATTTTCATTTTCTTTCTAATGAAATTCATTCTCCTGTGAATTTTGTGAAAACATACTCCAATCAAAACAGGTCATGAGGAAGGAAACATGTTCCACATCCGCTGGAGATGATGTTTACAGATACAGCAGAATCTTCCATCTGAACTTGATGTCCTGGGTTTTTGTTGGATGTGTATCACATAAGCATGGCATCTTAGTTATTTCTCTGATGCTGTGATCAGAGACTATGACAAAGACAACTGAAGAAGAAAGGGTTTATTTGGATCAGAGGAAAAGAGGCAGAAAAACTGTAAGATTCAGAGGACCAGGACCATTGATGCTGCATAGAGTCTTCTTGACATGACACGGATGGATACTGCGCATGTGAAATCACATCCATGTGGCTGCCTTACCCATTGTGGATGGGAGAAATTCTACAAGGCCTCCCCCATAGATGAGAGCTTCAGGTAATCACTGGATGCTGAGGGGGGGAATCTCTCTTCTCCATAGATGAGACCACTGATAAGTCATCCAATTCAAAGTGGTCACTCCAAAGTACATATACCTCCCAGTAACTCTAAATGTACTTAGTAGGATCTCCCTACTCTCTCTTTTCCTCTCTCTTCCCCCCACATGTGTATGTGTTTGTATGTAACAACCATAATCATAGAAGAGCATGTCATGAATGTGAGAGGGAGTGGTGGGGACATAGAAAAAGTTGGAGGGTAGAAAGGACTTGAGAAACTGCTCAGCCAGGTAAAGAAAACTGGTTGCTTATCCAGGTATCCTGAGTTCAACTCCCAGCAACCACATGGTGTGGTGATATATTGTATATTTAATAAAATCATCCTGGAATATCAGAGAACAGAATGACCCACAGACAAGCCATAAAGGTCAGAGAGAGGTGACCCACACCTTTAATCCCATCTCAGGCGACTGAGATTTTCTGTATTTCTGTGAGTTCAGGCCTAACAGCCAAGAAGTAATAGCTCATACCTTTAACCTAACTCTAGAGTTGAACAGGAAGTGAAACAGCTGAGTGGGTAAGATATGAAAGGCAGGAGAAAGCAGAAATTCAAGCATGCTGTAGAAGTGACCAGTCGGGCTAAGGACCCTTGAAGACAGTATTTACCCTGTTCTACCTGAGAAATTGGCTCAGTAGAACAAACTGTGGTCTGTTTCTCTCTTTGATAATCCAGATTTCCCCAATATCTGACTTCTTATTTTGATAATATGCTAACTAGAATTCAAGCAATAACATGGAGGCTTATAAGAATCTGTAATGAGGTCTGGTGCCCTCTTCTGGCATGCATGCAAGCAGACAGAACACTTTGTACATAATAAATTAGTCTTTAAAAAACAAAGAAAAAGAATAAATGAGTGGAAATGATGTGAATACAAATGTCATGTATGAAATCACAAAAAATAAAAAATAAGCATGCATGAATATTAAATCAAATGTTTTTAAACATTTTCTATCCATACTGTCTTCTCTGGTTCACTTCAGGTTTCCACAGTTGCTGTAATTCAGGAATGCAACAGCTATGTCATGCACAGAATATAGGGGCCCATAGCATTCTTCTCCAGTTCCTGGCTTTAAATCCTCTGTACCCCTCCCCTTTGATGTTCCTTGAGTCTTAGAGGAGGTTGATGCATATGTCCAATTTAGAGTCAATAGGTTCTGCCTCTTAATAGTCCACTACTTCTTAAAGATGGGACACTGTGAGCCAGGCTTCCCATACATGGGCTCATTGAGGAACAAGCCAATTCATGGCGTTCTGCCCATATACTTATGAGAATATCAGGTCATGCCAATAGTGCCAAAGCCTGTGTCATTTCAGCATTGTTCAGATGTATAACTTCAAAGTCTCGCCTGAGGCTCAAGAAAAACAGCATGGCTGTCAGTCTCAAAACTAAATAAAAAGTTGTTTTATACTTTAAGGGTCATTGAGAAGGCAGGAAAACCCACAAAGGGAAGGATTAAGTTCTGAATCACCCAGCATGATGTTCTGTGCACACCATAGCAGGGCCATGGGGCCTTGGACATCTCTGCCTCTTTGACATTTCTTTAGAGACTTCAGATGCCTACTTGATGAGCTGGCTTCCTACCCTGCCTGCAGCTTTCCTAGGTGGGTACATCACATTACAGGTTGCTCTGCCTCTTCTTCGGTTCCACATTGAGCTTCATTTGCAAACATCTGACAGGCATCACCCATTGGAAGTCTTTGTTAGGGAATCCATTGCACAGCAAACACCTGTCTGACCTCCCAAGATTTCCTTGGAAATGTCAGTGGAAGCTGCCCATGACTCTACAGCTGTTGCAATCTGTGGTTCTTAAAAATCAAACACCCATGTATACACCTCCATCTGCCACCTGCATCAACCATGCTTAAGCCCACAGGGACCATGGTTGCAGCTGGGGGTTGATCATCTGGGAAGTAGGGAGCTGAATCTCAAGGTGTCCCTTGGGTAAGACTGAAGGCCAGAGCTCAGGAACACCAAGGATGGCCTCTTTAGGGTCTGCCTCCTTCAAGGTCTCACTATCTCTAACTATCATCTACTATCATTAGATTTGGACCAAACTTCCAATATACGATCTCTCATGGAACAAAGTACAGCCAAAACACAGTATTTAAAATTTCAGTATAGAATGCATAAAATTTAATTTTCATAACAAACCCTAAAAAAGCTGTAAGTGTACATTAAAATAATGATCTTCACTTCACAATAAGAGACATGAAACTGAGGCAGTTTGTTTTACAAACTTTCCCAGAATGCTAGGTATGCTGACTGAGCACAGAGAATGGTTTCTAAACTCCAACACATCCACCTATAATCTCTTATATAGAGAGAAGAGAAAAACACACAGAGAGAGAAAAAAATTTATTGTGTAGCCCTAGCTTGCCTAGAGTGTGCAATGTAGATGGGGTAGGCTCAAATATGTCAGCCTGCCTCTGCCTCCTAAATGCTGGGATTACAGGTGTGCACCACCAATATGGGCTTTCTTCTCTTTCTTACTGAGGAATCAGGAGGGTAAAGTCTTATTTCT
Organism: Phyllotis vaccarum; assembly: GCA_033318265.1. Classification (NCBI taxonomy): domain Eukaryota; kingdom Metazoa; phylum Chordata; class Mammalia; order Rodentia; family Cricetidae; genus Phyllotis; species Phyllotis vaccarum. The sequence goes on along the minus strand of JARWLC010000017.1, from coordinate 74,630,705 downwards.
ATTTATTTAACCTAACTATTTGCTTGTATGAACTGATTTTTTTTATTTATTTATTTATTTATTTATTTATTTATTTATTTATTTATTTATTTATTTATTTATTTCATGTGCATTGGAGTGAGGGTGTCTGTTAGATCCCCTGGAGAAAGTTGCAGACAGCTGTGAGCTGCAAAATTTGGGAGCTGAGAATTGAACCTGAGTCCCCTGGAAGAGCAGGCAGTGCTCTAAACCACTAAGCCATCTCTCCACTGCTAAATGGCTACAATCATGTGAGTCAGCTCAGCATAGTGTTTCCCTCTGTCTACAATTCTCAACAAATTCTGAATGTGGGTTTATCTTTGTGTTTTACTCTTTATTAAAGGTTTTCAGGTGCCGACCATTAGGTTTGCAGTCAGGTCAACCATCATTGTCTCCTTTTATCTCTGTCTTGTCTTCCTGGTGCTTCTTTTAGTAGACAGACATGGTGGTTGTACCACATTGTAATGCATTAACTTTTGTGTCCATCCAGCAAGAAAAAGTGTAGTGAGGGTAGTGGTGCAAATGATGCTCAGGTCCTTTTTCTTTTTTTTTTTTTTTTTTTTTTTTTTTGGTCTTGAACCAGAATTCATGGGATGGTTCTGCGCGTAATTTGATTGTATCTTTTACTTAAATGTCCTCATCTAGAGATGGACGTGGTGGCATGTGCCCATAATCCCAGTACTTGGGAATCAAAAGCAGGAAAATCTATAAGTTTTCACAAATCAGTAAACCAGCCTGAACTACAGAGTGAATTCCCAGATAGCCAAAGCTACACAGAGGAACAATCTCAAAAACAACAACAAAAAAAAATACCTAGAAACTATCTCTCAGAGATGCCCAAGGGTTTGCTTTCATGGTGATCTAAGTCACATGAAGCTGTCAATCAAGACGAACCATCACTCTCCTCCACCGCCCCCTCTTCTTACCCATCCACCTCCCCCTTCCTCCTGTGGTAATTTCCACTCCTTCATATGACCCCTTCACTGTGAATGCACTTTCACATGGTTGGTTTCATACTGTGTGAATTTTACCTCAACCCATTGGAAAAATCATCTCAGACATCTTTGATAACAAATACCAGACACGGCACTGGAGCAAAGTGGCTTGTGTCTGTAACCTCTGTACCTAGAAGGAAGCAGAATCAGGAGCTCAAACTCACCCTAAGCTGCACAGTAAAACTAGGGCAGGTTTGACGACAGGAAACAAAACAAAACCAGCAACAAGACCTTGGTACCTGTAGAATCCAATGGTGTTGAGAGTCCTACCCAATCTCAAGCCTCCCACTGACCATCAAGAATCAGATTTTCAATGTCAATAGCACAAAAACCTATAGACTGGGATCTGGGGAAGCAATTCATTTGGTAAAGTGCTTGCTTTGCATGCTTGAGGTAGATAACCCAAGTCCACCAGAATAAAGTGTGCATGGTGACTGACTTGGAAAGGGTTTCTATTGCTGTGATGAAAGGCCAAGACCAAAGGCAAATTACAGAGGAAAGAGTTTATCTGGCTTATACTTCTGCATCACAGTCCATCATTGAAGGAAGTCAGAGCAGGAACTCAAGCAGGGCAGGAACCTGGAGGCAGGAGCTGATGCAGAGGCCATGGAGGGGTACAGATTACTGGCTTCCTCAGCTTACATTCTTAGAGAACTCAGGACCAGCAGCCCAGGGATGGCACCACCCACACTCCTCCCACATCCATAAATAGTTCTGAAAATGCTTTACAGGAATTTCACAGCCCTTCTTGTGGAGATATTTTCTTAATTGAAGATCCCTCCTTCAGAATTGGCTAGGTGTCAAGTTGACATCAAAGTAGCCAGCACACTGACATTTGCTTGTAATCCCAGAACTAGGGGTCAGAGACAGGCTGTGACTCACTGGCTGCCTAGTCCCACCAACTTGATAACATACAAGTCAATAAGAGATCGTCTCAAAAAACTGTCTGAACTTCTCCTCTGACCTCCCTATACACTTTACTCATGTGCACATACACATGAATATGTTTCTTACCTGTGCACTTGAGAAAACATACACACACACACAGTGTCTCTCTACACTAAAACATGGCTATTGCAAGTAGGTTATTTTCTTATAATATATAACTAATATGAAGTTCAGACACTGTAGCTTGCAACCATGAAGTGACACACATACTGAATAATTAAAATTGTGTGGTTTCTGTGTATCACCCAAATTCAAAGTTAAAAACCTTAACTTGCCAAGAAACAGGGTGGACTTTGAGAGGGAACAAGCTGTCTTGGATATGTTCTCTGAAGTGAGATTTTGAAGGGAACTGATGGGATGAAGTGGGGATGGATATGATCAGGATGCACTATATGAAAATTTCAAAGACTAAATACCATTTTGAAAAGCAGGAAACTCCAAGAAAATACTTGATGAGGTGCCTGGTGTTAGAGCATTGGCAAATAAAAAATAAGCAACCCCACTCACCCACCCACCCAAGAGGTGAGTTAGAGTCAATGGATAAATCACTTGTGTATAAGCCTGAGGATCAAAACTCAGATACACCGGACCCACCTAAAAAGTCAGCAGACATGACATTCATTTGATAGAGTGAGAGAGGATCCATGGGACAACCATGGCTTGCAAGACTAAGTAAACTAGTGAGCTCCCCACTCATCCAGAGACCACAGATGAGATTGGAGCTGTTGAGAAAGACACCTGACAGCATCTTCTGAGTTCTACAGGCATGCACCCACACATATTTGACTCTGCATTAGCATGATCCCCCATATCTACATATGCAAAAAGACACCCCAACAATTAAACAATGAAGCATAAAAACAAAGAATCAAAACAATGTATCCACCCAAACAAAGCAAGATCAAAAATAAAATGTAGAGGAACTACCTTCTTCACCCATGGTGACATTTCCCTTCAAGCCTCAAGCTGAACCTTTCCCCTAATATTGGGGATCACTTGTTCTCCCTACAGGGGATGTTTTCCTTGTCTCCTTCCTCCCTCAGTCTCAGAGGAGCAGACGTCATTTTCTCCCATGAGGCACAGCACACACGGCCTTGTGTCACACACAGATGTTTTCCTCCTTCTCCTCCTATAAATCCCTCTTCTTCACTGGAGTGTCATCTATTTTCCCTGTGACTGGGAACTCGAATATCCTTTGTCATTTCCCACAGGTGTCCCTTCCCTTCTCCCTAACATGTGACATCAACAAAAATGAACCAAGACACTTGTCAGTAAACTAGGCTCTTCTCCCATGGAATGCCTTTTCTTGATGATCCTCTGGCCTACTAATCCACAGCAGAGTGTGTGGAGGGACATATTGATGAACCCAAAACTCTTAAGCTACTTCAGATACTCATGTCTGTGCCTTCCCTGAGCTCCTGCTTCCTTTGAAGATATCTTGAAGTAGGTTACACAACCAGTGTCTCCCTCCATGCCCCCTTTTAAGACAGGGTTTCTCTATGTAGCCTGGGATGTCCTAAAAATTTCTCTGTAGACCAGGCTGGCCTCAAACTCATGGAGATCTGCCTGTCTCTGCCTCTTGAGTGCTAGAATTAAAGTGTGTGCCATCATGCCTGGCCCAGTATCTCTCTTAATAATGGTCTTGATTATGTCTTACCTTACTGTCTCTCTTCCACAGATGCATCCAAGTACGGGGCAACTGAAAACTCAAAAGACAAACAGAAGAGGCTCATGATTCTAGAGAGAATCACAGGACAAGACCTGGGTCTGATTTAGGCTGGGCAGAACCCCTGGAAAAATTACAGTACATGTCAGGCATTACTGTACCCACTTGTTTCCTTAAGTACGATTTCCAACCAAATGCAAAAGTAGATGAAAGCTGGGTAGGGCAACCATAGGCTATAAGGCCAACACATGAGAGGCTGAGGCAAGACACCCCAACTTTGAGATCATACTGGAATACATAGTGAGTCTCAAGATATTCTATGCTATCATTGTGGTTTTCTTTCTATCTCTGTAATAAAACAAAACAATAAATTCTGGAAGAGATGGATTTTATTTTTACTTATCAGTTACAGCCCATCTCTGAAGGAAGTGAAGATGGGGACTCAAGTAGGATTTTAAGCAGATGCCAAGAGTATGGCTGCTGGCTGGAGAGCTCAGACTCAGGCTCAGTTACCTTCTTCATCCAGCCCAGGACTGTCTACCTAAGGAATGATGCTTCCCAAACTAGTTGAACTTTACTACATTGATTAGTAATCGAGATAATCCTCCCAGGACACACCCACAGGCTGTTGTAAAATGGATAATCCCTTTATTGAGATCCCTTCCTCAAGTGACTCTAGGCTGTTCCAATTAGACACTTAAAGTGACTTTCTAGTTTGAATGTAATTGACCCACATAAACTCAAAGGTAGTACCACTATTATGAGGTCTCATCTTATCATAGAAAGTCTGTCACTGTGGAGACAGGATTTGAGATCTCAGATATGCTCATGCCACACCCAGGGAGACAGAACAATTCTTGTTGCCTGCAAGTCAACATATAGGAATCTCAGCTCCATCTCTGGCACCATGTCTCCCTGTACACCACCATATCACACCTTCATGATAATGAACTAAACCTCAGAATATCTAAACCAGTCTAAATTACATCATTTTCCTTTCGAAGATGTTCCATGGTCATCATATCTCTTCACAGCAATACAAGCCTAAATGAGGCAGCTAACAGAACAGATTTGATATCACATAATCTTGTCACAATAAAGTAAATGATGTAATTTGTGGTGATGTGGCTTGTGGGTAAAGACATTTTTCTTGCCAAACTTAAGGATTTGATCTGTTCCTGGGGAATCCCCTGGTGAAGGTCAAGAACTAATCCCTCACATGCTTTTCTGTCCTCCATACACATTTTCCTAGGACCCTCCAATAAACAAGGAAACATAGTTTAATGAAAACATAAGGAAGGATTGGTGTTTGCTGACTTTCTATGGTTGACTATTTCTGTTTATTGATAGGCAAGAGAGCCCTTGTCTCAATGATCTAGTGCTCTAACTCATGAACTCAATTGATCCTGGGAAAATGAACCTTCAGATATAATCATTTCCCTTGCCCACTGCTACCTTGACATTAGTTGAGTTCAAGAAGAATAGGGAGGTAGAATAAATATTGATTTTCTTTAGTGATTTTTAAGTTTTACGTTTTGATTCTTCTGACATGCACAGGTTGGACTTGTAAAATGAGGACATGTTGACAGCAAAAGTTCACCTGAGAGACTTTAAATAATTGCTCATTTTTTGAAAAACTTCAAGGTGGGAGAGGTCCAGAGTGAAAAGTTGCTGATGGCAAATTTACAAAAAATGCAGTTGAGTCCAACTTTTTAACACTGTGTGACAACATTGTCATCTCCAAAATTCGTGCCCTATAACCACAAACTGAGTTACAAATTGAGACATTGGATTTTCCCTCAAACCCTGAAAGTTATGTTTTAAATAAGTTTATGGTTTTGTGTTGGGCTGAATCAGAGTTAGCTACCTGGGAGTGGTCATCCCTAAATTGATGTGAACAGGAGCAACACCAAGTGGACTTAGCAGGATGCACTCAAGAAGTGAGAGGGGGTGGGGTAATGGGAGGAGCTGTAGGGAGGGGAGAAAGGTGGAAATGGTGTAAATACAGGACTCCTGGGTAACACTCTCAAGAAAATGTTTTTTAAAAAGAATGTTTTCTCATTTGGGAGACCTGCCCCTTTTGAATGGAGGCAGAGGAGGAGTGGATAGTGGATGGGGGAGTAGAAGGCAGGTGGAGGGGAGGAGAGAAGGAAAACTGTGGTCCGTAAGTAAAATAATTGGAAAAACTAGAATTTAAAAATGACTGTTTCCTTTATATTTTTAAAGACATTTTTGTTAGGTTGATGAGGAATAGCAGTTTGTATTCAGAAATAGTTGTTAAGTATTGTATTTATTTATGCTGGCAAGACATGACAAATTTTTGTTGTTGTTTATACTTGTTTTTTGAGACAGGGTTTCTCTGTGTAGTTTTGGAGCCTGTCCTAGAACCCACTCTGTAGATCAGGCTGGCCTCCCACTTGCAGAAATCCACTTGCCACTGCCTCTCAAGGGCTGGTACTAAAGGCATGTGGCATCATTGCAGTCAAGATGATGGTTCTGGACATGAGTGAGTACTTGTGTGTGCAAGTGTGTATTTGTGTGTGTATGTATGTATGTGTGTGTATGTGTGTGTGTGTGTGTGTGTGTGTGTGTGTGTGTGTGTGTGTGTGTGTGTGTGTTAGAGAGAGTACGTAGTATGAAGTTTCTGGCCCAGACTTTCGGGCCTAACCTCAAGGTCTAGGCCCACAGACCCTCAGACCCGCAGACCTCCAGTCCCACAGTCTCACAGAGACACACAGATGTTTTCAATAGTTTTAGGCTGACCAACCTAAGGCCCAGGCATATAACATTCTAGGTCTCTACCCTTCATCTAACCCATGACTCTTATCCTGTTCAGCCATGGGGCTCTGTTCCTTTTCTTAAAACAGCAGAGTTGTCCTCTGCTTCTTCAGGCTTCTCTCTGGCATTCTGTTCTTGCATTGACTGCTTGACAGTATGCTGTCTAAACTAGACATGCAAGTTCCATAGGAAAGTGACCTCTAAACTTTGATAAAAACAAGCCAAGATGGTCATTCGGGTTCCTGTTTTGCAGAGAAAACTGTCAGACATTCTTCAAGACTCGAGGAGAAGCGACTGATGAATGGCAGAGCAGATTTCCTGCTTCACTGAAATAAAAAGAGACTCTGGGCCTGTAGGCTAAAGATGGATGCCCCAACTTTATAAAGGAACTTTGTGTGACTGTCCAGGCAGATAGGTGTCATTTCTGTCCTTTCTAGATTTTAGAAGTTGCTTGCACTTCTGGTTTGCTTGAGTAAATATATCCTTCTGTGGTCTTTGATGTAGTTGAAGATTAGATAGTTATAGGTATAGTTTTTCTTAGTCATTTGAAAGGTATATTGGATATAAATCTTTAGATTCATAAGGATAAGGTAGATGATAGAGTATTTTCTTAAATTTTGCTTAATACAAATAGACTAGATATTGTAACTGTAATTCTTGATTGATAGCTATTTTGTTATATGTAATTTTGCTATGTTAAAATTGAAACCTTCCTTTTTGGTTAGATGGAAAGAGGGAGGTGATGTGGAAATGCCTTTCTGTATGCTGCAGATATCAATATTTAAATAAAGGAGCTGTTTTGGCCCTTGACAGACACCATACAAAAAGTAGGCGGAGGAATCAGAATAGGTAGGAGGAGAAGGGTGGAGCCAGAGAGACCGAGCCAGAAGCCCAAAGGAGCAACATGTAAGGAACACAGGTGAGCCACGGGCCACATGGCAGACAGATTAATAAAAATGGGTTGATTTAAGATGTAAGAGCTAGCTAGCAATGTGCCTGAGTCATAGATCAAACAGCATGAAGTTAATATAAGCATCTGAGTTATTTCTGGGGGCCTGAGCAACAGCGGCAGGCGGCTAAGGGGTCTGGCATGGCAGGGTCTGGGCCTCTGGCTGCCCAGGACCAAGAAACCCCACTGCAACAAGAGAGAAAGAGAAAGGACCTGAAGAGAACAGGGCCTGATGAAGCCATTTCAGTTCCTCTGGATCTGGTGTTAAAGCTGCTGTGAGCCAAGTGATTTGGGTGCTGATCCCAGTTCAGGTCTTAATCATCAGCCAGTGCTGCTCTGTGCTGAACCATGCCTCCAGCTCCCCTTTGTTCTTTACAAAAGTATTCTCTTCACATTTACTTATTTATGTTTGATTGTTTATAAGGGTGAGCTGTGAAGACCAAAAGATAGTGGAGGGGAATCCATTATGTCATTCCATCCCATGAGTGCTGGGAGTTAAAATGGGTAGCTAGGTATGCATACTGGTGAGGTTACCTCTGAGCTACCTTGTCAGCCTGTAATATTTTCTTCAGTAGTACAAGGAAAGCTGATATCCACATCATTTTCTATGCTAGGCTCTCTTGCATTTGGGTTGAATCCAGCTTGTCATGGGGCATCACCATTGGACCACTGTTACTGGATTTGGTTTGCTACTATTTTGTTTAGGATTGTGTATGAGTGTGTGCCTGTGTGTGTGTGTGTGTGTGTGCCTGCACGTGCATACACGCTATGTTACATATGTGAATGGGAGGTCAGAAGACATCCCTCAGGAATTCATTTTTCCATTTACCAAGGGTTAACATCAGGTAATCAGGTCTTGGTAGTAAGCATATTTACCAGCCGAGCCATCTCACATACCCAAAGTATTACCAATGCAGCCTCAAATCAGTGGTTTTGGAATTTTTCGCTAGAAGAGATTGAATATAGGACATGACATTTGCTGTTCAAATGCTCTGTCACTGAAATATATTTCTCTTCAACATTTGTATATTTACTTAAACAGAATGGAATTATATATAAACAAACATATAGTTGCGGTACTGTTTACTTATAATCACAAAGAGACCATTTAGATGCAATTCTCTATGTTAAAATATAAAAATACTATATATACTTATATAATACTATATATTAAAGTACCTAACGTTTCAATCTACTCATTTCCTTATTGGAGCACCATGTGCTTTTTTTTACTACAGGCTATCACACTATAGCCCAGGGTAGCTAACTTAAACTTTCAGTGTAGACAATGTAGTCTTGAACCTTTGGTCTTCCAATCTTTACCACTGACCTGCAGGGATTAGAACCACTGCTAGGCCTTGTTCCATGGTGGTGATGCATACTAGGCAAGTGCTCTCTCACTGAACTACATCTCTAATCCAGAAACCATAATGTTCTTATTTAATTAATAAATTTTGTAGTCTGACAGCTTTGTACCTGCACATGATGTATTCTGGACAATTTTCCCCTCTCTCTTATTTCCCCACCCCTGTCAGCCTCACTTTCCCCCTGCAAATCTCTTTCCCATATTCCTATTGTTCTGTGTCCTACAGACTTTCACTAGTGCCATCTGTGTGACTTTGGCTCTAGAACGGTCCATTAGAGCCTGTAGACTTAACAGTCACCAGTGGGCACACAACTGAATACAAGGCCTCCCTCACCAGTAACTGGGAAGATCTGTCTCTTCTCATGATGGCCACTGTCATGGACTACCAGAGGTTGAATTTTGGAGGATAGAAGGATCAGAGGAATTATGTTTCTGTTGTCCCCGTCTTCCCAAGACAGATCTTGTGTATCCCAGGCTGATCTAAAACTGTCTATGTAGCTTTCAACATTCTCTGAATTTCTGCTCCCCCTGCCTCTACTCCCTGAGTTCTGGGATTACAGAGAGTTCACTACCAATTCCACAGTTGTGATTGGAATGGAGTCGGGCCTTTGTGACTGCTAAGATGTCACTCTGACATCTGATTCTGATCATTATTCCTAAATTTTCTTTCTTCTCAAATGATCAATAACATCAGTGTTCTCAAATAAACATAAAAGTTTTAAATAATATGTCAGTTTTATTTATATGCATAATTCACACACTGCATGTATTACCCATTTACAATGTAATTTTAATGATTTTAAATATTGTTCATCTTAGAAGCTACAAAGTCAGTGATTTTTAGAACATTTTCATCACTTCAAAAAAGCTCCCCTAATATTTACAAGCCACTGATCAGAGGGATTTTAACACAGACACACAGGCACACAGGCACACACACACACACACACACACACACACACACACACACACACACACACACACACACACACACACACCACTTCATATTAGCTTTCTATAGTCTTTGGTAGTGATCCAGAGTTGTCAGGGGACATTTGCAACCTTGAGTCTCATTTTCTTCCTCTGTAAAACATGACCTCACTGAACTGTGTAGAGTGGCTGGTCCATTGGGACAAACCAGACCCAGCACCTCTACCAGTTTAATTTGATTTCTGTGAATGACGACTCTATTACATAGTAATGCCTACTGCCCAGAATACTCTTACACTTCTAGCAGGACTGACGGAAAGGAAGACCCTCTGTGATGGGCTAGAGGAAGATGTATATGTGTGGGAGTCATAATTGGGGAGAGGTGAGTTAATACGTTAAGGTACTGGTGAGGACAGATTCTAAAAGAATATTATTTTTTGTTGAGTTGAGTTTGGAAAAACAATGCAGTACCATTCTGTGGCAGGATTAAGGTGTCAGCTGATAAGGTCAGAAGACACTTCCTGGACCCTGGAGGGGGTGTGGCCAAGCCCATTGATAAGTGGCTGCTGGGACAGGAGGAGCTCTCTTCCTGGTTCCTGGCTGCTGGCTGCTGGCTGCTGGACAGACAGAATCGGAATCCATCGTGCTTCCATCGCGTTTCCATCGCTCGTCCATCGCTTGGATCCACCAGTCCTTGTTCAGGTGCCACCATAAGCTGTTACTAATATTGTGAGTGTTAATTTATATTCTAATAAATATTAATTTTGGACTGGCGCCTTGAAAGTAAAACTCTGACTACACCATTCAATGAGGGACAAAGACATTCTGTAACGATCTGTATGCAGATGGCACAATTCAGACTTTATTTTGTGTATTTATTTTAATGGAGCCACCCTTGGGAGAGGGCAGTTTATGCCAATGAATATGCTTTAATTATTGATAAAATTAAAAGAAGAACCACTAGTCTACCTGGAATGTCAATATTGTTCAATGATTCTGCACAGAATGTTAACTCATAGAAGCTCAAAACAGGATTGCCTGAACTTAATGATCTATCTAGGTGAATAGGACACCAAAGTCCAGGTGATACAGAGGTAATTCATCTACTGACTGGAGTCCTGCACCACCAGCTCCCCAGAGTATAAATACAGCAGGATGGGCAACCATCAGCAGCTTGAGAAGAGGGGAAGCCCTGTAAACTGTAGCTGGAGGAAGAACACGGGGATCCATTGCTGACAGAGAAGCAATGATGGACCTGACTTCAGTTCTCTCACCGGAAACCTGGGTCCTCCTGGCAATCAGTCTGGTGCTCCTATACCGGTGAGTAATCACCAAATTTCCCCCTGCTGTGTCATCCTGATTGGGGTTATATTCAGACCTTTAGTCTGGTATTGTCTGGTAGGTCAAAAATGATATCAGAAGCAGGGGTTGGAGACATGGCTCAGCAGATAAGAGTACTGACTGCTCTTCTAGAAGACCCAGATTTGAATCCCTACATCCACAAGTGGCTCACAGTCATCAGTAGCTACAGTTCCAGGCAACCTGATCCCCTCTGCTGGCACTAATATAAAACTGGAGAAAGTGATAGCAGAAGTTGAAATTAACACTTTTAAAAGAAGCATTTTAATTACATATTTTTATTTATCATGGTAGAAGGAGCACATGAGAAAAAATGGGGGAGTCAGAAGACAACTATGGGGAGTCAGTTCTCTCCTATGATGTGTGTCCTGAGGGTCAAATTCAGATTATAAACATTGGCAGCCAATACCAATCTATGGAGTCATCTTGAAGGCCCAAATGAAGTGACAACTGAGTTCAGTTTGCATTTTTGACAGAATGGGGGACCAAACAAGGAGCCCCTCTGTATCTATTAGCCAAGAATTCTTCTTCTGAACTATAGCCCCAGTTATACTAACATTTAAAATTCATGTTATGAAGATCTGCTGGACACAGAAACACATTTTCAACTCCCTCTTCCTAATGTGAGGAGATTTCTGATAAGATTTACTCTTGCTATGACCTGGTTGACTTTTAGTTTACCCCTCCTCTACCAGAGCTAAAAAAAAAAAACAAATGTAAATAGTAGCTGCCATGCACACTGGGCCACTCACACTTTCCCTAAGCTCACTGGAAACTGGAGGAGGAGCCAAGTTGTTAATTTGTTTCATTATTTGGTTTTTGTTATGTTTACCTCCTCTCTTCTGTATGTGTGGTCACAAGGCTTTCTCTTTCACTTTATAGATTTGGGACTCATAAACATTATGTTTTTAAGAAGCAAGGAATTCCTGGACCCAAACCTCTGCCATTTATAGGAACTGTGTTGAATTACTTCAAGGTGAGTGTTCATTGAACTCCACTTATGGCTGACCCTGATTGCCAATAATGGCTTAGTTCTATTAAATGTATCTTGGGAAGAAACTCGGAGACTTAGATCCTCATATTGCATGCTCTTGTGATAATAAAGATTGTTCAGTTGTGTCTTGGGGCTCGGTTGCTATCTGAAAATTATTAAAACTACAAGATGTATTGCTGTGTGTGTATTTGTATGTGGGAGCTTATAGTATGTATGCATGTATATGTATGTTTGGTAGTGCCCACCGTGTACAGGGACATATGTATAAATATATGTGCATGGAGAAGCCCAAGGTTACATTGGATGTCATCTTGATAGTTCTTCACTTTATACATTGACCATGATCTCTCCATTGAACCCAGCTCTCCCTGACTTGACTGGTTTAGCTAACCAGCTTGCTCCAGGGATCCTCTGTCTCTGTCTCCTACAGGTATGGACTACTGGTTGGCTTTTTCCTGCCAGGCACTGTGATCTAAGCTGTGTTTTAGGGTGTGTTCTTTTCCCACTGAACCAACTCCATAGATACCATTATCAACTTTCCCCCCTATTTATTAATTTTGGGGTGAGTGTGTATGTGTGTACCCTGGCATACAAACAGATGAGAGGACAGAGTGTGGGGGTCAGTTTCTGTCCCACAAGATGAGTCCTAGGGATGGGACTCAAGTTCTCAGCATTGGTGACAGTGTCTTTTCTTTGGGAGCCACCTCACTGGCCCTAATGTCAGTTTATTGAGCCTCAGGTTTGCCTTAAGTGAAATGCATAGATCTCCAGCCTGTTTAACCTTGGTATTTGGGACATGATGCTCAAACTTTGTGAACAAAAAGAAGTTCATTTCAGACCCAGTGCAGGTTCTCAAAAGGAAGTGCTATATTTAATTGAAGAAAATCTAGAAGGGGTTCCTAGCTTCCAGGACATCGACCTGTATGCAGTAGATTAAAATACTCTTCTTCATAATCGGGCTCATAAGCAACATTTTTCCCTGAATATTACTAATGTCAGCTTTTCACAGATCTACACACACACCTTTGTAGGACTTTTCATCTACCCAGCCTCTCTGCATAATCATTAAAGTCCTGAAGTTATTTCCATGGCTCTTTCCCCAGCATTCACGATTCATGGCCTGTCTGGATTCTTGAGAACTTGAATATTTTTTTCATCTGTTCCTGTGTCCAGGCTAATGGTTGCTTATTTAGAAAGTTTTTAAGCATATGCATGTGGGTTTGTGCACATGAGTGCACTACTACAGAAGCCAAAAATAGGGCACTGGATCTCCTGTAGTTTGAGTTCTAAGTAGCTGTGAGGTGCTGGGTGTGTGTGCTAAACAGGGAACTTGAACCCTCTGAAAGATCAGCAAGTACTCTTGATTGCTGATCACATCCAGCCCTGAAGACAAATTTTTTTATTCTTTTTGGGTTTTGTGGTACTGAGAATGAAATCCAAGGTCTTAGACATGCCAGGCAAGTGCTTTAACACAGAAATATACCTACGGCTGCTTATCTTCCTTTAAAGGCAGCATCCTCTGGAGGAGGCAGAGCAGCCAGTGAGTACCTGGGACATTATGGTGGCTGGCACTCACTTCAGACACTTGACTACACAACACATTTTTTTATTTTCTTTTAAAGATTTGTTAATGGCAAAACCACTAGAAAAAGGATGGTTTAACAAAATGATTAACTTCAGTAATGAGCATGTAATGTGCCACATTTAAGTCTAGGTGGATCGTTTGTGACTAACTTGCTTTGGCACAAGCCCATGATCAGTCCACTGCAGGCATCCCTAAGCTCACACACAGAGGGTGACAGCAAAGCATGTGCTCCTGTCTGCTTCAGGGTTTTCTTTCTAAAGTTTTTATGCTTACCTTGTACATTTTAATAAACAGGTTATTAATATTACCATTATTATGAATATATTATTTTTGTGTGGTGTATCTGGTGCTGTGCACATGTGCCTGTCTATGAGTACGCATGCAGAGGCCACAAAGAGATGTCAATTTTCTTGCCTTTTCATACTGAGCCATCTTGCTTGTGCCTCTTCAAACATTATTGAAGAACTTTTCTCTTTGAGAATCAGTAAACCTCATTTCATGGGATTTGAAGGTTGGGTTCCCTGTCTACATAACAGTAGATATATACAGGGCAGTATGAATTTCATTCATTTCTCTTTCCAGGGTATAAGAAAATTTGATACTGAATGCTGTAAAAAGTATGGAAAAACATGGGGGTGAGTATTCTGGAAAGTTCCATGGAGTTGATTCTTTTTATAAACATGATTTCTACTCTTACAAGGACAACATCAGCCCAGTACTGCAAGGACTACATCAGCCCAGAATCAATCATAAAAATACACCTCTTTGTTGTAAAAAGAAGGCCATATGTCATTAAGTGCCATGGTTCACAGGTCTTATATATTGAGAACATTGTATAATGTGATTTTTTTGACGGGCTTTGGCGCTCTATAAACTGTGTGCCGAGTGTGTGTGTGTGTGTGTGTGTGTGTGTGTGTGTGTGTGTGTGTGTGTGTGTGTGTGTGTGTGCATTTTATTTTATTTGAGACAGGGTTTTTCTGTGTAGCAGCCCTGGCTGTCCTGGAAGTCACACTGTAGACAAGACTGGCCTCCCACTCACAGAGATCTTCTTGCCTCTACCTCCTGAGTTCTGAACTTTTCACTAGTTTTCTGTGCTTGAGTATTCCAGCAACTATTATCTTTTGAATTTTTATTACATGTGTTATCAGAGAAGGACATGTGTCCCATGGCACACATGTAAATGTCAGAGGACAACCGGGACAGTCAATTCTCACATTCCACCATGTAGATCCCAGGGATTGAACTGAATCCATTGGTCCATTTTGCTCTCCCATCCCAGGTGCTGGCCCTGTGTAAGGCTCAGAACCTTGATCTTCCTGCTGAAATGGTGACAGAGAAATCATACCAAGGCTCTTGGAGGTGATCCTAGCTGCAGTGAGTTCTAGATTAGGGAAGAGGGCAACTTTGCAGCCCCACTCTCCCTGACGAGGCTCTCATGTGCTTTTTGAGCTTCAGAGAAGTTGGTATAGGTGCTTCATGTAAATTCTTTATGTCCATTTGTTTTTTTCAACCTAATGTATCAGAACCAGGTGCACTCTAGACAGTCAGTCTACTACCATGCCACATCCCAGGCCCAGATATTGAAATAATTGATTATTTTTTAATTCCTTTTATGAACCAATTACAATTTCTCCTCCTACCCCTCCTCTCACTCATTTGTCCTGTCCCTTCTCACTTCCCCCAACCATCTCCCATCTACTCCTCCAAAATGGTAAGGCTTCCCATGGAGAGTCAATACTCAACTGAGGCAAAACTAAGCCCCTCCCCCTGCATCAAGGATGAGCAGAACATCCCTCCATAGAAAATGGGCTCCAAAAGGTCATTTCATGCACCAGAGATAAACTCTGGTTCCACCTCCAGGGGCACCTTGAACAGACCAAGCTACACAACTGTCTCCCATATGCAGAGGATCTAATTCAATCCCATGAGGGCTGCACATCTGTCAGACTAGAGTTCCTTAGTTCCCACTAGCTTGATTGGGTTTTCACTATAGATTTCCCTGTCATGATCTTGAGCCTACGCCTCCAGCCCTTTCCCTATACCCCTGGGATATAATCCTTCTTCCTTCTCTTCAACAAACATCGAGAGCTCAGCCTGCTGTTTGGCTGTGGATCTCTGCCACCCAGTTCAGGCTCCCTCTCCACTGTTGCGAGTAGACTTAGTTGTGGTATTTCTCTTGCACCATGTTGCTCCCTAACTTATGTATCCCTCATTGCTCTCCCACTTCCCCCGAACTTGGTCATCTTTTCCCTCATACTCTCACCCACATCCCCTGTCCTCTATTGCCCTCCCTTGTCCTTACTTTAACTAGGAAATCTCATCTATTTCCCCTTCCTAGGACGGTCTATGCATGTCCCTCTGAGGGTCTTTCTTCATACCTAGCTTCTCTGGAGCTGTGAATTGTAGTCCGTTTATCCTTTGCTTTACTTCTAGTATCCACGGATGAGTGAGTATATACCAAGTTTTTCTTTCTTGGTCTGGGTTACCTCGCTAAAGAAGAATTTTTTTAGTTCCATCCATTTGCCTGAAAATTACAGGATGTCATTGTTTCATTACAACTGAGTAATACTCCATTGTGTCAACATACAGCAGTTTCTTTATTCATTCTTTAGTTGAGGGGCATCTTGGTTGCTTCCAGGTTCTGGATATTATGAACAATGCTGCTATGAACATAGGTGAGCAAGTCTCCTTATGGTATGATTGAATATCTTTTATGTATATGCCCAATAGTGGTATCATTGGGTCTTAAGGTAGATTGATTCCCAATTTTCTGAGAAACTGCCATACTGATTTCCAAAGTGGATAATCAAGTTTGCACTCCCTCCAGCAGTGGAGAAGTGTTCCCTTTATTCCACATCCTCACAACATATACGGTCATCAGTGCTTTTGATCTTAGCTATTTGGACAGGCTTATGATGGTGTCTCAGAGTCATTTTGACTTGCATTTCCCTGTTGGCTAAGGATGCGGAGCACTTCCTTAAATGTCTTTCAGCCATTTGATATGCATCCATTGAAAATTCTGTGTTTAAATCTGGTTTGTTGCTTTTACTCTTTGACTCTTTGGGGTACCTGACACCCAACTCCCAAAAAACTCACTCACAGAGGCTGATTTTTATAGATATGCCTGGCCTTAGCTTGGCTTGTTTCTAGCCAGCTTTCCTCACCTTAAATTATACTGTCTACCATTGGCCTCTGGGCTTTCTCATTCTCTTCCTTCTGTGAATATTCCTCTTACTATGTGGCTCACTGTGGAGCTGTGTGGCTGCCCTCATGTCCTCCTCCTCCTCTGGCTCTGTCTCCTTCTTCATCCCAGATTGCTCTTTGTCTCTATACTTTCTGACTGCAAGTCCCACCTACGTTTCTCTCCTGCCTCAATATTGGCCATTCAGCTCTTCATTAGACCATCAGGGTTTATAC
The DNA here is from genome assembly GCA_033318265.1 of Phyllotis vaccarum. Classification (NCBI taxonomy): domain Eukaryota; kingdom Metazoa; phylum Chordata; class Mammalia; order Rodentia; family Cricetidae; genus Phyllotis; species Phyllotis vaccarum. The sequence goes on along the minus strand of JARWLC010000017.1, from coordinate 74,613,700 downwards.
AGGCAACGTAACCTAGCTTTATAGAGCTAAATATATGCAGCATAAACAAAAGCAACACACCTTAAAATAACCTTCTATGACAGGTCTGTGCCCCATTGTACAATGGGATTATCTGGCATTTTGAGTGTACCTTGAGTTCTTCAACCCACTGTCAGATGTGGAGATGGGAAGATCTTTTCCCATTCTGTAGGCTGTCACTTTTCTCTTATTTACCATGGTCTTTGCCCCATTTATTGATTGTTGCTCTCAGTGTCTGTGCTACTGGTATTATATTTAGGAGCAGTTTCCTAAGCCAATGCATTCAAGGCTCCTTCCAACTCTTTCTTCTGTCAGGTTCAGTGGAACTGTTTTTGTGTTGAGGTCTTTGATCCGCTTGGACTTGAGTTTTGTGCAGGGACTAGATATGCATCTATTTCCAGTTTTCTGCATGCAAACATCTAGTAACACCAGCATCATTTTCTTGAAGATGCTTTCTTTTTCACACTGTTCAATTTGACTTCTTTATCAAAAACCACGTGTTCATAGGAGTGTGGATTAATGTTAGAATCTTCAGTTTGTTTCCATTGATCCACAGGTCTAGAGTAGAGCTTGAGGCTATGGAAGGTGCTCCCTCAAGTAAATGTTTATTATATAAGATTTTTGAGCTATATTGGGTTTTGGTTTTCCATATGACACTGAGTTTTATTCTTTTGAGGTCTGTGGAAAATTATGTTGGGATTTTGATGGGGGTTGCATTGAATCTGTAGATTGCTTTTGATAAGATTGCTATTTTAATTATGCTGATCCTACCTATCCATGAATATGGGAGGTCTTTCCATTTTCTGAAATCTTCTTCATTTTTTTTCCCTTCAAAGACTAAAAGTTATTGTCATACAGTAATTTCACTTGTTTGGTTAGAGTTGCTTAAAGATAATTTTTATTTTTTGTGGCAATTATAAAGGGTGATGTTTCTCTGATTTCTTTTTGGTCCCTTAATCATTTGTTTATAGAAGAGATACTGATGTTTTTAGTTAATCTTGTATTCTGTCACATTACTGAAGGTGTTTGTCAGCTGTGGGATTTCCCTGGTACAATTTGGGAGTCACTTCTATATACTGTATATCATCTGCAAATATTAAAGTTTGACTTCTTCCTTTCCAATTTGTAGCCCTTGATCTCCTTTTGTTGTCCTATTGTTCCAGCTAGAACTTTGAGTACTGTACAGAATAGATATGGAGAGAGTGGACAGCTTGTCTTATTCCTAATTTTAGGGGGATCGCTTTGGGTTTCTCTCCAATTAGTTTGATTTTGGCTGTCAGCTTGCTCTGTATTTCCTTCATTATGTTTAGGTATATTCCTTGTATCCCTGATATCTGAGAACTTTACTGTGAAGAGGTGTTAGATTTTTTTCAATCAATTTTTCAGAAACTAACAATATGTTCATGTGGAGTTTTTTCTTTAAGTTTGTTTATATGGTGAGTTACATTGAAAGATTTTTAATATGTTTAACCATCTTTGCATCTCTGGGATGAAGCATACTTGATCATGGTGGATGTTTTCTTTGTTATGATCTTGGATTTGATTTGCCTGTATTTTATTGAGTATTTCTACATCATGAGAGAGATTGTAATCCAGAGGCACAGACACTGTCTGAACCAACTAAGGGAAGAGATGGGTAGACTCAGGTAGAAGAATACATTCAACAGCATAAAGAACCATATGACCTGATGATTCTCAGGATCTCGTCAGTGTCTGTTGTTATGTTCCCCTTTTCATTTCTGACTTTGTTAATATGGATATTCTCCATCTCTGTATTTGGTTAATTGGCATAAGGGTTTGCCATCTTGTGATTTTCTCAAAGAACCAATTTTTGTTTCATTGATTCTTTACATTCTCTCTTTGTTTCTATTTTATTTATTTCAGCCCTCAGTTTGATCTTTTCCTGGCATCTGTTTCTCTCTAGTGAGTTTGCTTCTTTTTGTTCTAGAGCTTTTCTGTGTGCTGTTCAGTTGCTAGTTTTAGATTTCCCTAATTTCTTTATGTAAGCACTTAATTCTATGACTGTGTAATCTATAAATTCTATGACATCTACTAAACACAGCCATCCACCACCACATCAGATTACAGAGCTGAGGTCTCAGAAGATAAAATATTTTATTTTAAGATTATTTTTGAATTTAAATAAAATTTATAAAGGTTTTGTTTTTTAAATATTTAATATTGATACTAATATTTTAAGAGTTTTATTTTCTTTATTATGTATTTATTTTATGTTTATTGGTGTTTTGCTTGCACGTATGTGTGAGGATGTCAGAACTTCTGGAGCTGGGTTCACAGACAGGTGTGACTTGTGGGTGTTGGGAATTGAGTCTGACTCCTCTGGAAGAGTAGCCAGTGCTCTTAAGCACCCAGCCACCTCTCCATCTCTCCAGGCCCAATAATTTATTTAATTGTGTGTGTGTGTGTGTGTGTGTGTGTGTGTGTGTGTGTGTGTGTGTGTTTGTGTGTGTGTGCACATGAGTTCTGATGATCATGAAGTCCAGAGGCAATAGATCAGGGCCCCTGGAGCTGTGGTTATAGGTGGTTGTGAGCCACCCAACATGAGTGCTAAGAACCAAACTCAGGTCCTCTGCAATGAAAATGTGTGTTCCTAACTCTGGTGCCCTTACTCCAGACCTTTGCAATAACTTATATGTGCAAAAGTCACAGAAAATGGTATAAGCAACTCTCAAATGTATACATCTAGACTTAAAAATTCGCTTTGTTATTTCTAATTATGATGTCTTTAGGAAATGTTACTAGGTGTTTTGTATTACATGGGATATTTAAATAAGAAAGTCACTCCAGAATTAGGAGAGGAACAGTTTCTGTGAACTGAATGTAGAAGCTCAGAATAGAGGTATATTTACCAATTGTAAACAAAAGTTTTCATTAGGGTTCAGCAAGTTTCTCAAACCAAACCCCAATTGATCTGTTCTACATGCTCTCAAAAGAAAATGTCACACTTCTGCAATTCCAATCCTTATTGTGCATGATTTTCAGTATCCAAAAATTCAAATATCTAATGATTCAAGACCAAAATAAAGTACCCAATAATTCAATCATGTGTGGATAGTCTTGTGATAAAGTTATGCAAAAGACAGGGAAACTCCTTCAGAAAAAAACTGTTATATAAATGATTTTTTTTAAAAAAAAATCACTGTTCTCTGCTATTATTTCTTCAAGGTCAGGGTACCTTCAACAAACAACTAATACATTCTGCAACTTCCTTAATTACAGTGAAAAATAACATTTTTATTCAAATGTTTGCTCTAAAAACAACGAAGCCACTAGATTCTAACTAGAAAAGACTTTGTTTTGAAGTGACTCCCTGAATCTTGAAGGACCTCACCTGTCACTTTACAAAGACTCCACAGTATCCATGGTCAGACTCCTGAAGTTGGACTGGGAACTCCTGGAACAATGTGTTGTATAATCATAGCTGTATAATCATAATCTCATGTAACATCATGAGAATCAAAGCCTGGATTTTTGGGTCTCCCACTTCAGAACCTGGCTTGTGGTAATCAGATATTTTTCCACACAGCTTGTTTGATGGTCAAACACCTGTGTTAGCTACCATGGACACAGAGATGATCAAGAATGTCCTAATAAAGAAATTCCATACTGCCTTCACAAACAGACGGGTAGGTAAGGTTTATTTTAAATTTAAGAGGTTAAAGATTTTTTTGTTATTTATGTGTCTATATGAGTGAATATCATAAGTGTATAGGTTCCAGTAAAGGTCAGAAAGGATGCGAGATCCCCTGAATCTGGCATTTTAAGAAGTTGTGAATGGCCTGGCATGGGTGCTGGGAAATGAACCGGTCTTCCAGAAGTACAACAATCACCCTTAACTGTTGAGACACCTCTCCAGCCTCCTATGATGTCTCACTGGATAAAGGACCTGAGTTTGGATCCCCAGCATCCACATAAAGGCATCATGCATGTGATACTTTAGAGCAGTGTTTGAAAATAGGGAGATCATAGGGGCTTGATAGCTAACTACTCTAACCAAACGATAGCTTCTAGTTTCAGTGAGAGAAACTGCCTCAAAAACTATAACAGAGAGTTATAGAGGAGGAGTCCACACCACTGGTCCCCAGTGAGTATGCCAATCAGCACTCAAGTCTACACACACACACACACACACACACACACACACACACACACACACACTATCAAATCATCCCGTTGTACATCACTCATGCTGTGAATACTGAACTGGAGAACTTTTCTGATGCAAAGCTAAATTTCTATCTGGCCCCAAGGCATTTGACACCTGAGTAACTGTGGAGAACCTAATACATATTGTTCCTATACTCTACACAAACCTGGAACTAATTTTCAAGCTTAGAGATATTTACATTTGGAAGTATCCTGGAATATAAAAGTTTGAAACCACAATAGGGCATCCCTGTGAGCCCCTGACTTCTTATGGACTGTTAGGAAATTCTGACTGTTTTGTATCTAGCATGAAGTTTTATTGTGGTAAAATTTTGTATTTGATCTAATAAAGGTTGCCTAAAGATCAGGAGACAGAGACAGCCGCAGAGTTAACCAAGAGGTCAGGCAATGGGGACCTGTAATCTAAGCACTCAGGAGGAAGAAACAGAGATTGGTCCAGATCTCTGTGTGTTCAAGGACACACTTGGTTACATGAGATGAATTCAGTCCAGAATAGAAAGAGGCAGTGGTGGCACACACCTTTAATCCCAGCACTTGGGATCCCATGCCTCTGCCCAGGTACTTGGGAATTGCACATGCCTTTAATACCAGCACTAGGGGGGTTTAAAAGGAAGTGATATGGCTGAGCAGAGAAAGGAATATTAGGCAGAAGGAGATGAGAGTTGCCTCCCCTTCCATTTTGGCCTGTGATTCCCTTTGCTTCCCCATTCAGTCTGAGGATTCATACAATCAGGTTCTTCCTCTTTCAGCTGAGGACTTGTCTAGGGGAGAAGTGGCTGTGGCTTGTCCTCTGTCTCTCTGATCCTTTAGCATTTGCCCAATATCTGGATCTAGGTTTTTATTACATGACCAAGTAGGATTCATGCAAAAGTTAATCTATGGTAAACAATATTTATAATAATTTTTGAACTCTAGGTTATTGGCCCAGTGGGAATTATGAGTAAAGCCATCTCCTTAGCTAAGGACGAGGAGTGGAAGAGAACTCGAACTTTGGTGGCTCCCATGTTCACCAGCGGCAAACTCAAAGAGGTGACTAAAAGGACTTTTATTCGAAATGTTGGTGTGACTTGAGTCACTACTCCTACATATTAGATGCCTTTGTGCTTGTGCTTAGATGTTTCCCATCTTTGAACACTATGGAGATATTTTGGTAAAGCACTTGAGAAGAGAGGCAGAGAAAGGCAAGCTTGTCTCCACTAAAGAGTAAGTAGAGGTCCATCCACTGTGGCTCTGGAGAGGAAGAGTGAATATCCTTCTATGTGTTTCACATGGTTCATCTGCTCCTTCTTCCCTTTAGACTCCAGATAGCAAAATATTCCGGTGAAAAATAAACAGTATATTATCATGGTCACAAGTGTAGAGTTGGGAAGAATGGGAAGGTGCTTGGTCAATATTGAGGTGATTTTGCCTCTATTGTCCATGAATACCAATGATTCAAGCTCTGATGCATGTGTTAAATTCACCCCTCTCTCTCTCTCTCTCTCTCTCTCTCTCTCTCTCTCTCTCTCTCTCTCTCTCTCTCTCTCTCTCTCTCTCTCTCTCTCTTCAGAGTCTTTGGGGCCTACAGCATGGATGTGATCATGTGTGCAGCATTTGGTGTGAGCGTTGATTCCCTTAACAACCCAAAGGACCCTTTTGTGGAAAAGGCCCAGCAGCTCCTAAGAATGGATTTTTTTGACCCATTATTCATGTCAGTAGGTATGTGTGATGGTTCTGCCTTTTGACCACTGATCCTGTCTGTGGCCATGTTTGTCAGATAAGCTGTTCTCTTCCATGATTAACAAAACTAACAGCTCTGCAGTGTATAATTCACCTGGCATGGAATTCCCAATCTTAATGGACTTACAAAAATGCACAATCAAATAGTTTTAGTGCATTTAAAGACATGTCCTCCCTAACTTCTGTTTTCTAACATCATTATTCTTTTAGACAGGGTCTCACTGTATAGCTCCAGCTAGGAAGAAATTTGCTGGCTTTGAACTCACAGTGAACCCCCTAACTCTGCCTCCTGAGTGCTGGGATTAAAGGTGTAAGGTACCACTCTTGGCTTTGTTTTGGAACTATTTTCTTTATCCTTTCACAATATCAAAAGTTCTACAACCTTTCTCAATTATACTCACCCCTACCTCTTACCTCCTGCTTCCCTCAGGTCACCTAACACATCCTAAGTTATAAGCCTTCCCCATTTTTTAGATCACCCAGTGAGTCCCATCAGTGCTGCCTGCTAGGAGGCTGAAAGACATGATTGGTGTGATCTCATGAAGGTGTCCAGTTCATGAGTGGGCCATGCCATGTCCAGGATATGGCATGTCACACCACCCTACCCTGGTTCTTATTTTGTACACATATCCTCTTTCATGATGTCCCTTGAGTCCTGAGTGGCAGGGGTGCTGAAATAGATGCTCCATGTAGGGCTCAGCAGTCAATAGTCACTGATCTTCAGCCCTTTGATCTCTTACCAGTCTGCCTTGACTGATGGCCCACATGGCCCATTACCAATGTCAACTGTAGAGTACTTTGTTCTAGGAACATTGCATATTTGCACATCATTTTTCAGGCAGCCTTGACCTAAGCAACTAACAATTCTCTTTCTCTGTATTTATGTAATCTGGGTATTTCACATCAATGGGCTCATAGACTAAGCAGTACTGTGACTGGCCTCTGTCACTTAACACACTATTAAATAAAATAAGTGTCATTGTCACCTCTTTCTATGAATGAACAATATTCCATATCCATTGATGGACACTGAAGTTTGTATTACAGGTTTGCCATGAATTTTGTTGCTATGTGCATTTGCATACAAAGTTGTGTTTAAATATTTGTTTTATTTTTTGGCGGCATACATTCAGAATCATTGTTGCAGAGTCATAAATAACCCCATTTTTAAGATATTGAACAACTGAGCATACAATTTACACAGTAGCTGCATCATTTTATATGTCTTCTAGAATGCAGGAGAGGTCCAGGTTCTCCATGCTCCACACAAGACTAGGCTCTCCCATGACTTTGACCATTGCCACTTAGTGGATATGCTGTGGGCTCCACCTGGGGTTTGGATAAGCATTTCTCTAGTTTTAATGCTATTAAAAACAAAGTTAGATTGTTAATGTCTGCATTTAGATCATCTCTCTTACCCAGCAGGATTGCTTTCACATTTTTAAAGATTTATTTATTTTTATTTCATGTATATCGAAGTTTTCTGCACATGCATGTCCCACATGTATGAAATGCATGCTGAGGCCCTAAGAGGTCATTGAAACTCTGGAACTAGTGTTGGTTGACAGCAGGCATGTGGGTTCTGAGACTCAAACCAGGGTCCTCTATAGAGCAGCTAAAGCTAAGGAATGAATAAGCAATTTTGTCAATGAGTCATCTCTCTAGCCTGGAGTTAGTTGCTTTAAATCTTTATTTTATAATGTAATATTTTATTATTTGAGATTTTTAATGAAGGCTGAAAGCCTGTGGTCAAACATTATTTGGACCACAAGAACACAAATAATAACACAAGACTTCTTATTGATTAGGAAAACTTTCCCTCAGTTCAGGCTGCTTCCCAGCTATCTCTTTTAACTTAAATTAACCTATTTCTACTGAACCGTATTCTGCCATGTGACTCATTACTTCTTCTCCATACACTACATCTGACTCCCCATTCCCTCTCCCAACCCCTCATGTCTTGCTAGTGATTCATTTCCATTCCTCTTCTTCCCATGGTTCCTCTCTCCTTCCAGAAGTCCCACCTATACTGTCCAGACTAACTATTGGACATCCAGCTCTTTAATAAACCAGTCAAAAGGTGCCTTGGCAGAGACACATCTTTGAAGTGTACTAAAGAGTATTACACAAGATACACCTCCCTCTGTCTTTTCTCTACACAATCTTGGTCTATTTTGTTTTCATACACTCTTGAGACATTTTCTATTTTTTGCTTCGTGGAAAAGATCCCAGAATATCAATCATGTGAGGCAAGCACTCCACCATGAAACTATATCTCAATAAAATGTACAGTATCCTCTTGGAGTTCTTTGACCTGTTCTTTATTAAAGTATCTTAATTAGCTTGCACATATTTCTGAATTTTCTGGTGATAGTTTTGTTTATATCATGCCAGTTGAGAAATAAATACTATCTTGGCTGTTCCTACATTATTATTTATTTATTATGACAGGACATGTGCCTATGCCTTGGTGTTTGTATAGCATGTAGAGATCAGAGGACAACTGATAGTCATTGGTTCTCTCCTCCCACGGTGTGGGAAACAGGGTTCAAGCTCAGGTTGTCAGGTTTGTCTTCAGGACTCTTTAGCTTTTGAACAATGTAAAAGTCCCTATGTGTAAAATTCTGGATCCACATCAACTACAGGAGCAGAGTAAAATTCAAGGGTGTAATGTGTTCACTTGGATATTCCAAAGTACAGAAGGAGCATTATGGTGGTGACATAGTGTGAGCAAGGTCACAGGGAAAGGCTTCTGGTTGAGGCAGTAGTGACTCATTCATTGGATTGCTTCATGATTTCTCTAAATTATTTGTAAACATTTCATTTCCAGTACTCTTTCCATTCCTCACCCCACTATATGAGATGTTAAATGTCTCCCTGTTCTCAAAGGATGCCATATCATTTTTCAAAAAATTTGTGGACAGAATGAGGGAAAACAGCCTGAATTTTAACAAGAAGGTAAGAATTGGGGGTCTTGTTAGAGGTCCACGATTGATTGCATGTTGGCTTGTGAACACATGTAAGCTGTGCTTCCCTTCAGCTGTCACTAAAAAAATGACAGTAGAGGCTATCTGGGGAGAGAGAAAGAGAGAGAGAGAATATTAATATTTCTTGGAAAGGAGAATTTGGAGTTTTGAAAGATCGAATGACATTAAGCAAGGAATTGATCCTTAGCACTAGGAATGACATCTGTGCACTACATAAGGGTTGGAATTTTTAAAAAGGTACAAGATCTGAATGAGATCATGATGACCAAATCCCCAGCAGGTGACAGAGACCTCCGCAGTCCCCACCCCTTACTGATGAACTATTGGTAATTTATGGCTGCAGAGGAAGTGTGCAGACCCAGCAAATTGGACCAGTAGGTTATTAAAAAAGAAGAGGTCATGAAGGCAGGAGGAAGAAATGCTAGAAGGAATATAGAAAGAATCAAATAGAAGAAATGGAATGGGCATATGACCATACCTCATTGTATGAAATTTTCTAAGAATAGGTAAAAATGATTAAAAGACGGTAAATGCTATTTTCATCTTCTTCAAAAACATTTTTAAAAATCAAAGTTACTGTTTAAGATTATATCTATTGTAATTTGTTGTAAGAGTGGTTGATATGGCAGCTGGAGGTCTTCCTGGTTTAATCACTGGTGCTTTACCTCTTTGATGACTCAAGAAACACAAGCTACATTTGAGAATTTAAGGACGCTACATTCTCAGAATCCTGATTAGCTCTGACTGACCTCTGACCTCACCACTAACCTTTTACATTTGCAAATTCTCTTTCTCCTTCCAGCACTGTGTATATTTTCTGCAGCTGATGATGGACACTCATAACAATTCCAATGACAAAGAGTCTCATAAAGGTAACCCAGGACTCCCTGGTCTATGGACAAGGAAGCTCTCAGGGAGTGATCAGGTGGCTCAGAACATGTGTGAGGAGGTTTTACAGCAGAAGAATCCTTTGAAGTCACAATAAGGAGGATATGACTATTATCTACATGGAATTTTTAAGACAAACAAGGGCACAGGTTTTGTTCCAAACATGAAGACAAGCCATGATAGAAGGAAGTCTTCAGTGGTCTCTGTGTGTTACCTAGGTCTGCACAGGTGTGGTTTCTGTCTTTCCCAACACACTGACTGGAAACTCTGCATGTCATCTGAGTCTAAACATCCAGTTAGGAGGCATGTACCTAAACCGTGCTGATGCTTGCTGGGAGCCCCTGGTGTACATGTTCTCTGCCTCATTCTATGGTAAAGATTCACTTGTCTTTGTGTGTTGAATAGGTAGCATCTGGGATAAGCCTCTTTGCACAAGCACACTGGTTTTCTTCATTGTTTTACACACTTAAAAATAATCACTTAGAGTTTTATCTACTTCAGGAGACATATACCGGAGTGTGCATCTGTATGAACACATGTGTATACCTCTAGGTGTATGTTTGGATGCCAGAGTAAGGCACCAAGTGTCTTCCTCAATTACTCTCTGCATTATATCCTCTAGATGAGGTCTCTTATTAAACTTAGAGTCAAGCTAGTTTCTAGCAGGCAGCGATCAATGATCCACAGAGTTGTGGTTACATGTGTGTGTGTGTGTGTGTGTGTGTGTGTGTGTGTGTGTGTCTGTGTGTCTGTGTGTCTGTGTGTTACCACACTTGAGTTTTTAGATGGTGACTGGTGATTGGAACTCAGGTCCTAATGCTTGTGTATCAACTGCACTTGCCCATTGAGCCATCTCTATAGCCTCTCATCTATGTTTATGCTTTAATTTAAAACCATAATTACTATCATGGTTGCAAAACAATGACATCCCAATTTCAGGATTCCTTCTACATGTGTAGCTAATGTAAAGGAAGTCTTACATTCTAACATATTTGCTTATTTCTAGTACATTCAATTGATTGCTGATATATAGCAAAATTATCTTCTAGGTCCCCAGATTTGCTTTTGACGTCATCATGTACTTTGTATTTCAAATTCTCCCAGGTCAGCCTACTAGAAACCCTCACATGGGATCCACTAACTTCAAATTCTTCTACATTGCCTCCTTTTTTGAGGCCAGGACTCATGTAGACCATGATAACATCACATCCATGGTCAGTCTGAGAATGACCTTTACCTTCTATGCTACCACGCCTGGTTTATACAGGACCAGCAATTAAACACATGGTTTCATGAATGCCAGCTTACCTCTCCACCTACTGATATGTATATCATCAGCCCTTCTGTTTCAATTGTAATTGCTATAATATATATTAATTTTGAAAGTACCCACTAATTGAGGGTTTATAGTCTGTTTTCAAAAAGTTGCAAGAATTTACTTGCATTGGGAGGAAAAAATACAAACAACAGGCTCATTCAAATGTTTACAACTGCCTGTAACTCTAGCTCTATGGGCTCCAATGTCTTCTGCCCTCCATGAGCACTTGTACAGATGTGAGTGCACTCACACATAAATAAATAAATAATTAAATAAATAAATAAATAAATAAATAAATAAATAAATAAATAAATAAATAAATAAATAATATTTAAAATCTTTACCTGTAGCAAAGGACTGGATTTCAGTTACCTCCACCTGTCTCTGAAAGCTCACAACATTTTAAAACTTCATCTCTAGGAGATCACATGATGTTTTCTGGACTCCAGGGACACGTACACACACATAACACTCCCAGAGAGGTACAAATAACATAAAAGGGTAAAAATAAAACTTGAAAAAAGAATGAATTACAGATCTTGAAGTTACCCACTAATAGTGATGAGAAACAGGGCATAAACCAGGAGGCAGCCTGGCTGAAGCAATCTTCACCTTCTCTCTCTGTGTTACATGGATGTCACGGTGATAACAGTCCATGGGTGACTGAATGGCTTCTCAATATTTATCTCTAGGAAAACAAGAGCCTCATTATATTTTCTAGTCATATCTTCTGTGACTCTAACTTCCTGAAATATTTTCTTACTTTCAGCTCTGTCTGACATGGAGATCCTAGCCCAGTCAATTATCTTTATTCTTGCTAGTTATGACACAACCAGCAGTGCACTATCCTTCACTCTGTATTCACTGTCCACTCACCCTCACGTCCAGAAGAAATTGCAGGAGGAAATTGATGCAGCTCTGCCCAATAAGGTGAATGGATGGGGCTTGGAATAAAAGGGGAAAAGGATGTCTCCTCATCACCAGCAACTGTACATGTGTGTGTGTGTGTGTGTGTGTGTGTGTGTGTGTGTGTGTGTGTGTGTGTGTGTGTGTGTGTGTAGGAGGGTGTGTGTAGATCATGGACTCATAGACCTATACTGGGTATTTTTCTAAATCACTCTCCACCATGCTTTTTAAAGCAGATTTTCCTCATTCAACCTGTAACTCATCAATTTGACCAAGCACTCTGATGAATGATCACTAGCCAGGCCCTATCTCTCCCCCACATACAACTGCTGGGATTATAGCTGTGTGCCACTCTGTCTTTTTGAATGATGTGTAAGTGAACCCCAGCTTGCATAGTAAACCCTTCACGAATTGAGAAATCATGAATCCCTAAGTGATAATTATTCTAACCATGTTGTAAGAATCTCGAGAGTTGGCTCAATGGTTAAGAGCACTGGCTGCTTTTTAGGAGGATCCATTCTGGTTTGTTACCCAGCACCCAAATGACAGCTCTCAGTTGTCTGCAATATTAGTTACAAGGGATCTGGCACCCTCTTCTGACTTCTATCTGCACTGCATTCATGTGGTAATAGACAAAGCATCTCCACACATAAAATAATTTTTTTAAACCCTTAAAATGGTGTGTAAGTGCCTAGGTCCTTGGTAATGTCAAACTTGTCTTAGGAGGCACTGAGACCATAACAGTACAAAGAAGACTGGTTGAAAGTTAACGTATAATCCTAATACAAATCTATTTCTTTCTTTGCAGGCACCTCCCAACTATGATAAAGTGATGAATATACAATACCTGGACATGGTGTTGAATGAAACACTCAGATTGTACCCAAGTAGTAGTAGACTTCAGAGAGTCTGTAAAAAAGATATTAAAATTGATGGTGTGTTTATTCCAAAAGGGTCAGGAGTGATAATACCACTTTATGCTCTTCAACATGACCCAGAGTACTGGCCAGAGCCTGAGGAATTTCGCCCTGAAAGGTACCAGAATCCTGGGAGTGGGAACCCACATTGAACTATGTTGGCCTGTATCTACTGTGGTGTCTCTTATGGGAAGATGATCTAAATGGGACTTTACATCCATTTACATTTTGTGAGGAGAAGGGCAAGGAATGGGAAGAAAAGGAGGACAGGGAGAGACTGGCAGAAAATACAGGAATATAAATAGTATTTTCTCTGCCTTCCTGAAGTATTAAATGAACAACTTACGTATAAGGAAGGAACCCACTGTCTATCATCAGTCTGACCGACATGTGCTTTCCAGAAATGGAACCCAGCATTATTCTGAATGGATTTTTACAGTTAGGAAATGGATTTCTTCCATTTTTCTTTTTATTCTTCAATAATTGCAGCTTGTGTAATGTGTTTTGATCATTTTCAGCTCACCCTGTCTCTTCACCTCTCAATCATGTAGAATCTCTAACCCACCAAGCCATCCTCCTGTTTTCATGCCTTCCTGTTTTCTGGTGACTCGTGAATTTATTTAGGGTTGTTTGCACCAGTGTATTTACTGGAGAATGGACAACTCACCAGTAGCTACACAGTTGAAGAGAAACTTACCCCGACCCCGGAAACCATTGTCAATAGATCTTTAGGGAGGTGGTACTTCATGATCTATCTCCCCTACCCATGATGGAATGTATCAAAATGGATCTACTCTTTAGTGCCAACCAGAGCTGTTAGGAGTTTATGAGCACAAGGGCTGTGTCAGGTCAAGATGATGGTGTTCACAGCTCCACTTCCTTCACGACCCTGTCTTCTGAGATGCTCCCAGAACCTTGTTGGGGATAATATTGACATTCCATTTAGGGATGAGCGCTCCACTCTCACTCATTTTCACTAATTTTACCACTTATGAGTCTGTGATAACTGTATTCCACTACAATAATAAGCTTCTCTAATCAAGACTGAGCAGTATTAATTTTGTGGATAAACATAAGTATGTAGGAGGCAGTTTGATATCATGTCCACTTAGCAAAACAACAGTAATACATTCACCCATACTGTCTATGACTTCCCTGTCTATTGGATTTTGACCAGACTTACAATAGCAGACATTAATTCCCCTGTACATAGGAACTACAAGTCAATCAGACAGAGGTTGATTACCCCTATCCTATAACACCCTGATTATATTGGTGGGCAAATATGAAGTATTTTTTGCCAACCAGCATTTGTCTTATCTACCATATGAAGATCTTTATAGAAAAAAAGGGATGAAAATAATCTTTAGTGTACAACAGCTCAAAGCCAAATATCTCTGAGCAGAAGTTCAATGAAACTTTCCAAAACTATCTATATGTTACTGGTTAGATATCTGAAGGTAAATTCAGGTATGTAACTCTTATGCTTCTGTCACGTGTTGACTTGTCATTACTGTGTGTCCCCAGGTTCAGCAAAGAGAACAAGGGAAGCATTAAGCATTATACATACCTTCCCTTTGGGAATGGACCCAGAAACTGCATTGGCATGAGGTTTGCTCTCATGAGTATGAAACTTGCTCTCACTAAAGTCCTGCAGAACTTCTCCTTCCAGCCTTGTAAAGAAACACAGGTGAGTGTAAAAACTATCTCTTTAAATGATGTTTTGTGGGAGACTTTTCTCTAAGTGAAGGTTCTGTATGTAAAAATAAATATACTTGTTTGAGGTTTGCTAATTTGTTTGATGACTAAATGAGTTATTTGTGTTCAGGCATGAGCCTAGGGGACTTTGGTTCTGTGCCAATATAGGGTAAAACTGTAGCATTATGAAGAGCTAATTCAGGCCAGTATGATAGGATTTTATGCCATCAGTTTGAAGTGGCAGTCATGTCCATTGGACCTTAGGAATGCCATGGTGCCATCAAGAGGTGCAGTGATTATATCTTCATCTTTCTTTGGTGGCACATTCTTCTTGCAGAACTCAAGCTCTCCTCTGACAGTCTTGTCAACCACTAGCTGAATCACTGAGGAGCTTTACAACTCACACATGGGATCAGGAATGTTTTCGATAGGCCAAGTACTTTCCCAGCTTCAACAAAGCTCTGGTTCTCATCCCCAGAATGACATGAAGCAGCTCTGGTGAAGCATACCTGTGATTCTTGCCCTCAGTAATTAGAGGCAAGAGGATCAAAAGTTCTATTAATCCTCGGTCACTTAGTGAATTTGGAGCCAGCATGGTCTATACAACTCCTGTATGAAAAAACAAAAACAGAAATTCATGGTGCCTGGTCATTTCTGAAATCCGAAAATAATTTACCTAGGGTGTGGCTTTAAAAGCTCATCTCTGACTTCCCATGGGATGCCAACTTGAGAAAGATTATGTCTCAGTGCTTAAGAGCACTATCTGCTCTTACAAATGACCTGACCCACATGTTGGCTCAAAACCATTTGTAGCTCCAGTTTCAAAGCAACTGATGCCCTCCTCTGGCTTCTGTTGAGACTGCACACATGTGGTTTACATACATGTGTAAGCAAAACACTCTTTTACATAAAAAAATAAAATTTGAAAAGTTGCTGGTTATACTGAACTCCAACCTCATGGGGGGCATCTTGATGGTTATGCCTCATTGTTCAGAAATTCTCCTCCAGAAACACATAGTTCTTATATTTCCATAAACCATGTATCCTTGTCCTCTTTCATATTTTTCTCTCATAAATCAAGTTCCTGCTCATTACCCAAATGGATCTTTTTCTTGTGTGTCTGTCCTCATTTATTTATGCACTACATTTGGCTCCTGCTGGCTATTTTTATTAGCCATGCAAACAATTTCTCATTGCCATCTCTTTTCTTTTATTTTCTTTTTTATTATATATTTTAATTTTTGATTTACAAAATGTCATCTCCATTATTGTAATCATCTGCTTCTCCTCCCAGTCCCTCCCAGCCAGCCTTCAGTATTGCCCCTCTCATCCACCCATCACCTCCCACAAAAGAACGAGAAGTCCTAAGGTGGGACAGCCCTGTACAGCACATCCAATTCACTCATCCCAAATTCAAGGCTGGGCTGGGTGTTCCTCTATAAGGAAAAAGATCCAAGGTGCCAGTCCATGAACAGGAACAAAATCTGAACCCTCTCCTTGCAACTCCACAAACTCATGGCAATCAAAAGCCACCCATCTCTGGAGGGCCCACTTCCCCCTCCTGATGGAACTCCAATGGCAATTCCTGATTCAGTGAGTTCCCAAGAGTAACAGCCAGCCATCACCATAAGAACATTCCTCATAATCCCTATCCTGCTGCTCATACAGACTCCCCTCCCCTGCTCTCAGATGGACCAGAAGCTCTGCCCAGTGCTCAGCCATGGATCTCAGCCTCCACCTCTTTTCACTGTTGGAGTTAGGTTCTGGGACGACACCTGGGATGTTTACTCATTTGATTATACGGAAAGTCTTATTTAGACCCCCTCCAGCATTGTTTGGGGACTTGGCTAGGGTCATCCTGTGAGTTCCTGGACATATCCCTACCAAGAATTCTCTTTTCAATCACACATTGGCTTCCTCTATTGAAATATCCATCTCTCTCCATCTCCCTCTTTGCTCCTGTCACTCAACCATCTCCCTCTTTCAAGATTTATTCCCAACTCTTCTTGGTTGCAAGCTGTTATGGCCCCAATTTGCTAAGGTGATCATCTCTATTTTCTCTTCTTAGGAGAATCTCTGGATGTCTCTCTTAAGTTTTTTTCTGATCCCAAGCTATTCAGGAGTTGTAGTTCACAGCTGAGGTATTCTTTGATTTTTGTCTAAAATCCACTTATACGTGAGTACAATCCATGTATATTTTTCTTGGCTTGGGATACCTTCCTCAGGATGATATTCTCCAAGTGTATCCATTAGCCTGAAAATTTTACAATGTCATTTTTTAACCTCTGTGTAGTACTGCATTGTATAGATGTATCACAGTTTGTTTATCCATTCTTCAGTGGAGGGGCATCTAGGTTCTTTCCAGGTTCTTGCTGTTACAAATAATGCTGCTATGAACATAGTTGAGATAATGCCTTTGGGGTACAAATGTGTGTTCTTTGAGTATATGCCCAACAGTGATATTGCTGGATCCCTACGGAGATTGATTCCCAGTTTTCTGAGGAATAGCCATACTGTGTTCCAGAGTGGCTGTACGACTTTACATTCCTACCACCAACTGAGGAGTGTTCCCTTTGTTCTACATTCTCTCCATCATAGGCTGTCATCTATGGTTTGAACTTAACCATTCTGATGGGTGTAAGGTGGTATGCAAAGTTGTGTTGATTTGCATTTCTCTGGTGGCTAAAGATGTTGAACAATTTTAAGTGCCTTTCAGACATTTGTAAATCTTCTGTTGAGACTTCCCTTTTCAGCTCTGAACCCAATTTTTTAATTGGGTTTTTAGGTTTGGGGGCTCTAGTTTCTTGAGTTCTCTATATATGTTCGAGATCAATCCTCTGTCTGATATAGGGTTAGTGAAGATCTTTTCCCATTATGTAGGCTGTGGTTTTGTCTTGATACCTGTGCCTTACAGAAGCTTTTCAGTTTCAGGAGATCTTACTTATTGATTGTTTGTGCTTAATGTCTGTGCTACTGGTGTTAGATTTAGGAAGTGTTCGTCTGTGCCAATGATTTGAAGGGTATTTCCCACTTTGTTTTCTATCAATTTCAGTGTAGCTGCATTTATGTTGAGGTCTTTGATCCACTAGGATTTCAGTTTTGTACAAGGTGATAGGTTTGATATATTTGCATTTTTCTGCATGTGACCATCCAGTTATGCAAACACCATTTGTTGGAATTCTACCTTTTTTTCCATTAAATGTTTTTGGCCTTTCTGGCAAAATTGGGTGTTCATAGGTGTGTAAGTTAATTTTGGGCTCTTCAATTCAATTCCATTGATCCAGAAGTCTGTTTCGTGCCAGTACCAGGCTGTTTTTATTACTATGGCTCTATAGTATAGTTTGAAGTCAGGGAAGGTGATACCTCCTGACTTTTAATTGAGCAGAACTGTTTGGACAAATGTGAGTTTCCTGTTATTCCATATAAAGTTAACTATTGTTCTTTCAAGGTCTATAAAAATTGTGTTGATATTCTGATGGGGATTGCTATTGATATTTTTCGAATTAATCTTCTACCCTGATACCTTGCTGAAGGTGTTTATCAGCTATAGGAGTTCCCTGGTAGAATTTTGTGGGTCACTTATATATATGATTATATCAGCTACAAATAGTGATAGCTTGACTTCTTCCTTTCCAATTCATATGCCCGTTAATATCCTTTTGTTCCCTTATTGCTTTTGCTAAAACTTTAAGAACTATATTGAATAGATAAGGAGAAAAGGGAAAAACTTGTCTTGTTCCTGATTTTAGTGAGATTGCATTGAATGTTTCTCTATTTAGCTTGAGGTTGGCTGTCAGCTTGCAGTATATCACCTTTATGATGTTTTGGTATTTTTCTCTGTATTTCTGATCTCACCAGAGTGTTTATTTTGAAGGAGTGTTGGATTTTGTCAAAGGCTTTTTCAACATCTGATAAGATGGTCATGTGGTTTTTTTTTCTTTCAGTTAGTTTATATGATGGATGACATTCACAGTTTTACGTATGATAAACCATCCCTGCATCCCTGGGATGAAGCCAACTTGATCATGGTGGATGATTTATTGGATATGTTGCAGGATTCTTTTTGCCAGAATTTTATTGAATATTTTTGCATCAATATTCATGAGGGACATTGGTCTATAATTCTCTTTCTTTGTTGGATGTTTGACTGGCTTGAGAATCAAGGTGATTGTGCCCTCATTAAAAAAAAAAAAAAAGTTCGGCAATGTTCCTTCAGTTTCTACTGTATGGAAGAGTTTGAGGAGTATTGGTATTAGTTCTTCTTTGAATGTCTGATAGAATTCTGCACTGGATCCATCTGCTCCTGGGATTGTTTTTTTACTTGGGAGACTTTTAATAATAGCTTCAGTTTCCTTTGGGCTTATAGGTCTGTTTAGGTTTTTAATCTAATCTTGATTTAATTTTGGTAAGTAGTACCTGTCCAGAAAGCTGTCTGTCTAATAAATCCATTTGGATCATAGAATCAGTTAGATCCCCTATTTCTCTGTTGAATTTCTACCCTCTCTTTTTAAATCATCTCATAATATTCCTTGCACAAACACCAAATGGTTCTTGAGGAAAGTTTGTGGATTGAAAGACTTTGGTAAATATTTTAAAAGTATAGCTTACAATTATACTTTCATAGAAACAGTAAACTTAATATATAATTAACAAATACCATTTGTGTATATAATATAACAGATACATAATGTGTATCATAATTTTGTGTATGCCTTCATGGAAAATAAATTCCCAGCACTTAAAACTTTAAAATAATAAGATAGGGCATTCAGAGTAAGTGGTTACATGTTCATGAACAACTTATTCTTGTTTCATGCAAAGGACTAATGTATTTTAATATGGCTTCTCTTTATCAATTAGTTTCATTTCTCTATGAATAGAGGGCTGAGATTGTTTATTCTATGATTTGTGGTTTAAGGTGGTTTTATAGCTTTACCTATGTACAACCGCACTTGTTTTAATACTTTCTTACTAAGGCATTTAAATCACAAGTATTGCAGAGATTTGGACAGACAAAGCATGATTCTAGTTTTGAGAGTCAATGGCACACTTGTGGGGGAAAGATGCTCTGGTGAGCTCCAGTCATCTTAAATTTGACATTTCTCTAAATTCATGACAACTTTCTTCTATTCCTTTCTCCAGTGACCAGAAGATTATTCTTTTTGAATAATTCCCCGATCATCACTGAATAACATGAGGCTAAAGCATCATTTCAAACATTGTAGGACTACACATTGTGCATTAATACCATCCTTAAAACCCAAGAACAGATGCTAGCAGGCAAATATCTGTCCTCCAAAACACTTGCTCTGAAAGGGTTCAGCTATAGTAGTCACATTTGAACTAGGAGCTGAGGACTGCTGGCAGAGGTGAATTATATCCTCTCAGGGTTCACTTGGGAATGTCAACATACCAAAAATAACTTACAGTACTTAAAAAATAGTATATATAGTAAGAATCAGGTTTAAATATGTTTAATTCATTAGGATTAGTAGCACATGAATTTAATCCTAGCACTCAGGAGGCAGAGGCACTTGGATCTCTGTGAGTACAAAGCCAACCTGGAATACAGAGTGAGTTAGAGAACACTCACAGCTACAAAGTTAGACCCTGCCTTGAAAACAAAACAAAATGAATTAAACTCATCTGTTTTACTCTAAAGTAGCAAAGAACAGAAGTAACATAAACCAACATGACTTCACCTCAGACCCTGTGTATAGTACAGTCTCAATAAATAGTTTAACTTCCATATTTGGAAGCATGCTTTCACCATCTAATTAACACAGCTTGGAGAGTAAGGATGTCAATGTGTATGATATTAAATGCAGCTTTTATGTATCTGCAAAGCATCATCACACTGAATTTTTTATTCTAATTTCCTTTAGGGGTTGCTTTCGGTTGACTCATTATTTCCCGATATTTTTCTTCTACCATTGCAGATACCTTTGAAATTAAACACAAACCAACTTCTTCAACCAGAAAAACCCATTGTTCTAAAGGTTGTGCCACGGGAGGAGATCATAACTGGAGTGTGACATTCCCTTAGAGAGTTCTGCTCTGTTCCTCAAGAAGGTGGTACCTAAAAACATTGGAATCTTTCATTTACTTCATGAATAAAACCTGTTGAAAGCCATGAAGCCTAGTTTCAGAATGCTATCTGCCTACCTAAACATTGGGTTTCCTCAGAGGAAGGCACCTGTGGAAACAGATTCTAACCTGGCAACAACAAATAATCCACATGACAGCATAGGAATTTGCAAATTTCATGCAGCTTTCAGGCTCCTTTTTTCTCTACTTGTACTGATGATTCCATGAGTGGTTTTACTTTGTAGGTCACACATGCAATAGCTGTAATTTCCCCTATAAATTCTGATATTTTACCCTATGATTCAACAGAGACCTAATGAATTTCAAATTTCTTATACAGAATTACTAACTCCACCTACCAATCATGAGAACTTTTCCGACTTAGTAGAGATAGCTACAAATAAGAAAACAACACTGGCACTATTAACCATGACTCTCAGTTCAATAATGGAAAGTAAGACATCTATACATAATAGGGAAAAAGCCTCAGGCAGTCAAACTAATACCATGCAACATCCCAAGCCCAGATACTGAAATAATTTATTATTATTATTTATTTCTTTTATGTACCAATTACGTTTTCCCCTCCCAAGCCTCCTCTTACTATGTTGGCCCACTCCTCTCTCCTTCCCCTATACTTATGTCCCATTCCCTCCTCCAAAATGGTAAGGCTTCCCATGGAGAGTCAACCCTCTACTGAAGCAGAACTAAGCCCTTCCCCTGCATCAAGGATAAGCAGAGCATCCCACCATAGAAAATAGGCTCCAAAAGTCAGTTCATGCACCAGAGATAGATCCTGGTTCCACCTCCAGGGACACCTCAAACAGACCAAGATACACAATTGTCTTCCATATACAGAGGGTCTAGTTCAGTCCCTTGCAGGCTGCACAGCTGTCAGTCTTGAGGTCCTTAGTTCCCACTGGCTTGTTTGGGTTTTCCCTGTAGATTTCCATGTCATGATCTTGAGCCCACCCCTCCATCCCTTACCATACCCCCTTGCTCATATAATCCTTCTTCCTTCTCTTCATCTAAACTTCTAGAGCTCAACCTGCTGATTGGCTGTGGATCTCTGCCACCCAGTTCAGGTGCCCTCTCGCTGTTGCTAGTGGTCTCAGCTGGGTTTTTTCCCTTGTACCATGTTGCTCCCTAATGCCATAATATATCCCTCTGTCAAGGTATCTCTTTCATTACTCTCCCACTCCTTCCCCGTGCTTAGCCATCTTTTCTCTCATGTTCTCACCCCTCATTCCCTCTTCTCTATTGCCCTCACTTGTCCTTAATTTACCTAGGAAGCCTCATCTATTTCCCCTTCGCAGGACAGTCTATGCATGTCTCTCTTAGGGTCTTTCTTCATACCCAGCCTCTCGGGAGCTGTGGATTGTAATCTGTTTCTCTTTGATTTACAACTAGTATCCACTTATGAGTGAGTATATACTGAGTTTATTGTTCTGAGTCAGGGTTACCTCATTCAGGATGATATTTTCTAGTTCCATCCTGAAAATTATAGGATGTCATTGTTTCATTACAACTGAGTAATACTCCATTGTGCCAACATACAGCAGTTCCTTTATCCATTCTTTGATTGAGGGGCATCTTGGTTGCTTCCAGGTTCTGGATATTATGAACAAAGCTGCTATGAACTTAGGTGAGCAACTGTCCGTATGGTATGATTGAATATCTTATATGTATATGCCCAATGGTAGTATCATTGGGTCTTAACTTAGACTGATTCCCAATTTTCTGAGAAACTGCCATACTGATTTCCAAAGTGGCTATCCAAGTTTGCACTCCCTTTAGCAGTGGAGAAGTGTTCCCTTGATTCCACATCTCACAACATATATGGTCATCAGTGTTTTTGATCTTAGTCATTTAGACAGGTGTAAAATGGTGTCTTTTTGCATTTCCATGTTGGCTAAGGACGCTGAGAAATCACATTTCCTTGTTGTCTAAGGATGAGATATTCCTTAAATGCCTTTCAGCCATTTGATATGTATCCATGGAAAATTCTGTGTTAAAATCTGTGTTATTGTTTATACCCTTTGGGATGCCTGACATCCAACTCCCAAACAAGCCACTCACAGAGGCTGGTCCTTTATATATATATATATATGCCTGGTCTTAGCTTGGCTTGTTTCTAGCCAGCTTTCCTCACCTTAAATTATACTCTCTACCTTTGGGGTAAGGGCTTTCCCATTCTTTTCCTTCTGCAAATATTCCTCTTACTCTGTGCCTCACTGTGTAGCTGGGTGGCTGCTCTGATGTCCTCTTACTCTACACTCACTGTGTAGCTGGGTGGCTGCTCTGATGTCCTCTTACTCTACACTCACGGTGTAGCTGGGTGGCTGCTCTGATGTCCTCTTACTCTACGCTCACTGTATAGCTGGGTGGCTGCTCTGACGTCCTCCTCTGGCTCCTCCTTCTTCGTCCAAGATTGCTCCTTGTCTAGGCACAGTGCCTGCCAGTCCCACCTATGTTTCCCTCCTACCTCACTATTGGCCACGCAGCTCTTCATTAGACCATCAGGATTTATACAGGCAATGTAACCCAGCTTCCCAGAGCTAAACAAATGCACCATAAACAAAGCAACAACACACCTTATACATTCTATAACAGGTCTTTTTGCATCGTTTCTAAATCATATCCTCCTTCCTTCTTTACAAAGAGATTGACTATGACAAGTAACAATTTACAAGCAACCCACCAAGCAAAGACAAGCATCCATAATGATTTTTGGGGAATGTAAGCATAGTTCTGTAGGTTACTCCCTGTTGATTGGCAATCTTTTGGGGATCCTGAGGAAATCTGAGATAATCTATAATGACATCTGGTGTTCCCTTATGGCCTGCAGGCATGCATACAGGCAAAACACTGTGTACATATTAAACAAATCATTTATTTAAAAAGGCTCTCTCTCTTTCTATCTCTCTCCCCCCACCCCAAGTGTGAGTGTGTGTGTCTGTGTCTGTGTGTGTATGCGTGTGTTAACACATGAATGCATGAATGCAGGTGCTCACTGAGGCCACAAGAGGGTGTCAAATTTCCTAGAGCTGGAGTTAACAGAGAGTTGTGAGTGTCCTAACATAGATGCTAGGAACTAAATAAATTCAGGTCCTCTGGAAGAACAGCAAGTACTTCTAACTCTAGACCATCTCTCTAGCTCCAATTTTTATTTTCTTTCTAATGAAATTCATTCTCCTGTGAATTTTGTGCAAACGTACTCCAATCAAAACAGGTCATGAGGAAGGAAACATGTTCCACATCCGCTGGAGATGATGTTTACAGATACAGAAGAATCTTCCATCTCAACTTGGTGTCCCGAGTTTTTATTGGGTGTATATCACATAGGCATGGCATCTTAGTTATTTCTCTGATGCTGTGATCAGAGACTATGACAAAGAAAACTGAAGAAGAAAGGGTTTATTTGGATCAGAGAAAAAGAAGCAGAAAACCTGTAAGATTCAGAGGACCAGGACCATTGATGCTGCATAGTGTCTTCTTGACATGACACGGATGGATACTGCGCATGTGAAATCACATCCATGTGGCTGCCTTACCCATTGTGGATGGGAGAAATTCTACAAGGCCTCCCCCATAGATGAAGAGCTTCAGGTAATCAGTGGCTGCTGAGGGGGAGAATCTCTCTTCTCCATAGATGAGCCCACTGATAAGTCATCCAATTCAAAGTGGTCACTCCAAAGTACATATACCTCCCAGTAACTCTAAATGCACTTAGTAGGATCTCCCTACTCTCTCTTTTCCTCTCTCTTCCCCCCACATGTGTATGTGTTTGTATGTAACAACCATAATCATAGAAGAACATGTCATGAATGTGAGAAGGAGTGGTGGGGACATAGAAAAAGTTGGAGGGTAGAAAGGACTTGAGAAACTGCTCAGCCAGGTAAAGGAAACTGGTTGCTTATCCAGGTGTCCTGAGTTCATCTCCCAGCAACCACATGGTGTGGTGTTATGTTGTATATTTACTAAAATCAGCCTGGAATATCAGAGAACAGAATGACCCACAGACAAGCCATGAAGGTCAGAGACAGGTGACATATGCCTTTAATCCCACCCCTCACAAGACTGAGATTTTCTGTATTTCTGTGAGTTCAGGCCTAACAACCAAGAAGAAATAGCTCACACCTTCAGTCCTAACTCTAGGATTATGATATAGAGTTGAACAGGAAGTGAAACAGCTGAGTGGGTAAGATATGAAAGGAAGGAGAAATCATAAATTCAAGCATCCTGTAGAAGTGACCAATCGGACTAAGGACCCTTGAAGACAGTATTTACCCTGTTCTGCCTGAGAAATTGGCTGAGTGAGAACAGACTGTGGTCTGTTTCTCTCTCTGATAAACCATCTTTTCCCCAACATCTGACTTCTTATTCTGATAATATGCTAACTAGAATTCATGCAATAACATGGAGGCTTATAAGAATCTATAATGAGGTCTGGCACCCTCTTCTGGCATGCATGCATGCATGCAGACAGAACACTTTATACATAATAAATATATCTTAAAATAACAAAGAAAAATAATAAGAGTGTGGAAGTGATGTGAATACAAAAGTCATGTATGAAATTATAAAAATAAAAAATAAGTGAACAACATAAGCATGTGTGAATACTGAATCAAATATTTTTAAACATTTTCTATCCATACTGTTTTCTCTGGTTATTTCATCCATGCATATACTGAGATTTGGTCTTTTCTTCCTCTAATTAACCTCTTTCACGCTCTCCTGATAAACTTCTCTGCCCGCCACTTCCTACTTTTATGTCTGTTTCTTTTTGTGTAACTCACTGAGTTTATTTAGAGTTTGTTGTCTAAGTGTGGGTGGAATCCGTCTAATACTTCACGGGTGAATTATTTTTACCACAGCACTGAAGAAAACACTCCTCCTCATCAGCAAACTATAACTTTAGGGAATGGTGGGCCCTCTGAGACCCTCTCCCACAATTGAATGTAGGTGGGCCCCTAAGTTGACTTCAGGTTTCCAAATTGCTGTAAGTTCAGGAATGCAACAGCTGTGTCATGAGCATAATATAGGGTCCCATAGCATTCTTCTCCAGTTTCTGGCTTTCACATTCTCTGTACCTGTCCCCTTTGATGTTCCTTGAGTCTTAGAAAAGGTTGATGCAGATGTCCAATTTACAGTCAGTAGGTTCTGCCTCTTAATGGTCCTGATACTTCTTAACGTTGGTACACTGGGACACTAGGAGTCAGGCTTCCCATACATGGGCTCATTGACAAACAAGCTAATCCTTGGCATTCTGCCCATACACTCAGGTGGGGATTCAATAAAACTTTCAGAAACTTTGGAGATATTAGAGGGAATCTACCCACAGTCTATGTGGGAGGGTTAGTAAAAGCTCCAGAAGTCCCAGAGCTCTATCCACAGTCAGTCTAGGAAAATCAGAGAATAGTGATTCAAACCTTTAATCCCAGCACAGGGAGTATCCTGGGAGTGGTGACCTACACCCTTAATCCCAACTGAATCAAGGTCACTTCAGATTATAGAAGGAATTCCAGGCTCCCAAGCAGGTATGGTGGGGCCATGCCTTAATTACCAAAAGAATACTAAAGACAGGATAGAAACAAAGAGGGAGCCATTCCAAGGGAAGAGAAGCTAAGGAAGCTGAAAGACAGCTGGGTAAGATCTGACTGTGGTGTTTATTCCCTCTAGTATCTCCAACTTCTTCAGAGATCTATCCCTGAGTTTCATTCATTCATGAGACAATTGGCATCCAAATATGGGTCACATAAAAAGAGATTGTAAACAAGGTGTTCCAGAAACAATGAGTTTGGTAGAAATAATCTCAAGAGAACACCCCTCCCTTCTGGAATATGCAGAAGGTGTGGAAAAGGAAGACATTGGACTAATGAATGCAAGTCAACAAGAGACAGACAAGGGAACTTTCTGCCATTGGGAAATGCTCCAAGGGGGCTTTCAAAACCCCCCAGGTCAGGTAACTTTCTGCCCTTGGGAAACACCCCAAGGGGCTTTCAAAAGCCCCCATATTAAGTCCAATCCAGTCTTACCCTGCCATTGTGGAGGAAACACCTTCCCAGAACAATTAAAACGGTTAAAACATATTTTAAAAAGACACACTAACTGGAATGATAGAAAATTTACAGAAAAAAAATATTCACGAAAAAGTATAAAGCAAATATTTTGGCAAACTTCTTGAGCAAATGCCAAAGTTAAAAGTACAAATAAACAATGTTATTATTGAAGGCTTATTGGACATGGGCCCAGATGTATCCATAATTTCACCAGAGTCATGGCATCCTTGTTGGCCCCTTCAGGAGATAAATGTTCAGTTTTTGGGTATTGGGTCAATATCCCAGGTAAAACAGAGTGCAAGATGGCTTGAATGTATAGAACCAGAAGGACAGAGAGGAATATTAAAACCATATGTGGCTGATATTGCTATAAATTTATGGGGAAGAGATTTACTGCAACAGTGGAACATGCAGATTAATATTCCTCCAAATGCAGAAATAAGCCATGAACTAGCACATGGTTCCAGAAAAATATCAGAAGGTATTATGAGAAACAGTCACAGACCATTCAGGTTATAGAGAAACAAGGCAAAACAGCTGCTGATCTTTCAAAAACACCCACAGCACTACCTCTAAAATGGCTAACAGAGAAGCCTATATGGGTTCATCAATGGCCTCTAAAAAAAGAGAAATTGCAGGCCTTAGAGCAGCTAGTACAGGAACAGTTAGATGCTCAGCATATAGAAGAATCAACCAGCCCTTGGAATTCTCTTGTATTTGTTATTAAGAAGAAATCTGGAAAGTGGAGAATGGTAACAGACCTAAGGGCAATAAACAAGGTGATCCAGCCAATGGGCTCTCTACAATCTGGGATTCTTTGCCTTCTCTATTACCTAAAGAATGGCCATCATGGGAATACCTGCACAAATAAAGACTGACAATGCTTCGGCATATGTCTCTACTAAAAAGAAACAATTTTTTGCTTATTATAATATAAAGCATATTACAGGAATACCACACAATCCTACAGGGCAACCAGTCATAGAGAGATCAAATCGAACTTTAAAGGATATGTTAAATAAACAGAAAGGAATAGCAAAGACCCCTAGAGATAGACTACATAATGCTTTGTTAACTTTGAATATTCTCAATGCTAATGACAAAGGAACAACAGCTGCTGAAAGGCATTGGACCATAGAAAAAACAGCTGAACTAAATCAGCCTGTTTACTTCAAAGATGTACTAACCTCTGAATGGAAGCCAGGGTATGTGCTAGGTTGGGGAAGGGGTTTTGCATTTATTTCCACAGGTGAAGAAAAAATATGGATAACATCAAAACTAATAAAGACTTGAACCGAACAAGAGACACTTCATGAAATTAAGAATTGATAGCTCATCCACCCATATTACAATTCTTTCAGTTGTAAGAAAAAACAAAGGGTCAGGACAGGTTTCTGTTTTTGTCTTTACAGGAAACTTGAAATATCCATCTTCAAGAAGTTAAAAGGCCTTGGACTTCTAGACATCTAAAGCAAAAAATAGGCTATCCGGGAAAATTTGCAAACAAAAGAATATGGTAACTATTGGTACCAGTGTACTTGATAGGGTAAAATGTCATTACTTAACCTTTACAAATTTTTTTTATTAGTTAAAGTCCCAGTTTAATTATAACTTAAAGCCAGCTTTAGAGTTGGATTGTGGCTCTCTCCTTCTCTAAACTTAAAGGAAAATAAAAAAATCTCTGTATCATATCAGAAGAGCCACCTGATATGGGACAGAAGTATAACAAAAAATAAGGGACTATTCTATTGTTACTAATCATATGTTCAATAAATTTCTATATGCTTAGTTTGCTGTATGTTGTGTTGGTTTTTAGTCTCTTATCAGTTTTCTGCAGTGATCCAGGACAAGGCCTAATTGCGAACTTGAAATATCCAAAAGGAAGATGGGGGCCACAACGATGGTTTCACATGAATTCTGACAAAGCCACTAGGCTGACAAACACCAATCAAAGATCAGATTTGGACTACAAACTGCCCACTACAAATTTTGTAGCACCTCGATGAGATGAATCAGCTTCACAGACTACTATGGCTAGGACTTGAGACAAGCTGCGTGCTTTCCTGTTATGCATTGACTGGACAACAAATGACACAGTTACTTATTTCAGGACTTGACAATTAACAAAACTCTCCTTTTCAGGATCTCCAAAAGATGCCATCACCACCAGTCAGCAGGAAGTAAATTTAAGAACATGGTGCCCACACTCCCAAGTGGTGGGGTAGGTTGGTTTTGGTTCCCAAGTGGTGGGGTGGTTTGGTGTTGGTTGTTCAATAGGTCATGGATGATTGTCATTGTTTAGGTTAATTGGTTAAAAATTGTTCATGGTTATGGTTAGAAAAAA
This sequence comes from Phyllotis vaccarum, assembly GCA_033318265.1. Taxonomy (NCBI): domain Eukaryota; kingdom Metazoa; phylum Chordata; class Mammalia; order Rodentia; family Cricetidae; genus Phyllotis; species Phyllotis vaccarum. The sequence goes on along the minus strand of JARWLC010000017.1, from coordinate 74,584,565 downwards.
AGTTAAACAACAACAATTAGATTCAAGATTTGTGTTAAAAAAAATAGAAAGAAAAAGGGGATACAGATATATAGGATATAAGGATAGATTATGGAATCTTCTTTTAAAAGGATTTACTAGCTTTAAATATTTTACATTGCATTGGTTTTCTGTATACAAATTGTGTATATTGAGATTAATTGTGTCACTGTACAAATATTTCTATGCTTGTTTCAGGTAGTATACTTAATCAGTTTATCTAACATGGTAATCTAAATTGCTAGTCCATGAAAGTTTTTATTTCCAATTAATTAGAATAAAAAGCAATGCAAGTCAGTAGTTAGACATTACATTGAGACATAGTCATGTTAGATATGTTTTCAAGGTAAAACAAATGTATTTATATAAACAGGTCTTCTTCAAAAATTTCAGAGATCCATAGAATATGGCATTTAAAGTATTTTTAGAACTTAAAGACTTTTCTGGACAGTGAAACAGGTCTGCTCCTGGCAGCCCAAATATACTTCAAGAGAAAAAATGGCATTGAAGAAACTCCATATGGAGTCTCCTTTCCTTGTGGCAATGGTTAGTCATTGGTCAAGAACCTGTCCCTGTATTGACTGCTTGACAGTGTGCTATTTGAACTGGAAATGCAGGATCCCTCAGAAAGTGACCTTTGAACGTTGACAGAACAAGCTGAGATGGTCCTTCAGGTTCCTGTTTTTCAGAGAAAACTGTCAGAGATGGCCGGTGGATGGTGTGAGGCCAGTAGCTGCCCCTGGCATGCTGGGCCTTGATCTTCCTGGAGTTGGGTTTCTTGGGAATGCAGTCCAAAGCGGGTGGTAAACTCCATCTAAGGCTAAGTAACAGCAAGAGTTCGATAACCAACAAGTACCCCAAAGGAAAATTGAAAAGAACTTTGAAGAGAGACTTCAATCTTCAGGACACACGGAGAAGTGACTGAACTACCCCAAAATGGACAGAGCAGGTTTTCTGCTTCATTGAGATGAAAAGAGACTCTGGGCCTGTAGGCTGAAGATGGATGCCCCAACTTTATAAAGGAACTTTGGGTGACTGTCCAGGCAGATAGGTGTCATCTCTGTCATTTTTAGTTTTTGGAAGTTGCCTGCACTTCCTAGTTATTTGGGTAAATATTATTTCCTTCTTGGATCTCTGAGATAGTTGAAGATGAGATAGTTATAGTTACAGTTTTCTACTGACAGTTTTAGGAAAGAAACTTTGAAGTTAAAGTTTATAAGTTTAAGAGATATCAAAATAAAAGCTTTTAGAAAGGAAATGAATTAGGTATAATCCTTTGGACTCATAAAAATAGAATAATTAATGAAATATTTTCTTGGAATTGTCAATTGTTAATGGACTGTACATTACTCATTTATTGCTTGTATATATTATATAAAATTATTGTACCTATTCTATATTGTTTTTCTTATGTTAGCTATCACCTTTTTTTAATTTGACACAAAAGTGTATACGTGGGGATTCAATAAAAGTTTCAGAAGTTTTGGAGATATCAGGGGGAATCTGCCCACAGTCTATGTGGGAGGGTTAGTAAAAGCTCCAGAAGTCCCAGAGCTCTAACCACAGTCAGTCTAGGAAAATCAGAGAATGGTGATTCAAACCTTTAATCCCAGCACAGGGAGTATCCTGGGAGTGGTGACCTACACCCTTAATCCCAACTGAATCAAGGTCACTTCAGATTATAGAAGGAATTCCAGGCTCCCAAGCAGGTATGGTGGGGCCACGCCTTAATTACCAAAAGAATACTAAAGACAGGATAGAAACACAGAGGGAGCCATTCCAAGGGAAGAGAGGCTAAGGAAGCTGGAAGACAGCTGGGTAAGATCTGACTGTGGTGTTTATTCCCTCTAGCATCTCCAACTTCTTCAGAGATCTATCCCTGAGTCTCATTCTTTCCTGCGACACACTCAGGTGAATATCAGGTCATGAACACATTCATTTCATGCAATAGTGCCAAAGTCTTGTGTCATTTCAGCGTTCCTCAGATGTCTAAGTTCAAAGTCTCATTTGAGGCTCAGGAAAAACAGCCTGGCTGTCAGTCTCAAAACTTAATAACTAGTTGTTTCATAGTTTATGGATCACTGAGAAAGCAGGCAAAACCCACAAAGGGAAGGATTAAGTTCTAAATCTTCCAGCATGATGTTCTGTGCACACCGTAGCAGTGTCACAAGGCCTTGGACATCTCTGCCTCTCTGACATTGCTTTAGAGACTGCAGATGCCTACTTGATGAGCTGGCTTCCTACACTGCCTGCAGCTTTCCTAGGTGGGTACATCACATTACAGGTTGCTCTGCCTCTTCTTGGATTCCACATTGAGCTTCATTTGTAAACCTCTGACAGGCATCACCCATTGGAAGTCTTTGTTAGGGAATCCGTTGCACAGAAAACACCTGTCTGACCTCCCAAGTTTTCCTTGGAAATGTCAGTGGAAGCTGCCTATTACTCTATCGCTCTTGCAATTTGTGAGTCTGAAACATCAAACATGCATGTATACACCTCCATGTGCCACCTGCATCACCCATGCTTAAGCCCATTGGAACTATGGTTGCAGCTGGGGGTTGATCAACTGGGAAGTAGGGAGCTGAATATCAAGGTGTTCTTTGGGTAAGACAGGAGGCCAGAGCTCAGGGACACCAAAGATGGCCTCTCCTTAGGGTCTCCTTCCTTAAAGGTCTCACTATATCTTATTATCATCTACTATCATCAGATTTGGACACAACTTCTAGTATACAATCTCTCATGGAACAAAGTAAAACCAAAACACAGTATTTAAAATTTCAACATAGAATGCATATAATTTATTTTTCATAACAAACCCTAAAAAAGCTGTAAGTGTTCATTAAAATGATGATCTTCACTTCACAATAAGAGACATGAAATTGGGGCAGATTGTTTTATAAACTTTCCCAGAATGCTAGGTATGCTGACTGAGCACAGAGAATGGTTTCTAAACCCCAACACATCCAACTATTATCTACTATATAGAGAGAAGAGAAAAACAGAGAGAGAGAAAGAGAGAGAGAGCAAAAATTTTATTGTGTAGCCCTAGCTTGCCTAGAATGTGCAATGTAGACTGGGCAGGATCAAATACATATAATATGGAGAGAAATCAGAGAGAGAGAATCTCATTGTGTAGCCCTAGCCTGTGTGAGCTATGTAGACCAGTAGACAAGGCTGGCCTTCAAATGACATATATCAGCTTGCCTATGCCTCCTAAATGCTGGGATTACAGGTGTGCACCTCCAATTTGGGCTTTCTTCTCTTTCTTACTGAGGAATCAGGAGGGTACCATCTTATTTCTATTTATTTAAACTATTTGCTTATGTGAACTGATTTTTATTTATTTATTTCATGTGCATTGGAGTGAGGGTGTCTGTTAGATCCTCTGTAGAAAGTTGCACACAGCTGTGAACTGCAAAATGTGGGAGTTGAGAATTGAACCTGGGTCCCCTGGAAGAGCAGGCAGTGCTTTGAATGATTAAGCCACCTCTCCAGTCCTAAATGGCTACAATCATGTGAGTCAGCTCAGGCATAGTGTTTCCCTCTGTCTACAATTCTCAACAAATTCTGGGTGTGGGTTTATCTTTGTGTTTTACTCTCTTTATTAAAGGTTTGCAGATACCAACCATTAGGTTTGCACTCAGGTCAACCATCATTGTCTCCTTTTATCTCTGGCATGTCTTCCTGGTGACTTATTTAGTAGACAGACATGGTGGTTGTACCACATTCTAATGCATTAACTTTTGTGTCTAGCCAGGAAGAAGAAGGGCAGCGAGGGTAGTGGTGCAAATGATGCTCAGGTCCTTTTTCTTCTTATTAAGTCTTGAACCAGAATCCATGGGATGGTTCTGCCCATAATTTGATTGTTTCTTCTACCTAAATAACCCCATCTAGAGTTGGACTTGGTGGCATATGCCCTTAATCCTAGTACCTAGGAAGCAAAATCAGGAATATCTGTAAGTTTTCAAAATCAGTAAACCAGCCTGGACTACAGAGTAAATTGCCAGACAGCCAAAGATACACAGAGGAACAATCTCAAAAACAACAACAAAAAAACAAAACAAAACAAAAAAAGCCACCTAGAAACTATCTCTCAGAGATGCCTAAGGGTTTGGTTCCATGGTGATCTAAGCCAAATGAAGCTGTCAATCAAGACAAACCATCACTCTCCTTCTCCTTCTCCTCCTCCTCCTTCCCTTTCTCTTCCCCTTCCTCCTCCCCCACTCTTCCTCTGGTAATTTCCACTCCTTCACATGCCCCCTTCATTGTGAATGCACTTTCACATGGTCAGTTTCATGCTGTGTGAATTTTACCTCTACCCATTGGAAAAATCATCTCAGACATCCGTGCAAACAAATTCCAGACATGATACTGGAGCAGGGTGGCTCATGTCTGTAACCTCTGTACCTAGAAGGCAGGAGAGTCAGGAGCTCAAACTCACCCTCAGCTGCACAGTAAAACTAGGGCAGGTTGGACTGTAGGAAACTAAACAAAACCAGCAACAGCCCTGGGGCTCGGGTACCTGTAGAATCCAACAGTGTTGAGAGTCCTACCCAATCTCAAGCCTCCCACTGACCATCCAGAATCACATTTTTAATGTCAATAGCACAAAACCTATAGACTGGGATCTGGGGAAGCAACTCATTTGGTAAAGTGCTTGCTTTGCATGCTTGAGTTAGATAATCCAAGTCCACCAGAAAAAAGTGGGCATGGTGATTGACTTGGAAAGGGTTTCTATTGCTGTGATGAAAGGCCAAGACCAAAAGGCAAATTACAGAGGAAAGAGTTTATCTGGTTTATACTTCTGCATCACAGTCCATCATTGAAGGAAGTCAGAGCAGGAACTCAAGCAGGGCAGGAACCTGGAAGCAGGAGCTGATACAGAGGCCATGGAGGGGTACAGTTTACTGGCTTCCTCAGCTTACATTCTTAGAGAACTCAGGACCAGCAGCCCAGGGATGGCACCACCCACTCTCTTTCCACATCCATAAATAGTTCTGAAAATGCTTTACAGGAATTTCACACCCCATCTTGTGGAGATATTTTCTTAATTGAGATTCCCTCCTTCAGAAGAATTGGCTAGGTGTCAAGTTGACATCAAAGTAGCCAACACACTGACATTTGCTTGTAATCCCAGAACTAGGAGTGAGAGACAGGCTGTGACTCACTGGCTACCTAGTCCCACCTACTTGATGGGTCAGTAAAAGATAGTCAAAAAAAACTGTCTGATGTTGTCTTCCTTATACACTCTCCTCTTGTGCACATACTCATGAATATGTTTGTTACCTGTGCACTTGAGCAAACACACACACACACACACACACACACACACACACACACACAGTGTCTCTCTACACTAAAACAAGGCTATTGCAAGTAGGTTATTTTCTTATAATATATAACTAATATGAAGTTCAGACACTGTAGCTTGCAACTATGAAGTAACACACATACTGAATAATTAAAATTGTGTGGTTTTCTGTATATCATCCAAATTCAAAGTTAAAAACCTTAACTTGCCAAGAAACAGGGTGGACTTTGAGAGGGAACAAGCTGTCTTGGATATGTTCTCTGAAATGAGATTTTGAAGGGAACTGATGGGATGAAGTGGGGGTGGATATGATCAGGATGCACTATATGAAAATTTCAAAGACTCAAAACTGTTTTAAAAAGCAGGAAACTCCAAGAAAATACTTGATGAGGTGCCTGGTGTTAGAGCATTGGCAAGTAAAAAAATAAGCAACCCCACTCACCCACCCACCCAAGAGGTGAATTAGAGTCAATGGACAAAGCACTTGTGTATAAGCCTGAGGATCAAATCTTGGATCCCCAGGACCTCCCTAAAAAGTGGGAAGACATGACATTCATTTGATAGAGCCAGACAGGATCCATGGGACAACCATGGCTTGCAAGACTAAGTAAACTAGTGAGCTCCCCACTCATCCAGAGACCACAGATGAGGTGTGAGCTGTAGAGAAAGACACCTGACAGCATCTTCTGAGCAACACAGGCATGCACCCACACATAAATGACTCTGCATGAACATGAGCCCCATATCTACATATGGAAAAATACACCCCAACAATAAAACAATGAAGCATAAAAACAAAGAATCAATAAAACGTCTCCTACCCCAAAAAACAAGAACATAGAGAGGAGTCATATTCTTCACCCATGGTGACATTTACCTTAAAGCCTCATGCTGAACCTTTCCCCTAATATTGGGGATCACTTGTTCTCCCTACAGGGGATGTTTTTCTTGTCTCCTTCCTCCCTCAGTCTCAGAGAAGCAGACGTCATTTTCTCCCATGAGGCACAGCACACACGGCCTTGTGTCATGCACAGATGTTTTCCTCCTTCTCCCCTTTCTAGTCCCTCTTCTTCACTGGAGTGTCATCTATTTTCCCTGTGACTGGGAACTCGAATATCCTTTGTTATTTCCCAAAGGTGTCCCTTCTCTTCTCTCTAACATGTGACATCAACAAAAATGAACCAAGACACTTGTCAGTAAACTAGGCTCTTCTCCATGGAATGCCTTTTCTTGATGATCCTCTGGCCTACTAATCCACAGTAGAGCATGTGGAGGGACATATTGATGAACCCAAAACTCTTAAGCTACTTCAGATACTCGTGTCTGTGCCTTCCCTGAGCTCCTGCTTCCTTTGAAGATATCTTGAAGTAGGTTACACAACCAGTGTCTCCCTCCATGCCCACATTTAAGACAGGGTCTCTCTACATAGCCTGGGCTGTCCTAAAACTTTTTCTGTAGACCAGGCTTGCCTCAAACTCACAGTGATCTTGAGTGCTATAATTAAAGCATGCACCATCATGCGTTGCCCAGTATCTCTCTTTTTATAATGCTCTTGATTATGTCTTAGCTTACTGTCTCTTCCACAGATGCATCCAAGTTCAGGGCAACTGAAAACTCAAAAGACAAAAAGAAGAGGCTCCTGATTCTAGAGAGAATCACAGGATAAGACCTGGGCCTGATCTAGGCTGGGCAGAACCCCTGGAAAAATCACAGTACATGTCAGGCATTACTGTACCCACTTGTTTCCTTAAGTACGATTTCCAACCAAATGCAAAAGTAGATGAAAGCTGGGTAGGGCGACCATAGGCTAGAAGGCCAGCACATGAGAGGCTGAGGCAAGATGCCCCAACTTTGAGATCATACTGGAATACATAGTGAGTCTCAAGATATTCTATGCTATCATTGTGGTTTTCTTTCTATCCCTATGATAAAACACAAAAGGAACTTCTGGAAGAAACGGATTTTATTTTCACTTACTGGTTACAGCCCATCTCTGAAGGAAGTAAAGACAGGGACTCAAGTAGGATTTTTAAGCAGATGCCAAGAGGAGGGCTGCTGGCTGGAGAGCTCAAACTCAGGCTCAGTTGCCTTCCACATCCATCCCAGGACCATCTGCCTAGGGAATGATGCTTCCCCAAATTGGTTGAAGTCTACTACATTGATTAGTAATCAAGACAATCCTCCAAGGACAAACCCACAGGCTGGACAATCCCTTTACTGAGAGTCCCTCTTCAAGTGACTCTAGACTGTTCCAATTAGACACTTAGAGGGACTTTCGAGTTTGAATGTAATTGATCCACATAACTCAAAGGAAGTGGCACTATAGAAGGTCTGGTCTTGTTGGAGAAAGTCTGTCACTATGGAGGCAGGATGTGAGATCTCAGATATGCTCGTGCCACACCCAGTGAGACAGAACAATTCTTGTTACCTGTAAGTCAACATATAGGAATCTCAGCTCCATTGGCAGCACCATGGCTGCCTGTACACCACCAGGTCACATGATGATAATAATAGACTAAACTTCTGAAAATGTAATTCGGCTTCAGTTACACGATTTTCCTTTCTAAGACTTCCCATGGTCATGGTATCTCTTCACAGCAATAGAAGCCTAACTGAGGCAGCCAACAGAACAGATTGGTATCACATAATCTTGTAATAAATAAAGAAAAATGATGTGGGTGGTGATGTGGTAAAGACATTTGTTGCCAAATTTAAGGATTTATCTGTTCCTGAGGAATCCCCTGGTGAAGGTCAAGAACTAATCTCTCACATGCTTTTCTATCCTCCATACATATTTTCCTATGACCCTCCAATAAACAAGGAACAGTTTAATGAAAACATAAGGAAGATTGGTGTTCACTGACTTTCTATGGTTGGTTATTTTTGTTTACTAACACTCAAGAGAGCCCTTGTCTCAACTAATGATCTAGTGCTCTAACTCATGAACTCAATCAATCCTGGGAAAATGAACCTTCAGATATAGTTATTTCCACTGCCCACTGCTACCTTGGCATTAGTTAAGTTCAAGAAGAATAGGGGGGTAGAATAAATATTTATTTTCTTTAGTGATTTTTAAATTTTGCCTTCTTATTATTCTGGCATGCACAGGTTAGACTAGTGAAATGAGGACATGTCGACAACAAAAGTTCACCTGAGAGACTTTAAACAATGGCTCATTTTATAAAAATTTCAGAGTGGGAGAGGTCCAGAGAAAAAAGTTGCTGGTGGTAAACTTACAAAAAAATGCAGTTGAGTCCAACTTTTTAACACTGTGTGACAACATTGTCATCTCCAAAATTCGTGCCCTATAACCACAAACTGAGTTACAAATTGAGACATTGGATTTTCCATCAAACCCTTAAAGTTATGTTTTAAATAAGTTTATGGTTTTGTGTTGGGCTGAATCAGAGTTAGCTACCTGGGAGTGGTCATCCCTAAATTGATGTAAACAGGAGCAACACCAAGTGGACTTAGCAGGATACATTCAAGAAGAGAGAGGGGATGTGGTAGTAGGAGGAGCTGTAGGGAGGGGAGAAAGGTGGAAATGGTGTAAATACAGGACTCCTGGGTAACACTCTCAAGAAAATGTTTTTAAAAAGAATGTTTTCTCATTTGGGAGACCTGCCCCTTTTGAATGGAGGCAGAGTAGGAGTAGATGGTGGATGGGGGAGTAGAAGGTTGGTTGAGGGGAGGAGAGAAGGAAAAATGTGGTCCATAAGTAAAATAAATGGAAAAACTTTAATTTAAAAAGGAATGTTTTTAAAGACATTTTCGTTAGGTTGATGAGGAATAGCAGTTTGTTGTTGTTAATCATTGCTTTTTGAGACAGGGTTTCTCTGTGTAGCTCTGGAGCCAGTCTAGAAACTCACTCTGTAGACCAGGCTGGCCTCCCACTTGCAGAAATCCACTTGCCACTGCCTCCCAAGGGCTGGTACTAAAGTCATGTGCCACCACTACTGGCAAGTTGAATATTCTGTCATGAGTGAGTACTTGTGTGTGCAACTTGTGTGTGTGTGTGTGTGTGTGTGTGTGTGTGTGTGTGTGTTAGAGAGAGAGAAAGAGAGAGAGAGAGAGAGAGAGAGAGAGAGAGAGAGAGAGAGAGAGCAGGGCCTGAAGAGGCCATTTCAGTTCCCCTGGACTGGAGTTCAAGTTGCTGTGAATACAGTGACTTGGGTGCTGAGATTCTAGTTTGCCCTGACCCTCAGGTAAAGTCAACAGAGACCCTGGAGGGGGGAGTAAGAATGGAGGAAGGACACAAGAGATTTGAGAAATGAAGACAGGTCAAAATAATCTGATCGAGTCTTCCTTTAATAAGAGAATGAGCTGAGTGTATATATATATAGGGTGAAAGGACTTGGTTATCACTCTTGCTGCTAACCTTGAAAAGAAAGTTGCATCTGAAGAAGGGGGAAGGCAGTTGAGATTAGGAGAGTGATAGTGTGGAGGAGCAAGGACACTCAGAGAAGAAACATTCCATTCCCAGCTGTAGTAAGGGGTTTCTGTCCCTGACTTTTGGGCCTACCCTCAAGGTTTAGGTCTGCAGACCCACAGACCCACAGAGACACACAGATGCTTGCAATAGTTTTAGGCTCATCAGCCTAAGGCACAGGCATATAACTTGCTAACTCTTTACCCTTAAACTAACCCATGACTCTTATCCTGTTCAGCCATGCAGCTTGGTACCTTTTCTCAGAGCAGAATAGTTGTACTCTGGTTCTTCTGGCTTCTCTCTGGCGTTCTGCTCTATTCTGCCTGTTTCTAGATTTTTCTTAGTCTGGCAGCCCCACCCACACTTCCTGTTTGCCTTTGGCCAATCAGCACTTTTTATTAAACTCATAGGTGGGGGCAATTATTACAACGGAATAACATAATCCCCTACATATCCCCTTTTCTCTTCTTAAAACAAAAAGAACTCCAAATCTAATATTCTTCCCTGCTTTATCGATAACAACTTATAAACAACACTATAAATAAATACAAACATTCATAATTCATGTTTTGGGAATGTGGGCATCGTTCTCTAGGCTACTTCTTGCTGAATGGGGACGCTGGCAATCTAATGGGAATCCAAAGAAAAATGTAGGATTATGCACAAGTCTTTAGTGGAGTAGTCTGTAAGGCTGGGTCATCTCAGCCAGTCTCCTTGAAATTGTTCTGGGTACAGAGCTCGGGAAACTTCAACAGAGTTGCTCTGAAATGCTGAATCATCTGGGCCATCCATTTCCATTGGAGATTTTTCAGGGGGTCTTCCTCTATCAAACTTTATGTTCTTTATCCAGGAATAAATCCACAGCCTCTCATTTTCTGTGAAAATAAAAAGAAAACCTCTTCTCCAAAGTAGCATATCTTTGGATTTCAGTTTTAAAGTCAACTCATTTACAAAATATATAGGTTGAATTAATCCAACAGCATTTATAATCAAATGCCTTTTAGCAGCTTTTTAAGTCATTTTCAGTCAAGAAGCTTAAAGATAAGACAATAATATACAGTATCCAAACATTCTTTGTATTTTTCATCTTTACATGGCTTTTTATTTATTTATTTATTTATTTATTTATTTATTTATTTATTTATTTTACTCTATTTCTTTTTTAAGGGCTTTCTCTACCTTTTCTTTTCTTTCTCTAAGCCTATGTATATATATTTTTAACACACTCTAAACCACTTAGACTTTTAAAAATCTGTCTTTATATTTATTTCTTAACTTTTTCTGTCTCTGACCACACTTTTGCTTGGCTAGAGTGATTGACTCCACCCAGAGTCTTCTATTTCTTTCTGTTTCTGAAAACACCTTTGCAATTATTTACAATGGAACAACATAATCCCCTACACCCAGCACAAGTCATAAACAAGATCTGCTATCAGCCTCAGCCTGTTAATTGCCAGTGAATCATGAGACGTGACCTTGGATCAGAGCCAGGCTGCACTTTGCTCTCCACCTTTTCTTTAAATTTATGACAATGGTCAGACAGAAACCTTGAGGGAGCCGTGCCTGTCTTAGGTCAGGAATTGCAGTGGCAGCCCAATGTACCCATCCTAGAGCACAGAGCAGCTAAAGGACCTGCCTCTGTGTTGGGTTATGGAGGCCACAAGCATTCAAGTTGCCTGTCATTGACTAACCAGCCCATCTCACCAAGGCAGGATTATTAGAAGTGTATCAAAGTTTCCTAGGGGTGAGCATAATCTTCTCTGTCTGCCATCTACAGTCTATGGTAGTGGACCTGTATAGCTTGAATTTTCACAGCATCGATCTGCTGTTTAATAAAAGCCATGATCTTGTTAAAAAGAAAGGATCCTAGTGAAAGAAGTATTAGTAAGCCAAGCAGGGGTCCTACCAAGGGAAGGAAGTAGAGGAGGAGCCCATTAAGTAGGCCCCATAGTGGATTATCAAACAATTCTCTTCTTCTTTTGATCAGGTCTTCTTTAAGGTGCTTAATTTTGTCTCAAACAATGCCTGATCTATTGGCATAAAAACAGCAACATCCCTGTAAAGCCAAATAGATCCTTCCCTGTTTGCTGCTAATAAGTCTAGACCTCTTCTATTTTGAAGGACTACCTCTGCTAAGGAGTCTATTTGATCTTGTATGTCCTGCATGGTACTAGAAAGTGCTTCTACATCCTCAATCAATTGCTTTGAAAGCTTTTGATAAGAGTGTACTGCTACACTAAGTCCAGTAGTTCCTTTGGCCAAGGCACCAGTTATCCTTAACCCTACTGGTAAAGGAATGAATTGTACTGCTCTTTTTGTCCTTCCAGCAATGACATCTAAACTAGGGACAGGAACAGGCTCACTCCCTGGTATAATATCTGTATCTGGCAAGACAGAGGCCAGAACACAAATACCTGTCCAATTAGCTGGAAGAAAGGCATAGGCTAAGCTTCCACCACAAACAAACACATGGCCAAGACTCAGGCATAAAGAGTAGCCATTATAATTCTGCATTGGCTAATGTTAGGGTAAGGAGCCAAGGCATCACTTGCTCAACTGCGGTAAACCAGGCCATATAAGACGGAATTGTACACAAGGTACTTTTGGAAATAATACCCATTTTAGGTTTGATTTGAACAGATGGCCATTGCCTTCTGGGTTATGCAGAAGGTGTGGCAAAGAACGGCATGGGACCAATGAATGTAGATCTACCAGGGACAAAGAAGGCAACCCTGTACCATCGAGAAATGCCCCCAAAAATCAGACTCCAAAGTCAAGGAAGGTCAGAGCATATCCAGTCACAGTGGAAGACAAGTATCCTCAGGATGAGAAGGACATCCAATGCCTGATCCATATGATTTTCTATATCATACGGCATTGGATGATAGAATAAATTCAAGAGAGAAATCGAAAGTTCCAAGAAAAATCAAAAAAACGAATATTTTGCCAGACTTCAATTAATGAACAAAGCCCAAAATTGAAAATGCAGGTAGATAATATTATATCTATGGTTTAGTCGACATGGGGGCTGATGTTTCAATCATAACCCCACAATCATGGCATCCAAGATGGCCTTTACAGGTAGTGGATATCCAATTTCTAAGTATTGGAACAATATCTCAGGTGAAACAGAGTGTAAGATGGCTTGAATGCATAGGACCAGAAGCTCAGAAAGGACAGTTGAAGCCATATATGGCTGGTATAGCAGTGAAGATATGGGGTCATGACCTTCTACTGCAACAAAATACCCAGATTAAAATCCCTCCAGGTTCCGATATCAACCAGAGACTCAATTATGTTTCCAAAAGTGATGCTTTAAGGTGCTATGAAGAAAATTCACCAGCCATTCAGGTTGTACAAAAGAATTGCCCAGTAACTGCAGAACCTAAAAGGACACTCACGGCACTGCCTTTGAGAAGGTTAGCAGAAAAGCCTATTTGGGTTCAGCAATGGCCTTTGACAAAAGAAAAACTCCAGGCTTTGGAACAGTTAGTACAAGAGCAGTTATATGTAGTAGCGAGGTTTCTTTGGTCCTGGGCAGCCAGAGGTCCGAGACCCACAGACCTGCTGTGCCAGACTGCTTAACCACCCACCACCGCCGCTGCTGCTAAGGCCCCAGAAATGACTCAAACACTTATATTAACTTTATGCTGTTTGGCCTATGGCTCAAGCACATTGCTAGCTAGCTCTTACATCTTAACTCAACCCATTTCTATTCATCTGTCTACCATGTGGCCCATGGCTCACCTGTGCTCCTTACATGTTGCTCCTTGAGCGGCTTGCTCGGATCTGCCTGACTCTGCCCTGCTTCTCCCTATCTATTCTGATTCCTCCTCCTACTTTTTCTATGGTGCCTGTCATGGCCCAAAACAGCTCCTTTATTTAAAGACTGAGATTCACAGCATACAGAAAGGCATTCCCACATCAGTTACAGGCTCAGCATATCAAAGAATCAACCAGTCCATGGAATTCTCCTGTTTTTGTTGTCAAGAAGAAATCCAGAAAATGGAGGATGGTGATGGATCTAAAATCAATTAATAAAGTGATTCAACCTATGGGCTCTTTACAATCTGGTATTCCTCTGCCTTTCCTGTTACCTAAGGGATGGGCTATTACAGTTATTGATTTGAAGGATTGTTTTTTTTAACCATACCTTTACAGGAACAGGACAAAGACAAATTTGCTTTCACAGTGCCTACTCTTAATAATTCATTTTCAGTTAAGAGGTTCCAATGGAGGGTCCTTCCCCAAGGAATGAATAGTCCCATCTTATGCCAATATTTTGTACAACAACCACTAGAGGTGCTGCACAAGTGCTTCCCACAATCTATAATTTACCATTATATGGATGATATTTTGTTGGCAGACCCAAACCCAAATACATTAGAAACATTGTTTGAAGAACTAAAGAAAACACTGCCTGATTGGGAACTACAAATTGCCCCAGAGAAAGTACAACAGGGAGATTCTATCAATTATTTAGGATATAAAATAGGTTTACAGAAAATTAGGCCATAAAAGGTGAAATTGAATAGAGATAAATTGAGGACTCTTAACGATTTTCAAAAGCTATTAAGGAATATTGCTCATCTACGACCCATTATTGGTATAAAAACCTATGAGCTATTTAATTTGTTCAAGACTTTGGATAGTGAAAAGGAGAATTCTCCAATGAAGCCAAGAAAGAATTAGTGTTGGTGGAAAAGAAACTTCAAGAAGCACATGTGGATCATGTGGATCCAGACCTAGATTACATACTGGTTATTTTACCCTATAGACAATCTCCAACAGGAATCTTAATGCAAAGAGAAAACATTATATTAGAATGGATATTTCTGCCACATAGGCCAAGCAAAAAGCTTAAAATATATGCTGGAAAAAATTCTGATCTAATTTTTAAAGGCAAACTGGAAAAGACCCTGAAAAAATTGTTATGCCTTTGATTAATGAAGAGATTGATCAATTATGGGCAGACAGTGAATACTGGCAAAAGTCTTGTAGTGATTTTTTAGGAGAGATTAATAATAAATATCCTCAAAGTAAGAGAATTCAATTTATAAAGGAAACTAATTGGATCTTTCCTCATGTTGTATAGGATAAACCCATTTCTGGAGCTCCTACATTTTATACTGATGCGAGCAACTTAGGAAAGGCTGGTTACAAATCGGAAAACTTAATAAGGTGGCTCAGAGCCCTTATAACTCTGTTCAGAAGTCAGAACTATACGCAATTATTATGGTGTTGTTGGATTTTACAGAGCCTTTCAATGTAATAACTGACTCTCAGTATGCAGAAGGAGTTGTTTTACATATTGAAACTGCTGACTTCATTCCTGATGATACAGATTTTACCTAACTGTTCATAGAACTACAGGATATCATCAGAGATAGGATACATCCTATGTACATAACACATATCAGCGCACACACGGGTCTCCTGGGCCATCTAGCTCAAGGTAATGAAGAAATTGATCATTTGCTAATAGGAAACATTCTAGAGGCCACAGAATTTGATGAGAAACATCATGTTAATAGCAAAGGACTAAAGAAGAGTTTTTCCATCACTTGGCATCAAGCAAAAGAAATACTAAGGAATTGTAACACTTGCTCTTTCTATAACCAACTGTCTTTACCTGCTGGAAGTAATCCTAAAGGTACACAGAGAAATGAGATCTGGCAAATGGATGTGTTTCACTTTCCGGAATTCGGAAAGATGAAATATGTACATCATATCATCAATACTTACTCTGGAATGCAATGGGCAACTGCCTGCCCTGAGTTCTGAAAAAGCTGATGCTGTACTTACCTTTTGGAAGCCATGGCCATAATGGGAATTCCCGCTCAGATTAAGACTGACAATGCTCCAGCTTACATTTCCCCAAAAAAAAAATGAAGCTGATTTTTGGATATTATAATATAAAGCATATTACAGGGATACCACACAATCCTACAGGACAGGCAGTTGTAGAGAGATCTCACTGCAGTTTGAAAGAGATGCTTTAAAAACAGAAGAGAGAAATGAGAACACCCAGGGAGAGGTTGCACAGTGCCTTATTGACTTTGAATTCTCTTAACACTGATGAAAAGGGAACATCAGCTGCTGAGAGACATTGGGTAATGGAGAAATCTTCTGAGATAAATCAATCCATCAACTTTAAGGATGTGTTGACTTCAGAATGGAAGCCGGGATATGTGCTTCGATAGGGTAGGGGTTTTGCTTTTGTTTCAACAGGAAAAGAAAAGATATGGGTACCGACAAAGTTAATAAAGGTCTGTTTCAAAAAGGAGTCCCTTCCAGAGGAGGAGAAGTAATTGCTAATCCCTGATATGACAAATGGATACATGGTAAGGAAAACACATTTAACAAGCCTGGGGCGTGTCTCAATTTTGTCTTTACAGTAAAATGGATACAACTGCCTTTAAGACGTTGACTGGACATTGAATGATTAATCACCTGCAATGGAAGAGAGACCGATGATGAAGGAACATAAACGACGGTCTATGAGACCAACTGATACAAATATGCACTACTGGGTAATCTCTCAATTCTCACTGCTTTGCATCTTATATCTCCACCTCTTTTAAAAATTTTTGTGGTCCTGATTTGACTATAAATAGGGCAGGATTTGGAGTGGGAGCAAGTGGCTTTCTCCTTCTCTAAACCCAGGCATATTGGTAAAGAAAATGTGAGAGATTCTGTCTCATATCAGAAAAGCCACCTGGTGTGGGACAGAAGATAGAATGTTTAGGGACCAATATTATTGTGACTTCATCTTGAGCCTTGTTTCTCTCTGTATCTGTACCTTCCAACCATCTCGTCTGCATACAATCTTCTCCTGAAGTCATATAGGATATAAATATCTTCTTTGGGTATCAATAATGCTTAAGTTTTCCATTGTAAATAACATTTCCTCCTATCAGCTATCTACAAAGAATCTGGAACCGAGATGGGGCCCCCACCGCAACGACTCCTACTAGTGAAACAAGAATAAAAGGGAGAGTATGAGAGAAAGAGAAAGAGACAGACAGGCAGACAGACAGACAGAGGCAGAAATAGAGAAATCAAGAACCTGGTGTACACCAATCAATGATTCAATGATTGCTTTTAGAAAATATATTATTCAAAAATGGTTGCAAGATAGCTCTCTATGGTTATCCTTCAGGTCACATTAATAATAAGACTTCCAGATGGAGTTAACAAGTATTCTGAGAATGGTTATATATGTGTATAGTCAGTCCATAAGGATCTAACCATTGTTTTAGCTTTTACAGGATCCCAAAGAGATGCCATTGCCCTTAAGTCAGCAGGAAGCAACCTTATGAAAAACTACACCCCCTTTCCCAATAAGTTTTGTGCTCTGAGGATTGTGGATAATTATTATTCTGATAGAATAGTTATAAGTTAAAATTGTGTTGATATATATGATAATGGAATGATAATATAGCCTCAAGGATCTCTTGTGAAGAAGAGAAAGGGGAATAAATAGGATCGATAAAGGTAGATTGTTCTACCTCCTATAAACATTTTTTAGCCGAATATATGGGCTAAGCTAAAGACAATTTGCACTGGCATAGATATTTGTATATTGATACAAATGTGAAATCATTTTATGTTTTATTGAGACAATTTGTACATTGGTACAAAGTTAGATCTGAAATTGTTTTATACGTCCAAAGCAACTTGTACATTGATATAAAACTGAATCTATAACTGTTATGTAAAATTGAATCTGCAACTGTTATATTTTACATACACTTCTACCTCTGTTTAAAATATTTACACATTATTGTCATGTCCACTATACAATTACTACCTCCATTTAACTATACTAGACATAATGTATGATTGCACTAGTTATGATATATGCACAAGATGTTTTATATACCTCTGTTTGGATGATATATATGTATATACATGTCTAAAATGCTGTGGCCACTTTACATGGTATATATACCTCTGGCTAATGTTTGACAGTCATACTAAAAGTAATTATTCAGAGATTATACACCTCTTTATAGGCAACCTAATTTTACAGTACAGGTTTTAATCCTTAGGATGATAAAAAAAAAAAACTGCAGTCAACATTACTTAAGTTGCCATGTCACAGTCACCTCAGGTACAGGTTAGAATATCATAGATAGACAGGGGTCTTCAATCATTTCATAGACCCAGAGAATATGGCCTTTAACATTTGTTATTCAGAATTCGGCCCCGAGAGACACGACAACTCCTGGTGTCACTGTTCCTTTCCAGAGATGGTATTGAACATCAGGGACACTCCTTTGGAGTTTGTCCTTTTGGCAGAGAATGGGCAGTTGGGTAAAGAACTGACCTTACCTTGATTGCTGACAGTACACACATGATGTTCAATCTGGATGAACAAGATGACAGATGGAGACTGACAAAACCTGCCTGGACAGGATAAGATAGTCCCTCCAAAATTGCCCTGCTTGTGAAAAGATCTGTCAGATACCATAGGCCTGTAGCCAAAATGATGGATGCTCCAACAGTGCAGAAAACCATAGGTGATTGTCCAGGTAGCTGTGTTGCTGTCCTCTCCCAAATTTTGGAAGCTACTACTTCCATATGCTTCTGACTTTCAGGTGATATATTTTCCTTCTCAGGTCTTAAAGGGGTTGAAGAATAGGTATTTAAGGTTACTACCCTATTATCCCTTAGCGAGGAACATTCAGGTGTTGGATTTTCACTATCCCAGATGAACAGTTTTGAAGTAATTTATACACCCTACCATCTACCAATATTCTTGAAATATATGATGTACTTTATATGTGTTAGGTTTTGGTTGTAGTTTGTGCCTTATCCTCTCCTAGATACTACCTCATAATAATCCCTATTGTATATGGTCTTAGTTTAGAACCTTCTTAGTTAGACAAAAGGGGGAGATGTGGTGGGATTCAGGTGTCAGCTAATAAGGTCTGAAGATGCTTATCTGAGGTCACAGGCTCCTGAATGGGGAGTGGCCAACCCCATTCAAAAGAGGCTGCTGGGATCTTGGATGGCCCATTTTTTTGGTTCCTGACTGCTGGAGAGACCGGTTCGTCATCCATCATCCTTTGCATGGATAATCCAGTCTATCAGGTGCCTATATAAGCTGTTACCTGTATCGTGAGCATTGGCTTACAATTCAATAAATATTAATCGTAGATTGGTGTATTTTAAGAGAGACTTCTGCCTTCACTACTCCTAGATTTTCTTTCTTCTCAAATGAACAATAACATCAGTGATCTCAAATAAAAGCAAAACCTTTAAACAATATATCACTTTTGTTTGTATGCATAGCTCACACCCTGCATGTATAACCCATTTACAATGTAATTTACAATGGTTTTAAATATTGTTCAACTTAGAAGTTACAAAGACAGTGAGTTTTAGAACATTTTCATCAACTTCAACAAAGCTCACCTGATATTTACAAGCAACAGATAAGAGGGATTTAAACAAAGAGACACAGACACACACACACATGCATGCACATTAGAACACAGGCACTCACACACACAACACTTCTTATTAGCTTTCTATACATTCTTTGGTTGGGATCCAGAGCTGTAAGAGGACACTTTCAGCCTTGAGTTTATTTTTTCCATCTGTAAAACATGACCTCATTGAACTGTGCTGAGTGGCTGGTCCATTGGGACATACTTGAGCCAGCACCTCACCCAATTTAACTTGACTGCTGTAAATGACGACTCTATTACATAGTAATGCCTACTGCCCAGTATACTCTCACACTTCTAGCAATACTGATGGAAAGGAAGACTCTCAGTGATGGGCTAGAGGAAAATATATATGAGTGGGAATCATAACTGGGGAGAGGTGACTTAATACATTAGAGGCACTGGTGATGACAGATTCTAAGAGAATATTATTTTGTGCTGAGCTGAGTTTGTAAAAACAATGAAGCATCATTCGGGGAGGGACAAAGATATTCTGTAATGATCTGGATGCAGATGGCAAAATTCAGGCTTTATTTTGTATATTTATTTTTAATGGAGCCACCCTTGGTAGATGGCAATTCATGCCACTGAATTTGCTTGAATTATTGATAAAAATAAAAAGAAGAATGGTTGGTTTTCCCAGAATTTCAATATTGTTTACTGGTTCTGAACAAAATGTTAACTCATAGAAGGTCAAAAGATGATTTCCTGAACTTAATGATCTATCTAGGTGAATAGGACACCAAAGTCCAGGTGGTACAGAGGTAATTCATCTACTGACTGGAGTCCTGCACCACCAGCTCCCCAGAGTATAAATACAGCAGGATGAGCAACCATCAGCACCTTGAGAAGAGGGGAACCCCTGCAAAGGGTAGCCTACAGCTGGAGGGAGAACACAGAGGATCCGTTGCTGACAGAGAAGGAATGATGGACCTGACTTCAGTTCTCTCACTGGAAACCTGGGTCCTCCTGGCAATCAGTCTGGTGCTCCTATACCAGTGAGTAATCACCAAATTTCCTCCTGCTGTGTCCTCCTGATTGGGGTTATATTCAGACGTTTTAGTCTGGTATTGTCTGGTAGGTCAAAAGTGATATCATAAGCAGGGGCTGGAGACATGGATAATTGGATAAGAACACTGACTACTCTTCTAGAAGACCTAGGTTTGAATCCTTCCACCCACAAGTGGCTCACAGTCATCTGTAACTACAGTTCCAGGGAACCTGATCCCCTCCACAGGCACTAAAGTAAAATTGTAGAGAGTGATAGCAGAAGTTGAAACTATCTCTTGTAAAAAGCATTTTTAAATTACATGTTTTTATTTATTCATGGCAGAAGTAGCACATGAGACAATGTAGTGGGGTTAAAAGACAATATGGGGAGTCAGTTCTCTCCTATGATGTGTGTCCTGAGGGTCAAATTCAGATTATCAACATTGGCAGCCAATACCAATCTATGGAGTCAAAACAAAATGACAAGGTTCAGTTTGCATTTTTTGACAGAATGAGGGATCAAAGAAAGAGCCTATATCTGTTAGTCAAGAACTCTCCTTCTGAGCTATAGCCCCAGTTATACTAACATTTAAAGTTCATGTTTATGTTATGGAAATCTTCTGGGCACACACACACACACACACACACACACACACACACACACACACACACACACATTTTCAACTCCCTCTTGCTAACGTGAGGAGATTTCTGATAAGATTTATTCTTGCTATGACCTGGTTGACTTTCAGTTTACCCCTCGTCTACCAAAGCTAAGAAGAAACAGATGTTAATAGTGCCTGCCATGCACCCTGGGCCACTCACACTTTCCCTAAGCTCACTGGGAACTGGAGGAGGAGCCAAGTTGTTAATTTGTTTCAATATTTGGTTTTGGTTGTGCTTATCATCTGTCTTCTATATTTGTGCTCACAAGGCCTTCTGTTTCACTTTATAGATTTGGGACTCATAAACATGATGTTTTTAAGAAACAGGGAATTCCTGGACCCAGACCTCTGCCATTTATAGGAACTGTGCTGAATTACTACAAGGTGAGTGTTCATTGAACTCTACTTATGGCTGACCCTGATGGTCACTAATGGTTTAGTTCTATTCAATGTTTTTGGGGAAGAAACTCGGAGACTTAGATCCTCATATTGCATGTTCTCGTGATAATAAAGATTGTTCAGTGGTTTCTTTGGGCTCTGTTGCCAACTTAAAACTATTAAAAATACCAAGTTTGTGTGTGTGTGTATGTGTGAGCCTATAGTATGTATGCATGTATATGTATGTTTGGTAGTGCCCACCGTGTACAGGGACATATGTATAAATATATGTGCATGGAGAAGCCCAAGGTTACATTGGATGTCATCTTGATAGGTCTTCACTTTATACATTGACTATGGTCCCTCAGTTGAACCCAGCTCTCCCTGACTTGACTGGTTTAGCTAGCCAGCTTGCTCCAGGGATCCTGTGTCTCTGCCTCCTGCAAGTAGGGACACTTGAAGGCTTTACCCCTGCCTGGCATTTACACAGACACTGGGGGGGGGGCAAACTCTTTATACAGTGTGTGCTCTTCCTACTGAAACATCTTAACAGTTCCCATTGTCAACTTTCCCCATATTTATTAATCTTGCAGTGAGTGTGTATGTGTGTACCCTGGCATACAAACATAGATAAGAGGACAGAGTGTGGGAGTCAGTTTCTGTCCCACAAGATGAGTCCTAGGGATGGGACTCAGGTTCCCAGCATTGGTGACAGTGTCCTTTTTGGGGAGCCATCTCACTGGCCATAATGTCAGTTTATTGGGCCTCAGGTTTGCCTGAAATGCACATATCTCCAGCCTATTTAATCTCGGTATTCGGAAGATGATGCTCAAACTTTGTGAGCAAGAAGAAGTTCATTTCAATCCCAGTGAGGGTTCTGGAAAGGCACTGCTATATTTAATTGAAGAAAATCCAGAAGAGGTCTCTAGCTTCTAGGACATCGATCTGTATGCAGTATATTAAAGTTATCTTCTTCATAATCAGGCTCAAAAGCAACATTTCCCTGAATATTACTAATGTCAGCTTATCATAGACCTACACACACACACATTTGTGGGACTTGTCATATACTCAGCCTCTCTGCATAATCGTTAAACTCCTGAAGTTATTTCCATGGTCCTTTGCCCAGAAATCACCATTCATGCCCCATCTGAGTTCTTGAGAACTAGAGTATTTTCTTTTTGTCTCTTCCTGTAGGAACTGGTGTGTCCAGGTTAATGATTGCCTTTATAGAAAGTTGTTAAGCATATGCATGTGGGTTTCTGCACATGAGTGCAGTACCTACAGAAGCCAGAAGAGGGCACTGGATCCCCTGGAGCCTGAGTTCCAAATGGCTATAAGGTGTTGGCTATGGATGCTAAACAGGGAACTTGAACCCTCTACAAGATCAGCAAGTGCTCTTAGTTGCTGAGTCACATCTCCAGCTTTGATGACAAATTTTTTAATATTCTTTATTTTGTAGTACTGAGAATGAAATCCAGAGCCTTAGACATGCCATACAAGTGCTCTACCACTGAAGTATACCTACTACTTCTCTTCCTTTAATGGAGGCATCCTGTGAAGGAGTCTGAGCAGCCAGTGAATACCTGAGACAGGATAGCGCATTCAATCACCTCAAACACTTGACTACACAATGCATTTTTTATTTTCCTTTAAAGATGTATTAATGGCAAAACCCCTAGGAAACAGATGGTTTAGCAAAATTACTAGTAACTTCAGTAATAAGCACGTAATGTGCCATGTAGGGGTATTGTGTTGTCTCATGGTAAATAATTGTCCCACCCACTGGTTTAATAAAAAGCGCTGATTGGCCAAAGGCAGGCAGGAAGTGTAGGCGGGGCTACCAGACTGAGAAAATCTCTGAGAGCAGAGTGCCAGAGAGAGCACCAGAGAGAAGCTGCGGGACGCAGAGGACAACCATGCAGCTTTAAAGAAAGGTACCGAGCCGCATGGCTGAACAAGAGACATGGGATAGTTTAAGAGTAGAGAGTTAGCAAGCTATATTCCTGGGCCTAAGGCTGATCAGCCTAAAACTATTGGAAGCATCTGTGTGTCTCTGTGGGACTGCGGATCTGCGGGTCTGCAGACCTAAACTTTGAGGTTAGGCCCAAAAGTCTGGGCCAGAAACCTCATACTACAGTGCCACATTTAAGTCTAGGTGGATCATTTGTGACTAACTTGATTTGAAGCCAAGCCCATGATCAGTCAGTCTACTGCAGTCATTCCCAAGCTCACATACAGAGAGTGGCAAATCATGTGCTCCAGTCTGCTTCAAGTTTTTCTTTCTAATGTTTTTTTATGCTTACCTTACACATTTTTAAAAATGGGTTGTTAATATTAATATCATCATTATTATGAATATAGTATTATTGTGTGGTATGTGTATCTGGTGCTGTGCACATGTACCTGTCTATGAGTGTACATGCAGAGGCCACAGGAGGTGTCAGTTTTCCTGTCTTTTCCCACAGAGCCATCTTGCTGGTGCCTCTTCAAACATTCATAAGAACTTTTCTCTGTGACAAACAGTAAACCTCATTTCATGGGATTTGAAGGTTGGGTTCCCTATTTGCATAATAGTAGATATATACAGGGCAGTAATGGATTTCATTCATTTCTCTTTCCAGGGTACATGGAAATATGATACTGAGTGCCATAAAAAGTATGGAAAAATATGGGGGTGAGTGTTCTGGAAAGTTCCACGGAGTTGATTCTTTTTATAAGGATGTCCTTTACTTTTACAAGGATAGTGTCAGCCCAGAATCATAATAATGCACCTCTCTGTTGTAAAAGGGATGCCATGTGGCATTAAGTGCCATGGTTCACAGGTCTAATATATTGAGAACATTGCATACTGTGGTTTTTGACAGGCTTTGGTGTTCCATGGACCCTGAGCCGTGTGTGTGTGTGTGTGTGTGTGTGTGTGTGTGTGTGTGTGTGTGTGTGTGCATTTTATTTTATTTGAGACAGGATTTCTTTGTGTAACCGTCCTGGATATTCTGGAAGTCACATTGTTGACCAGGGTGGCCTCCTAGTCTCAGAGATATATGTGCCTCTGCCCCTGAGAGTTGGGATTAAAGACATGGGCCACCATGCTGGAAGGGCCTTATGTGTTATTCAATGTCCTCACCTTTTTCCTTTCCTTAGAGGAAATGCACTGTTTCCTGCCCCACAAACCTGCTCTAACAAATGTGTGATACCATCAGTTGTGGGGGTGCAGGACAGTAAGACTTGCTAAAGGAGACAGAGGCAGGAGGATCAGGAATTGAGGGTTAGCTGGGGTTACACAAGTGTGTGATGCTGTCTCTGCCATATTCACTCATTTCCCTCTGGAAGCCCATACTCCTTGGCCTCAGTGTTAACTCTAACATGTCCTTTGAAAGCAGGGATGGGATGACATAGCTGAGCACTTGTAAATGACTTATGCTTAGCATTACAAATTCCTTTGCAAATGTAGAGATTTTGCTATTGTTGCTTATGTTTTGTTTGAAATCAAGGGTGTTTATTCCATCCTAGAAGAGACATGTACCATAGCATACAAATGTAGGTCACAGGAAACTTGTGGCAGCTACCCCTCTACTTTCAGTGGGTCAATTTAAGCTCAGGTGACAAGGCTTGCTACATGGGTCTTCATCTGATGAGCTCACTTGCCGGCCCCTGCCAAGATTTATTTTTCTCCAAGACAGGGTTTTTTGTGTGTAACAGCCCTGGCTGTCCTGGAACTCACACTGTAGACCAGTCTGGCCTCCCACTCACAGAGATCCTCCAGCCTCTGACTCCTGTGTTGTGATTTTTTTAATAGTTTTGTGTTGTCTGTATGTTCCAGCAACTCTTTCTTTTGATTCTTATTACATGTGTTATTTATCAGAGAGGGGCATGTGTCCTATGGCACACATGTAAATGTCAGAGGACAATCGGGTCAGTCAGTTCTCCCATCCACCTTGTAGGTTCCAAGGATTGAACTGATTCCATTGGACCATTTTGCTCTCCCACCCCAGGAGCTCTCCCTGTGTAAATCCTTAGGCAGACTCAGGACCCTGATGTTCCTCCTGCAACTGTGACAGAGTAATCATGCCAGGGCTCATGGAGGTGATCCTAGCTGCAGTGAGTTCTAGAGTAGGGAAGACAGCACTTTGCAGCCCCCCTCTCCCCAACCGAGCTCTCATGTGCTTTCTGAGCTTCAGAGAAGTTGGTATAGGGGCTTCATGTAAATTCTTTATGTTCATTTGTTTTTCAACCTAATGTATCAGAACCAGGGCTTGGTGCACTCTAGACAGGCAATCTACTACCATGCTACATCCCAGGCCCAGATACTGAAATAATTGATTATTTTTATTTCTTTTATGTACCAATTACAATTTCCCTCCCACCCCTCCTCTCACTCACTTGTCCTGTCCCCTCTCCCTTCCCCCTAACCATCTCCCATCTACTCCTCCAAAATGAAAAAGCTTCCCATGAGGAATCAACAAAGGCTGATACATTCAGTTGAAGCAGAACTAACCCCCTCCCCTGCATCAAGGATGAGCAAAGCATCCCACCATAGAAAATGGGCTCAAAAAGTCAGTTCATGCACTAGAGACAGGTCCTGGTTCCACTTCTAGGGGCACCTCAAACAGACCAAGCTACGCAACTATCTCCGATATGCAGAGGGTCTAGTTCAGAGCCATGAAGGTTCTACAGCTGTCAGTCTAGAATTTCTGAGCTCCTATTAGCTTGGTAGAATTTTCCATGTAGATTTCCATGTCATAATCTTGAACCAACCACTCCATCTCTTACCCCAGCATCTTACTCATATAATCCATCTTTCTTCTCTTCAACTGAACTTCTAGAGCTCAGCCTGCTGTTTGGTTGTGGATCTCTGTCACCTAGTTCAGGTGCCCTGTCACTATTGCTGGTGGTCTTAGCTGGGATCCTTCCCTTTCGCCAAGTTTCTCCCTAACATCATAATGTATCCCTCTATCAAGATATCTCTTTCATTGCTCTCCCACTCCTTCCCCGTGCTTGGTCATCTTTCCTCTTATAGTCTCATTCCCCATCACCTCCCCTCTATTGCTTCCCTCACCCTTACTTTACCTAGGAGATCACATCTATTTCCCCTTCCTAGGACAGTCTATGCATGTCCCTCTTAGGGTCTTTCTTTATACCCAGCTTCTCTGGAGCTGTGGATTGTAGTCTGTTTATCCTTTGCTTTACATCTAGTATCCACTTATGAGTCACTACATATTGTGTTTGTCTTACTGAGTCTGGGTTACCTCACTCAGGATGTTATTTTCTAGTTGCATCCATTTGCCTGAATGAGAGGATATTTTGTAATATAATTTTAAAAAAATTTCAAAGATATCAAAAGGTTCTACCAACAGTCAGTCTAGGAAGATCAGACAGTGGTAACTCACACCTTTAATTCTAGCACAGGAAACATCCTGGGAGTGGTAACCTATGCTTTTAATCCAATCTGATTTTGAGGTCATCTTAGGTTTTAGAAGGAGTTCCAGGCTCCCAAGCAGGCAGTGGTGGAGCCATAACTTAACTGAGTGAAGAGAGTATTTAAGGCAGGCGTAGAAAGACAGAAGGATGGAAGAAGCCAAGAGGAACCAGGCTGAGGAAGCTGGAAGACAGCTGGGTTAGATCCAACTGTGGTGTTTACTCTCTCTAATATCTACGACTTTGCCAGAGATCTGGACTTGAGTTTCCTTTATTCATGCAAAACTTGGTGTCCAACTTTGGGGCAAGAATTCTTCCCCTCCATACCCAAAAAATAGTGCTTGCCAGCCAGGGCAACATGAGACCAGAGGAGTAATTACCAGCTAGCTAGGCTTTCATTTCTGAATTAAGCTCGAGTCTTAGGGAGACCAGCCACATGTATTTCTGTTTCGTTCTCATCTTGGTAAGTTTTTCAGACAGTGGCCTCTTTCCCTTGGTGAGTTGTTTCCTTTTCCTTTTTGGACCCCTCCTTGGGCTACTATCACACTAGGTAGCTGCACCACTTCACAATCAATTGAACATACAACATACAACAATAGGTAACTAAATCAATTTTATTTAAAGAGGAAATTTGTTAAAAAGCAATGGAGGTTGCTTGGTCATATTGTAATCTTTCACTAGATGATTTGGTATTAAAACTAGTGAAGGAAAACATAAATAAGGTAGATGGAAATATCATAATGTTTATCATACTGTTTACTATGAATATTTTTTGTTTGATTTCTATGTTACCACTTAAAAAGACAATTAATAGAAATCCAAAGAAAAAGATCTTTAAAAAGCCTGTTTAGAGAGAACACAAAGATGCTCAAATTCAAAAGAGGAATATGAAGAACCAATTTCATCAAGGTCATCTAAAATTAGACAAAAACAGGGCAACAATAATATACCCAGTAACCTTTTAAAAAACAAAGAATGATAGAGATGATACAGAAGTTTAACTGGGCTCCAGTACAAATGTTAGAATTACAGAGAGTAAAAGAAGCAATTGTAACATATGAGATGCATTCACCATTTGTAACACAAATGCTGAACTCCTGGCCATGCTGTAACCAGGTCACCCCTAAAGATTGGTTAGATATGGTTACTGCTGTGCTAGAGGCAGGGCCACTTATACAATGGAAATCATGGTGGAGGGAGGAGGCTAAAACAATAGAACAAAGAACCAGGGCCAGAGGCATAGAAGTCTCCCAAGACCAACTTCTTGGGGAGGGAGATTATGCTGATATTGAAAGGCAGTCTTTATACAATGAACATACTCTGGATTTATGTTGCATGGCAGCTTTAAATGCTTGAGACCAGATTGAAGAAATAGGAAAGAAAACTGAATCATTCACGAAAGTAATTTAAAGCCCAAGAGAATCTTTTTTTCACAGATTAACTGCAGCAGTAAACAGAATGGTACCAGACTCAGAAGCCAGGCGAATAATCATTGAATCACTGGCTTTTGAGAATGCTAATGCACAATATAGAAAAATACTTAGACCTTTAAAAGCAAGGTCAGCACCTTTGGAGGATTGGAATCATGAGACAATTAATTTAGAGTCTTATGACAGTGATGATAACTGGGTAGGAGAGCTTATTTCTAGAGGTATGAGAAAGAGTCAAAATGTTAAATGTTACAATTGTGGAAGGCAAGGTCACATAAAAAGAGATTGTAAACAAAGCGTTCCCAGAAACAGTGCTTTTGATAGGATTAATCCCAAGAACACCCCTCCCTTCTGGAGTATTCAGAAGGTATGGAAAAGGAAGACATTGGATGAATGAGTGCAGATCAACAAGGGACAGACAAGGTAACTTTCTGCCCTCGGGAAATGCCCCCGGGGGCTTTCAAAATCCCCCATATCAAACCCAATCCAGTCTTAGCCTGCGTTGTGGAGGAAACACCTTCCCAGAACAATTTAAAAAAACTATTTTAAAAAGACATACTACACGGAATGATAGAAAATCTACAGAAAAAGAAAAAATTCAGGAAAATTATAAAGTGAATATTTTGGCAAGCTTCCATCAACGAACAAAAGCTAAAATTAAAATTACAAATAAATGATGTTATTATTGAAGGCTTATTGAACACAAACACAGATGTATCAATAATTTCACCAGAGTCATAGCATCTAATTTGGCATTCTAGTTATCTTGCCCTCCAAGCATTCTCCTACAGGAATTTTAATGCAAAGAAAAAATGTTATATTGGAATGGATATTTCTTCTGCATATACCAAGTAAGAAGTTAAAGACATATGTGGGAAATTTTTCTGAACTTATTTTTAAAGGGAAATCAAGACTTCATCAATTGACAGAAATGGACCCAGCAGAAATTGTTGTACCTTTCACTAATGAAGAAATTGACCAATTTTGGGTAGAAAGTGAACCCTGGCAAAGAGCCTGCAGTAATTTTTTGGGAGATGTTAACAATAAATATCATTGAAATAAAAGAATTGAATTTCTAAAAAAAAAAAACTAATTGGATTCATCCTTGTATTGTATGAGATAAACCAATTTCTGAAGGCCCTACATTTTATACTGATGCAAACAAATCAGGAAAGGCAGGTTATAAATCAGAAAATATAAGTGAAGTGGCTCAAAGCCTTTATAATTCTATCCAAAAGTCAGAATTATATGCTATTGTGATTGTATTAATGGACTTTACCAAACCTCTTAACATAGTCACTGACTCTCAGTATGCAGAGTTGTTCTACACATAGAAATGGCTGATTTTATTAATGATGAATCAGAATTAACTTCATTATTTATTCAGTTAAAGAAATAATTAAGATTAGAAATCATATGATCATGTGAGTACTGATGATTATGAAGGACAGAGGCATTAGATCAGGGCCCCTAGAAGTGGTTGTGAGCCACCCAGCATGAGTGCTAGGAACCAAACTAAAGTCCTATGCAAGAAAAATATGTGCTCTTAACCATGGTGCCCTCACTCCAACCTTTTGCAATAACTTAGATATGCAAAAGTCACAGAAAATCGTATGAGCCACTCTTACATGTAAACATCTAGACTTAAAAATTCAATTATTTGTAATTATTATATCTTTAGGAAATGTTATTGGGTGTGTTTTGTATTAAATTGGGTATTGAAATAAGGAAGTCACTCCAGAATTGAATTTTAATCTCTCTGGCAGCAGGGAAGAACAGATTCTGTGAATTGTCAGTAGAAGCTCATATTAGACATATATTTACTGATTATAAGCAAAGGTTGTATGTGGAGATGTGTTTCAAATCTAATAAAAACCAGTCTGAGATATCATAGGCATGTACTCACAGTCTAGGAGAACCAGAGAGTGGTAACTCACACCTTTAATCCCAGCAAAGGGAATATCCAGAAGTGGTAACCTACCCCCTTAATTCCAGCAAATCTGAGTTTGAGGTCATCTTAGTTTACAGAGGGAGTTCCAGGCTCCCAGGAAAGCAGTGGTGATGCCACATCTTTAATCTTAACCTGGATGTGAAACAACTGGGTGAAGAGGGTATTTAAGGCAGGCATAGAAAGACAGAGAAGGCAGTAGAAGCCAGAAGGAGCCAGGCTGAGGAAGCTGGAAGACAGCTGGGTGAGATTTGACTGTGGTGTTTCCTCTCTTTGATATCTCAAACTTTCCCTGAGATCTGGCTCTGAGTTTCCTTTATTCATACAATTCTTGGTGTCCAACTTTGGGGCATGAATTCCTCCCCTCCTTCCCCCAAAAAAGGCACTTGCCAACCAGAGCAACACTTAGCCACAAAAGTAATTTCTGGCTGGCTAGGTTTTCTGTTCTGAGTTAACCTCCAGTCTTAGGCAGAACAGTCACACGTGATTCCATTTCACTTCCATCTGCGTAAGTTTTTCAGACAGTGGCCTCTTTTTCCTGGTGGATTGTGGGTTGTTTTTTCTCTTTTTGGACCCCTCCTTCAGCTGCTGTCACACTAGGTACACTTCACAGTAATTTTAATAATCATGCCAACTAGATTGGTGAGTAAATCAGATATTTAACAAAGGGAGGATTTCTTTGAGGCAATGGAAGGTGTTTGGCCTTTCTGTGATCTTTCTCTGGATGATTTGATATTGGAACCAGTAAAAGAAAAGATAAATAAAGTAGATGGGACTATAATCATGTCTATTATCTTTTATCTTTTAAAAAGTCAATTAATGTAAATGCCAAGAAAATAAGTATTTTAAAAGCCTGTCAAGAGAGAACACAAAGATGTTCAAATTCAAACAGAGGAATATAAAGAACCAATTTCAGCAAGATCATCTAAATTTACATAAAAACAGGCAACATTAGTATATCCAGTAAACTTTTAAAAATTGAACAACGACCAAGTAGATAGAGAAGCTACTTGGGCTCCAGTACAAATGCTACAATTAAGGAGAGTAATTGTGTCATATGGGATGCATTCACCATTTCTGAAACACATGCTAAATATCTGGTCACCCTGTAACCAGCTCACTCCTAAAGATTGGTTAGATATGGTTACTGCTGTTTTAGACGCTGAAACACTTTTACAGTGGAAAACATGGTGGAAGGAGGAAGCTAAAACAATAGAACAATGAAACAGGGCCAGAGGCATAGAAGTCTCCTAAGACCAACTTCTTGTGGAGGGGCATTATGCTGATATTGAAAGGCAGTCTTTATACAATGAACATAATCTGGCTTTATGCTGCATGGCAGCTTTAAAAGCCTGAGATTAGACTGAAAATATCGGAAAGAAAACTGAATCATTCATGAAAGTAATACAGAGCCTAAACAAACTTTTACAATTTTTTCACAGATTAACTGCAGCAGTAACAGAATGGTACAAGACTCAGAAGCCAGGTGAATAATAATTGAATCACTGGGTTTTCAGAATACTAATGAACAATGTAGAAAAATACTTAGACCCTTGCAAGCAAGGTCAGCATCCTTGGAGTATTGGATTTGTGAGACAATCTTTAGTCTTATGACAGTGATGATAATTGGGTAGGAGAGCTTATTTCTAGAGATATGAGAAAGAGTCAAAATGTTAAATGTTACAATTGTGGAAGGCAAGGTCACATAAAAAGAGACTGTAAGCAAGGAGTTCCCATAAACAGTTCTTTTGTTAGGAATAATCCCAAGAGAACACCCCTCCCTTCTGGAATATGCAGAAGGTGTAGAAATGGTAGACATTGGATGAATGATCAACAAGGGACAGACAAGGGAACTTTCTGCCTTTGGGAAATGCTCCAAGTGGGCTTTCAAAAGCCTTCATATCAAATCCAGTTGGATCTTACACTGCCTTGGAGGGGAAACCCTTCCCAGAAAAATTAAAGAAATTAAAACCTATTTTTAAAATGACATACTACATTGAATGAATGATAGAAAATCTATAGGAAAAAAAACTCAAGAAAAATTATAAAGTGAATATTTGGCAAGCATTTATCCTTGAACACAGGCCAAAATTAAAGGTACAAATAAATGATGTTATTATTGAAGGTCATGGCATTCAAGTTGGCCCCTTCAGGAAGTAAATGTTCAGTTTTGGGGAACTGGGTCATTATCCCAGGTAAAACAGAGAGCAAGATGGCTTGAGTGTATAGAACCAGAAGGACAGAGAAGATTATTAAAGCCATTTGTGGCTAACATTAGTATAAATTGTTGGGGACAAGATTTATTACAACAATGGAACACACAGATTAATATTCTCCCAAACACAAAAATATACCATAAACTAGCACACAGCTCAGGAAAAATCATTAGAAGGTATTAGGAGAAACAGTCACAGACCATTCAGGTTATACAGAAACAAGGCTCAACAGCTGCTGTTCTTTCAAAGAGACCCATAGCACTACCCCTAAAACAACTAACAAAGAAGCCAATATGGTCTCATTAATGGCCTTTAACAAAAGAGAAATTGCAGGCCTTAGAGCAGTTGGCACAGGAGAAGTTAAATGCTCAGCATATAGAAGAATAAATCAGCCCTTGGAATTCTCCTGTATTTGTTATGAAAAAGAAATCTAGACAGTGTAGAATGGTAACAGAACTAAGGGATATAAACAAGGTTTTCCAGCCAATGGGCTCTCTACAGTCAGGAATTTCCTTATCTTCTCTGTTACCTAAAAGAATGGCTATTATAGCTATTGATTTAAAAAGACTGTTTCTGTACAATACTTTAAAAGAATGAGACAAAGAAAAATTTGCCTATACAGTGCCCACTTATAATAATTCTTTGACTATAAAGAGATACCAGTGGAGGGTCCTCCCTCAAGGAATGCTGAATAGCCCTACTATGTGCCAGTATTTTGTACAAAAGCGAGTAGAACAAATACATAACAAATTCCCACAATCTATAATTTATCATTACATGGATGACATTTGTTCACCAATTCAAATATTGATACCTTGAAGAAGTTAAAAAAAATTGCCTGCTTGAGGATTACAAATTTTCCCAATAAAAATGTAAATAGTGGATTCCATTAATTATTTAGGTTATAAAATAAGCCAACAAAAATTCAGACCCAAAAAGGTACAAATCAGGAGAGATAGATTGAAGGTACTTAATGATTTTCAAAGATTACCAGAAGACATTGCCAATTTATAACTTACTATTGGAATTAAAAATGATGACTGGATAACTTGTTCAAAACCTTAACTGGTGACAAGGACTTAAATAGTCTGAAAGAATTGTCACCTGAGGCTGAGAAAGAATTAGCTTTGATGGAAAAAAAATTACAGGAGGCACATGTGGATCAGACCTTAAATGCATTCTAGTTATCTTGCCCCCTAAGCATTCTCCTACAGGAATTTTAATGCAAAGCGAAAATGTTATATTGGAATGGATATTTCTTCTACATAAAATGAGTAAGAAATTAAAGACAAATGTGGAAAGGATTTCTGAACTTATTTTTAAAGGAAAATTGAGACTTCATCAATTGACAGGAATGGACCCAGCAGAAACTATTGTACATTTAACTAATGAAGAAATTGACCAATTGTGGGTAGAAAGTGAACCTTGGCAAAGAGCCTGCAGTAGTTTTTTGGGAGATGTTAACAACAAATGTCCTCAAAGAAAAAGAATTGAATTTATAAAGAAAACTAATTGGATTCTTCCTCGTATTGTATGAGATAAACCAATTTCTGAAGGCCCTACATTTTATACTGATGCAAACAAATCAGGAAAGGCAGGCTACAAATCAGAACATATAAGTAAAGTGGCTCGAAGCCTTTATAATTCTGTTCAGAATTATATGCTATTGTGATGATATTAATGAATTTTACTGAACCTCTTAACATAGTCACTGAAACTCAGAATACAGAAAGAGTTGTTCTACACATTGAAATGGCTGATTTCATTAAGGATGAGTCAGAATTAACTTCATTATTTATTCTGTTACAATAAATAATCAGAACCAGAAATCATACCTTTATATAACGCACAATCGATCCCATAAGGGTCTGCCAGGTCTTTTAGCACAAGGTAATGATGAAATTGATAAATTACTAATAGGAAATGTACTAGAGGCCTCTGAGTTTCATAAAAAGCATCACATCAACAGCAAATGCTTTAAAAAGATTTTCTATCACTTGGAAACAAGCAAAAGAAATTGGAAAAAGGTGTCCCACCTGTTCCTTCTATAACCCAACTCTATTGCCAGCAGGAAGTAATCCTAACGATATACATACATCTGGCAGATGGATGTATTTCATTTTACAGAATTTGGAAAATTAAGATATGCACATCATACAATAGATACATTTTTAGGATTTCAATGGGTAATTGCTTTGAATTCTGACAAGGCTGATTCTATAATACATTTTCAAGAAGTTATGGCCATCATGGGAATACCTGTACAAATTAAGACTGACAATGCTCTGGCATATGTCTCTAGTAAAATGAAACAATTTTTTGCTTATTAGAACATAAAGCATATTACAGGAATACCACATAACCGTACAGGGCAAGCGGTCATAGATCAAATCAAACTCTATAGGATATGCTAAATAAACAGAAAGAAATAACAAAGACCCCCAGAGATAGACTACATAATGCTTTATTAACTTTGAATTTTTTCAATACTAATGAGAAAGGAACAACAGCTCCTGAAAGGCATTGGACTATAGGAAAACAGCTGAACTAAATCAGCCTGTCTACTTTAAAGATGTACTGACTTCAGAATGGAAGCCAGGATATGTGCTACGTTGGGAAATGGGTTTTGCTTTTGTTTCCAAAGGTGAAGAAAAGTCATGGATATCATCAAAATTAATAAAGACTAGATTTAAACTAGAGAAACATCATGAAAATAAGAATTGATGGCTCATCCACACTTATTACAATTCTTTAAGTTGTAAGAAAAAACAAAGGGTTGGGGCAGGTTTTTGTTTTTGTCTTTACAGGAAACTGGAAATACCCATCTTCAAGAAGTTAAAAGACCTTGGACATCTAGACATATAAAGCAGAAGGGAGGCTATCCAGGAAAATTTATAAGCAAAAGAATATCAAACCTATTGGTACCAGTATATTCTATAGGGTAAAATCTCATTGTTTAACCTAATAAACCTTTTTTGTAAGTTGAAGTCACAATTTAGCTATTATTTAAAGCCAGCTTTAGAGTTGGAGTGAGGCTCTCTCCTTCTCTAAACTCAAGCACACTTGTTAAAGGAAAATGCAAAATCTCTATCTTGTCAGAAGAGCTACCTAATATGGGACAGAAAAATAACTAAAAATAAGGGACTATTCTATTGTTACTAATCCTATGCTGAATAAATACTTATATGTTGGGTTTTAGTCTCTTATCAGTTTTCTGCAGTGATCCATGACAATGCATAATTATGGACTTGAAGTATCCAAAAGGAAGATGGGGGCCACAACAATGGTTTCACATGGACTCTGACAAAGCCACTAGGCTGACAAACACCAACCAAAGATCAGATTTGGACTACAAACTGCTCAGGACAATTTTGAGGTGGCTTGCTGAGATGAACCAGCTTCACAGACTAATATAGCCAGGACTTAAGACAAACCATGCACTTCCTGTTATGCAGAGACTGGACAACAAATGATACAGCTACTTATTTCAGGACTTGACATTTAACAAAACTTTTCTTTTCAGGATCCCCTAAAGATGATGTCACCCCCACACAGCAGGAAGTAAATTTAAGAACATGGTGGCCCACATTCCCAAGAGGTGGGGTGGGTGGTTTTGGTCATTCAATGGGTTATAGATGATTATCATTGTTTATAGTAGTTTGTTAAAAATTGTTATTGGTTATAGTTAGAAAAACGTTAAACAAGAGATATTAGATTCAAGATTCTTTATTAAAAGAAAGAAAAAAGGGATACAGATATAATAGGATATAAGGGTAGATTATTAAATCTTTTTTTAAAAGGGATTTACTAGCTTTAAATATTTTACATTGGATTGGATCTTTGTATATTGTATACAAATTGTGTATGTTGAGATTAATTTTGTTACAGTACATAAATCTCTATGCTTGTTCAAGATATCGTACTTATTCAGTTCATCTAACAATGTAATATAAATTGCTAGTCCATGAAAGTTTTTATTACAAACTAATTAGGATATAAGGTAATGCACATTAGTAATTAGACATTACATTCAAAGATCAAACATATATTTTAGATGAACAGGTCTTCTTCAAACACTGCAGAGATCCATAGAATATGGCACTTAATAACAGAAGTTCTTATTATTTTTATAGCAATGGGACAACTGCTCCTGGCAGCACCAATCTACTTCAAAGAAGATTATGGACATTAGAGAAACTCCATACACAGTTGAATTTCTAAGTAATGAAAGTTACCCACTGGGCAAGAAAGTACTCTTGCCTTGACTATTGACAGTATGATGTTCAAAATAGACAAGCAGGAGACACATCCACAAGAGAATTACCAAACCTTGCCAAGACAAGGAAGCAAGGTCTTTGAGAATATCCTGCTTCACAGAGAAGTCTGGCAGACATGTTGGACATGTAGACCAATGATGGATACTTCAATGATACAGAAGAACCTTGGGTGACTGCCCAGGCAGCCAGCTGTTTGACTTTTTACATTTTTTTTTTGGAACTTGCTTGCTTGCCCATGCTATTTAGTTAGCTAATATTATTTCCTTCTTGGATCTCTGTAGTAGTTGAAGATGAGATAGTTATAGTTATAGTCTTCTAGTGACGGTTAGAAAAGAAACTTTGAAGTTAAAGTCTGTAAGTTTAAGAGATATCAAAATAATTTTTACTTAGTAATACAAGTAAGAAAGAAAGTAAATTATGTATAATACATTTGACTCAACAAAATAGGATAATGAATGGAATATTTTCTTTGAATTGGCAATTGTTAATGGACTGGACATTACTCATTTATTGTTCTATATATTGTATATTATTATTGTACCTATTGAACATGGTTTTACTTATGTAGCTATAACCTTTTTAATTTTCACACAAAAGGGGATATTTGAGGATATGTTTGAAATAAAATGAAAACCAGTCTGAGATATCAGAGGGATCATAGTTAGTCTAGGAGGATCAGAGAGTGGTAACTCACACCTTTAATCCCAGCCACAGTGAGTATCCAGGAGTGGTGAGCTACACCCTTAATAACAGAAAATCTGAGTTTGAGGTCAGTTTAGTTTACTGAGGAAGATCCATGCTCCCAGGCAGGCAGTGGTGGTGCCACACTTTTAATCTTAACCTGGATGTGAAACAACTGGGTGAAGAGGGTATTTAAGGCAGGCATAGAAAGAAAGAGCAGGCTGAAGAAGCCAGGAGGAGCCAGGCTAAGGAAGCTGGAAGACAGCTGGGTGAGATCTGACTGTGATGTTTCCTCTCTTTGATATCTCAGCCTTTCTCTGAGATCTGGCTCTGAATTTCATTGATTCGTACAATGGTTGTGTTTAGAGTTCAGCAAATTTTTCATACAAAAGTCCATTTTATCTATTCTATATGTTCTCAAGTGAAAATATCACACTCCTACAATTTCAGTCTTATTGTGCATGATTTACAGTATCCAATAATTCAAGTATCCAGTAATTGAAGACCCAATTCAAGTTCCCAATAATTCAAGTGTGCCTGGATAGTCCTGTGACTGAAGTCATGCAAAAGACAGAAAACTCCTTCAGAAAAACAACTCTATAAATGATTTTTAAAAATCACTATTCTCTGCTATGATTTCTTCAAGGTCTAGGTACCTTCTACAAATGACTAACACATTCTGCCACTTCCTTAGATACAGTGAAAAGCAACTTCTTTATTCAAATGTTTGCCCTAGATACAATGATTCTACTAGATTCTAACTAGAAACTACTTTGTTTTGAAATGATTCCCTGAGTCTTGAATGACATCATCTGTCACTTCACAAAGACTCCACTGTATCTGGAGTCAGACTCCTGAAGTCAGACTGGGAACTCCTGGAACAGTGTGTTGTATTATCAGAGTGACCTTCATGTAACATGAGAATCAAAGTCTTGATTTGGGTCTCCCACTTCAGAACCTGGCTTGAGTTAATCAGCTGTTTTTTCCACACAGCTTGTTTGATGGTCTAACACCTGTGTTAGTTATCACAGACACCGAGATGATCAAGAATGTCCTTGTGAAGGAATTCCATACTGCCTTCACAAACCGACGGGTAGGTAACATTTCTTTTAAATTTAAGAGTTTAAGGATTTTTTGTTATTTGTGTGTCTATATGAGTGAATGCCATATATGTATAGGTTTTGCTAAAGGTCAGAAAAAGGTCTGAGATCCCCTGAATATGGCATTTCAAGAAATGTGAGTGGCCTGGCATAGGTGCTGGAAACTAAACCAGGTCTTCCAAAAGTACAACAATGACCCTTAACTGTTGAGACATCTCTGCAGCCTCCTCTGATGTCTAGTGGATAAAGGACCTGAGTTTGGATCCCCAGCATCCACATAAAAGCAGCATGCTTACTTCAGAGCTATGTTTGGAAATAAAGACATCAAAGGGGTTTGATGGTTAACTACTCTAACCAAATCAGAGCCTCTAGATTCAGTAAGGCTCAAAAAATTCAGGGGAGAGTTACAGAGTAATATCCAAACGACTGGTCCCCAAATGAGTAAATGAGTATGCATATCAGCTCTCGTCTATACACACACACACACACACACACACACACACACATCAAAACATTCGTACATCACTTATGCTGGAGAACTTGTCTGATGCAAAGTTAACTTTTTATCTTTCTCCAAGATATTTAACACCTGCATAGCTCTGGAGAATCTACTACATCTTGTTCCCATCTTCTGCACAACTCCTGGAACTAATTTTCAAACCATGGAGAGTTTGGAAGTATCCTAGAATAAAAAAGTTTGAAGCCATAACAGGCAACCCAGTGAACCCCTAATTTATTATGGGCTGTGTGGAAATTCTGACAGGTTTTGCATCTAGCATGAAGCTTTATTGTGGTAATATATTGTTTGTAATCTAATAAAGATTGCCTGAAGATCAGTAGACAGAGACAGCCACAGAGTTAACCAAGAGGTCAGGCAGTGGGGACCTGTAATCTCAGCACTCAGGAGGCAGAAACAGAGATTGGTTCAGATCTCTGTGTGTTCAAGGACATACTTGGTTACATGAGATGAATTCAGACCAGAATAGAAAGAGGCAGTGGTGGCACACACCTTTAATCCCAGCACTTGGGATCCCATGCCTCTACTTCATGTACTTGGGATTTGCATGTGTCTTTACTCCCAGCACTAGGAGGGTTGAAAAGGAAATGATATGGCTGAACAGAGAAAGGAATATTAGGCAGGAGGAGACAGGAGTTGCCTCCCCTTCCATTTTGGCCTGGGATTCCCTTTGCTTCCCCATTCAGTCTGAGGATTCATACAGTCAGGTTCTTCCTCTTTTAGCTGAGGACTTGTCTAGGGGAGAAGTGGCTGTGGCTTGTCCTCTGTCTCTCTGATCCTTTAGCATTTGCACATATCTGGGTCTGAGTTTTTATTATTAGATCAATTAGAATTCATGCAAATTTTAATCCATAGTATCAATAATAAGTTGTTATACGGTAAACAGTATTTGTATTTTTTTTTGGACTCCAGGATTTTCGCCCATCAGGGATTATGAATAAAGCCATCACCATAGCTAAGGATGAGGAGTGGAGAAGAATTCGAGACTTATTGTCTCCCACCTTCACTAGTGGAAAACTCAAAAAGGTGACTAAAAGATCTTTTAGTTGAAATGTTTGTGTGACTTGAGTCTCCCTGCTTAACTATGGATGCCTTTGTGCTTGTGCTTAGATGTTCCCCATCATTGAACAGTATGGAGATATTTTGGTAAAACACTTGAGAAGAGAGGCAGAGAAAGGCAAGCCTGTCTCCATTAAAGAGTAAGTAGAGGTCCATCCACTGTGACTCTGGAGAGGAAGAGTAACTGGGGCAGAAGGGTCATCCTGTGTGTCTCACATGGTTCATCTGTTCCTTCTTCCCTTTAGACACCAGATAGCACAATATTCCGGTGAAAAATAAACAGTACCAAGGTCACAAGTATAGGGGTGGGCAAAATGGGAAGGTGCTTGGTCAGTCCTGAGGTGATTCTGCCTCTATTGTCCAAGAATATCATTTTTCTTA
Organism: Phyllotis vaccarum; assembly: GCA_033318265.1. Taxonomy (NCBI): domain Eukaryota; kingdom Metazoa; phylum Chordata; class Mammalia; order Rodentia; family Cricetidae; genus Phyllotis; species Phyllotis vaccarum. The sequence goes on along the minus strand of JARWLC010000017.1, from coordinate 74,544,289 downwards.
AACTCTTTATGCATGTCTGAAATCCCCATGTCTCTCTCCTCAGAGTGTTTGGGGCCTACAGCATGGATGTGATCATGAGCACAGCATTTGGTGTGGATGTTGATTCCCTCAACAACCCAAAGGACCCTTTTGTGGAAAAGGCAAGGAAGCTCATAAAATTTGATTTTTTTAACCCGATATTCATATCAGTAGGTATGTGTGATGGTTCTACCTTTTGACCACTGATCCTGTCTGTGGCCATGTTTGTCAGATCAGCTGTTCTCTTCTGTGATTAACAAAACTAACAGCTCTGTGGTGTATAATTCACCTGACATGGAATTCCCAATCTTATTGGATTTACTAAGATGCAATATACAATTTTTTTAGTGCATTTAAAGACGTGTTCTCCCCTATTTTTGTTTTCTAACATCATTATTCTTTTAGACAGGGTCTCACTGTATAGCTCTAGCTGGGCAGAAAGTTTCTGGTCTTGAATTGACAGTGAACCTCCTACCTCTGCCTCCTTAGTTCTGGGATTAAAGGTGTAAACTACTAGTCTTGGCTTTGATTTAGAATTATTTTCTTTATCCTTTGACAATATCACAAAGGCATACAATCTACCTGGATTATACTCACCTCTAACTCTTACCTCCTACTTCCTTCAGGCACCCAACACATATTACTCCTAATTTATGCTCCGTTCCTATTTTTTCAATAACCCAGTGAGCTCAATCAGTGCTGCCAGATAGGATGCTGACTGACATTATTGGTGTTATTTCATGTGGGTGGCCAGTTCATGAGTTTGCCAGGCCATGTCCAGGATATGACATTTCACACCACCCTTCCCTGGCTCTTAATTTATTCTCACAGCCTCTTCTATGATGCTCCTTGAGGCCTGAGTGGTGGGGGCATGGATACAGATGCTCCATGTAGGGCTCAGCAGTTAGTAGTTACTTATTCTCAATGCTTTGATCTCTTAGTTGTCTGCCTTGACTGATTGTCCACATGGCCCATTATCAATGTCAACTGTAGAGTACTTTGTTGTAGGAACATTGCACCTTTGCACATTATTTTTCAGGCAGTCTTGTCCTAAGCAACCAACAATTCTCTTTCTCGATATTTACATTGTCTGGGTATTTAACATCAATGGGATCATAGACTAGGCAGTACTGTGACATGCCTCTATCATTTAGCACACTATTAAGTGAAATAAGTTTCATTGTCTCCTCTGTCTATGAATGAGCAATATTCCATATCCATTGATGGATACCGAAGTTGGTATTACATGTTTGCCATGAATTTTGCTGCTATGTGCATTTGCATACAGAGCCGTGTTTAAATATCTGTTTTATGTTTTAGAAGCATACATTCAGGATCATTGTTTTGAGTAACATATAACATATAACATTTTAACATATTAATAACTGAGCATACATTTTGCACAGTAGCTGAATCATTTTATATGCCTTCTAGAATGCAGGAGAGGTCCAGGTTCTCCATGTTCCACACAAGACATAGGTCCCCCATGACTTTGACCATTGCCACTTAGTAGATATGCTGTGGGCTGTACCTGTGGTTTGGGTCAGCATTTCCCTAGTTGTAATGGAACTGAAAAACAAAGTTAGATTGTTAATGTCTCCTTTTAGATACCTCTCTTACAAAGCAGGATTATGAGTGAGCATGTATACATGCCTTGGTGTTTGTGTGGCATGTGGAGATCAGAGGACAACTGACAGTCATTGGTTCTCTCCTCCCACAGTGTGGGAAGCAGGGATCAAGCTCAGGTTGTCAGACTTGTCTACAGGACTCTTTAGCTGCTGAACCATGTAAAGGGCCCTGTCTGTACTTTCTGGATCCATTACAGGAACAGAGTTAAATCCAAGAGTGTGATGTGTTCCTTTGAATACTCGAAAGTGCAGAAGCAGCATTATGGTGGTGACCTTGAGTGAGCAACGTCACAGGGAACAGTTTATGGTTGAGGCAGTGGTGACTCATCTGTCAGATTGCTTCATGATTTCTCTAAATGAAACTTGCATTTCCTCTAAAACTTATTATTTTAAACCTTTCCAGTATTCTTTCCATTCCTTGTCCCACTATATGAGATGTTAAATGTCTCCCTGTTCTCAAAGGACTCTATATCATTTTTCAAAAAATTTGTGGACAGAATGAAGGAAAACCGACTGAATGCTAACCAGAAGGTAAGAAGTGGGGATGTTGTGAGGTCAGGATTTGATAACACATTGGACTGTGAACATATGAGCTGTGCTTCCCTTCAGCTGTCATTTAAGGATGATAGGGGAGGACAGATAGAGGGAGAGAGAATATATTTCTAGGAGAGAATAAGTTGGAGTTCTGAAAGATTGATTAACAATAAGCCAGGAATTGATCCTTAGCACTAGGAATGACATCTGTGCCCTGTACAGGGGTTGGAATTTTTAAAAAGGCACAAGATCAGCATGATATCAAGATGACAAAATCCCAAGCATATGTGAGAGAAACCCCTTCAGCCCCACACCTTACTGATCAACTATTAGTCATTTATGGCTAAAGAGGGACGGTATAGCCAACAGCAGCTTTCCATGTACCAGAGGATGGCCAGGCACAAATGGGCAGTGTTGCAGTGGGAGTTTCTAGGTCCCCGGCGGCCAGAGACCCAGACCCTGCCATGCCAGACCTCTTAGCTGCCCACCGCCCACTGCTCAGGCCCCCAGAAATGACTCAGACGCTTATATTAACTTCATGCTGTTTGGCCTATGGCTCAGGCACATTGCTAGCTTGCTCTTGCATTTTAAATAAGCCCATTTCTATTAATCTGTCTGCCACGTGGCCTGTGGCTCACCTGTGTTCCTTACATGTTGCTCCTTTGGGCTTCAGCTTGGTCTGCCTCTGACTCCACCCTTCCTTTACTACCTATGTTCTGATTTCTCCTCCTACTTCTTCTATGGTGCCTGTCATGGCCCAAAACAGCTCCTTTATTTAAAGATTGATATTCACAGCATACAGAAAGGCATTCCCACATCAGGGCAGCATCAGTTAGACTCTGGGGTTTATCTAAAAAGAAGAGGTCATGTAGTCAGAAGGAATAAATGCTACAAGGAATATAGAAGGAATCAAGTGGAGGAAATGGTGGGGGATATGTCCATGTCTCATTGTATAAAATTCTCTATGAATAGATAAAAATGATTAAAAGGGTGAAATACTATTTTCTTCTCCTTCCAAAACTTTGATTTTAAAAATTGGTTATTATATAAGATTGTATGTATTGTAATTTGTTGTAAGAGTAGTTAATATGGCAGCTGGATGGCTTCCTGGTTTAGTGGCTGATGCTTTAGTTCTTTGATGACCCAATAAAACCAGCCACATTGAGAATTAAAGGGAGCTACATCCTTAGAAAAGATGTTAAGCTACTGCTATCCTCATCACCTCTGACCTATGACCTCCCCATTGACCTTCTACTTTTAAACTTCTCTTTCTACTTCCAGCACCGAGTGGATTTTCTTCAGCTGATGATGAACAGTCATAACAATTCCAAAGACAAAGAGTCTCATAAAGGTAACCCAGGACTCCCTGGTCTATGGACACAGAAGCTCTCAAGGAGTGCTCAGGTAGCTCAGAAAATGTGTGGGGAGGTTTTAGAGCTGAAGAACCCTGTCAAGTTGCAATAAGGACATGACTATTATCTACATGGAATTTTTTATAAGCACAAGGGCACAGGTTTTGTTTAAAACATGAAGGATGGCCATGATAGAAGTCTTCAGTGGTCTCTGTGTGTTACCTAGGTCTGCACAGGTGCTGTTTCTGTCTTTTCCAGCACACTGACTGGGAACTCTGCATAGATATCTGAGTCTAAACATCCAGTTAGGAGGCATGTACCTAAACCGTGCTGATGCTCCCTGGGAGCCCCTGGTGTGCATGTTCTCTGTCTCATTATATGGTAAAGATTCCCTTGTCTCTGTGTGTTGAATAGGTAGCATCTGGGGTAAGCCTCTTTCAACAAGCACATTGGTTATCTTCATTCTTTTTCACACTTAGCAATAATCACTTAGATTTTTATCTACTTCAGGAGGCATATGCAGGTGTGTGCATGTGTATGTACACATGTGTATACCTTTAGGTATGTGTTTGGGTGCCAGCTTAAGGCACCAAGTGTCTTCCTCAATCACTCTCTGCATTATTTCCTCCAGACAGGGTCTTTAAATAAACCTGGAGCTAGGCTGGTATGGTGCAAGCAGGGCCCAATGATCCACAGAGTTGTGGTTACAGGTGTTTGTGTGTCTTACCACATTCGGATTTTTACATGGGGGCTGGAGATTCAAAATCAAGTTCTCATGCTTATGCATCAACTGCATCAACCATTGAGCCATCTCTCTAGCCTCCCATCTATGTTTTTGTCTTAATTTAAAACCATTATCACTATCATGGTTACAAAACAATGATACCCCAATTCCAGGTGTGCTTCTATATGTATAGATAATGTAAAGGAAGTCTTCCATTCTAACATATTTACTTATTTCTAGTACATCTGATTGCCTATAGAGCAATAATATCTTAAAATTCCCTAAATTTGCTTTTAACCGTATATTTTGTATATCAAATTCTCTCTAGTCGGTATGCTTCAAACCCTATCGTGTGATCAGCTAACTTCAAATTCTTCTACGTTACCTCCTCCTTTTGAGGCCGGGAGTCATGCAGCCCATGCTAACATCACATGCATGGTCTGTCTGAGAATGACCTTTTACCTTCTATGCTGCCATGCCTGGCTTATTCAGTGCCAGGAGTTAAACCCATGGTTTCACGAATGCCAGGCTGACTCTCCACCTACTTAAGTATCCTCAGCTCTGCTGTTTCAGTTGTAATTGCTATAAAAGATATTAATTTTGAAAATGCCCACTGATTGAGGGTTTATAGTCTGGTTTCAAATTAGTAGTAAGGAGGACTTACATGAATTGGAAGGAAAAAATTACCAACAACAGAATCACACCACTCATTTAAATGTGTAAAACTGCCTGTAACTCCAGCTCTAAGGACTCCAATGCCATCTTCTGCCCTCTGTTACCACTTGTACAGATGTGAGTGCACACACATGAATAAGTAAATAAACATTTTAAATCTTAAGCTGTAGCAGAGGACTGGAGTTCAGTTCCCTCCACCTACCTCTGAAAGCTCACAACATTCTAAAATTCCATCTCTAGGAGATCAGATGCCATCTTCTGTACACCATGGTCATATATACTCACACACAAAGCACTCCCAGTGGTATACAAATACACTTAAAGGGCTAAAAATACACCTTGACAACACAATAAATTACATGTCTTGAAGTCTCCCACTGATGAGAAGGAAAGGTGCATAAACCATTAGGCAGCCTGGCTGAAGCATTCTTGCCCTTCTCTGTGTCATGTGGATATCATGATGACAATAGTCCAGTGGTGACTGAATGGCTTCTCTATATTTATCTCTAGGTAAACAGGAGCCTCATTATATTTTCTAGTCATCTCTTCTGTGATAGTCAACCCTGACTTGACTTTCCTGAAATATTTTCTTACTTTCAGCTCTGTCTGACATGGAGATCCTAGCCCAGTCAGTTATCTTTATTCTTGCTGGTTATGAAACCACCAGCAACACACTTTCCTTCACCCTGTATTTATTGTCCACTCACCCTGATGTCCAGAAGAAACTGCAGAAGGAAATTGATGCAGCTCTGCCCAATAAGGTGAATGGATGGGGCTTGGAATAGAAGGGGAAAAGGATGACTTCTCATCACCAGCAATGAATGGTGTGTGTGTGTGTGTGTGTGTGTGTGTGTGTTTGTAGATCATAGACTCATGGACCTATGTAGGGGTATTCTGTTGTTTCATTGTAAATAATTGTCCCACCCACTGGTTTAATAAAAAGCGCTGATGGGCCAAAGGCAGGCAGGAAGTATGGGCGGGGCTATCAGACTAAGAAAACTCTCAGAACAGGAAGCACAGAGCAGAACGCCAGAGAGAAGCCAGAAGAAGCAGAGGACAACTATGCTGTTCTAAAGAAAGGTACAGAGCCGCATGGCTGAACAGGAAGAATCATGGGTTAGATTAAGGGTAAAGAGTTAGCAAGTTATATGCCTGGGCCTGAGGCTGATCAGCTAAAAACTATTGAAAGCATCTGTGTATCTCTGTGGGACTGTGGGACTGCGGGTCTGCGGGTCTGAAGGCCTGGGTCCTAAACCTTGAGGTTAGGCCCGAAAGTCCAGGCCAGAAACCTCGTACTACAGACCTACACTGCGTATTTTTCTAAATCACTCTTCACCATGTTTTTAAAGCATATTTTTCTTACTGAACCTGGAGCTCATCAATTGGACCAGGCACTCTGGAGAATGATCACCAGCCATGCCCTATCTCTCCCCCACATACAACTTCTGGGATTAGAGATGAAAGCCACTGTGTAAGGCTTTATGAATGATGTATAGCTGAACTCAGACTTGCATAGTAAACCCTTCCCTAACTGAGAAATGTTTAAGACCTAAGTGATAGTTTGATATTCTAACCACGTTGTAAGAAGCTGGATAGATGGCTGAATGGTTAATAGCACTGGCTTCTCTTTTGGATCATCAATTCTGATTTGTTTCCCAGTGCCCAAATGGCAGCTCTCAACTCTCTGTAATATTAGTTACAAGGGATCTGAAACCCACTTCTGACTTTTGTGAGCACTGCACTCATGTGATACACATACACATATGTAGACTAAACACAAAATGAAATAATTTTTTAAAAACTTTTAAAATGTGGTGTAAGTGCCTAAGTCCTTGGTAATGCTCCTCAGCTTTGAAGCCACTGAGACCTAACAGCAGAATTCAGACTGATTGAATGCTAATGTATACTAACCAGCACAAATCTATTTCTTTCTTACCAGGGACCTCCCAACTATGATAAAGTGATGAATATGGAATACCTAGACATGGTGTTGAATGAAACTCTCAGATTATACCCAATTACTAACAGAATTGTGAGATGCTCTAAAAAAGACATTGAAATTGATGGTGTGTTTATTCCCAAAGGATCAGTAGTGATGGTACCATGTTATGCTCTTCAACATGACCCACAGTACTGGCCAGAGCCTGAGGAATTTTGCCCTGAAAGGTACCAGAATCCTAGGAGTGGAAATCCACTCTGAACTATGTTGGCCTTTATATCCTGTGGTGTCCCTTATGGGAAGTTGATCTAAATGTAATTTTGCATCCATTTATATTCTGTGAGGAGAATGGCATAGAACGGGAAGAAAAAAGAGAGAGATAGATTTTAGAAGAAAATGAGACAATTTAAATACTGTTTTCTTCTTCCTTATATAGTAAATGACAAACTTAAGTGGGAGGAAGGAACCCATTGTACCTCAGTATGGCATATGCTTTCTAGAGATAAAACACAGCATTATCCTGAATGGATTTTACTGTTCAAAAATGTATTACTTCCATTCTTTCTTTTTATTCTTTGACAATTGCAGCTTGTATGATGTGTTTTGATCATTTTCACCTCACCCTGTCTCTTCTCCTTCTCAATCATGTAGAATCTCTAACCCATCAAGTCTTCCTCCTGTATTCATGTCTCCCTGTTTTCTTGTGACCCATTAGTTTAATTAGGGTTGTTTGTATCAGTGTAGGCATAAGAATTATTTACTGGAGAGTGGACAACTCACCAGTAGCTACACAGTTGAAGAGAAACTTCCCCATTCCCCAGTAATCATTAATTGTCAATAGTTCTATAGGAGGTGGCACCTCATGATCTGTCTCTCCCATCCATGATGGAATGTATCAACATGGATCTAGACTTGTGTACCAACCATAGCTGTTATGAGTTTATAAGTGCAAGACTCTGTCAGGTCTAGATGATGGTGGTTCATAGCTCCCATTCCTTTCCCTACCCCCTCCTCTGGGATGTTCCCTTAGCCTTTTGGGAGATAATATTGACATTCCATTTAGGGCTGAGCACTCCACCCTCACTCATTTTGAGTATTTTGACCATTTAAGAGTTTCTGTGTTAACTGTATTCCATACAATCATAACCTTCTCTGAACAAGACTTAGAGCAGTATTAACTTTGTGTATAAACAGAAATATTTAGGCAGCAGTTTGATACCATGTGCACTTAGCAAAACATCAGTAGTATAGTGGCACCTAGTGCCTATAACCTTCCTATCCATTAGATTGATGAGACTTACAATACCAAGCATTAATTCCCCCTGTATATAGGAACTCTATTCAGACAACGGTTGATTGTCCCTCCCCACATAATTTCATTAGTAGGCACATAAAAGCATTTTTGCCAACCAGTATTTGTCTTATCTACCATATGGAGATATTTATAGAAAAGAAGGATGAAAATAATCTTTGGTGTACAATTATTCAAAGCCAAATATCATTTGGCAGAAGTTCAATGATCCTTTCCCAAACTATCCATATGTTATTGTTTAGATATCTGAAGGTAAATTCATGTATGTAGCTCTTATGCTTCTATCACGTGTTGACTTGTCATTACTGTGTGTCTCCAGGTTCAGCAAAGAGAACAAGGGCAGCATCAATCCTTATACATACCTTCCCTTTGGGAATGGACCCAGAAACTGCATTGGCATGAGGTTTGCTCTCATGAGTATGAAACTTGCTGTCACTAAACTCCTGCAGAACTTCTCCTTCCTGCCTTGTAAAGAAACACAGGTGAGGGTAAAAATTGTCTCTTTAGATGATGTTTTATGAGAGACTTTTTTAAAGTGAAGGATCTGTATATAAAAATAAATATGCTTTTTGATGTTTGCTAATTTGTTTGATGGCTAAATGAGTTTTTGTGTTCAGGCATGAACTGAGGGGCCTTTGGTTCTATTGCAATATAGGTAGCATTATGAAGAGCTAATTCAGGCCAGTATGATAGGATTTTATACATTTATTTTGAAGTTACAGTCATGTCCATTGGACATTAGGAATGCCATCAACAGTTGCAGTGATTCTTTGGTGATTCATGTTTCTTTGGTGGTGTACTATTCTTACAGAATTCACAGAAGCTCTCATCTGACAGTCTGTTCAACCACAGGCTGAATCACTGAGGAGCTTTACAACTCACATATGGGATCTGGGATGTTGCTGAGTTGGCAAAGTGCTTACCTAGTATGAACAAAGCTCTGATTCCCATACCAAGAATGGCATAAAGTCACTCTGGTGAAGCATGCCTGTAATACTTGTCCTCAGGAAGTAGGGGCAAGAGGATCAAAAGTTCAAGTACTCTTTGGCCAATTAGAAGTCATCATGGTCTACATGGCTTAAGTATAAAAAACAAAAACAGAAACTCATGGTCATTTCTGAAATCCTAAAATAATTCATCTAGAGTGTGGCTTTAAAAGCTCATCTCTGACTTCCTATGTGATGCCAGGTTGAGAGTCATTATTTAAAAACACAATTTCTGGGGATAGAGAGATAGTTTAGTAGTTAAGATCACTAGCTATTCTTACATATTTCCCAAGTTCAGTTGCCAGCATCCACATGTTGGCTCAAAACCATTTGTAGCTCAAGTTCCAAGGCATCTCATGTCCTATGGCTTCTGTTGAAAAAGTACATATATGGTTTACATACACATGTGTAAGCAAAATTCTCTTTTACATAAGATAAAAGTAAATAAATTTTTATGGAGTTGCTGATTATACTGAACTCCAACCTTATGGGGCATCTTATGGTTATGCCTCATTTTTCAGAAGCTCTGCTCCAGAAACACATAGCTGTTATATTTCCATAAACCATGTATCCTTTCCCTCTTTCATATTTTTCTCTCATAAATCAAGTTCTGGTTCATTACCCAAATGGATCTTTTTATTGTGTTTCTTTCCTCATTTACTTGTACACTACTTGTGGCTCCTGGGCATTTTTCCATCACCCATGCTAATACTTTCTCATTGCCCTCTCTTTTCTAAATTACCTCATATTATTCCTTCCACAAACACCAAATGTTTCTTTGAGAAGAGTTTGTGCATTGAAAGACTTTGGTAAATATTTTAAAGTATAACTTACAATTATAATATTCTCTCATAGAAACTGTAAACTAAATATAAGATCAACAGATACCATGTATGTGTTAATGTAACAGGTACATTATGTGCATCATATTGTGTATGCCTCCATTAGAAAGTGGTTCCATTTTTCTAAACAATTTGTTCTTGTTTCATGCAAAGGGATGGCAGAGATTTAAAGGACTGACATATTTAAATATGGCTTCTCTTTATCAATTAGTTTTCTGAATAGAGGGTTTGGAATGTTTATTCTGTGATTGTGGTTTAAGGTAGTTTTATAGCTTTACCTATGTACATTCACACTTATTTTAGTACTTTCTCACTAAAGCATTTAAATCACAAGTATGTGCAGGGATTTAGACAGACAAAGCATTTGTTCTAGTTTTGAGAGTCAATGGCACAGCTGTCAGGGAGAAGATGCTCTGGCAAGCTTCGGTCATCTTAAATTTAACATTTCTCCAACTTCATAACAACTCTATTCCATTTCCTTCTCCTGGGATCAGAAACTTATTCTGTTGGAATAATTCCCCTATCATCACTGACTAGCATGAGGCTTAAGCATCATTGAAAACACTGTAGGGCTAAGAATTGCTCATTAATCCTATCCTTAAAAGCCAAGAATAAATGTTAGAAAAGCAAGCAAATATCTGTGTTCCTAAAGACTTGATCTGAATAGACTCAGTTATAGAAGTGGCATTTGATTTAGGAGTTGAGGACTGCTGGTAGCAGTAAAATATATTCTCTCAAGGTTAATTTGCAAATGTCAACAAACCAAAAATAACTTTCAGTACTAAAAAGAAGCAATTTAACATAATAACTAAGAATAGGGTTTAAATATGTTTAATTCATTGAGATTAGTGGCACCTGCATTTAATCTTAGCACTCAGGAGGCAGAGACAGTTTGATCTTTGTGAGTTAAAGGCCAACCTGGTCTATAGAGCAAGTTAGAGGACACCCACAGCTACAAAGTAAGACCCTGTCTTGAAAACAAAACTAAACAAATTAAATTCATCTGTTTTACTCTAAAGTAGAAAAGAACAGAAATAACATAAACCTACATGGCTTCATCTCAGGCCCTGTGTACAGTAGAGTCTCAATAAATATTTTAGCTACTCCATATTTGGAAGCATGCTTTCACAATCTAATTGACACAGCTTGGAGAGTAAGGAAGATAAAGCAAATTACATTAAATGCAGCTTTTATGTATCTGCCAATCATCACACTACTTTTTTTTTTTACTTTTCTATAGAGGTTGCTGTTGGTTGATTCAATGATTTCCAATATTTTTCTTCTACTATTGCAGATACCTGTGAAATTAAACAGAAAACTACATCTTGAATCAGAAAAACCAATTTTGCTAAACGTTGTGCCACGGGATGAGATCATAACTGGAGCATGACTTTCCCTCAGCTATATGCCCTCACGAAGGTGGTACCTAAATACATTGGAATCTTTAATTTACTTCATGAATAAATACTGTTGAAAGCCACGAATCTGAGTCTTAAATCAGTATATAACTACATATACAATGGGTTTCCTCAGGGAAAGATGCCTGTGGAAACAGATTCCCACTTGGCAAGGAAAAATAGTCCACAAGATGGCATAGGAATTTGCAAAATTCATGCAGCTTGCAGGCTCTTTTTTCTTTCCTTATACTGATGGTTTATTGGGTGATTTTAGTTTTACTTTGCACACATGCAATAGCTGTAATTTTCCCCGGAAATTCTACTCTTTTTCAGATATATTACCCTAAGATTCAACAGAGAACTAATGCTGTCCAAGTCTCTTATCCAGAATGACTAACTACAACTCCCATTCATGGGAAATTTTCTGACTCAATAGAGACAGATACATATGAGAAAACAACACTGGGAACATTAACCATGTCCCTCAGTTCTAGAATGGAGAGTAAAGCATGTATACATCAAATAGGGAAAAAGCCTCAGGAGTATACATATAGTGCCAATGGTTGACAGTAAATTTCCTGGACACAAACCATAGAATCATTGGTAGGATCTGATATGACACATTAGGAAAAAATTCAATGCAAAATGTAGTTTTGTGGTGGAAGAAGTCTGGTATGATGTGGGACAAGAATACTTTATCAAAGTTTGACTTTTACAGCAAGATTGAGACATGGGACTGCCTAGTAACAAAGGTACTGTATAAAAGCATATCTTGAAGACATAAAAGAATTATCTGGATTTGAATATTGTTGTCCTTAAATCCTTGTGCCCATGTCTATCGCTTTTTAACTCTGTAACCACAAGTAGTTGCCAGCTGGCATAAGTACTGTGAGAGCAGGAGGTGTCTAGTTCAATATATAGTTAAGCCTGCAAAAGTGCTGAACTCTATGTCTAGAATAAGGTTATGTAGGTGATAGGAAGGTGTATTTGGGGGAAGTGTTATGGGGCAAAATAGGGGCTTTCATAATGATAACAATGTAGTCTTTAAATTATGATGTATGTCTTGAAGTCTAAAATAGACGCTAATAATAAAGTGGTTTGTGTAACCCTGGTTTTAAGAAAACTCTGTTAAGTGATAACAAAGATGGCTCAAGCTATTTGGGGCTACTTGAGTGCAATCCTCTTGGTGATCAGAAGTTTTCCTTGCACCAAGGCCCCTTTCCTGTCAAGACCTGAAACCCAGATGAAGTTGAGACTTAATAAATTGCCCTTAATGCCTGGTTCTGGTTTCAGTACATCTCTCGCCCTTCCTCAATGTCAATACACAGTACCTTCTAAAGTAAAGAAAATTATCAAATCAGTTGACAGAATGAGAAACTTATTTTCTCTGGTCCTCGTGGGACCATCTCCAGCCATATCTGGTTGTCTCCATCAATTTCTTTTAAACTCATTGTAGAATAACCATGTTTCTGTAATTTGACTAATAAATTATCAATGAAAATGTGAACTATTATAACAACTTTAATTATAAAATTGTATTTGTTTTATCTCCAATATTCTTACAAATGTTACACTAAGAATATATATATTAAAATCTCTTGTAAAAACCTGAGTTAAATATATTTTTATGTTGCACGAATTAAGGAAAGGATGAGATATCAAAGAGAGGAAACACCACAGTCAAATCTCACCCAGCTGTCTTCCAGCTTCCTCAGCCTCACTCCTAGTGGTTTCTACTACCTTAATCTTTTTTCTATGCCTGTTTAAAATACCCTCTTGGCCCAGTTGTTTCACATCCAGGTTAAGATTAAAGGTGTGGGTTACTGCTACTTTGTAGTTATCTTTGAACTCACAGATACACAGAAAGATCTCTTATGTCTCTGGAGTTATATGATTAAAGGCATGGTACCACCACTGCATGACTGGGAGCCTCAAACTCCTGTTATAAACTGGCCTAAAACTCAAAACTGCTGGGATTAAGGGCATAGGTCACCAATCCCAGATATTCCCAATGCTGGAATTGAAGGTTTAAATGACCACTCTCTGATCCTCCTGGATTGACTGTGGGTAGATCCCTCTATATTTCAGACTGTTTTTTATTATATATGAAACATATCCCCTTTTGTGTCAAAATTTAAAAGGTTGTAGCTAACATAATAAAACCATATACAATAGGTACAATACTATATACAATATATACAAACAATAATTACATGAGTTATGTCCATTAACAATTGACAATTCAAAAAATATTCCATTAATTCACTTATTTCTGAGAGTCCAAAGGATTGTACCTAATTCATTTCTATCTAACTTGTATTACTAACTAAAAACTATTATTTTGATGACTCTTAAACTTATACACTTTAACTTCAAAGTTTCTTTCCTAAAAATGTCACTAGAAAACTATAACTATCTCATCTTCAACTAACTCAGAAACCAAAGAAGGAAAAATATTAATTAACTAAACAGCATGGGCAAGCAAGTAACTTCCAAAAAATGTAAAAATCTGACTGCCTTGGGAAAGTCACCCAAGGTTCTTCTATATCATTGAAGCATCCATCTTCAGCCCACAGGACTAACATGTTGGCAGATTTCTATGTGAAGCAGGATACTCTCAAAGACCTTGCTACCTTGTCTTGGTAAGGTTCAGCAGTTCTCTTGTGGGTGTTTCCTGCTTGTCCATTTTGAACATCATACTGTCAGCAGTCAAGGCAAGAGTAGGTTCTTACTCAGTGGCTAACTTTCATTACAAAGAAGGTGAACTGTGTATAAAGTTTCTCTAGTGTCTATAATCTTTTCTGAAGCAGATCTGTGCTTCCAGGAGCAGTAGTCCCATTGTTATTTAAAAATAAGAACCAGTGTTACTAGATATCTTAAAGGTTATATTCCATGGATCTCTGAAGTGTTTCAAGAAGGCCTGTTCATCTAAAATATATCTGTTTGATCTTGAAAACATATCAAATATGACTATGTTTAAATGTAATATCTAACTACTAACTTGCATTACTTTATATCCTAACTAGTTGGTAATAAAAACTTTCATAAATGAGCAATTTGTATTATGTTGTTAGATGAACTGATTAAATATAATAGCTTGAACAAGCATAGATATATGTACAGTAACAAAATTAATTTCAATATGCACAATTTGTATACAATATAAAAAATCCAATCCAATGTAAAATATTTAAAGCTAGTAAATCCTTTTTAAGAGAAGACTCAATAATCTACCCTTATATCCTATTATACCTGTATACCTTTTTTCTTTCTTTTAAAAAAGAATCTTGAATCTAATATCTCTTGTTTAACTTTTTCTAGCCATAAATATCAATTTTTAACCAATTACCCTAAGCAATGACAATCACCCATAACCCACTGGAAGGCCAAAAATCACTCACTACAGCTCTTGGGAATATTGACACAGTGTTCTTAAATTTACTTCTTTCTGTCAGGGGGAAATGGCATCTTTAGGGAATTCTGGAAAGGAAAGTTTTGTTAATTCCTCAAGCCCTGAAAAAAGTAGCTGTATCACATGTTGTCCACTATCTGCATTAAAAGGAAAGTACATGGCTTGTCTCAAGTCCTAAGCAGCCAACTCAAAATTGTCCTGAGTAGTTTGTAGTCCAAATCTGATCTTTGGTTGGTGTTTGTAACCTAGTGCCTTTGTCATAGTCCACATGAAGCCATCATTATGGGGCCCCATCTTCCTTTTGGATACTTCAAGTTCGCAATTAGGCCTTGTCATGGATCACTGCAGAAAACTGATGAGACTAAAACCCAACACAATGTACAGAAAGCTAAATATAGAAACATATAAGTATTTATTCAGCATAGGATTAGTAACAATAGAATAGTCTATTTTTAGCTATTTTTCTGTCCCATATGGGTGGACTTTCTAATATGATAGAGATTTTGCATTTTCCTTTAACAAGTGTGCTTGAGTTTAGAGAAGGAGAGAGCCACACTCCAACTCTAAAGCCAGCTTTCAATTATAATTGAACTAGGACTTCAACTTACAAATAAAGAAATAGAGAAGTTAAGCAATGAGATTTTACCCTATAGCGTATACTGATACCAATAGGTCCAACATTCTTTTGCTTGTAAATTTTTCTGGATAGCCTCCCTTCCGCTTTAGACATCTAAATGTCCAAGGTCTTTTAACTTCTTGAAGATGGGTGTTCCCAGTTTTCTGTAAAGACAAAAACAAAAGCCTGCCCCAACCCTTTGTTTTTTCTTAAACTTAAAGAATTGTAATAAGTGTGGATGAGCTATCAATTCTTAGCTTCATGAAGTGTCTCTGGTTTAGTTCAAGTCTTTATTAATTTTGATGGTATCCATAACTCTTCTTCACCCATGGAAATAAAAGCAAAACCCCTTCCCCAACATAGCACATATCCTGGCTTCCATTCTGAAGTCAGTACATCTTTGAAGTAAACAGGCTGATTTAGTTCAGCTGTTTTTTCTATAGTCCAATGCCTTTCAGCAGCTGTTGTTCCTTTCTCACTAGTATTGAGAAAATTGAAAGTTAATAAAGCATTACGTAGTCTATCTCTAGGGGTCTTTGTTATTCCTTTCTGTTTATTTAGCATATCCTATAGAGTTAGATTTGATCTCTCTATAACTGTTTGCCTTGTAGGATTGTGTGATATCCTGTAATATGCATTATGTTATAATAAGCAAAAAATTGTTTCATTTTACCAGAGACATATGCTGGGCATTGTCAGTCTTAATTTGTACAGGCATTCCCATAATGGCTATAACTTCTAGAAAATGTGTGATTACAGAATCAGCCTTTTCTGAACTCAAAGCAGTTGCCCATTGAAATCCTGAAAATGTATCTATTATATGATGGACATATCTTAATTTTCCAAATTCTGTAAAATGAAATATATCCATCTGCCAGATTTCATTCCTATGTATACCGTTAGGATTACTTCCTGCTGGCAATAGAGTTTGGTTCAGAAGGAACAGGTGGGATTCCTTTTTAAAATTTCTTTGGCTTGTTGCCAAGTGATAGAGAAATTTTTTAATCCTTTCCGAGTGATATGACACTTTTTATGAAACTGAGGCCTCTTGATATTTCCTATTAATAATTTATCAATTTCATCATTATCTTGTGCTAAAGGACCTAGCAGACCCATATGGGATTGAATGTGTGTTATATAGAAGGGATGATTTCTAGTCCTGATTATTTCTTGTAACAAAATAAATAATGAAATTAATTGACTCATCCTTAATAAAATCACCAGTTTCAATGTGTAAAACAACTCTTTCTGCATCCTGAGAGTCAGTGACTATTTTAAGAGGTTTGTAAAATCTATTAATAGCATCATGATAACATATAATTCTGACTTTTGAACAGAATAATGAGGGTTTTGAGCCATATTACTTATATGTTTTGATTTGTAACCTGCCTTTCCTGATTTGTTTACATCAGTATAAAATTTTGGGGATCCAAAAATTGGTTTATCTCGCAGAACATGAGGAAGAATCCAATTAATTTTCTTTAGAAATTCAATTCTTTTTCTTTGAGGATATTTGTTGTTAATATCTCCCAACAAATTACTGCAGGCTCTTTGCCAAGGTTCACTTTCTATCCATAATTGGTCAATTTCTTCACTAGTTAAAGGTACAACAATTTCTGCTGGGTCCATTCCTGTCAATTGACAAAGTCTTAATTTTCCTTTAAAAATAAGTTCAGAAATCTTTTCCATATATGTCTTTAACTTCTTACTCGGTTTAGGTGAAAGAAATATCCATTCCAATATAACATTTTCCCTTTGCTGTAAGAGAATGCTAGGAGGGCAAGATCACTAGAATTCAATTAAGGTCTGGATCCACACGATCCATAGGAGCATCCTGTAATTTCTTTTCCACCAAAGCCAATTCTTTCTCAGCTTCAGGTAACAATTCTCTCAGAGTATTTAAGTCCTTGTCACCATTTAAGGATTTGAACAAATTATCGAGTTCATCATTTTTATTCCAATAGTGGGTGGTAAATTGGCAATGTCTCCTAGTAATCTTTGAAAATCATTAAGTGTCTTCAATCTAGCTCTCCTGATCTGTACCTTTTGGAATCTGATTTTTTTCCTTTTTCTATAGATTTTCTATCATTCAGTGTAGTATGTGCTTTTAAAATAGGTGTTAGTGATGTGGGAATGCGTTTATGTTTGCTGTGAATCTCAATCTTTAAATAAAGGAGCTGTTTTGGGCCATGACAGGCACCATAGAAAAAGTAGGAGGAGGAATCAGAATAGGTAGGGAAAGAAGGGCGGAGTCAGAGGCAGACCGAGCTGAAGCCCAAAGGAGCAACATGTAGGAGCACAGGTGAGCCATAGGCCATGTAGCAGACAGATTAATAGAAATGGGTTGATTTAAGATGTAAGAGCAAGTTAGCAAAGTGCCTGAGCCATAAGCCAAACAGCATGGACTTAATATAAGTGTCTGAGTCATGTCTGGGGGCCTGAGTGAGCAGCGGCTAAGCGGTCTCAGGTGACAGGTTTGTGGGTCCAGGCCCCTGGCCCCCCAGGACTGAAAGAAACCACACTACAACATGTTAATCCCTTTAATTGTTCTGGGAAGTTATTTCCTTCACAATGGCAGGGTAAGATGGGACTGAATTTGATATAGGAGCTTTTGAAAGCCCCCTTGGGGCATTTCCCAAGGGCAGAAAGTTACCTTGTCTGTCCTTTGTTAATCTGCATTAATTCATCCAATGTCTCCCTTCTCCACACCTTCTGCATACTTCAGAAGGAAGGGGCATTCTCTTGGGATTATACCTAATAAAAGAACTGTTTCTGGGAACTCCTTGTTTACAATCTTTTTATGACCTTGCCTCTCCCCCCATTGTAACATTTAATATTTTTACTTTTTCTTATACCTCAAAAATAAGTTCTCCTACCCAGTTATCACTGTCATAAGACTCAAAATTAATTGTCTCACAAATCCAATCCTCCAATGGTGACTGTAGAGGTCAGCCTGCAGCCTCCAGGGTTTAGCACTGTTTAGTGCCTATAGTGTTTATAGGAACCAATTGATCTATTTCCATTATCAGGAACTACAATCAAGCAGGTGCTGCAATTTAGGAATGAGGAAGTTAGCAGAGGACAAAGAAACTGACTAAGGTCAGGCACTGCTTGCAAGCTGCAGAGGTTACTCTAGGTCAAAAGGCAACCCCCACCATATAAGACTTTTCCTTAGCTTCAATAAAGGGCATTCTTGGTTCAAGAGTGACCATGTGTGTCTGTGTTCCAATCTGTAGGTCTTAGCTTGGTAAAACCAGCCCTGCAATGCAGATGTTACAGCCAATCTTGCTTTTAATGGTCTCAGTATTTTTCTACATTGTCCATTAGCATTCTCAAAAACAGTGATTTAATTACTATTCATCTGGCTTCTGAGTCTGGTACCATTCTGTTTACCACTGCAGTTAACCTATGCAAAAAGTCTGTAAAAGTTTCTTATGGGCTTTGAATTACTTTCATGAATGATTCAGTTTTCTTTCCTATTTCTTCAATCTGATCCCAGGCATTTAAAGTTGCCATGCAGCATTAAAACCAGAGTAAGTTCACTGTATAAAGATTGAGTTTCAATATCAGCACAATCCCCTTGTCTAAGAAGTTGGTTTTGGGTGACTTCTATGCCTCTGGCCTTGCTTCTTTGTTCTATTATTTTAGCTTCCTCCTTCCACCATGATTTCCACTGTAAAAGTGATCCATCCTCTAAAACAGCAGTAACCATATCTAACCAATCTTTAGAGGTGATCAGGTAACATGATGACCAGCTATTTGCATTTGTTTTACAAATGGTGAGTGTATCCTATATGTCACAATTGCTTTTGTACTCTCCTTAATTCTAGCATTTGTACCAGAGCCCAACTAACTTCTCTATAATCTTTATAACTGTACAATTTTAAAGGTTACTGGATATATTGATGTTGGCTGTTTTGTGTAGTTTTAGATGACTTTGCTGACATTGATTCTTCCTATTCCTCTGTTTGAGTCTGAACATATTTGTGTTCTCTCTTAACAGGCTTTTCTAATAATTTTTTTCTTGGCATTTATATTAATTGACTTTTTAAATCATAAAACAGAAATTAAATAAAAATATTCATAATAAACATTATGATGATAATTCCATCTACTTTATTTCTCTTTTCTTTTACTGGTTCTAATATCAAATCATCTATAGAAAGATTACAGAAAGACCAAAAAATTTCTATTGCCTTAAACAAATTCCTCCCTTTTAAAAAAAAAATCCAATTTACTCACCAATCTAGTTGTCAGTGACAATTTAAATGACTGTGAAGTGGGGCAGCTACCTAGTGTGATAGCAGCCCAAGAAGAGGTCCAAAAGAGAAAAAAACTAATTCACAACCCACGAGGAGAAAGAGGCCACTGTCTGAAATACTTACCCAGAAATAGTGAATCAGAAACACATGTGGTTGGTCTGCCTAAGCCTGGAGGCTAACTCAGAACAGAAAGCCTAGCCAGCCAGTAATTACTCATACAACCACGTGTTGCTCTGGCTGGCAAGTGCCTATTGCAGGGGGGAAGAATTTGTGCCTGGAAGTTGGTCACCAAATGTTTCAAAATAAAGGGAAATCAGAGCCAGATCTCAGGGAAAGGCTGAAATATCAAAGAGAGATAACACAACAGTCAAATCTCACCCAGCTGCCTTCCAGCTTCTGCAGCCTCACTCCTCATGGCTTCTTCTGCCTTAATCTGTCTTTCCATGTCCGTCTTAAATACCCTCTTCACCCAGTTGTTTCACTTCCAGGTTAAGGTTAAAGGCATGGGTTACTACTATTTGGTAGTTAGCCTTGAACTCACAGAAACACAGAGAAATCTCCTCTATTTCTGAAGTTATGGAATTAAAGGCTTGGCACCACCACTGCCTGCCTAGGAGCCTCAGACTCCCTCTGTAAACTAAGCTGGCCTCAAAGTAGATCTTCTGGGATTAAGGGCATAGGTCACCATTCCCAGATATTCCCTGTACTGGGATTAAAGGTGTAAATCACCACTCTCTGATCTTCCTGGAGTGACTGTGGGTAGAACTCATATTTCAGATTGGCTTTTATTAAATATGAAACACATTCTCACATTTTTATATTCTTTGAGCATTTGATACAATGTAGTTTGATCATATTGATTCCTTTCCTCCAACTCCAACAAAGCAGTAGACTGTTAAGATTGGTTGTTGATCAAAGGATGATTTACTCCTTGTATCCATTCCTGCCCTCAATCTCCTGATATAAGAAACCAGTGATAGATGAGTATACCTTAAGGATATGAACTACAGTCAAATGATTGTATTTTATGTACAAGAATTTAGGTTCTTGATTCCTTTAAGATTCCTTATAAAATTAACCTTTAAGATAAACAACACAAAGATTCTTTCTTTGTAACCACAATATGCAGTCGGCTAGAATAAGAGCTGGCTACAAAAAAAAAAAAAAACTTTGTCTGTTCATGTTCTGTTGATCTGAAATACACTACTTAGACTTAAATTCTTTAGGAACACTGGTATGACTTTGCTTTTAATTGTGTAAAGAGATGACACATGTTACCTGTACTCTAAGAATTTAGCAAAATCACTCTATGGGATAGAGAGTAGGAAGAACTGATATCTTTTGGAAGTAACTCAACCTTGAAAAATCCTTGTGAAAAATAATGATAGTTTTGGTGAGGGATTCTGTGGCCATCCTATGAATTTGGACAGAAGACACCTCAGGCATACCTGGGGTTCTTGTATTATTGCATATTGCACATAATACATAATTAAAGACTAGACTCATGGAGTTACAAGATGCTCTCCTTCAGTAAGATGTATAAATTAAGGTTAGAGAACTTAGTATGAGAAAATACTTTATATAAGTATGCTTTTGTATGCCTGTTTACCCTCTCCAAGGCAGCAGAGCTCAGAAGAGTCAATCCATCAGAAGAGGCTGATAAATAAAGAAGGAAACAAGCAAGAGAATGTGTGAGTGTCTTTTTCCAAACCCCTTCAGATAGAAAAGTCTTAGCTTACACTGACACCATGGATTTCTTTCAAGCCTTGAGCTGTCTAGTCACTGGTCCCCCATACAGAAATAGTACAGTCAAATACTCTATGGCAAATGTTACTCTCTAACTTTGTCCTCTCTGAATTACTAGCTGAACTTGTTTCACTAGAGATAAGTGGAAAGCTGGTTCACATTCTTCCTAATAAAAGATGGCTAACCAGGTTCGTGGATCTAGCTTTCAAGTACGTGACAGATCACAGGTGAGGGAATGATTCCTTAGGAGGGGACTACATAAACACTATACTGTCCATGTCCTAATTTTACTATTGAGCATAAAGAAGTTTATATCACTCAATGAGCTTCCCATCAGTAATATTCTATGATGCCAACTCACCAACTGTCTACACAGCAAATAATAGATGTCTTCAGAGTTACAGAAAGTCCAGGAGCCATCTACGACATAATCCCAGCACCATTTCTTTTGTGTTCCTGTGGCTGTGACTAAATACCTGACAAGAGAAACTTAAGACAGAAGGGTTAATTCCAGGCCACAGTTCAAAGCTGCAGTTCATCGTGGTGGAGAGGTCACAGTGTCATGGGCATGAGGCAGCTCTTCATCATGCATACAGGGAGAGAAAGACAGTAGGGGGAGAGAGACTGACTCTCTCCATTCAAGACCCCAGTTTATGAGATGTTATCTTAGTTAGGGTTTCAATTACTATGAAGAGACACCATGACCATGGCAACTCTTATTAAGGAAAACACTTAATTGGAATGTCTTACTTACAGTTCAGAAGTTTATTCCTTTATTATCATGGCAGGAAGCATAACAGCATGCAGCAGGCATGATACTGAAACTGAGAGTCCTTACATCTTGATCCAAAGACAGCAAGAAGTGAACTGAGACACTGGATGCTATCTTGAGCATATATGAGGTCTCAAATACAGCTCCCACAGTGACAAACTTCCTTTGCCAAGGCCATATCTACGCCAACAAAGCCACATCTCCTAATAATGCCACTCCCCTTGGGGGCATTTTTCTTTAAAAACCACCACATGTGGTATGTGTCACTGATAGTTAAGAGGTGTCTATCAACAACACTTAGCAGAATCCAGAAACTCTGAAGTATGTATTCTTTTTTTGTTTCTCTGTTTGCCTTTTGGGGATGGGGTTTCTTTGCAACCAGTCCTGGCTGTCTTAGAACTTGCTTTGTAAAACAGGATATGTATGTCTATTTACCCCCTCCAACTTCAGAAGTTTCGGAGATATCAGAGGGAATCTGATTGTGTTGCTTCATTGTAAATAATTGTCCCACCCACTGGTTTAATAAAAAGCGCTGATTGGCTAAAGGCAGGCAGGAAGTGTAGGCGGGGCTACCAGACTAAGAAAAACTCTGAGAACAGGAAGCACAGAGCAAAATGCCAGAGAGAAGCCGGAAGAAGCAGAGGACAACTATGCTGCTCTAAAGAAAGGTACCAATCCACATGGCTGAAAAGGAAGAATCGTGAGTTAGATGAAGGGTAGATAGCTAGCAAGTTGTATGCCTGGGCCTTAGGCCAATCAACCTCAAATTAATGAAAGCACCTGTGTGTCTCTGCAGGTCTGCAGGTCTGCGGGTCTGTGGGCCTAGACCTTGAGGTTAGGCCTGAAAGTCCAGGCCAGAAACCTCTTACTACAGGAATCTACCCACAGTCTATGCGGGGAGTTAATAAAAGCTCCAAAAGTTCCAGAGCTCTAACCACAGTCAGTCTAGGAGAATCAGAGAGTGGTGATTCAGACCTTTAATCCCAGCACAGGGAGTATCCTGAGAGTTGGTGACCTACGCCCTTAATCCCAACTGAGTTGGGTCATTTTAGATTACAGAAGGAATTCCAGGCTCTAAGCAGGCAGTGGTGGGGCCACACCTTAATTTACTGAGAGAGTATTTAAGGCTTAAGGCAGGCATAGAGGAAAAGGAAGCCAAGAAAAGCCAGGCTGAGGAAGCTGGAAGACAGCTGGGTAAGATCTGACTGTGGTATTTAACCTCTCTAATATCTCCGACTTTCTCAGAGATCTATCCCTGAGTCTCATTTATTCGTGCAACAATACAGTATAACAAAATTAGATTTAAATTTGTATCAATAAACAGAAATCCATATTAATGTAAAATATTTTGAGATTAGCAGTTGTTTTATTCTATTAAGACAGATTCAATAACAACCTTTTTCCATCATTTCCAGATCACATCTTCCTTCCTTCTTTAGAAAGAGATTGACTATGAGCAATAACAATTTACAAGCAACCCCCTAAGCAAAGACTAGCATCCATAATCATTTTTGGGGAATGCTCTGTAGGTTACTTCCTATTGATTGGTAAATTTTGGGGACCCTGAGGAAATTTAAGACAAATATTAGGTCTTGCTGTAGTATTTTTTGAGACTTATTCATCTTAGTAAGTGGCCTTGACGCTGTTTTGGATGTTGCATCATCTGGGTCACCAGTTCCCACCGGTGATTTTTCTGGGAGTCTTTCTCAGTCAACTCTGTTTTCTTTCTTTTTTTTTTTTTAAGTTAGGATGAATCCACAGCTTTTCATTTCCTGTGGAAATAAAAGCAGAACCTCTTTTCCAAAGTAACATATCTTTGATTTAAATTTTGAGGTCAAGATATTTTTAAAATATATAGGTTGGCTTAATCAAGCAGCAATTATAATCAAATATCTCTTACCAGCTCTTGTTCCTTCCTCTGCAGTCAAAAAATTCAAAGATAACACAATAACATACAGTATCTAGACTCTCTGTGTATTTCCATCTTTGCATGGCTCATTAATTTCTTTAGTACTCTATTTCTTTTATAAGGACTTTCTCTGCCCTTTTTCTTTCCTTTTTCCATGTCTATGTATATTTTTAACATGTTGTAACCTGTTTAGAGGCTGTCTGAATCTGTCACTATCTTTTGCTGACCACATAAGTCTTTAAACTACTAAGCAGCATGGCCGCTCTGACAGCTAGCTCTACCCCATCACTTGCTTCCTGAAAGGCTACTCTTATATTGGAGGTACATTTACCACCAATTCTGAAAATCATGTTTACTGCCGTATCCACGCTACTACTGACCAATGTGCCACCAGCTGCTCATAAGGTCCATTGAAGTATTTGACAACAGGATCTCTCAAAAAAAAAAAAAAAAGTCACATGGTTTTTGCTGCTGACACTGAATCAGGAAGATATAATTTAAAGGTGCCACGCCTGTTTGCTGTCAGCAAACAGAGCCCACCCAAGAAAATGTTGCTGCCAAGAAACTGTGCTTGACACCATTCTCCTGAGTCTAGATTCCCTTTTTAAGCTTTGTCAGGTTTTATGTGATAATTTCAGCACCATGTTGGAACATCATATATAGGTGGAAGTTTCTGTGCTGGCAGCAACTCCCAAATATAAAGCAGATGGTTCTCTCCCACATGCCAGTTTCAAATAACCACTCAGAGGATATTATTAAATTATAATGGTCAGCTATAGCTCAGGGTTATTACTAATTAGCTCTTAAACTTAAATTAAGACATAATTCTTAGCTTTCCTCATTAAAGGGTTAGGGTTAGTAAAGCCATCTCATCTTGCTTCCTTCGTGTCTTGCTGACTACTGATTTTGATCTTCCTCTTCCCTGGATTCTCCTAGTCTGGTCACCCTCATCCTTCCAGCCTGGCTACTGGCCAATCAGCATTTTATTAAACCAATTCAAGTGACAAATCTTTACAATATACAAGAGGATTATTTCATAGCAGTTTGTCTTTAGAAAAGTATGAAGCTAATTTCATGTATTATCCTCACTAGACTAAGGGATGTCCAGATAATCAGTATATTGTCATTTCTGGATGTGTTTGTGAAAGATTTTCTACAAGGGAATAATAAGTAAATGCATAAACTGAGCAAAGATTTGCTCTCACGACCACCAGAGATACAACAGTTCACTGAAGGTCTGGGATAAAGACCTGTTATAATTGTGGAGCTTGTGTATGTGGGTGAAATCTCTAATAACTATTCTGGGCCCTGAATGAAAGAACAGGTAACTATACCACAAAGAACCAGTTAGGTCAGCTTCTCATCTTTGGTCTGTTGAAGCTCCCACTCTGGGGATGGACACAGATTCCAGTGACAACACTCAAGCAGTTCTCCATGGGTGGAGACCTAGCTTTGAAGGTACTGATTCAAAGGTGAATCTCCTGTAAAAATTCTTCAGAACAGAGTTCAAGAACTGAGTACAGATGTGCACACTAAAGAAACCCCAGAGTCAGGAGCTGAAGCAGAAGTTTCATGAGTTTCTGGCCTGACTGAGTTACAAAGAAAATTCCAGGCTGGCATTGGCAACATAAGACCCCATCTAAAATTTAAAACACTCACACACACAAACACACACACACATGCATACACACACATATGTACATGCACACGCACATATATGCACATACACACACAAGAATGCACACAAGCACACATGCCCACACACCCACACAAACACACACAAGCAACACACACCACACACATACACACACACCACACACACAAGGACACACACCCACACACATACACACACAAAAGCAACACACACATGCACACACATACACACATACATACACACCACACACACATGCATGCCAACACACACACACTCACATGTACATACACACATACACACATATAAACATACACACACGCACACAAGGATACACTCACACGCCCACATACACACACACAAAAGCAATATATACTTGTGCAGATATGCATACACGCACTCACACACACACAATACTAATCTGCACATACACACATGCACACACAACCACACATACACATACTCATATACACACACATACATACAACATATACACATACACACATGGGCGCATGCACATACACTCACACACATACACATATGCACACACACGCACATACATACAAACACACACACATATACATACACATACACACACATGCACACACATACACATATACACATAGCGCACATACCCACACGCACATATGCATACAAACATGCACACATACACACATACACACTCTCTCAAACACGCGCATGCAGTCACATCAGAAAAGTATGTAAAGGTGCAGGAAGGGGATCCCATCCCACATACCAAGGTGTTGTCAAAAGCTCTCAGAAAAAAACACCAAAAAAGCCTTTGATCACTCAGTGAAATACAATGAAACAGGACCAGAGACAGGAGAGCAAGAGCCCAGCCCCGCCTCCAGGAATCCTGAGAGCAAGCACTGCTCAGGCCCAGCACTCACTGTTTCACCACACCCAGGTCCTGGCAGATGATGTTGAGCACTTGACATAGGCAAAATCTGCATGCACTTCTGGCTCCCATCCAGGCAGCTCGGAGATCTAATTCCATGGTTGGTCAATGCTCCGAGTCAAGAATGGATGTTTTGGGTATTCATAGCCATCACCCACTAACTCCTATACCCACCCATCTTTGCTTCACTGGACCTGGAGTCTGGTTTGCAGCAGACTTTCTCCTTGCCATGGTCCCAAGTGCACCTGTCAGTCCTCCCCTGAATTCTGCAGCCCCATAGACACCTGCCTCAATGATAACAAAGCCAGGCTGACCTCTGCAGGCTGAATTCCATCTAGTTGTTCCTCACCCAGCCCCTCCCAGACCTACCCGCATAAGGAGTGCCATTCAGTGAAATAGGAAAAAAGCCTCAGAGCAAGCCAGAAACCCTACTTGATAGGGATAAAGCAAGGAAAGAACATGGAGGGGGAAAGGTGAATTGTTCCTATTTATTATGCAGAAACAGTGGGTGCCATATTCTGAAAGGACACACATGTGACAAATGTGTTTGATAACTCCAACAGGAAACAGTTCCTATTTTTTAGTCAGGTTTACAAATTTAGGGTTTCCATCCCCTGAACAATTCAGGTTTTCACAGCTAAATGTTTATTTTTCTAATTTCTATGGTTTTCATACCTGTGTTTATACTAACTAGGGGGATCTTACTTCTGTTTTACTTTTGTGGGTAATGGAAAGTAAATCTACCACAACACACGTATTGAGACCAGAAGACATCTTTCTGAAGGTGTTTCTTCTTTACATTTTTCTGTGGGCTCTGGGGTTAGAACTTGGGTCATTGGGCTTTTGCAGCAAGAACCTTTATATTGAACCATACTACCAGCCCAATTTTATAGGTTGTAAAATGTGTGTGTGTGCTTATATGCATGCAGGTACCCATAGACTTGTCAAATCCCCCAGAGCTGGAGTTAACCTGAAATTGTGAGCCACATGACATGGTTTCTGGGACTTAAACTCAGGTCCTACCGTATGTTGTGGCACACACCTTTAATCCCAGCACTCAAGAGCCAGGTGAATGTTTTTGTGAGTTCGAGGCCAGCCCAGTCTACATAGTGAGTTCCAGGACAAGGAGCTACATAAGACCCTGTCTAGGAAAAACAACAGAAAACATTTAATAAATAATTTTTATGTATATGGTGTTTTGCCTGCATGTATGTCTGTGCATCACACATTTGCATGGAGGTCAGGAGGTAGTGTCAGATCCCCAGAAACTAGTTATAGTGTGAGCCACCATGTGAGTGCTGGGGATTAAACCTGGGTCCTATGGAAGAGGATCAAGTGATCTTAATACACTAAGCCACCACCTAAGCATTTTTTAAAATTTAATTACTATTTTTAAAATTGTTTTTCCATGTGTCTAAGTATAGCATTATTGTGGAATCTGCAGGTAGAGCTGGGGGTCATCAGAAATAGCAAGCATCCTTTTTACCAACTGATCTATCTCACTGGCCTCACGAACTTTTTGAGGTCTTACTATGTGGTTGATATCCTTTACATTTCTCATTATACTTTTACTGCATAGGCATATTATATAAAATCTGAAAAGTGACAGTTTCTAACAGAGTTGAGCTAAGCCCATGTATGTCAACTTGTAAAGCACTGCATTAACAACCTGAGGTTTCCTTTATTCCATGGAATAATTCACTTGATTACGTTAACTGCCAACATTGGCTGGTTGGTTATACGTCAGGCAATTAGATAAGAGGGATACAGCTACATTTTCAGCTGTGGGAATGTCATTACACTTTGCTGATGTCTGGGGCATCCTTTTAACTTCCATTAACCTAGGTGGGATTGAAATTTTAACAATGGTAGAGCAATTGCCTAATGAAGTCTGGATTCAATGCCATATAGTCTGTGTGTTCAGTTGTTCATATCTATTTGAGACTAAGAAATTCTCCCCTCTATAAAATTTCCTTATTCAGCACCTTCAAATACCATACATACTCTTGTCCCTTTCTGGTTGGGTTCGAAGCTACTTCACATGAATTCATGCCTATTACTACCATCCTGGTCATAGCAGGGAAGGTCAAAGGCCGGGGAACCTATTATGCTGTCTTTACAAAATGATCATGTTGTCAAAAAACATTGTATACATATATGAAATTCTCAAGGAATAAAAAATTTAAAGGTAAGCTTTAAAAGTTGCTAACAAGCTGGAGAAACGGCTTAGTGGGTAAGAGCATTTACTGCTTTTCTAGAGGAAGTTCAATACCCAGCACCCAGATGACAGCTCACAATTGATAACTCCGGCTCCAAGTGCTTCAACACTCTTGTGGCCTCCACAGGCATGGCACATAGATGCACAGAAATCATGCAAGCAAAATGCTCATTAGCACATATAAAAAGAATTCTGCCTTTGATCCCAAAGCTTGGGAGATGAGATAGGTGGGTGTATCAGAGTTGTTTTAAGCACCAGTACAGTCTTTACTCTCCAGTCTCCCAGAGACTGTGCCTTTCAAAAAAATAAAATTGTGGTTTGAATGAAAATGGTGTCATAGGGATTAATATTTGAATGTTCGGTTGTCAACTGGACTATTTTGGAAGGATTAGGTGACAGTCTTGGAGGTGTCTCATGGGGGAGGAGGATTAGGCTTGAGGTTTCAAGTCTCTGCCTCCTGCTACAGATCAAGATAAAAAAGATCTCAGCTATTGCTCTAACACCATGCCTGGACCACCAGCAACCATGGATTCACCTTCTGAAACCATAAGCAGGTCTCTTATTAAATGCTTCCTTCTCTAAATTAATTGCGTTGGTCATGGTGTTCCTTTGGCAATAGAACACTAACCAAGACATTCATTATAAGCTTTGGGCATTCTACCCTTTAGCTTAAAACACCCACCACAGCTCCCTCCAAGTTTCTTGTCATGTGCACAGCAGCCAGGCTTGCTTACCTATTTTGCTCCAGATCAAGGCTAGCTTTAGCTAACAGAAAAGGCTACAAAAAAATTGAAAAAATAAGAAATAAACAAGAGAAACTGATGATAGGGCAGGGATGTTTGGGTAGGAGATAGGAAATGCTAATCCATTGTATCAAAATTATTGTGCCTAGCAATTTCCATCTTTTAAAAAACTACTTAAGATACTCTCTGATATCAGCTCTGAAAGTCTTTGGATCAACAGAAGCTAACAATACTGAATCACTAGGGAGACTATAGGAAGAGCTTCAAAGAAAACCTTGTGACCTGGAGCCATCTGGAGCCATTATTACACCCTGCGACATGACCCAGTTTGTGGTGATACCCTAAGATCCAGCCTCTTTGTACCTCAGAGAATCTGTAACTGTGATGAAAACCAAGTATGAATGTATACATAAGTGTATCCATGCAATTAATAAAAACAAATGAACTAAGTGTCCAGCTAACGCGTTTCTTCTCTCTCTACCCTAAGACCAAAGACCTCATAGAAACTCATACTGTTATTGTAGTAAATATCTATTTGAACAGACGTTACTTCAAGAACTATTTTGGCATTCTTTTAAATTTTGTTTTATCAACCAAACATTCTTAGAGCTCTACTGAAATTCAAATTATCTGGTTTTACTTTACGTCCTGAAGCATCCCAACTGAATGAACACTCACTCTAGAAGCTAGTGAGCTGGCTCTTTGGTTAAGAGCATTGGCTGCTCTTGCAAAGAACGGGATTTTGATTCTTGGCACCGACATGGTGGCCCCAAATTATCTGTTAACTCCTGTTTCAGTGGATCTGATATCCTCTTTTGGCATCTACAGAGACTAACTTCTGAGTGAGTCTAACAGAGAAGCTTGCTGCAGGGAAGAACGTGAGAAATTCCAAGTTGCCCAGTGCTTTTGGCTGGAGCCTCCAGCTCAGTTCAAAACAAAAGAGTCTAAGAGTGTTGAACACACCTTTATTCAGGTAGAAGTACAAAAGAACAGTTCCTAACCCAAATGCATACATGTGAGTTTTACAGATTCTGCTACTTAGGGATGAATCAATCCCCTGCCTCAGCCACCACAGGTGACTATTGGTCTCTATAAGTAAGAGTATACAAGTTTGATAGGGACAAAAAATAAAAAAAAAAATTAAAAAACCATGCATTTTTCATTTGCTTTTACATTTAAATCAATTTGATATATGTTGATTTTCTTGCCCAGATGAGACACTATGCTTGCTGATGGCAAAGAAGTAAAATACAGTGGTAGGACTATCCTAGAGGTTAGCCACAAGATTTACAGAGTGAGCAATTTATTTACTGGTTGAGGATCCTAGTGAACATTACAACATCTGAACTATGAAAGCCTCAACTGCTTGATTGACAACTAGAATTTTAGATAATACTTTCCTTACTCGTAAAATGTTATTTTAAGATGAAAAAAAATGCTTTGACATCATGTAAAAAACCATGAACTCTATGTAGTATAGGGTAGGGACCCTGAACTCAACACCTGTGATCACTTCTATAAATCAAAACAGCCATGATCTTTTATATGGCCTGTAGATTCTATTAAAATACAAAAATAAAATCCAGGCACAGGAGCACATGCCTATAATCCCAACTACTTGGGAGGCAGGAAGATTGCATGAATCCAGGAATTCAAGGCCAGCCTGAGCAACAAAGTAAGACTGCATCTCAACACAAGTATGGCAATGCACAAGCGATTATGCACAAAGCCTTAAGCTTCAAAATACTACCCTGGTTTGATGAAGGGAGTGGAGAGGGGACAGATAAAAGAAGCAATCCTAATTGTTACAATTTTTACCAGGAACGGACCTGCCACTCTCTTGAAATACTGTCTAAGAACAGCAACATCTTTATTAGAAGGCTGTATTTCCTTACAACGTTCTCCCATTTGTGTGTTCTTTGTTTCCCTATCAAAAGCAGACCTGAGCATTTTGTTGGCCTTTAACACAGGCATATAAAAGATTTCTAAACGTACACATACATGCAAAGTAGGCAAAGTAGGCACTGGATGAATGTAGTTAGGCCACCAGGAGTCTTACAAAAGACTTCCTGATGTCCTTGTCATCTCTTTTAGAGGGCTGTGGATGCAAACAAGGCAGCTAAAAACTCGGGCATTACTTGCAATGTTTGGGTGTCTGCCACAAACTCAGGAAGACGGAATCCTCCAAATATAGATGACTGATGTGGAAATACAACTCTTTAAAGGAAGTTTCACCATAGGAGAGATTCCACAGAAGAGCAGCGTCAGCTAGTGATAAGCTTACAACCAGAACATCATTTAAAAATGCCTATGCGAATGCAGAAATCAACAGGAAGCCAAGGGTATAGTTATAGAAACAACAGCATATAGGGTCCTCAGAAAATACAGGCCCGAGGCTCAACTCTTTTAACACTCAGGCCAAGAACAGAGAAAGCTCAGGGAGCTACTGTCAGAAGCTATGTCAACATTGGTTTTAAAAAAAAAAAACAGCATCCTAGGCAACCTGTGAATATGAATCATTTCCAAAGAGGGGAAAAAAATTTTTACTGTGTATAAGCCAAATTAAAATAAACTCACTTAAATGAGTTCTATAAATAAGACTCGTACCTTCTTAGAATACTTATTAAAGAATGCTGTGAGAAAATGTGTTCACCAATTATCTTCTGGATTCAGTTATTCTATACTGAAAAGACTGGAACGTAATAGGAATAATTACACACATAAGTAACCATTTTCTCTCCAATACCTTGATACTGGAGAAAGCCTGAAACAGAGTGGTAAATTTCACTGTTTGTATTCCATCAGTCTCATCTGGTGCAGACATTCTGATCTTCCCATTTTCATCATATCCAGAGTCTCACCTGGTACACTTTGATGATGGATGGACCCCTGCTCACAGATTTGCCACATTTACTAGATCCAAGTGATTTCTCACGGATAGATTCCTCGATGTGAGCAAGCACTGGGGTATGACTAAGTTTCCTCATGTACACACCTATCTTCACAGGCTTTCTGCATGGCACAAATGTGACACTGAACCAACAAGGTAGTTGACAGATGGCTTTTTCACATTTGACAGTGTAATTTTACTCCACTACAAATTCCCCAACTGTGACTAAGGTATGAAAATAAGTTGGAGAATGTACCATGTTCTATGAATTCTAGCACTGATTTACAGGAGCCAATGAAAAATTTAACACCAAAATACTTCCTAATATTCATCACATTCAGCGGGTTTCTCTCTGGTATGAATTCTCTGATGCTGTCCAAGGGCCAAGCTATGACTGAAGACATTACCACATTCAGTACAAGTGACTTCTGCAATCTCAGTTCTCACATACTGAATGAGGCCTGAACTTGATTAAATGTCTCCCCAAGTTCATTGCATTCATAAGGTTTCTCTTTGGTATGGACCCTTTCATGTTGGACAAGGTACGCTCTCTGACTGAAGTTCTCTTCCCATGCATCACAATCAAAGACTCTCTCTCTAATGGGAACTTCTTGTTGCAGAGTAAGATCAGAATTGTGACTGAAATTTTCCTCATAATCATTGTATTCATATGATTTCTCTTTCCTGTGCATTTTGTGATGCTGAATAAGGCATGAGGTTTGGCTGAAAGCTTTCCCACACTCATTACATTCATGTAGTTTCTCTCCTGTGTGAATTCTTTGATGCTGAATAAGATGGGAATTCAATCTGAAGTCTTTCCCACATTCAGTACAGGTGTAGGGCTTTTCTCGGAAACGGATTCCTTGCTGTTTCACATAGGCCAGCCCACATTCATCATACTCATAGGTTTTCTCTTGATGATGTATCCTCTGATGTTCAACTAGATATGAAGTGTGGCAGAAGTCACTGCCACACACGGTACATTTACAGGCCATGTCCTTGTGAGTTCTCAGGTGCTGATTAAGATGCACACTTCGGCTGAAGACTCTTTCACAGCTGCCACACTTGTAAGACTTGGCTTTGGCATGAATCTTCTTATGCTGAAGCACATCTGAGCTCTGGCTACTTGACTTCTCAAGTGCATCACAGGATTTATCGGATGCTTCACATTTGTAGGATTTCTCTCTAGTGTGTATTCTTTTATGGCGACTAAGACTTGAGCTCTGACTGAAAGACTTCTCACATTCCTTACATTTATAGGGTTTCTCTCTTGTGTGAATTCTCTGATGTCTAGTAAGAGCTGAGGCCTGATGGAAGGTTTTCCCACATGTATCACATTTATAGGATCTGTCGGTAGTAGTAGGCATGTTCTCCCATTTATTAATGTGGGTAACATCCATTAAGCTTTCTTTATAGTCACTACTCTGAAAATTCTGTGTTAGGTTTATGGGCTCCTGTTCACCAACAGCTGGGTTCTGGTTGAAGTTCATGTCATACTTAGTGTCATCAACAGTCTGTATTCTAAGAACTCGCTGATCTGTATCAACTGTGGAGTCTAGACTGAAGCTTTTTTCAGGTTCACTGTTCTTCTCACTGGTGAAGTTTTTCTTGCTGATTGTTATTTGTCTAAATTCTCTTTCCAGAAAGAGAAATTTCCTTAGAATTTCCTGGAGCCTTTCTAATCTGTCCTCAGACTTATACACCTCTCTGGTCTCAGGAACTTGAGCAATATTCTGTTTGAATTTTCCTACTCTCACTTTGTACGAATGTACTTCTTCTGAAATTTTCCGCTTAGGGATCAACAGCTTGCTTTCTTCTCTGGTCTCTCCATCTAATACAATATATAAATAGAAAATGAAACTGTAATCTGTACCCTGTGCTTAAAAATAAATAAATAAAAATAGGAAGAAACTAAACAATGTAGTATCCTCAAAGATAATTAAATTTTATTTACTTCTAAAACCATGCACAAAATTTCAAGAGCAGATGTAAGGGCAAGAACAGGAGCAAAGTGGGATAGCAATGGATCAAAGAATGATACAAATAAGGGTTTTCAGCAAAATGAAATAATAGGTATAAGAAATTCCAAAAGAACAAATATAAACATGGTTTTAAAATGTCCTGATACTTATTGGGACCTAGCACATTTGTATGAAAGAAATTGCCTTGTAGAGACAAGGCAGGTTCTCTTCACTCCAGAATAACAGAGCTCTATGCTGAGTACGAGCTCAGCCAGAACTCTGATCCACACCTGGACTTTACATCGCCACTGAGTCATCTGACAGGTTCTGCCTTACTCACCTGAACAGTCATCTCTTAGGACTTCGCTATTCTTAGTTTCCAGATCAAAGACCTGTAGATCTTGTTCCCGCTGGGAGATCCCATCAGGCTTGGAAATTGGAAATCCTGCTTACAGAGAAGAAAATGGAATATGCAATTTATCCCCAGATGCTACACTGTCCTCTTTTTTTTAAGTAATGATTAATACAGAAGGTAAGTTCTGAGAAGACATGTGTCAGGAAGACCCGGAGAATGAAGAGGTCAAGTTCCTTTAAGAGTTCAGATTTGTCTTATGGTAAAGAGTGTGCTAAGGGGAGTTTGTAACTTGGAGGCAGCAACTTTCATTTAATATTAATACAGGAACTTTGTCCATGGGTGCCTATGTGTGTATCTTCACAGAAGTTATTATTAGTATTCATGTGGCCTAAGAAACAATGTTGGTATTAGACCTGGTCTACAGTACCAAATTGTAACCTCAAAAATTGTAACCCCAACACCTGCTACACAGTAAAAATATAGTAGCAAATCAGTAATAAATAAATTTAGCAAAAATTGGTAAGATAGGTAAGTTCAATAAAGAACACCCAAACAGGATTTCTGGTTCTCTTCAGTATAGCAGGGTAAAAACTGAAACAATTTACAATATGTAATTCTTATTATTAAGATTTTAAAATCCCCAACATATTATTTCAAGGGTAGGTGGATGGCACAGTGGTTAAAAGCACTTAACTCCTCTTAGAGGGACAAGTTTATAGTTTCCAGCATCCACATGCAGCTCACACTGGCTATAACTTGAGTCCAGGGAATTTGAAACCCTCTTCTGGCCTCCCTGGGCAACTGCACTCATGTACACATATCCACACTCAGACACATGCATACAATTAATGATGACTGCTCTGGTCTACATAACAAGTTCCAGGACAACCAAGGCTGCATAAAGAGACACTGTCTCAAAATAAAATCACTGAAGGGAGGGAAATGCTTATTGCCTCACTGCATGTTATATTTAAGTACTGAATTACCATAATGTTCTACAAAACTGTTCAAGTATCTTGACCTTTTTTTTAAGAAAAAAAAAAGCAATCTGTTTTGGTGCACATAAAAACAAAGGGCATGCCACATCTTCATACCAGAATTAGTTTATACTCTGAATAAATAAAGAGTACAAGTATTTATGGGGTACCTCTTATATAAAAAGTATGGCAGGGATAAAGAATCAAGCAAAAGGACCAATCCATCTCAAACAACTGAAGGACCTCACCTAAATACAGAGACAGCTATCAACACCGACTACAACATGCTACAGTGAAGGATAGTAATAAAAGTACATGTAAAACAAAACTTTCTATGCCCTCCTTTTGTGTGTGTGTGTGTGTGTGTGTGTGTGTGTGTGTGTGTGTGTGTGTGTGTGTGTGTGTGTGTGTGTGTGTGTGTTTCTTGAGACAAGGTATCACTCTGTATCCCATACTGGCCGGGAATTCACTACAGCACCCAGGTTTGTATCAAATAAGACAAACCTGACTTAGACTTGAGCAATTCATTCTCTTTTAACTTAGAGCAACAGGGAACCTGCTTAGCAAACAGAATTTTGATGATGTTAGTACCAAAGGGCAGTTTTTCTATGTCCTGGGCACAGAAAGCATCAAGAAGCACATATACAGGGTTTGACTTGAGATCTAAAATCCTATCTATACTGCATGTTTAATTTATTACTTGTTCTCCTTATCCTGGTATATCACCACATAATAGGTGGTGTTTATACTCTTAAAAATGGCTTAAGGGTGCTCAGCGGTTAAGAACACTGGCTGCTCTACCAAAGGTCCTGAGCTCAACTCCCAGCACCCACACACGATAGCTCACAACCATCTGTAGTGAAATTTGATGCCCTCCTCTAGATATAGATAGATAGATGATAGATAGATAGATAGATAAAATAAATAAATAAATCTTTATATAAAAGCTTAAGGGTCAGCTGACTCTCGGTCTCCCCATCACCTGAGGAACTGATAACAATGTGGCACATATATACAATGTAACTTTATTCAGCTATGAAGAAAAATGAAGGAGTTGAGATATGGCTCAGCAGTTAAAGAGAGTGTACTGCATTTATAGAGGCCCTAAGTTTGATTCCCAGCACATGTCGAGCTGCTTGCAACAGCCCCAGAGAATTGGGTGGCCTCTTCTGGACTCCAGGGGAACCTGCATTCACACCTACTTCGAGTGCATGCACACAAACATGCAAACACAAAGTAAGCCTTTAAAAAAATAAAATAAAATTTTTATAAAAGTTAGAAATGTTATATTACCCAGGTCCGAAGCTTGTAATTTTCATACTTCTGTGTTTAATTTGGGAATGTCTGTACAAACAAAGAAGCTAAAATGGAGCTTGGGAGGGAGAGATTAAAGGAAAGAGAATAGTGGAAAATACAGAACACAGGAAATCAGAAGGAAATACTGGAGGTAAAAAGGTCTAATTTAAGTGGAGGAGGGATGGGTGGGATAACATAAGAAGATAAGGGAGATGATGATGTATGTAAAGGCCATATGGTAGCTTATGACTTGAAAGTTAATTTAACTTAAAATGGGGGGGGGGGGCTTTAATCCCAACACTGAGAAGGCAGAATGAGGAGGATCCCTGTGAGTTTCAAACTAGCCTGCTGTACACAGCTTGTTCCCAGCCATCCAGGTTAAGGGAGGTATGATGTATGGGTAGGTGATTTGCTCCCTCAAACCTCAGGTAAATTAAACAAAATCCCAATGACAGGGATGCAATATCTGCCTCCCTATGAGTTGTTGGGTATAGAAGCTTCAGAGCCTCCCCCCCCCCAAAAAACCACAGAGGATATTGCTACTGCTCTTGGCTTGGTTGCCCCCAGAACTAAATGAGACCACGCACTCTGACTTAAGGACCTAGGAAGTCAAGTTGGAAACTTTCACCTTTGCTGGTTAGTTTTCAGAATGCCAGAAGGTGCTATGCAGGATACAGGGGAGTAAACACCAATGGTCTTATCTAACTGTGAACCATTCAAGCCACCACACCTCCCTGCTAGGCAAGGTGTTCCCACTGACACAATAACATCGTGACCATTATAGGGATAACCTAGCACTTGTTGGATTTGAGGCCTGTTCTAAAAAACAAAATGTATCCCTGGTAGGATCTGGTGAAAAACTCAAGAGCTGGAGCGATTAGAGGTCCAACCTCTGTTTTGATAAATGGACATGATGTCAAACTGTCTTCTAAATATGCTTTTACTGACAAATTAGTGCTGCTTTCTGCTGTGGTCAGAGAAGCTTCTATTATGCAGTAGGCAATGGTTATGCAGAGTCTAACTAGTCAAAGAGTTGAGAACAGTGACTGTCCAGTGCTCAGCTCAGTCCTAAAGAGAATGTCTGTATCACAGCAGCAGTGGTTGGTTACCTACGTGAGACTGGGCCTATTGTTGAGCTGCGGTGACGCAGGATAGCCATAGCTACACAGAGAAACCTGTCTCCAAATTTTAAAAAAGCCGGGGGGGGGGGGGGGGATATGGGGGACAGGGACATGAGGACGACGACACAGGATATGAATAGGGGAGGAACTCAGAAAGCCCCACCTCTCCCTGGCTCAGCAAATGGGAGTGTTCACTGTTCTTCCAGAGGACTGGATTTGTTTGGATTCAATTCTCAGTACCTACTCACAACTGTCTGTAACTTCAGTTCCCGGGGACCCTCACAGAGATACATTCAGGATAACCACCAATGAACATAAAATTTTTAAAAACTGGTCTCAGAAATAAGCTCCACCAATAATGTTACTGGATAGCCATAACCATGAATCTTGTATCCTGCACTTCTTGTTTTGTTTTTGAGACAGGGTTTCTCTGTGTATCCCTGGCCATCCTAGAATTCTCTCTATACATCAGGCTGGCCTCAAACTCGAAGATTTGCTTGCCTCTGCCTCCCGTGTACCTGCACTTCTTTTGAATAACATACTTAAAAAGAGCTTATAGGGTGCCAACTTTGCACATAAATGTCAACATAATAACATCTACTCAATTTTATAAAAAGGACATTTGGGGACTGGAGAGATGACTCAGATGTTAAAAGGACTTACTGCTCTTGGAGAGGACCCAGGTTTAATTTCCATTACTCAAGGTGGTTCACAATTATACATAACTCCAACTCTAGAGGATTCAATGCTCTTTTCTGACCTCCACAGGCACAAGAATGAATGTGGTACACATACATACAAGCAAAACGAACATAAAATGAGTTAGAAAGAAAGAGAGAGAGAGAAGGGAGGGAGGGAAAGAAAGAAAGAGAGAGAAAGAGAGAAAGAGAAAGAGAGAAAGAGAAAGAGAGAAAGAGAGAAAGAGAAAGAGAAAAAGAGAGAAGAGAGAAAGAAAAAGAAAGAGGGCATTTAGCCTGGAGAATACAAACCTTGAGAGAACAAGTGAGAACTAATAAGATCAGAACAGATGCATGAATGTACGCACTGTTTCTAAATCCCAGTTGAGAGTTTAAAAAAGTCAATCACCTTCTGGACACTTAACTGGAGTTTTTCATGCCATATGAAAGTACTGCTGAGCTACATTAGAACAGACGCCTCTACACATATGGCATGGGGTTTACATGCTAGGCATGGTGGTGCAGCACACTTGTTTTTTGTTTTGTTTTGAAGACAAGGTCTCATTGTATAGCTTTTGCTACCCTTAAACTCAAACAGATACATCTGATTCTGCTTCCCAAGTGCTGAGATTAAATCTGTGCTCCACCATACCTGGCCCAGCCCATGCCTTTAATCCCATTACTCAGGAGACAGATCTCTTTCACCCAGGACAGCCTGGTCTATACAGAGTTCTAGGATGCCTGGCTTAAAACAAACAAACAAAAAAAAAAAAAACAGAACTTTAATGTTATATGTGATTGGCCCTACTGTGCCAAAGGCACAAAACACATGCTTCAAGAACAGAACTAGGTCCCAAACCTAACTTCTTAGAGCCTCAGTTTTCTCAGAAGTAATTAATACTATCTTGCACGGCCAGTGGGATGGCTTAGTAAAGGTGCTTGTCATCAAGCCTAATGACCTAAATTCAATCCCCAGAACCTACACAGCACAAGGTGAGAACGGACTGCAAAGTTGCCCTCTAACCTTAACATGCAAGCTTTGGCATGATCCCTGCAAGTTAGTA
Organism: Phyllotis vaccarum; assembly: GCA_033318265.1. NCBI lineage: Eukaryota > Metazoa > Chordata > Mammalia > Rodentia > Cricetidae > Phyllotis > Phyllotis vaccarum. Next base: position 74,504,293 of record JARWLC010000017.1, on the reverse strand, counting down.
AATAACGTAACTTTTTAGATAGTTTTTCCTTGAGACAAAGTTTCTCTGTGTAGTCATGGTTGTCCTAGAACTCTCTGTAGTCCAGAGAAGCTAGAATAAGATCTTCCTCCTTCTGCCTCCTTAAGTGCTGAGATTAAGGACTTTAAAAGCTTTTTAGAAGAGTAATATTCTCTAATCACTGTTGAGTTATAGCAAGTATTAAATATATATAACAAGTATTATATATACATATATATATATATATACACAGCATGTAGTATAAACAGAAAATAGCCATGACAATAGAACGTTCTGTGCAAATCACTGTTGCCTCAAAGACAAAAATTTTTTTAAACTCAGCCATTTATTTATTTACTGCTGTATAGTACACTAACACTTAACAAAGAGATTAACCTTCTGGTTGTCTATGACAAATAAAAATACAGGCAGGAGAAAGAACATAAACTGGATTAAATTATAAAGTGAATTATAAAATTCTTACGTTATAACCCCAAACGCTAAGTAAAATAAGTAAACATATATAACATTACATTTCAAATTGAGTATGTGACCCACAAAGATAAAGTTAATTCCCAAGGATGTTAAAAATGGTTGCTAAGACTATATTGGCTTGGATAGTTGGTGGCACAAGCCTTTAATCCCAGCACTCTGGAGGCAGAAACAGGTGGATATCTTGTGAGTTCAAGGCCAAGGTGTTACATAGAAAAACCTAGTCTTGAAAACTTAAGGAAAAAAAGACTATGCTGGCTTGATCATAAAAGCAAGCTAGGTAGAAGGGTTTTTGTAGCCTGTGTGTGCATGTATTTGTATCCTTCGTGTGTGAAAAGATGACAAGATAAAAATGTGATAAATAAAACCCCACCTGGTAGTATATCAAACTACAAAATTTCTTCATTACAAAAAGTACACAAGTTAACAGTTGGAAATTCTGTATTAGGTAAAATTAACAGTAGTTTACAATTATATATAGATTTTTTACAATTTACAAAGCTTTTAAAAATACATCCATTTGATGCCCTGAACTATTTAATTTTTGTGCCCTGCCTGATAGCATCCATTAAGGACAGAGTTAAGAACACTTAGTTAGGAAAAGTACATCAATCGGTATGGTACCACAAAGAATCAGGAGCAAGCAGACAGACCTTTAAAGGAAGAAGAAAATGATGCCCAACATGACCAAAGTCTGGGAGTGACAGGAAAGTGAGGCAACAAGTGGACAGGCTATGTATGTTCATGCTAAAAAGAGCACACATGTGCTCCCTGCTCTAAAATAAGGGGAAACTATGGCAACTGAAGATAGGATTAGCTTGTGGCTTCTCACACAAGTAGCTGACCACCAAGTGTGGATTATGAATGAATGAGTTCCAAATGCATGTGGTTTTAAGGAAGGCTTCCATGTTAGAAATTCACCAAAGGTCAGTTGGGGATTGGCAACTTTACATAACGGTGGCATCTATTCCATTAACCAAATTTAATATCTTACAATCTTGGAAAAGGAGTTTCCGTGCAGGGACGAGCACTACCGATGGAAAGTCGATACCTGGGCCATCTCTTGGTGATTCCTGCCGTAAGGACTGCAAGTGTTTCTCCAGAGAAAGCACTTGCCTGGGTATGACTCAGGGCTGGGCAGGAATTCACACAATGAATCCGGGTGGTGGGAAGGCGGAGAAGTATGCCTATAAAGATCAAAGAGCCAGGAATGGAAAACACACTAAAAAACCTTTCCAGTGAGCAAAACTACCCCACAGGTAAGAAAATTTTTTAAAATCGAACATAAAATCAAGAAGGTAAAATTAAAAAAATAAATAAATAAAGCCCTAGGTGTCACCAAAAATAAATAAATAAATAAGTAAGTAAGTAAGTAAATAAGTAAATAAATAAATAAATAATGGGAGAAGTTTAGCTATAGACATAAATGCACAAGAGTGCATGCAAGATCACAGACGGACCAAAAAAAAACAGTGAGGGGGCAGCACACAAAGCGCACATAAAGGAGATTGCCAACAATCCTGTTCCTCTCCTTCACCCCTCACAGGTATTTCTCAATAGCACTATATACTGCCTAATCCTGGGTGTCCTCAAAACAACAAAGAAACATGATTTAAGAATTTAGACCACCTAGTATGGGATGTCTTGAGTCTTCTGCTGCATGGAGTGTGGCTGTTTGGGATTACTGCCTAGGTAATGCACTATAATGTGTAATACCCACAGTGAGCTACACCTTTAAAGTCTCTCAAATCTGCCTGTTTGGAGATGAGTTTGATGGTCTTAAAAAGTGAGACTATTCAACAAGAGAAATTTTAGCCTTAAAAAAAATGTATTTCTTTACCAGGAAAATATCAGATACAGGGCACAAAGGAATCAGAACAGAGTCTGGCTTGGGGAAAGAAAAAAAAGGGGGGGGGGGGAGAAAAGGTAAAAATTTAGCCAACCAAAGCTCAACCAAGTTTTTCTTTGCTAACAGAAGACAGATGTCCCACAAAAGCAAGCAACATGAACTGGGGATAAGGAATATCTCCTCCAGATAACCCTCCCAGGAAGAGGACTGAGACCTGAAACCTGGGCATACTCTACTGACCACCTCAAAGACCTGACACCTACTCAGAACCAAAGAAGAAATTCAAATAGGTAAATTGAGCAACAGGAGGATCCTTACCCAGTGAAACCACGTTTCCATAATTCTCTAACATCACTTCTCTGTAGAGCTCCCTCTGAACAGGGTCCAGGCATCCCCATTCCTCTCGAGTAAGATGCACAGCCACATCCTCGAATGTCACAAAATCCTGAAATAATAATTCTGGCTGCTTTCAGGTATGGGCAACTATATCACCATGGCCAGAGATGATGAACATGACACAGAGGGCATCTAGTGGCTATTTATGTTGTGGAGAGGGAGAACAGACAAGAATCTATAAAATAAATTCCATAAGTGCCCATCACTGTATCATGGACAAAGGTGGTAGTGGGAGATAGAAAAATCATTTGTGTCAAATCCAGGTCTCTCAAGAGGCTCTGTTCCCAAACTGCTACTGAAAAGACTCCAGGCAAGTTTAACAAAAGGGGTAAAAGAAAGGCCACACTCAATCAGCAACAAGAAACCCTGAGGAAAAGCAGAGGGTCCCTCAGCTCACCTGGTACCTGGCTGTCAGGAGCGCAGCTGCCTGGTCTCCTGGGCTTCCCTCATGGGGAAGAGGAGGCACCTGGGGAACAGGTGGAGCTGAGGGAGGAGAAAGGAGCCAAGAGTGAGAGCAGTCTTGAACAGGGCTCCCTTTTCAGAAGATACTTCTCCTGCCCAAAGTGTGTGTGGCATCCTCCTTCACATCACCATTCTAGTAAAGCCAACAAAAATTTAATAGGTTTCAGGTTTACCAGGTTTCAGATATGTCCACTCCTCCTTGGTAGCTGTTCCTACTTACAAATGTTTAGGACTGTGATTTTTATTACGATTCTCACTTTATTCTTATGACATAACATGACATTCCTCCCTAGACAGGGGAAGCATTACATCTGTCATTTGATAAGCAAAGCATAAAGACAGTGTTTCCTGGCCAGCCATATCTACAAGTAAAAAACATGGTCTCAAAACACAAAAACAGGGGCTGGAGAGATGGCTCAGATGTTAAGAGTGCCGACTGTTCTTCCAGAGGTTCTGAGTTCAATTCCCAGCAACCACATGGTGGCTCAGAACCATCTATAATGAGATCTGTTGTCCTCTTCTAGCATGCAAGCAGACATTGTAAACATAGTAAACATAAATAGATAAATCTTTAAGAAAAAAAAAAGAAAGAAAGAAAGAAAGAAGGAAGGAAGGAAGGAAGGAACAGCAAAAGAGTGCTGCAGACATAGGTCAGTTGGTGGAGTGCTTGCTTGGCATTCAAGGTGCTCTGGGTTGACCCAAGCACCATATAATGGGTATGGTGGCATACAACTGCAATTTTAGCACCTGGAAAGTAAGATGCAGAAGAATCACAAGTTCAATGTCAACCTGCACTACATAAGACTGTCTCCAGTGGAGGAGAAAGGAGAGAGGTGGCACAAGCCATTAATCCCAGGACTCAGGAAGCAGAAGCAGCAGGACTTCTGTGAGTTCAAGGCCAGATGGTCTACATATAGTGAGTTCCAGGACAGCCACAGCTATTAGAGAGATGCTATATCAAAACAACTTGAAGTGATCAGGGTTTTTAGCAAACTTCTGGTATTTTCCAGGTATCATTTACTATAAAATCCGTTTTGCCTTTTTGATGTTATTTCTGGGCACTATTCTCTGCAACCATTGTTGAGGCTTCAAGAAACAAAAAAGTCATGTTTCCTCATAAACCTTTACACCCTCCAACAATGCCCGACAGCATCCTCCACTTAATGGCACTCCATCTGTGTTGCTAACAGGCACTAGCACTGGTCACAGAAATCTAAGGCACAGTTCTTATATAACAAAATCAGCAGCTATGCATAGTAATGAATGCTTACAATTCTAAGTGTTGAGAGGCTACAACAAAACCCATCCATATCTAGGCCAGACAGGGCTACATACATGGGGGGAGGAGGGGCACGACACTGCCAAACATACCTATCAGATATAGTTAATATGTAATTTATACCATTTAAACAGACATTTTACTCAACAAAGAATTTATATGGTTGCTTTCTTGACCAAAACTAGATTATTCACAAACTGCAATTGTAAAAGAATGGCAAGTATCAAAGTGCACTAAAATCATCAGGAGACTCAAAAGTGAAAGGAACAGAGGCACCAAAGGGTTCTTACTGAGTCTGTAAGAAAGCAAAAACCAGGTAAGGCTAGTGAGATGTGGCAAAAGCAGCCTGTCTTAAAAATTATTCAAGATGTGATGACAGGAATGAAGTACACATTTTCCAAAGGACAAACAGCCAGGGCAGGATGAAAGACTAGCTATCCTTAAGAGATGGGCCCAAACCAGGAAGGAATCACATCAGTCCCTTCTAGTTCTTCCTCTCAGGGCCATCTTCTTATTCCAGTCCCTGGCCTCTCTCAAACCAGGCCCAAGAGTCCCTGGATACTGCCATTCTTCTGGAAGTAAGTGTTGTCTCTGCCTTACCCCCAGTGAATCCCTGCTCCATCTCCATGTCCTGAAGAAACTGAAGCTCTGGGGAAAGACATTCAGACTGGCTCTCCAAAGACTGAAACTGGACCCTTGGTGATCCCGCGGCTTCATGGGATATTTCCTCCATCCCTGTTCAGGAGGACAATGACCATCACTGCAGGGTAAGATTAAAAAAAAAAAAAAAAATTACTTAATAAACTAAAATGCCGCATCATTTCATAGTCTTAGGACTTAGCAAACTATATATGGGCAGATATTTAAGGAAAAAAATAGTTAAAAATAAATTTGTTTTTATTTAAAAAAATAATTTCATGCCCACCACTGTCCGTCCCCCCCCCTCCTCCCAGTCTTTGTTAAAAATAACTTTTAAGACTAGCTTGGTCTACAGAGTGAGTTCCAGGACAGCCAGGGCTACAGAGAGAAAGAAACCCTGTCTCAAAAAACAACCAACCAACAACAAAAATGATACTTGATTCCAGTGTCACTGTCTACAGAGCTAAGTTTCTCTAAATGCAGTTAATTAAAGTGCATTTAATTAATTAAGTCTAAAAGGGGGGGTCATTAATAGTTACCAAAATAAACACAAAAAGAAAAAACCGGGAGCTGAAGATACATACACAACAGCTGAAGGAAGAAGGTATGAGTACTTCCTAGTACGTACAAGGCCCTGACTTCAATCCCTAACACCCTCCGCTCCACAAAAAAAGTTTCAAAACTTAAAACCCAAATGGTATGGTCTAAGAACACGGTACTATTCAGCCTCTACTGTAAATCCCGGATCTGTGATATTAAAATATATACATATGTGTGATATATGTCGCTGGGCCTGTAATCCCAGCTATTAGAAGATGTAGGCAGGAGCTCCTGCTCATGAGCCTGATTCAAGGCTGTCTCAAAAACAAAAACAAAAAAACCCAGTAAGTGGTCTTTAAAAAAAAAACCAATCAACCAGTACAATAGCGTACTTCTTTCCATAGGGCGTCCTAAGTATTTAGAGGCTCAAGTTTAGACCCAGCGAAACACGCCAGCTAAGATTACTCATTGTTTTTCTCCAAAGCAGGCCCCTTAGGAATTATGTGGTAACAACCGGTCAGGCCGTTCTGCATTACTCAATGGGCCTGATGAAGAAGACGCTACTCACTTTGGAGACGGACCCTCAGGGCAAGCAGGACGGACCGCCTGGGCGCTGCACGAGGAAGGGCGGCGAAGTGCCTGGTGTCCTTCAGACCCAAGGACGTGCAGGTTTTCGTCCACCTTCCACCACCCTCCGAGCCTCCAGGCCTGTTCACAGGCCTCGCCCAGAGCCGCCCTCCGTCCACTTCCCTTTCAGGTGAGGGTTCGGGTCCCCAGCGGGCGAAACGGGAGGCACAGACCTAGCTGCCACCGGGGCCAGACCGCTGGGTTCGCCACCCCGGCTCCCCGGGTTTCGCGACGACGAACCTGGGCTGAGGGGAAAACAGGGCCGCGAGCTCCGCCTTCCGCGCGCCCGGACCCCGGGAACAGCGGTCCGCCGGGACGCGGCGCCTCCTGCACGTCCGCGACAGGCCAAAACAAGCGGCCGCTCCCACGGCGACGCGACCACGGCTCCGGGGACTCACCCAGGTGGAGAGGCGGGGTCTAGCGACTGTCCCGTCACCGAGACTCTCCTCACTGAGCAGCGCCAGCCTTTCCGGAGCCGCTCTCGACTGCCCCCGAGGCTGGGGCTTACGTCACTTCCGGAGGCGGAAGTGCACGGGAGGGCGGCTCCGGGTGCGGTTCCCGGATGGAGAACAGAGCCTGGGGTCTCAGGATAGCTAGAGGACCCCGAGGTTCCTTTTTTGCATGGCTTTCCCGATGCCTCCTGAGGTCGCACGGCCCTCTCCGCTGATTGGGGAACATCTTACATTAGTAAGGAGGGCGACAGATGTTGAAAAAGAGCCCCCTTGAGTCTTCCCAGTCACTATCTGACCTTTGACTCTGGCCGCAGGGAGGACCACAAGGATTCTGGGCAAAGTGTAGAATAACACGAATGACGCCTCGTTGGGCCCTCACAACCCTTGTCCCTAATACTGGTTTGAGTGGACCTCGGAAGTGTCTCACTCCAAAGTGCCCACAGGAAGGGATGTACTAGGTGAAGGGGACTCCTACGCAGCTGGGGCTTCCTCCCAAAAAACACCGGAACTTTTCTCAAAGAGATCCTTTGTTAAGGGAGGAAGTTAATGTGGCTGTTTTCAGACTCATGGGGCAAATATACAGGTGTCATTTTTAAGAGGAGGAAAAAGAGGTCTTTTAGAATGAGCTAGGATGCGGTGATAGGGACTACAGATGAGGGGAGAAAGGAAAAGATGAAGGGGTATTTGTCCCAGAGGGACAAAGGACTAGATAGAGAGGAGACAGGTGTGGCACATAGACAAATAAATGGTGGTCTATAAATGGAAAACCCCACGTTTGGATGAGGTGTTTAATGTTAATTGGGCATATTAATTAAGTGAGCCAAAGGGGCTTTTGATTACTGGACTTTGATACTTCAGCTAGACCTTGGAAGTCAGCTTCAGAAGGAGGAAGTGACCAAATAAGGGGATAAACCTTGGTGGTTAGCATTAGGAATGCACTCTAATGGTTTTTAGCAAGGCAGAGGGAATGAGAGAGAAGGGCAAGGCCGGCCAGATGCACATGTTCCAGCGGGCTAGTGTCTCCTCACTAGGTGTTGCCCTACTGGAAAATAGCAAACTCATTTTTCCCATGAGAATTCACCCCAGTCCACCAGGATTTTTCTGTAAGGCAGTACTTTGGAATTCCCAACCCCTTCCTCCACGTTTGCTACCCTGCCACCCTGAGGTGAGCAACTTCCTCAGACGTGCTGTTTTCTGCTCCTGTGGGATGGCTCACTACAGGCACAAAAGGAACAGGTTTAACTGAGGATTGTCTGAAGCTGTGAGACAAAAATAAATCTTTCAAAGTTGATTATCTCAAATACTCTTGCAATGGTAGGTGCAGGGCTAAGACTGCCACAATTTTATTATGGTTTACCTGGGAAGAAATCAGTGATATCCAGAATATTGAAATGTATAATCTTATAGCTATCTAGTATTAGGAAGAACAACTACATAAATCAAGTTAAAAAAAAAACTACTCAAGAGATGAAGAGATAGCTGGGTGTCTAAAAACACTGTTGCTCTTGCAAAGGACAAAGGGTCAGTTAGTTCCAGGACGCCATACTGTGGCTATCAGCCCTGTCACTCCAGTTCCAGAAGATCTGATGCCCTCTGACTGCACAACTTTGTTGCTCAGATTTGCGTGCCCACAAAACACAGGAGACAGAGACAGGCAGATCTCAAAATTCAAGTCTAGCCTGGTCTATTGGCCGGCCTGGTTTGGGGTCAGGAGTTGGGATTGCCTCTGTGCTTGGTGTCCTGCTTTTCCCCTTGGGGGAGGGGTGGAGATGGTGCAGAAACAATGACACAGCTTCTGGGAACAGGTTGGGGGTGGTGCTTAAATACTCTTTTCTCAAACCCTTCGCCCAGCCTGGGGAAAGGGCTGTGATTTTGTTGGTATCCACAGCTTCTGACTAGTTTAGGAATGTTGTGCCTGGACTCTGCCCTCTTCAAGGCCCCAGGCAGACCCCAGGTTAGCTTATGTGGACGTGTTTTAAGACACTAGTTATCACCAGTTTGCACTGGCTGAGGCTGGCTGATCTCCAGGCCCTCTTAAAAGCCCTTACATTCTACACTGGTCCACAGAGTGAGCTCTAGGACAACCAGAGGTGCACAGAGAAACCCTGTCCAAAAAAAAAAAGACCAAAAACGAACGAACAAAAATGACTAAAAATAAAAAATAAATCCTCTTCAGCTTGTAGAAATGGCTTAGCAATTAAAAGCTCTAACTGCTCTTACAAAGGACCAGAACTCAGTTCCCAGCTCCCGTATTAGCTCACAATCACCGCAAGTAACTTCAGATCCAGAGGATTGGATGTTTTCTTCTGGCCTCTCTGGGCTCCCTCATACATCACACGCAGACACACAAGCACACTAGATAGATGGTGGGTAGGTAGGTAGAAAGAATAAATCTTTTTTTAAAAAAAAAATCACACTACATACTAAGACCCTGCTCAAAAAGAAAGGAAAGAGAAGTAGAGGAGTAGGAAGAAATGAAACTTGGGCTCAGGACTCATAACAGGGTTTTTAAAAAGTGAGTGTATACGTGTGTGTTCACGGGGAGGTTTACATGCACTGTGACTGTGCAGGTATGGGTTCTTCAGGCACTAACCACATTTTTTTAAAGATACTCTATCCCTGCCCTGAGGCTGACCAAGCCTCTGGGATCCTCCTATTTCTATCTCTGCAGTACTAGGAAGACATATCACCTGACTAAATGACTCCACCCAGCTGCTGCTTGCTTTTTTCTTTTTTCTTTTTTTGGAGACAGGATCTATGTAGCCCTGGCTGTCCTCAAACTCATAAATCTGTATGCCTTGGCCTTGTAAGTGGGAATCAAAGGTGTGGGCTACCACCCACAGTCACAGTGAGGCTTTTTTTAAATGTGGATTTTGGAGACTGAAGTTTGGTCAGTATGTTCTTGCAAACCCTTTATCAACTGAACCATCACCCCAGCTGTCACTCTGTCACTCCTAGTTTATCTCAAATCCTTTCACCTCTTTACTGCTGCTTCCTTTATTATCAGTGTGCCTGGGTATTTTCCCCTTTTTCTAATTCCAGGAAGTAAGCCTTCTATTGGAGACAGAGTCTATGTAGTAACCCAGACTATGCTGGAATTCACTGGGTAGCCCATACTAGCCTTAACTCAAGATACTTCTCTGCTTCCCAAATGCTAGGTTTATAGATGTGCAAGGAAGTGAGACTTAATCCTGGCCTTGATACTACCTCCCTAGTTACCTGGTTCATTTGGGTATGAGCATACATCATAATTCTAGCTCATGACACATGGTGTGATCCACTGGGATATGTTTATGAGGGTTTCTCTTGCTCTCAGAAAACATAAAGGATGAGAGTGACTTCATGGTTTTTATTTTGTTTTGTTTTGAGCTAGGGTTTCTCTGTATAGTCATGGCTGTCTTGGAACTGGCTCTGTTGACCAGGCTGGTCTCAAACTCAAGAGATCTGCCTGCCTCTGCCCCCTGAGTGCTGGCATTAAAGATGTGGACCACCACTGGCCTTTGGCATTATGTTTCTAAACTCCTCAAGTGTCTTTGAAATGACACAGCAGTCTGGATGCAGAGCTTCAAGCCATGGGCTGCATCTGTAGCAAAAGCAGGCGGCTGTGTACCTCAGTAAGAAGCAAAAATGATGCCTCACTGGAGTCAGGGGTGATTCCAACGCTTGGGCAGCTGAGGCATGACAACTGCCACACGTTTGAGGCCAGATTTGGAGTGAATCCTAAGCCAGCCTGGATTGTAGTGAAACCCTGTCTCAAAGAGAAAAGGGGGTCAGGAAGTTTCAGCAAGATGGGGAGGCACTTGCACAGAGACCTGAGTTCATGACCAGATTCTATAAGATTTTTTTTTTTTTTAATTTTGGTTTAGGGAGATAGTTTCTCTGTGTAATCCTGGCTGTCATGGAACTTACTCTGTAGACCAGGCTGGCCTCAAACTCAGAGATCTGCCTGGCTCTATCTCCTAAGTGCTGGGATGAAAGGACCACACCACCATTGCCTGGCTAAAAATGACTCTTGAGAATCAATATAAAAATAGAGTGGGCCGGGGTGGTGGTGCATGTCTTTATTCTCCGTGCTCCAGATAGAAAGGTAGGTAGGTAGGTAGGTAGGTAGGTAGGTAGGTAGGTAGGTAGACAGATCAAACAATACAGATATTTTAATTTATATGCCTGTGGGGGGGGGGGTATGTATGTGAGTGCAGGTGCCCAGGGAGGCCAGAAGAGGGTGACAGGATCTTCTGGAGCTGGATCTACTATAGTTGTGGGCCACCTCACATGGGTGTGAGGAACTGAGCTCGGATCCTTTGTAAGACCACTATGCACTTTAACCGCTGAGCCATTTTCTAGCCCCAGACAGGTGAGTAAGGCAGGTTTCTTTTAAAGAAAACGTAATTTTTAATTGGTTCTTTGGGAATTCCTTCATATCTGCTCTTCACCTTTACAGCATCCACCTCCCTGAAAGAAAATTAAAATAAAACAAACAAAACCCACTCTCCTCCTCTGTCTTCCCAGCCTCTCAAACACCTCTTGAGCAGCCTCAGTAGCACTGGGAGTTCCAGTGTGTCAGGCAGTAGACTCTTTTGTCCTGTCAGCTTTACTTGCAATGGTCATTGCAATGAGTCATTGGTCTGGTTCAAGGCCTCTGGTTTCTTGACACACCATCATCACCGGACCCTCTCCAAAACTCCTCTTGGATATCCCTCGGCTGCCCTGAGTCATGGAGATCCTGGAGGTACCCTTCCGCAGGACCAGTCTCTTCACAGGCTCCATAGATAGGGTAGATGTTAGGATGGGCCAACCCAAAGCCCCAAATGTGGGTCTGGGTGGTAATTGAGTTAGTCAGATCTAGCCATTGGGGCCACCTTCCTTAGGCACAGGGCAGAGCCAGCTCTCCAACGCTAGGGCAGGTTCTTAGCACAACATGTTCAACTCTTTCTTTCATAAGCAAGATGAAACTGCTGACCGAAAGGTTTATTGGCCTAGACCTAGTAATGAGTTTGTGCTAAGCCAGTCACCCCCTCAGGCTCAGTGATACCACAATACTTGGAATATTCCTAAGCAAGCCTAGAGCAGTATATTATGTTGCTATGTAATCAAATTCATCATTCGGCTTCTCTGAGTTAAGAAAAACCAAACAGCTTATAAAGAGGTAAATTATCTTTGACATCTATTCCAGAACAAAAATGTTCTTCACTCTGGGGGTCCTCCTTGAGGTCCCTTACTGTACTATTTTTCAATCCTTTGAGTTCACTGCCCACAAAGATAGTATAGTTTCCTTATTTTTTACTCCCCTGGAATCTCTCTAGGTTCTCTTTTCTCCTTAATGTTCCAGTGTTATGGGATATTTGTGCACTGTATGAAGATATATTGCTGTGATTGGTGTAATAAAAAGCTAAACAGCCAATAGCTAGGTAGGGGGTATAGGCAGGACTTCTGAGGAGACAGAGTCCTCTGGGAAGGAGAAGGCAGAATCACTGGCCAGACTTGTAGGAAGCAAGATGGGCAGTATGGACTGAGGTATCTGTAAGGATTTCTGGCATGCAGCAGCCACAGCCACGTGGTGAATCCAACATGGCACCAGCAGAATGCGCCTCTCTGTGTATAGAGGGCATGCCCCTAGGCGTGGCCCGAAATCTGTGACCACCCACTCTCTTAAAAGTCACGGGAAAGGTGGTCTCTTTTCTGCTTCTCTCCCTTGTACTCATCTGTGGCACTGGTAGTATGTGTCTGACCTCACTGGTGTAAAACCAACAGTAACAGTATGTAGCAGAATGTAGATTAGTTTAAAATGGGTTAATTTAAGTTGTAAGAGCTGGTGGGGACAAGCATAAGCTGAGCTTTCATAGTTAACCATAAGTCTCTGTGTCATTATTTGTGAGCTGGCGGCCTAATGAACAATCCATCTACATTTCAGAGCTACTCTAATGAAGTTGTAACATGGCTTAAGACAAGGAAAAAAACCAAAAACATCTTTGATATATCTTAAATGAAATCCAAAAACAAGGTGTTGGAGCGATGGCTCAGCGATTAAAAATACTTAATACCCTCTTTGTTTGTTTTTTATCTTTTCGAGACAGGATTTTTCTAACAGACCTGGCTGTCCTGGAACTCACTATGGACCAGACTAGTCCGGAACTCACAGAGATCTGCCGGTTTGATTCTGATAGAATTTAACTTTGGCCAGATCTCCAGCTGGCTCTGGAGCTCAGGAAGCAGACATTTTCCCCGTGGGGCAAATGAGTCAGATGTTTATAGGTCACATCAGCCACTGGCTGGAGGCATCAAGGGGAGAAGTCCTGGGTGAGGCAATTGCAGCCTGAGGACAATCAGTAGTTAAAATGGTCTGACGGCTGGACAGAGTGGGTGGGGCTGGGGATATGGCTCAGTTGGTCAACCTCAATGCAGGAAACCCTAGAACTAAGATACAACCCAGCACAGTGTGTGGTACACTCTTGTGATCCCAGCCTTGGGAGGTAGAGGCTGGAGACTCAATTAATTCAGAGTCATTCTTCACTACATAGTGAGTTGAAGCCAGCTTGAGACTCAACACCGTCACACTGTGAATAGGTATACAAAGGCCAAATTCTTTCATAAAACCTTGTCCTATTCAATAGATGAATTTAATAAAAATCAGCCTGTCTTCTTCTGTCTCCCCAAAGCCCATCTCCTGTAACTTATGATTGACCAACATCACTCATTTCTCATAAATTTACAAGTTAAACTTTCAATTCGCCCCCCCTCCCCTCCGGCCTTTTTTGGTTTTTCAAAGCAAGAGTTTTTGTGCGTCCCCAGATGTCCTGGGATTTACCCTGTAGACCAGGCTGACCTCAAATTTACAGATATGTTCCTGTCTCTGCCTCTCTAATGTTGGGACTAAAGGCATGCACCACCATCACCAGGCTTTCCACTTTTTTTCAAGACAAAGTCTCACTGTCTGGCTCTGGCTGGCCTAGAACTTGTTATGTAGACCAGGCTGACATTGAAATCCAGATAGATAACCACACCTAACTAAGTCAAAGCCTTAAAAAATTTTCATACCATAGCACACTAGCTAAAGTCAGTTCTCTCCTTCCACCATGCGGCTCCTAATGTTGGGACTTGGTGGTCAGCCCTTTTACCCACTGAGCCATCTCACTGAATTTCAAGTGCGTTACACTGGCTGACCTTGTTGCTAATAGAAGCAACATGAAAACTGGTTATGCTTTATAGAGATGCTATAAACTGGAGGCCACAAGAAAACATCCCATTCATCCTCAGAACCCCAATTTTGTCAAAGAGAGAAACTTCAAGTCAGCTTCTTTTGAAAAGGTTTAATACTCAGGATGGGAAGAATGACTGCAGTGGCTGGGACAGCCATTTTTGGAAAAGGTTCTTTGCTGAGGTACCAGAATGGTATCGTGCCACAGAGTTCCTATCACTGCACGATTTTCTGAATAGCTATGCTGCTGAGGTGAAAACTGTAAGTAAAGCTGATTTCTACTGCACTCAAGAGGCTTCTCTGCTATTTTCTGAGTTTCAAATAAACAATGTCAAGACTTCTCTTGTCCACAGTACCCAGGTGTGTCTGTCTGTCTCTCTGACCCAGGGATCTCTTTATGTAGCTCTTGGCTGGCCTGGAGCTTGCTATGTAAACTAGATATTCACCTGCCTCTGTTTCCCAAGGCTTACAGGCCAGCACCACCATACCTAGCCAGAGATTCTCTTTTCATGTAGATTTCCAAGCATAAAGATGCTAACCAGAACACTCCATGGATACTACAATGTCCCTGAAGGCTAAATTCTACCTACAGGGTTTCCCCTCACCTGTACGTTTAATGATTACACTTATGATGGCCATGGAAGACTGTCTTTGTGCTCCAGGTGTTTAGGAATCTGTCCTCTCATGGCTTCGCAGATGTTTAAAGAGGCTACAGCTCCAACTGAAACTCATTCCACATTCTTTGCACTGGAAGGGCTTCTCACCAGTGTGGATTCTCTGATGTTGACTGAGATGAGACTTCAGACTGAAGCCCAGTCCACATTCACTGCACTGATGTGATCTCCCACCGGGGCAGATTTTCTGGTGGTGTTTTATGTGGGACGCATCACATGTCTGGGGTTTCTCTGCAGTGTGAGTTCTGTAATGCTGAATAAGGTCAGAACTGTAACTAAAGGCTTTCCCACAGGTATCACACTGGTAAGGCTGCTCCTGTAACTCTAGCTTCTTATCCTCTACTACTGTCAAGTTCCAGCTGTAGGCCTCCTCACAGACACCGTTCTTCTCACTTTTCTGGCCCACATGGAGCACTTGGTGTTCAAGGAGGCTGACATACTGGAAGAAGATTTCTCCACATTCATGGCACTGGTGGGATTTCTCTCTAGAGTGGAGTCGAAGGTGACCGGCAAGATGTGAACGCCTCCCAAATCCCTTCCCACACTCATTACACTTGAAGGGCCTCTCCCTGCTGTGCACACTCTGGTGCTGAACGAGATGGGATCTCACTCGGAAGGCTTTTCCACATAAATGGCAGGTGTACGGCTTTTCACCTGTGTGAACTCGAAGATGTTGAGTGAGGTGGACGCGCTGATTGTAGCTTTTCCCACACTGCTCACACTTGAATGGTTTCTCCCCAGTATGGATTCGTCGATGTTGAATGAGATGCGCGCTCTGAATGAAGCTCTTCCCACACTCATTACATTTGTGTGGCCTCTCTCCTGGAGAGGATTTTTTGTGGACATAGCTGAATTCATTGCAATTCATCCTCTTTGAAGAGGGCTGTCCTAGGATTTCTTTCATGATTCCCTGCGGTCTACCTGCCCCATCTTGGTGTTCATAGCCTTCACTACAACCTTGAACCTGAGAAGCATCACTTTGGATTTCTCCTGGTAGTCCCATGTCTGCTTCTGAAAACTCGGGGATTTTCTTAGTGTTCGGTTTACTGTTGTTACTTCTTCTGTCACTGCCTAAAAGAGCAAAGAGCACAAAACTTGTCAGCTCTTACAGAAAAGGAATAAACTGTCAGGGTAAAAATGTGGCCTAACAGGAATAACACAAGGGGACATACTGATCTACTGAATGCCAACAGTAATGAAAAGAATGTTGGTATGGAGCCAGTGGAAAGAGTGAGACAAAATACAACAAAACAGGGCTGGAAAGATGGCTCAGTGGTTAAGAGCACTGACTGCTCCCCCAGAGGACCCAGGTTCAATTCCCAGCACCCACATAGCAGCTCATAACTGTAACTCCAAAACATACATGCAGACAAAGCACCAGTGTACATTAAATAAAGATTAATGAATTTTAAAAGAGACTTTCTAGTCCAGGAATAGTGGCACCTGCTATAATCTCAACAGCTGGGGAGCTGAAGCAGGAGGTTATTGGGTTTGAGGATAGCCTATATTACATGAGTTCAAGGCAAGCCTGGGCTCTAAAGAATGAACTGAGAAGGGGGTGTGAGGAGATAGGAGTATTGACTCGCTCCTATGGTCTCAGCAGTTGAGAGGCTGAGACAAGAGGGCTGCAAATTGGAGACCATCCCAGGTTACACAGCAAACCTAGTGTTCAGGAGGTGGAAGCAGGAGAATCGTAAAGTCATATCTAGCTATATAGAACCAAGGCTAGCCTGGGCTACATGAGATGGTATCTCAAAAGAAAATGAAAAAATATTTTTAATTTTTTAAAGCTTAAATCAAGAATAAAATAAGCTACGTGGTGGCCATCACCACAACTCATCTGTCTTTTTTACATATATAATTTCTTTATTTTTATTTTATATGCATGTCTGTGTGAGAGCGTTGGGTCCCCCCGGAGAACAATCAGTGCTCTTAACCACTAAGCCATCTCTCTAGCCCCTTTGGTTTTAGTTTGTTTTTGTCAGTTATTGTTTGAAACAAGGTCTCACTGCGTAGCTCTGGCTAGCCTAGAACTAAGTAGAACAGACTAGCTTTGAACTCATCTCCATCCTCTGGCCCCTGCTTCTTGCGTGCTAAAATTAAGGGTATATGCCACCCCACCTGGACCATCTGTTCTTTCCTCCTAAGCTAATAAATCAACATCTGCTTCTCCCCGGAACACATGCTCCCCAGACGTACATCTTTGGGATTTCTCTCTGAAGTGGCGTTTCAGGTGCTCAATCAGATGAGAGTGACGACCGAAGCTCTTCCCGCACTCACTACACCCGTAGGGCCTCTCCCCACTGTGGACGCTGTGGTGCTGCACCAGGTGGGAGCTCACTCGGAAGGCTTTCCCACACACCTGACACTTGTAGGGCTTCTCGCCAGTGTGGACTCTCTGGTGCTGGGTGAGGTGCACTCGCTGATTGTAGCTTTTCCCACATTCCCCACACTTAAAGGGCTTCTCTCCCGTGTGGATTCTCCGATGCTGGATGAAGTTGGAGGCTTGGAGGAAAAACTTCCCGCAGTCGGGGCATCTGTGACCTCGCTCATTGTGTGATTTCTGCTTATGGCTAACATCTGGGCCTGGGTTCAGAGCTCTTTTCTGCCTTGGTTTCCCCACGGCGGGATTCACTTGCCACTTCTGCGCCATGTCCTCCAGGTCACTAACTTGGGCAAACTCTTGACTCTGAGCACCGTTTCTCTGTGTGCCCTTGGCTGACACCCGGTGTGAGTCAGCTCCACCAGAGATCTGCTGCACAAGCTCTAAGTCGTCCTTCCTGGGCTCAGGGTCTGAAAAGAGGGAAGGAAACAGGCAGTGAGCTAGTACACACATAGCAAGAAAGTGACAGAGGGACACAGGGAAATAGCATGTTAGGAATGACCATGCATAAGGGTGGGGATGGTGTTCGGTGGGTCAAGTGCTTGTTAAACTACAGAAAGCCCAGGGCTCACCCTCCAGTGGAGGTAGGACACACCTGTAATCCCTACACCTGGAGGTAGAGGCAGGAGGATCATAGTCACCTGACTACATGAGACTCTGAAGACAGAAAGAGAGCAAGGGAGGGAGGGAGGGAGGCTGTTACGGTGGCAGGTGTGAGACACATGTCTTGTTTATGGCGTGCTGGGGTGACTCTACCAATGTAACTACAGATGATTTATGTACCTGTCTTTTGTTTAAGGCTTATTTGTTATGTATACTGTGTACTGCCTGCATGTATGCCTGCCAGAAGACAGAGCCATTCATTATAGATGGTTGTGAGCCACCATGTGGTTGGTGGGAATTGAACTCAGGTTGCTGAGAATTGAACAGCCAGTGCTCTTAACCTCTGGGCTATCTTTCCAGCCCCAAGTACTTGGTTTTTGTTTTTTTGGTTTTTTTTTTTATTTAATTCAAATGTGATACATATCTGTCTTAAACTTACGATGCTATCAGAAATCTGAAGGCATGAAAATGACAGAATGTAGCCTTCGAAAGGAGAGAAGCTAGGGGCAGAGCCCCTGATCATGGTCTCACTGTGGGGGAGATAGTGAAGCTGTGAAGCAGCAATGACAATGGGGCAGCCAGGCCTGGTGGCACAGGCCTCTAATTCCTGCTATTTGAGAGGCTAGAACATTAGGATCAGAAGTCCAGGTCAGCCTGAACAGTGAATTCAAGACTTGCCTGAACAACTAACTTCCTAAGACCCTAAGCGGACTGGGCATAGTGATGCAAGCCTTTAATCCCAGCACTTGGGAGGTAGAGGCAAATGGATCGCTTAGAAATTGAGGCTAGTATAGTCTACATATCAATTTTTAGGCTAGCCAGGGATACAGAAAGTCTATATCTCAAAAGCAAGGAAAAAAAGGTGGGGGGGGGGGGGAATGGTATAGTCAGAAGTTTCTACATTGACACATGCAGATTAGCAGAATACAAGAGGTCCTGGGTCCAACCTGCAGTCACACACACACACAATCATAGCTCAAGAATGACACTGTGTGGGGATGGAGAGATGGCTCAGCACTTAAGAGCACTGATTGCTCTTCCAGAAGATCCGGGTTCAATTCCCAGCACCCACATGGCAACGTACAACTGTCTGTAACTCCAAGATCTGACACCCTTACACAGACATATATGCAGGCAAAAACACCAATGCACACAAAATAAAAATAAATGACATAATAAACAAGTGTGGCTGAATTTGAACTCATAATTCTGCATGAAACCTGAATACCTAATGCATGCACATATGTTGCAATGAGGTTTTTTTGGTCTTGGGTGGCCAGAGGTCTAGACTTCTAGACTTGTAGTCTCAGACTGCTTAACCGCTTGTCATTATTTAGGCCCTTAAAATGATGTAGATGTTTACATTAAGTTTATGTTGTTTGGCCTATGGCTCAGGCATATTGTTATTTTGTTTTTATATCAACTTATTTTTATTAATCTGTTTGTCACATGGTCCATGGCTCACCTGTGTTTTTTATATGTTTTTTCTTGGGCGGCTGGCTTGGTATAGTGGTTAGGATTTGGTGCTCTAAGTGCCGCGGCCCAGGTTCGTTTCCCGATCAAAAACCAAAACAAAACAAAAACATGGGACCCCAAGATCTCAGCAGCCCCTTTTGAATGGGGTTGACCACTCCCCGTTCAGGAGCACGGGACCCTGTATAAGCATCTTGGGACCTTATCAGCTGACACTTGAATCCCACCACACACAAACTACATACACACATCTCTGATAACTAGTAAGTACCTCTGTATGAACTTGAAATATATAAGCAACACAAATAGACTTAAATTACACAAGTAAGCTGTATTAATTTAAATGAGAATAAAGAAACTATCTTAGTTAAATATAATAATACTTAAATCTTATTGTTTATGTGCATCTGTGTATGGCATATGTGTACTGGTGGCCTTAGAGTCACTGAACTGGGGTTACAGGTAGTTGTGAGCTGCCTGACATGGGTGCTGGGAGCCCAACTCAGGTCAGTTGGCAGAGTGCAAGCATTGTTTGTTTTATTATGATAATGAGGGTACTTATGACAAGGAGAGTACCTATATCTGGCAGATATGGCCCCAAGCATGCAGGCAGCATGGTGGCTGTGGTCTGTGTGGTGTGGGTGGGCCAAGGAAAGAAGACACTCAGGCTGCACTCACATGGAGGCTTTATTAGAATGAAGGGGAAGGGAGGGTCAGAGACTAGTGAGACCTCTGTAGGGTGGTTAAGAGAAGGACACCAGGAACTGGATCAGAGCAGTAACACTCTTAGCCACTAAGTCATCTTCTCAGTCCAAAATACAGTGTACTTAATATGCAGGTAATTCATTGAGATAAAAGATTACCTCTATGGGAGCTGGAGAGGTGAGAGTCTCTTAGGTGATGAGCTAAGAGTCTGTAACTCCAAGATCTGACACCCTCACACAGACATACAAGCATGCAGGCAAAACATCAATGCACATAAAATAAAAATTAATTTATTAAAAGACTACCTCTAAGATCCCAACAGACTGATGAACATAACACATGCCCAAATATATCTAACAAAACAAAACACAGGGGCTAGTGAGACAAAGACACTTGCTCCATGCCTGACCACATGGAGTCCACATTGGAAGGAACTGATTCCTACAAACTGTCCCGATTTAATTCTGAGACACACACCCTGGTTCCTTGTTAAAGGCAAGGCCAGTGCGGGACATTCCCTGAGGCCCTGACATATGGAGCAGGATTAGTTCCTTGCCTAAAATCAGGAACTTGCTTGTCAAGGCCAGTAACGGCCTGGGGTCAGGCCTAGAGGGGAACTGAAGTTTTCTGGATCACTTAAGGGCTGTTGAGCAGTAGGTCTGTGATGGAACTGAGCTGTCCTCTGGCCCCTTTGTGCAACACTGCTTCCTTAGCTTCCTGATGACCATGTCTCACTGTACGACAGTTTTTGCTGACCTTGTCCCATTTTTCCTCTGGCAAACTACATAGGATGCTGTGCTCAATAAACTTGCTTGAGCTTGTGCAGGACCTCTTGATCCCAAACTTTTGAAGGGTCCAGGAATATAGAAGTATAAATCATAAACCTAAAGAAATTAGAGCTGAAAGACATCAGCTCTGTCAGCTGCTAAAGGTTAACTTTTAACAACAGCCAGCTCCTCTGTCAACAACAAGGAGTTAACTTCTAACCTCCTTGCCCCTTATAGCTGACAACTGCCCTGGACCAAAGTTAACTTTTTTTTTTTTTTAAGATTGATTTATTTATTATGTATACAGTTGTAGCAATGAGGTTTTTTGGTTTTAGGCGGCTAGAGGTTTAGACTTATAGACCTGTAGTCGAAATTGGTAAAATTCTTTTGTCCACACCTAACATTTACCCCTTTCTAAAAAATCTGGCTCAAAAGCCCCCTTGACACACAGCTTCAGAATCCCAAACTCTGGCTGTGGCCTCAGCTGGCTGATAAGCTTTATGTGCCCCACTGTGATTTTTTTTAGCATAAAGTTTGCTTCTGTTTTAGACCCTTAGCTGTTTGTTGTTTAGACCTTTAAAATGATTTAGATGTTTATATCATTTTTATGTTGTTTGGCCTATGGCTTAGGTATATTGTTAGTTTTTATATTTTAATTTATTTTTATTAATTTGTTTGTCATGTGGCCTGTGGTTTAGTGTTCTGTCTGTAGGCCAGAAGTGGGTGAGCTATTCATGACAACCTGCCTTGAATTATTTCATACCCTCCCTGCAGGGAAAACTGCAGAGATATATAAATATCAATCAACTGAAACCTTCCTTTGTTAATGGAAAACTAAATCCTAAAAATACAACATGTCTCTGAAAGTTTAACTTCGAAATTGGTAAAATTCTTTTGTCCACACCTAACATTTACCCCTTTCTAAAAAATCTGGCTCAAAAGCCCCCTTGACACACAGCTTCAGAATCCCAAACTCTGGCTGTGGCCTCAGCTGGCTGATAAGCTTTATGTGCCCCACTGTGATTTTTTTTAGCATAAAGTTTGCTTCTGTTTTAGACCATGATGCTCTGCTTCTCATTTGTTGCACGCCCTTGGACCCAACACTTGCCTGTCTTAATTTTCTCATCTCCTGGCCTGGTCCTTCCCCTCAGGATCCTGTCACTGAAGAATTAATGACAAGCTCGACCATCAACAAATAAGTAAATGTAAAAAGGGGTGGATTGAACTGGGCAGTGGTGATGCAAACCTTTAGTTCCAGCACTCAGGAGGCAGAGATGGGCAGATCTCTGTGAGTCCAAGGCCAGTATGATTTACATTGTGAGTTTTTGGACAGCTAGGGATACAGAGAAACCTCAAAAAACACAACAAAACAAAAAAGGGATATATTGGTGATATGAGAATGGGAATGAGAAATGAGCAGAAAGGCAACAAAGAATTAATGCCTTTGGGATATAATAGTCGCCACTCTACAACAAAATACTCTGTGTGGTTAATCTTCATCATCAATGGACTGGATTTAGCACCACCTAGGAAACAAGTATCTGGAAGTATGAGGGCACTTCCAGAGGGTTAACAAATGAGGGAAGACGGGCCTTGAATGAGAGTGGCACCATCCCTGGGCCTGTGGACTGTATAGAAGCAGAACATCAGAACTCAACTCCCTTAGCTTCCTGGCTGTGAATGTAACATGACTAGCTACCTCAAACCTCTGCTGGTTGGCCTTCCTCACCAGGATGGGCTGTACCCTCACTCTGTGAGCCTAAATACCCATTTCTTCTTTTAGAATGCTGCTTGTCAGAGATTCTATTCAAGAATTGAGAAAAAGTAATGAATACCGAGTCTTCATGAATAAGGACTATTCTACCAAGAATTACCCAGCTTGGGCTGGGCAAGAGAAAAGGCTTAATAATTAACAGCATGTACTACTCTTGCAAAGGACTGGAGTTTGGTCCCACCACCACCACCCCACACACCCATTGGGTGGCTCACTACTAGGGGGGGATCTGACACCAGGCATGCACATGGTTCATATACATACATTACAGGCACTTACACATAAAATAAAAATAATTTAAAACATAGTGCCAAAATTTATCATTGCTGGGTGTGGTGGTAATTTAATTTCAACACTTAGAAGGCAGAAAGAAGCCAAGCCAATCTCTGTCAGTTTGAGGCCAGCCTGACAGACACAGTAAGTTTCAGGCCAGCCACAGTTATCAGAGGGAGGCCCTATTTGGGGGAAAAAAAAAAAAAAAAAAAAAAAAAAGAAACCTACAAAAACCAAAACAAACAAACAAAAAACCTAAAAAACAAAATTTAGCAACTTCTAGATTGTAAAAATGTTCCATGGACAAGTAAGCTAGTTAACTTCAGTTAACACTTGGAAGGTTGAAGCAAGAAGATCAGAAATTCAAGACCACCTGGGCTACACATACTGAGACTGTCTCCAAAACCCCAAAACGGGCAGGAGAGATGGCTCAGCAGTTAAGAGTACTCACTGCTCCTGCATAAGGCCTAAGGTGTAAGAACATGGTGACTTACAACCATCCATAACTCCACAGGCAATAGGCATACACACCCTGCACACACATGCAGGCAAAACTCTCACATAAAACAAAATAGTCTGAAAACACATAAATGCGGCTGGTAATGAGGCTCACCAGGGAGAGCCACTTGCCCTGAAAGCAGACACCTTTAGTTCCAGCCTTTGGGAGACAGAGGCAGGTGAATCTCTGAGTTTGAGGTCTACAGAGCAAGTCCAGGCCAACCAGAGCTACAGATCACTCATGGGAGATCTGTCTCCTTTGACCTTCATACTATGGCACACAAACACATTATATATACACAATACTAAACAAGTTAATAACAATTAATACAAAATAAAGAAAACTACCTCCCTTGTAATGAGTCCTTTGATCACACCCTTTAAAGATAAAAACAATCTGCAGAAATGGTTGATTTACTTTTGCAGATTATAAAAGTAAAGTGGACTGGAGCGATGTTTGGCAGTTAAGAGCACTGGCCGCTCTGACACAGGACCCAGGTCTGATTCCCAGCACCTTGTGGGCACCAGCTATGCATATGATGTACACACACACGAAGACAAAACACTCATACATATAAAACAAAATGTAAAAACTGTGAAAGATTATAAAATAAGGCCATAGCAGTTAAGACATGCACGTGTGGAGGACATGACACACAAACTCTTTACAAGATAATAACCCCGGTGGCTCCTCCACATGCAGGTTGGCAATTCTTACCCACAGGAGTGACACTTTCACAACTGCTCTTTCTGCCATCCCTACTAAGAGACTTCTGGGACTGGTCCAAATGTCCCCATTCCTCCAGGATGAAGGATACAGCCACATCAGCCACATCTTCAATTTTCACCAACTTCTGAAATGGGAGATCTCGACTAAATTCCCACTCCCTGTATGCAATCTGCAGTGAGGGCAAAACCTGGGGGCACTAAGTCAGAAGCTGGGGAGAGGCTGTGCATTCAAACTGGAAGCATTAAAAGAAGCAGAAAGGAAGATAACAAAAATAAGGAAGGGGATGAATAAAAGGCATCACCCAGGGATGGGCCTGGAAGCTACTTAAGTGACTGGTAAAGATGGTCCCACAACCTACAATCACCAAGGAAGTGAGTCTCTCTATGAGGGAATGTCTTCAACAAGTTGACCTGTGGACAGGCCTCTGAAGAATCTTTTCTTAATTAACCCTTTCCTTCATTAGCTGTGTTTATCAGGGTATTCTGTCATGGCAACCAGAAACAGACCCAGGACAGATGGGGTGGAGGCTGAAAAGGAGATGGGTTCTATGCAGAGCAGAAGAGGGGCTAGCTCACCTGGGACCCACTTGAGAGGAGTGAGGCTGTCAGTTCCTGGCTGTCCTTCGGGGGAATGGGAGGAACCTGGAGAACAGGAAGGGCTGAGAGTGGAGAAGAGGCATAAATGAGACTATTGGTGAGGTTCCCAGTGCCATCATGCCCTCCTCTGCCTATGAAACCCTGAGGTACTAAAATTAAATTCATCTTAGCTCTCAAGACCCTATCCATTCTGGACCCGTCCTCCCTCCACCTCCTTATTCCCCCTTCTTCTCAAACACCAGACTTTAATCCTGGTGCTCAGGAGGCAGAGACACTTAGTGAGACCCTGTCTAAAAACACAATGTCTCAGTCTCCCTGCTTTGGTCAAGCTAATCCCTACTGAGCCATACCTCAGCAACAGAAGATTTCAACTATGCTTAGAGCAAATCATTATTTCTCAGGGTGTGGGGATATGTTTCATATTCAATAAAACCCAGTCTGAAACATCAGAGGGATATACCCACAGTCAATCCAGGAAGATCAGAGTGGTGATTTACACCTTTAATCCCAGCACAGGGAATATCCAGGAGTGATGATCTACACCCTTAATCCCAGAAGATCTGAGTTTGAGACCAGTTTAGTTTACAGAGAGACTTCCAGGCTGCCAGGCAGGCAGTGGTGGTGCCAGCCCTTTAATCCCATAATCTCCTCCAGAGACAGAGGAGATCTTTCTGTGTTTCTGTGAGTCCAAGGCTAACTACCAAATAGTAGTAGCCCACGCCTTTAATCTTAACCTGGATGTGAAACAACTGGGCAAAGTGGGTATTTAAGGCAGGCGTAGGAAGACAGATTGAGGAGCTAGGAGCCAGGCTGAGGAAACTGGAAGACAGCTGGGTGAGATCTGACTGTTGTGTTTCTTCTCTTTGATATCTCAGCCTTTCCCTGATAATCTGGCTCTGAGTTTCCTTTATTCATAAAACACCAGGGCTCAGGGTTTCACAGGTTTTAAATGTGCTAACAAGTCACCTTCAGATCTCAGTACAGGCATGTGCCAATGTACCTAGCAGGACTGGCTAGGCTATTAACAAGGTCTAATGAACACAATTTAGTTTTTGAGTTTTTCTTATTGGCCAACTTAAAATGATTTTAAGAGAATTAAATCAAGAAGTGGTAGTTCACAGCATTTAATAATAGCACCCAGGAGATAGAGGCAGCCAAGAAGATCTCTGTGAGTTCAAGGCCAGCATAGCTTACATAGTGAATTCCAGGACAGCCAGAGCTACATAATGAAACCCTGTCTCAAAGGAAGAGAGAGGTAGGGGATAGAGAGAGTGTGTGTGTGTGGTGGGGGGGGGGGGGTGGTTTCAATATTTATATTAAGCTTCCTAAAAAACAAAAAAGAAATTGTTTTATAACTAAAATGACACTCGTTGCTTGTGATAATTTCTATGCTTGGTCTCAGCACACTGCTAGAAATCAGTTTCCTCGTCTTCAGTTACTTATTGTTACTAAACATTGTTCACTCACCAGTCCTAGCAAGGCCACAAATAAACAGAAAGTAGTAAGAAGGAAGTACACTGGATACACAGCAGGGGTCACCTAGGAGGAGGGACTCTTAATTGAAAAAATGCCTCCATAAGCAAGTCTGTAGGGTACCTTCTCAATCGACATCAAAGGGAAAGGGCCCAGGTCACTGTGTGCAGTGTTCTCAGGCCTGGTGGTCCAAGGTGCTATCAAAAGCAAGCTGCACAAGCTAAGAGTAAGCCAGTAAACAGTGCTCCTCCAGGCCCCTGCACCAGTTCTTGCTTCCAGGTTCCTCCCCTGAGTTCCTGACCTGACTACTTGGATGATAGACTACAAGCTCTAAGATGAAGCAAACCTCTCCTCACCAAGTTGCTTTTGGCTGTGATGTTTT